>OY728137.1:1523755185-1524955185 GCA_963277665.1 Viscum album
CAAAAATTCCCTCTATCATGAATGATAAATAATTTGAAGCTTTTTTTATAATTATATAATATTTGGGAATTATTTAGATTTTAAATAAGTGATTTAAATGTGAAATGGGTATTTTCCACAGTAAATGTTCCATTGATCTTTTAAAATATTTTTTCATGTATGATAACATATTTTGATGTTACTTATGTTTTAATAGGTATGTGATCCAATGATGTCATCCTTATTATTTATATGGGTGGTTAATGATAATGATAAAAATATTTTTATGAAACCTATTTATTTTCCATGAGTTATGCTATGATGAAATGTTGATTTTTTTATAAAACCCATTTCTTTTCTAAGGGTTATGATATAATGAATGCTTTATGATCTTATGGTACACATATGTATGATTTTTGTTATGTGATGTGTGGTCCATGAATTATATAGACCTCAAATTCATTGGGTAGTGATGGATATATCATGATATAATAAGGACTATAATGGGAAGTGAACCTAGATTATTAAGGGACTCTATCCACTATAATAGTCTTGTGAGTTAAAATTGACTAATGATATTAAATGGGGAGTGAACCCAATCGACTATGATAGTCTTGGAATTGATCCTTGAGTAAGTAAATGATTATCTATGATTATATATATTTCACAAACTTATGTCTTATTCTAATTTTATTATCTCATGGATCATGTTATTTAACTCCTTTATGATTCATATCTTATTAACTACCAAGCTTTTTGATAGGACTCAAGATTATGATTTGTGATATATAGGGTATAGTTTTCAAATGCTAAGACCAAGTTATCATAACCTTATACTCATGTTATGTTTAAGTAATAATTTATATCTCCCTTTTTTACCCTTATTGAGCATATGAACTCACCTTTTCTTATGTTTCACTTTCCTAAGTTATAAAGAAATATTTTAAGTATGATTTGTCTAAGAAGGATACTCGTTATGAGAAATATAGTTGGTGATGATGTAGATATATTATGAAGAAGTTGTTTATGTATCCATGTTTCCAAATAAACTAAACCTATATGATATTGGCATGGATTTTAATGTTATGTATTTAATATTCATATAATAAGATGTAATATTTATGTATAAAAAGTATGGATCACTATAGTTGGTATCCGATCAAGGTTTAGATACCTTCAGAAACCAGGATGAGAAAACTTTAGTGAGAACCCTTAGGATGATCCTATGTGTAGTATAATTTCCTAAGTTATGGTAAATAAAGGTGTGTGGTTTTCCTAGAAAAAAATCCCTCTATGGATACTACTAGTCGATGTCGTTTTGGAACAGATACAACAAGGGGTAATAAACCCAAAAAGAGTTGGTCGAGTATATCTCAACCATAATTCTAGTGCATGGTGAGTGTTAATTTACTAAACACTTGGTTTGACACTCCCAGGGGATATGAATGGGTTAGACCACATTCTCTTTATGAATCATTATGAAGGATTTTAATAGATTATGACCATGAATGATATAGGTCACACCTAAGGTTTTATAGATTGAAAATAAGGTGTCATGATTTAGACATACTTTAAATTATTTTTCATGATTATGTGGTTTCCCACTATGATTATTGTTTCTCACGCTATAATTTTTGGTTTTAGTAAATGTATGGAACCCAAAGGAACCATGTTAATGTTGAATGTAATAGACAATTCAATGAATGTCTTTCTGAGAAACCAAATGTTATTAGATCTAGAATAAAAAATATTATTTATATTCTTACACAACTTTCTCATGATATGAATCATGCTAAGATTACAAATTAAAAAAAGAGGGAACAATGTTTTTTTAGTCCTTCATGAGAAAAAATACACCTTATTTTAGTGGGTCTGATTATCCACTAATTATTAAGAAATTCATCAGTACCACTGAAAAGATATTTTCCATCTTCCAATGTTTATAACAAAAAAAATATTTTTATTGTTTATCATTTGGAAGGAAAAGAATATCAATGGTAGAATATTATCAAGAATACGTGGCAATAGGAATAAATTGACTCTATGGAGTGGGATTATTTTAAGATATTATTTTTTAATAAGTACTATAATGTCCCCTGATACAACACTCTCTCACATGGACAAAATGGGTTGGTTATGAGACCTCAAGTGCACCTCCCCATACACTAGAGGATTTTGACTAGTATAGGGGGTGTGATTAATATAGTGGGGAGAGTATACCCATAGGTACAAAGTTACAACCAAAACTTGATATCATACAATTATAAAGAAAAAAGAGGAATAAATAAACCAATAATTATGAATCATGTAATGACAAGATTAGATATATCTAAATGTAAAACTGAAAACAATAAAAATAAAATAATCCACTGACACAAAATAGTCCCAAAATACCCCGGTCCCAAACCTAATTTCAGACCCATATCTAAACTCTAGCGCATACATCAAGAAAAAAAATCAACAATAAGGCCCCTTTTCCTTTTAAAAACTAGCATCTATGTAATCTACTCGGGTACCAAATGATAACCCAAATAGGGTGTGAGTAAAACTTAGTAGTTTGATACCACTATGTCTAAAAAGACCAATCTTATAATAAGTGTATAAAATAAAGTGATAAATAAGTGTATTAATTAATCAATTAATATAATACATCAATAAACCTGCTTCAACACTATGCCATAATGTCTCTGAGCATGAAACACAACCATGCCAACTATAAACATAAACCGTGGCATAATAAAAAAATTCAAAAAATTCATTTATATAAGCATTCCATCCTCTGGGAATATCCATATATATACGAATTTCAACATAAACTAGGCCAATCCTGCTATATAACCATTTCAATAGGCATCATTGAGAATAACTCATTATATAAACATTTTAGTATGTATCACTTGGCATAGCCCACTATATAATCATTTTATCATGTATCATTAGGCCAATCCTGCTATATAATAATTTTTACATGTTTCATTGGGAATAACTCTCTATATAATAATTTCATTCTCCAAGAAAGTCCCTATATATAATCATTTCAACATAAACTCAAAAAATCATAACAGTAAGGATATCATAATATCATACCATAAGCATTAATGATTAATTATGAAAACTACCATTTATCATTTAGTTACACTTTAATCTATATGTCAATTTTTCAAAATCTATAAAAATAGATAATAATACATTAAAAAAGTGATTCTATATCCAAAAATTACCTAAAACTCATGTCATGATAAACACACTTTAAATCATTATCCAAGTTCTTATTATTCAAAGGCTTGCTTACCCAACGAGTAACCATAAGCCAGGTCACATCAATAATTGATTCCAAAGGGATCCAACCAATATATCAATACATGATTTACCATTAATAAATGAATAAATTAATTTTATAACATGTTACATCGTCACAATTGAAATATTACATAGCCTTGATAATTAAATAGACCATAGGGTTACGTTTAGAACCCCTACCTTTATCTGGTGATTAAATAATGCCTATAACTAGAATCACCAACAAGAATGGAGGTGATAAAGATCAAAATAAGGATCCTAGATCATACCATATAGAGATAAAAACCCAAAAAATGTGGTTAAGATATTTACACCTCAATGATGGAAAGAAATGGGAGAAAATAGGGAAAACTAAGCAAAAAATCTCTATAGATTGGATGTGTAATCAATATGTCTCAAACAGAGGAAGAGTATCCAAAATCACATGAAAATCATCATAGGATTGAGAGGTAATTTTTTTAATAAATTAATTATTTATATCATACAAAGAATAGGGCTTAAAACCATTGATTCCAAGAAATACAAGGTGTGAAACCCTTTAACATCGTATATTTCTTGATTAAAGAGATACACAGAAAATTTCATCGCCTAAGGTTAATATTTACCCCGATCAAGAATTAAATGACATGAACTAGGTAAAAAATTTGTAACTACTTCACATCATGAACCACTTCATGACATGTTCCTAGTTATAGTTACATGTCGTGTAATATATACAATGCATGTAATTGTTCTGGAGATAGTTTTCATCCCAGCTTCTATGAAAGAGCCCGAACCACCTACGAAACCTCCCAAACCCAAGAAAAGACCCTCATAATTCCATTTAACATGATTATTACAATACCCCATTAATTTAAATAAGCATAAATCCCTAAAAATTATGCCATTTTACCCAAAAAGGCTCTCTATATCTGAACAAGACTCAACCACCAAGGTTTAAAGATTAAGGAAAAACCCAATGAAATATATTTAACGAAAAACTCAAAGAGGGTCATACTTGAAAAAATATGGGATATTACAAGTAATTTCCTCTTATTATTTATAAAAAAGGAGAAGTCATTCCATGAGATAAATTAGAAGTATAATTAATGTGTTAGTACCTATGAGGCCGATTTTATAAGGATTGTGAGGTACGCTTCGAGTATTATCATAAAACTTGAAAGTAAGATTTATTGATTCTTTAGTGGCATAAAAAGTCTATGAAGGGATTTATCCATAAGGAAATTCAGTAGATATGAATAAATCATATGATGTTATATCAAGGTGGAAATTGATATTGGTGTTACTCATTAATCTCATGGTTCTAATAAGAAAGTAATGATGGAATTAGAATGAAATTATAAAAACCAGGGAGAGAAGAAGATGATATTTCCCTTATACTAAAAGTTTGGAAGGAAACATAGAGAAAATTGTATAAAGGGTTATAGTAAATGTTTTAAGTGTGTAAATAAAGGACAATAGGCAATCAAATGTTGAAATAATTGGAAGAATAAATTAGATAATGATGGATATAAAGCACCATAGAATGAACCACCCACACCCTGGTGTTTCAAATGTAAGGAGTATAAGAAATATGTTAACCAGTTCTCAAATATTAAGGTTGATGATGATGATCAACATTAATAACCTCTTAATCTCAGAGAAAAATGAAAATCTCATGCAATCACTATTACCGATTTGGGGTACGATAACAAAGTGGTGAAAGGTATACTTACCATCCACTCTAGAACTGCTAATATCTTATTTGATTCTGGATCTACCCATTATTTTATATTTGAATACTTTTCTAAAGGTATCACAATATCACCCAAAGGATTAGATGTTGAATAATGCTACAAAAAAAAAACTTATACCAAAATTGTTTTTGTAAAAGATAAAATATTTGTTAGTTTAAAATACTAATTCAAATAGATATAAAGTTTTTTAGTATTAATTTTATTTACCAATAATTTTTTTACCAAAAAATTTATTTTTTGATATTAGTTTTTCAATACCAACAAATACATTACTAATATTTAATTTTGTTTTTTTTTTCATGTTAATACCATCAATTTTTTCAACAACAAATGAATCCATTACTATTAACTATCATTACCAGAAAATATTTTACCAACAGAAAAAACCATTGCTATTAATTCATTGCATGGTAAATGATGTTTAAAAACTTATGTTTAATAATATAATTTTGTTGTATGCTATTAATTTTGACACATGAAAATGGTCAAATAACTTCATGTTGTTAAATGTAACATTTAATAATATAAAAAAACTACATATTATTATAATATGTATTGTGAATAATAGCAAACCTATTACATGCTATTGTATATTAAATTTACAACATGTATTGTATATTGTCTCAATAAAATTTAACAATATGATATAAAAATTATAGTTACATAGACTAAATAAAATAATAATAATAATAATATATTTTTCAAATGAAAATAACAAAATAATAATAATATAAATTTTAAATATAATTTTATAACATAATATAATATTATTATAAGAATGATGATGATTTTTAACAACAAAAAATAAAAATTATGTGGACCTATATAAAATAGGTAGCTCAATCCCTTAGTTATTATTTTTTACTTTAACACAAGCCCTATAGATCTAAAGTCCCCCTATGATTAGTGTAAGATCTAATCCATGGATTATATCTTCTTTACTTATCTCCTCTAGCTATTTATATTGTCTTTAACCTTGGTTATCCACTTGGAACCATTGATCATATCCAAGCCCATACCCGTGAATTAATCCTCAATCTTCTCATTGACCTACACATTATATAAATCCTTCTATGATGTAGTGTTTATGTTTAGTGACCCACAATTTTCATACATATATATTACATTTTATTAGATGAATATTCATTACATAACATAAAGATCCACACCATAATCATATATGTATAGTATTTTAGAAACTTGGACATGTAAAAAACTAATCCATAGGAGAACTACACCATCTCACACTAATTTCTTCATAACTAGAACTCTTTTTATACATACCATACATAATAACTTTCTTAATAAACTAGGTAAATGAAACATAAGAAAGGGTGATATTAGATTCTCAATAAGGATAAATAAGGAAGATATTAATGATGACATAAGCATAACATGAGCATAAGGGTATGAGAAAAATAGAGTAACATTTTCAAACCATGCCTTGCATATCATAAATCATAAAATTGAGTCATGTAATAATTAATGGAAGTTAATAATACATAAATAATAAAGGAAT
The DNA here is from genome assembly GCA_963277665.1 of Viscum album. Lineage (NCBI taxonomy): Eukaryota > Viridiplantae > Streptophyta > Magnoliopsida > Santalales > Viscaceae > Viscum > Viscum album. The sequence goes on from OY728137.1 coordinate 1,523,761,720, forward strand.
TAAATAACATCTTCCATGAGAAATAATTTCTTTAGTAGTCAAGGTTCATTTCCAATACTATCATAGTGGAATAGATTCACTCCCCAAACCATCATATTCATCAATTTTAACTCTCAATACTATCATAGTGGACAATTTCCCTTACCAAACTGGGTTCACTCCCAATTTTAGTCATTTTTTTCTCATGAGGTATCCATCTTTACCCAATGCATTAGAGGGAGATATAGGTCCTAATCATTACATAATCCATACATTTGTGTGTCACAAGATCATAAAACATTCATAATATCATAGACTATGAAGATGAAATGGATTTCATAATCATTTAATCATAGCATAACCCATGAAAAAGAAAATTGGTTTATAAAAAATTCATCATAGCTTAACCCATGTAAAAAGAAATGTGTTACATAACATATTTTCCTCATAAACATAAACCATCTAGAGAAAGGATAAGGATGGTATTATTGGATCTTATACCTTGTAAATATTAATTAATATCAAAGGATTTCATATTATATTGAAAATAATTTTAAAAGATCACTTGAAACATTTCTTGAGTAAAATATACTTTCTAATTTGAAATCACTTATTTAAAATATAAAATTTTCCCAAATGTTAAATAAAAATTTTTCTTTGAAAATAAAATTGTAAACTTGTAGAGGAAGTTATAAATCACTAAGTTTTCATGATGATGAAAAACACCGTTCATGAAATACACATTAAAACAAAGATTCCTTTCATATTTTTAGTAAAGAGTCAAAAGTACCACTGTAATATCCCAACCTAGATTACCAATAAACCGATAGCTAGACTAGTGGGTTACAAGACCTCAAGCACATCTCCCCATATGCCAGAGGCTGCCAACTAGCATCTAGGGTCTTGGGAGGTGATATTGGGGAGACTACACCCTCTTATCATAGATTCACAGTGGTATTATCAGATAATAAACAACATAAAATAGTGGAAGCAGTATATAAATAATTGACAAAGTAGCGGAAGACATATTTGACATAACTGAACAAAAGAGTCCAATACCAAATTATAAAACAGATGAATTCATGACATGGTAATGATTCATGATGGAAATTAGTAAACAATACAACATGCTTTACAATATAGTACTATGAAAAAGAAAAGACAGAAAATCCCCATGGGAGATGTCCATGAGCATCCTGAGCTCTAGCTAGGTCCCTTTCTCCCAACTCCTAGGTACAAGAAATATAACAAACAAACTTGATCCTACAAATATAAGGTATAATCAGGTACCAAGGGTACCTGAGCAGGGTGTGCGATATAAATTTTAGTAGGACAGAACCCACAATGTCTACCCAATCTAGATAATGAAATATAAATTAAGAAGTGTGCCATATAAAATAAATGCAAAGTGATAACAATTAATAATAAGAACTTGTTTCAGGTTCCTAAATAGACACCCAACCCATACCACCTTCTTCGGCCTAATTAAGCTAGAAATTAGAAAGAAGGTACCTATGCAATCATAATAAGTGCACTGGTAACAAAAGTATCAAGGAAAATCAAGGAAGTGAAACCCCAATCTTATTCTTAGGCTTGGGGTATAATTCACATGTCCTCACATAATTATGCTAATAAGGAAGAGATAAAAGTAACAAGTTCACGCTCTAATAAAAATAGAAGCAACAAGTATAGCACAATCAATTAACTAATGCAATCAATCAATGTAATTCAATCAATCCATCAAATATATTAGTGGGGTCTCTGCTCGTCCCTAAGGTACCAGTATGGTACATCCATTCAAAATATCTAATTCCACAAATCCAGTCTAAGGTGATCCTTTATAAGGTCCAAGTATCTCTCATGGTATGATTACCATGAGTCTATCCCTGATATCAGATATAAGGGACTGAGTATCACCCGAGGCTTGGTGTAGCCGTCTTGCCAATGAGTTTATGCTCAGTTTCCCCTTAGGGAACCAATATCACCCAATAGTATAATAAAAATCCCTGGGGAACCCTTTCTTGGAGATAAAAAAACACCACTTCCCCAACAGATTGTGACATAACCTACTAAGTATGGGAGTCCATCCACGAGTCCTTAATACTGAACCCATGATTTCTCTCAACTCGTTTCAAAAGAATCATATTAATAAAGGCATATATCATAAGGTAATGCATTTATAATATTGCATACCACTAAATAATCATCCCATACCATCAAAATAGAATAAGGCATTTAGCACAAAAGCAAGCATGTAACAATTACATGCCATTATTAGAATTTTAATATTTCAAGCTAAGAAAATTAGAATATGTATATATATATATATATAGCCACTAAAATAGGAAATATTCATTAGGAACTTTCATAAATAGAAGAATATAAAAAATGTACATGGCATCAACATGACTCAAACCATAGGTCATCAATGACAATAAAAAAAATAACATTCTTGTCTATGAAAAGAATTAAATAAATGGATTTACAGTGCCACCCTACACATTTCATTCTACTTCAACCACTTAATTCAAGGTAAGTAATTCATAATGAATTATCTATTTAATCAAAGACATTTCATTAAATTCAATTAAGCATAGAAATTAATTTTATTCCAAAATGGTATTCTCAATTTAAACACTCAAGGAAAGGTTTTCCACCCTGACAAGTAATTCCATCAAAATCATGATATTTACTTTGTCAAAACAAGGTGATTGGATTTAAAGTGGAAATAAATCACTTAGAATATGAAACAATAAAGAGGGAAATTACCTACTCGGGTAATCCATTATACAAAGTAAGTAAACAAATTAGGAGGTGTTTGGTTATAATTGGAAATTTACCAATTTACCTTAAGATGTTTCAAATGTGGATTGAAATTCACAATGAATAAGACACTCTATTTATTTCATGCCATCCATTTAAACTTTATAAAGGAGGATTAACTATTTACATAATTCATTATGTGAGTTATTATCTCTCATGTGCCAAGTTAACCATGTTCAGTTAAATTTAACTCATTTAATTTATTAGAACATTGTAATACCATTTATAAGATAAAAAGGGGGTCACTTAATGGTGACTTGGTCATTACAACACTTACTTACTTAGGAAATTCTGTCTTAAAAGTCTAATGACACTTAATGATTGATTTAGTTCAAACAACCATTTTAATAAAAAGAAGGAAACCCCCTTCAGAAAAATCAAAAGGGAAAAGTATGATGTGTTATTTATGACTAACAACAAGATAAAGTACAAGGAAAACATCAATGTAATAATGTCTAACATGCTAAATAATAATAAACTACCATTGTGAGTTTTTTCATACATTGCAACCATGACTTGGTTATCAAACAAAAAAATTATCTTAACTAAACACCTATTCAATAAAAGAAATTAAATATAAACAAGTAGAATTAGGAAGGCAGCTAAATGAAATTTAAAATAATTCTTTAATTAAAGAAACTAGGAGAGGGACCCTACCTCAAAGAAACCAAGCCGAACACTCAGCACTTGTCACTTTTATCAGCGATAACTCTAAGCTGCTCTATCTATCCTCTAAAAATATTCAATTTATAATATACATAAGGACACCAGCCCCTATTTATGTATTTTCGTGGCCATGAACATGTACAAGGGGATACTTATATATAGCTTACATACACATACCCGTTAACACTTACCTGCGTATGTATTTTTCATATTCCAACATGAGTACACCTAGACACATATAAATATATTCTTTTCCGTGGGAAAAAATATATATAACAGGGGAAATAATATAGATATATTATCACCTATAGATATAAAAAAAAGTTTCCTTTGACAATGGAAACCCAAAACCACCTTAAGGATGACAAAAACTCACTACAAAAATTACTAGGCACCCTAAATCATCCAAAGGGCCTAAAATAATAAGAGAGAAACCAAAAAACGGGTACAAAACCTCACCTAATATGGTGGAGAAAACCCAAAATGATTTGAAACACATCACCTTTAGCGAAGAACACTGAAACCCACCCGAAGGGGTCCCGAGATATGATCCACACACTCTATTAAAGGAAGAAACACACAAAATAAAATTATCCCTTTACCTAGGGTTCGTCTGCACAAGGTATAGAGACGGGGAGAGGAAAACACCCAAAGTGATGGAGGAGAAGGAACCAGAGATCCATAACTTGAAGAATCAAAGGGAACCCTGGAGGAAACTGGAAGAAATTGGCATGCAGAGAAGGAGTTGGGAGGAGGGGGTCACGTGCTGTAGGGGGTTGGCTAGGGGGGGCCTCACACGATGGGTGAGGGAAGAAGGTAAAACCTATTTAGGTTTAAAAAAAACCTAAACCTAAATATAATATAATAATAATAACAATAAAAATAATAATAAAGATAATAAAATAATAATAATGATAATAGTAATATAAATAATAATAATAATATTATTATTAAAACATTTTTTTGTTTATTTTTTTCTCCTTTCACTTTTATTTTAATTTTAAATTAATTATTTTTTTAATTTCATTAAAAAGAACTCATCACTTTTAAGTGTTCCAATTTTCAAAAAAAAAATCATTCTGAAGCCCGGGTTTTAAAACAGGTCATGCAATAAATGAATTTTTTTACATTCCCCTATAATTTTTCATCTGGTTCAAAATGAGGTACATTACAAGACTTCAAGAATAATGAAAACATCACCCAACCTACAAGGTTTGTTAAGCTTTATTCAAACATTCATGTTGTATTTCAAAATGCCCAATGCACCTTCGAGTAGTCTTTTAAACACACGACCCTTAAAACACCAAAACTTAAGTTGATGCTCATTTTCTAACTAAGGAACTGAGATGACACTAACCTGAGTCCACTTATCCTAAGACATGATCATGTCATCATCTCATTAAACATTTGTCCAAGGGTACTTACCACCTTAGTCTTTAAGCGTTAAGTGGCCAATTACAAACCATGTTTCAGCCCACCATTGGAATTGTCTTATAAGCACACCTCTAAGCATTATAATGATGCTTCTCACATGATTCCTAAAATAGTTTAAAGTATTTGATCCCCATTGACCTAAAATCCCAAGTCGAGTCAACAGTTCATGAAAACATTGGCCAAAACAAACTGCACTCACCTCCCCTAACGATGCACTAGAGAACGGTCTATCACTGACCATAGAAATCAAAATAGAATAACTCCAAGTCAATCCATCACCAGCTGACCATTTACACGAACCCTTGACATAGACGACCGATGCATTCCAGGAAGAACTGCAATGCCTCATTCAAAGGCATATCACATTCACCATGAACACATCCACCCAATTACATACCCTACTTCCGGTGATGTTCCTGACCAAACCACGAAGGAAACCACAAATCCAACATGAAACAATGATGAACCACCCAATAAACTCAATAGTATTAAAGATTTATCATGGTGTAAGACTGACGCTCTCTTAGTGTATCAAGGATGACATCAAGATAGGGGACATGGTCATCGCTAAGCAGAGTACACTAATATGGGTCTGAGATTTACCAAAAAGACTTGAGACACTTCCACCATATCAAGACACAATGCTCAATATGATTCTGAACCAACATACCCAAACTCAGGAAAAGAATAGTTGAACCATTACAGGTCGACCACTTTATAAGGAATCTTGGATTCACTTTCTGAATCACAATTACTAACCAATCATGATGCATTTACCACATGAGGTACCACATGAACATTCAAGTTTATCCCACCAAAGTCCACCAAGATTAACAGTGCTTCCAAAGGTTACATACACAACCAATTATTCCCAATTTGTGTTGCTGAGCAAGTAACAACACATTTTAAAACTCGCCAACCCTGAAGGAATTTAAGCAAAACCAAACATTTCCAAGTGGTCCACCTTGGTTGTGTTCATTATACCTGAAATAACACACACTTACCAGAACTGAGATGACGTTATCAACCTTATGAGGGCTTGAGTATTAAAAGAAAATCCAAGCGAGCCACTCTTAAGCACGCCGTGCTAGATTCATCTTAAATGTAAACGTGATGCTCCTCTGAGAAACACTCATGCATATCAAGCATTACACATAAAATTAAAACCAAACAGACATGCATTTCAAGACACCAGAGTCTCTAAGAAGTCATCTTGGGAATTAGGTAAATTTTTTATTCCTTTTAATGCACAATTCACTCTACTATAGAGATATACCAAGATATATTTAACAGCACAAGGCTTAATGATTACACAACTCATCTAGTTCGTAACAATATTAAGCAATCAACATGCACTGCCTACGTGAACACATACTACCTTGAGGTAATAGAGAATCAATATGAATTTTAACTTGAATGATGACATACTGAGTCACCCATCACTATGGAGAAGAGAGAGGAGAACAACCTACAAAGAACCTATCCATGCTAGAGGCATGTCTAACCTATTGAAAATGAGCATTACCTGATGCTCAAGCCTAAAACAAAAGTCATGGATACCATGACCACCCATCTAAACAAGGGGTTCATTTAGAAAGTAAAATTATTAATAAGTACAATGACACCATAATGACACCAAATGTTAAAAAACTCATAGAATTAACAAGGAATTTAAACTCAAAGGGTTCTACCTACCACAATATAGCCCCTTACAATGAACAAGCATCGAACCTAACATTGGGTCATGCTGAAAGAAGTCACTAGGATCAAAATATGATCCTCTAATCCATTTATAAAGAAAATAGTGCCTACAGAAAATGATCACGCTTTCGTTCCAAGGTAACTCAAAGAAGCTTTATCTACCCTTACACGAGGGTCTTAAAAGGAGGACACCACTACAGGTTTCATTTACAAGCACTTTACATTTAAAACCATTTCTTAATAAAACATACACATGTTCAATAGTTCAGTCATATGGGTAGCCATCTACTAATCCATAAAGCACCCATACACTTTATAGGTGGCATTTGGCTCCCATTTAATTGAAACCAATCCATTTAGCCTAAAAAATCAATTACATAAAAAAAAACTAGCATGTCATCACAATTAGCTAACACATGGAAGAGATAATATAGGCACAGAAGTATGGCATATTAACACCTAATAATGTTATACAAGCAGAAATGTTAATAAACATAACATGACATGGAATTCAAGGAGCTCAATCATATCAGCGGGTGACCTATGAATATAGCTACATTTCATGGCATATGCATGAAATATAAATTCCTATGTGCCTATTATGATTTATATAATGCTTTATAATTTCCTTAATAGGACAAGGGTAAAATACTATAAAACTTATAAATCCATAACCAGTAGAAATTACACCAATTACTTGAGGTGAAATCATATCAACTGTAATATAGTAATTCATGAACATCTATTCCCAACTTTGGGCACTTGGTCATTTCCCATATGTGGGGTGACTAGTCCCAGGTTCGACTATTAACCAAGCACCAAATAATTCCTAGTATCTAGTCTACGAACCCAAAACGGTAATACAAAGGAAAAAAATATCCCCTATGATACCAATTTTTAACCTCCTGATCCGGCTTACCACTAAACCTATAGGAAGAACGGTGGGTCACATGACCTCAAGCACATATCCCCATACGTGAGAGACTTCTAACTAGAAGAAATGGTCTTGAGAGGTGATAGTGGAGAGACTATACCATCTTATCAGAGATGCACAACATTATTATTAGATTATAAACAATAGAAAACAACATAAGTAGTATATAAATAATTAAAAAAGTAGTGGAAGACAGATTTGACATAATTGAACAAAAGTGGTCAATTCCAGTTTATATAATAGATGAATGCATTACATGGTAATGATACACGATGGAAAGAAGTAAAAAATACAACATGATTCCCAATATAGTACTATGATAAATAAAAAACAACAAATATCCATGGGTTATCTCCATGAGCATCCTGAGATCCAACTCAATCCTTTGTTCTTAACTCCCAGGTACAAGAAATACAACAAACAACCTATATCCTACAAATATGAGGTCTACATGGGTACTAAGGTCACCCGAGCAGGGTGTGAGATATAAGTCTCAGTAGGATAGAACCCACAGTGTCTATCCAAATTCAAACAATGAAATATTAATTAAGAAGTGTTCTATATAAAATAAATGCAGAGTTATAACAATTAATAATAACAATTTGGTTTGGGTTCCTAAATGGACACCCACCCCATACAACCTTCTTCAACCTAAGATGGAAATTAAAAATGAGATATGTGTTAAATCATAATTAGTGTACCATTACCAAAAGTAACAAGGTAACTCAAGGAAGTGCACCCCCAATCTTGTGCTTAGGTTTGGGGTCTAATTCCCATGTCATCATGTAAGTGTGATAATAAGTAAGAGAGAAAAGTCACAAGTGCATGCTCTAATATAAATAGAATCAACAAGTATAGAATAATCAATTATCCAATGCAATCAATCAATGTAATTAAATCAATGCATAAAATGTAGTAGTGGATTCTGAGCCCTTCCCTGAGGTATCAGTACACTACTTACATTAAAAATATCTAATAGAACTAAGCTCTCCCAAGGTGATCCTTTCAAAGGTCCAAGTATTGCTCGTGGTATAATAACCATGAGTTCGTCCTAGGTATCACACGTAAGGGACTAAGTATCCCATGAGTCTTGGTATATCCATCTTTACAATAGGTCTATCTTCAATTTCCCCTTAGAGAACTAGTATTACCCAATAGTATAATAGAAATCCTAGGGGATCCCTTTCCTGGTGAAACTAAAACACCACTTCCCCAGCGCATCGTGGTATAACCACCTGAGTATGGGAGTACATCCATGAGTAATTAATACATAACCCATGATTTATCTTAGATCATTTAAAAAGATTCATATTAAGAAAGACATATATCATAAGGCAATGCATTTATAATATTTCATACCACTAAATAACCATCTCATGCCATCAAAATAACATAAGGCATTTAGCAAAAAATCAAGAATGTTACAATTACATGCCATTATTAGAATTTTAACATCTCAAGATAGAAATATTAGAATATATATATATATATATATAGAAACTAAAATAGGGCATAAACATTAGTCACTTTCATAATCAGTGGAATATAAACAAAAGCACATGGAATCATCATGCCTTGAACCATAGGTCATCAGAGACAATAAATAAAACAAAATAAAAAGATTTTCTATGCAAAGCATTAAATAAATGGGTTTCCAATGCCACCCTCCACATTTCATTCCTCTTTAACAACTTACTAAAAGGAAATAAATTAATAATAAATTATCCATTGAATCAAATAAATTTCGTTGAATTCAACTAAGCATAACAATTAATTTTATTCAAACAAGTTCTTCTCAATTTAAACACTCAAGTAAAGGATTTATTCCATGATAATCCATTCCATCCAAATCATGATATTTAATTTATCAAAACAAGGTAATTGGATTTAAAGTAGAAATAAATCACTTATAATGTGAAACGGTTAAGAGGGAAATTACCTACTTGGGTAATCCCTTATACAAATAAAATCAAACACTTAGGTGGTGTTTAGTTATAATTGGATATTTTATAATTTCCTTTAATAAATTTAAAATGTAGAGTTCAAGTCACCATGAATATTCTACTTTGTTTATTTCATGAAATCCAATTAAACTTTAGAAATTAGGCTTAACCATTTTAAAAATTCACTACGTGAGGCATTACCTCTCATGTGCCAAGTTAACCAAGTTTGGTTTCATTTAACTAATTTGATTGATAATAACATGGAAATACAATTTATAAGATCAAAAGGGGGTCAATTAGTGGAGACTTGGTCATCACAAAACTTTCCTACTTGGGAAATTCCATCTTAAAAGTCTAAATACACTTAAAGAGTGCTTTAGTTCAAACAATCAATTTAATAAAAAGAGGGAAACCCCCTTCATAGACATCAAAAAGGACAAGTAAGATGTGTGCTTCAATAATAACAACAACATAAAGTATAAGGAAAACATAAATGCAATAATTTCCAAAAATATAAATAAGTATAAACTACCACTGTGAGTTTTCATAGAAGTGCACCTCCATTAGAGGGGTTTTATTAAAAAACCATGACTTTTTTATCAAACGAAATAATTATCTTAACTAAAAACAAATTAAATATAAATGAGTAGAATTAAGAAGGTAAATAAATTAAATTTAAATCATTCTTTAATTAAAGAGGCTATAAGAGGGACCCTACCTCAAAGGAACCAAGTTGATCACTCAGTGCTTGACACTTTTATCAATGAGAAATATAAGATGCTCCACCCATCCTTCAAGAATATTCAATTTCTAATATGCATAATGAAACCTAGCCCCTATGTACATATTCTTATAGCCATGAACATGTACAAGGGGATCCTTATATATAGCTTACATGAACATACCCGTTAACACTTACCTATATATGCATTATTCATATTCCAACATGAGCACACCTAGCCCATATAAATATATTCTCTTCCATGGGAAAACATAAATATAACGGTGTAACTAATATGGATATATTCATACCTATGAATATTAAAGCAAGTCACCTTTTACAATGGAAACTCGAAACCACCTCAAGGATGACCAAAACTCCCTAAAAAAATTACTAGGCACCCTAAATCATCCAAAGGACCCAAAATAGCAAGGGTGAAACCAAAAAGTGGGTATGAAACCTCACCTAGAGTGGTGGAGACAACCCAAAATGATCCAAAACACCTCAAATTTGGTGGAGAACATCAAAACCCACCTGAAGGGGTCCCAAGAGATGAACCGCACACCCTATTCAAGGAAGAAACACAAAAAATTGGATTACCCATTTACCTAGGGTTTGACCGCACAAGGTATAAAGACAGGGATAGGAAAATGCCCATAATGAGGGAGGAGAAGGAAACAAATATCCATACCTTTAATAATAGAAGGGAACCCATGAATAAACCAGAAGAAATCAGTGCACAGAGAAGGATCTGAGAGGAGGTGGTCACACGCTGCTGGGGGTCGACCGGTGGGGGGGGGGGTTCGCGCGACGGGTGAGTGAAGAGGGTGAACGCTCTTTGGGTTCTAAAAAAAACCTAAACCTAAATAATAAAATAATAATAATAACAAAAATAAATATGATAATAAATATAATAATAATAATAGTAATATAAATAATAATAATAATAATATAATAATAATAATAATAGTAATAATATTAAAACATTTGTTTATTTTTATTTTCCATTTTTATCATTTCACTTTTATTTAAATTTAAATTTAATTATTTTTTAATTTATTTGAAAAGAACTCACTGATTTAAAGTGTTCCTATTTTCAAAAAAAATTTGTTCTGAAGCTCAGTTTTAAAAATAACTCATGCAATAAATGAAATTTTTTAAATTCACCTAGAATTTTTTATCCAGTTCAAAACGCTGGACATTAAACCCTCATTTGGAAAATGAAAATAAGATTACTTTTAAAATTATTTGTAAAAAATTAGAACCATGGTAAATGTTTTTAAAAAAATAGTTTTAAATAGTAAAAAGTTTCTTTAAAACATTTTTAGAAAACATGGTCATGGAAGAAAAAGGATTCTTGACCGAAGAGGGAAATAAACTAAATTTTTCTTAAATAAATTCTTTCAATATATTGAGTACTTTAAGTAAGTAAAATGAAATGGAAACATTTATTCTCTATAAATAACCAAAATTTAATAAAATTAATTAGATTATTGAGAGATAAATTATAATATTTTATCATTATAAATTTAATCATAAACAATCCCAATAAATAAAGTGATTTTAACATAAAACCTTTAACACTTTGTTAAATTTTGAATCATAATAACATGGAAATAATAAAATTATATAGATATGTAAATATGTATAAATTTAACAAGAATCATTATAAAATATATTCATGGTAAGTATAAACACTACACAAAATAAACAAGTCTTGAATATGACATGTGTCCCATGAAAATAAAAGTGAGACGAAAATCCCTTACCTCAAGTATATATTTATTCATACATGTTCTAACCTACTATATAATAAATATAGGTTTATTATAAATATATTATAGAACTAATATTAATATGTATAATATTATATATGATTTATTTATAACCTTTTATCACCCATTTATTGACAATTATTTGTTTAGATCACTATTGCAGGTGATAACTGCTTCGTTTTTCATGTATGCTTCGATTCAGTATTTTTGTTCATTGTAATTTAATTATGGTTAAATAATATACATAATGTTAATAATGATATAAGTATCATATATATTTATTATATACATGTTTATATTCATCCATAAAAGTTAGAGAAAGGAAAATGAATTACACCGTTCTTGGAGATGACAAGTCTTACAGAAGCATGAACTTAAAGGATGGAAGGAAAGAAAGGTAAATATTAATTAACCATTAAAAAATAATTTTAATATCATATATATCAGATATATTTATAAAATCTATCATTATTACCATCCATGTCAAAATAAAATGAAAAACATATCACATCGCTTTGTAGAGGTGGTAGTCCACACGTACCCATGAGTGACGTTATTGTCTTCCAATAGATTGAAACGTAAGAATGTATATATGATATTAAAATTAAAAAAATTAAAATTATATCATTAATATAATATATATACTTTATATATATTATTATATCCACCCTTGAGAGGCGGTTATGGAAAACGAATTAAATCGGTTCACAAGGCGGTAGTCCGCCTTACACACGATCGACGATTTCATTTCCCATTTGATAAAATAGGATATGAATATAAGTAATGCCAATAAAATGATAAAATATAATTAAATAGTATAAAATTATTTTATTATATAATAATATTAGAATAATATTTTAATTTTGTATAAGAAGAAATGAAAATGTATGGCTAAGGACTATACCTCTTCTTTAGAGAACCCCTTTAGGATTACAACTAAATATTTCTTAGAATGGTTTTCTAATAAAAAAGGGATCTAGGAAATGGGTATGAAAATAATTAATGTATTGGGTAGTTATTTTATAAACAAGGATCTTGAGGTGTGAATAGAAGAGGTATGGGTGTGTCCTTTTATAAGTGGGGGTGGCGACCTTCTTGAAAATTACTTTGAAATTTATCAAACGAATACAAAGTGATAAAGTTATTCCCATTAAAAATTCATCCAAGTCAACTTTTATTATAATTATGGATAGGATAAGTTCAAAATATTTCCATAAAATTGGATTTGGACAATTTTAATTGGAAAACACACCCTAATATTTTGGTTCAAACCCTGGTAAACCCATTTTAACCTTGACTACAGTAATTAAATTTTTTACTATTTTACTATTCATTATGAAAAAAATAAGTTGAATTTATTATATAACATTTATTATAATGAATAAAAATATATAATATATTTTACCAAATTCAATTAACTGAATTGGTAGAATTTAACTTAAAAATAAACCCACAGATGCGATGAAAAAGTGTTTTCCAAAGAAAATGTTTTCATAAGTATAAAAGTTTTTATATCCAAATTCTACATGAAATTTATTAAAATTAACTAAATTTAATTAATAATAATATAATTGAACTTATTTTAATTTTAAATACAATATAAAATAAAATGTAACTTGTAAATTCCTTAAATGAAAAGGTAATTTTTAATAAAAAGTAATATTTTTCACCATTCATCAAAAAAATAAAATTTTCATTAAATTATCAAAAAAACACACTAAGATTATTTTGAAACGTTGTTTCTAAAAAATGAAGTTAATTTTTTTAAATAAATTTTATAAAAGTGGAAAAAATTAACTTTATTATAAGTTCACAAAAAGAAATGAAAGTCATTTTTTGTGAAGAAATATTTTTTAAAAGTATATAAAGACTTTACCAAAAATTAACTAATTATTTTTCAATATATTTTATGTATATAAATACATTATAATTAATTCTAAATATTTTTTTTATTCCTATTCATACCACCAATTTTAATGGTTAGGTTATAGTATTCATGTTTAAATAATAATATTAATAGTATATTTTGGTTCCTTAAAACTCAGTGTTTCATATAATACAAGATATCAAAGAGATTAAATTTATTTGAATTTTTTTATAAAATATTTAGGTTTTACATTCTACCCCCATTAAAATTATTTTATCCCTTAAAATTACATTACTTTGATACAAACAACTAAGGATACTCTTGCCTCATCATATCCCTAGGTCCCCACATTGCTTCTTCAAATTAGTGGTTTCACCAAAAAACTTTGACCGGGTGAGTGATCTTGTTTCATATAACTTTCTCTCTATGATTCTTAATCTCCAAAAATTGTTCCACATATTAATGATCATGATATATTGGTATGAAATTTGAGTGTAGTACATGTGAAGGATCAAGTATCTACTTCCTCTTGAGAGATACATGGAAAACATCATGGACTTGAGAGAGGTTCAGTGGAATTTACAAGAAATAAGAAACCATACCAACATGATCAAGAATCTTGAAAGGGATAATATACCTAGGGATCATATTTCATTTATTTTATAATCTCATAACCTTATTCCATTGATAAATTCTTAAAAACACCTTCTCACCAACTTCTAATAGCATATCATGCTGATGATTATCAACATAACTTTTTTATCAACTTTGTGCTACCTTTTTGTGTTAATGAATAGATATAACCTTCTATACCATTTATTCAATCAGATATAGTCCCAATTACTTTATTTTTTTAACTTCATTCCAATATATTGGAGTTATCTACATATTTCTATAAATGGATTCATAAAGATCCATCTAAATACTTGATTGTAAGTTATTGTTGTAAAAAAACTTAACTAAAGGGAGATGTTGATCCTAAACTCCTTTGAAATCCATAGAAAAAGATCCCAACATATCATTTAGGGTTTAAATTTTTATCTCAAATTGACTATCTATCTAGGGATGATACATAGTGTTAAAACTCATTTTTTTATAAAGAGTTTTCTGAAGGCTTCACCATAAATTCAAAGTAAAACTTGGATCTTGATTAGATACAATAGAATTTGGTACTCCATGAAAAGTTAATAATTACTTAATATATATTATTGCAAGATGATATTGAGATAAATATTCTATGATAAAAATAAATTGTTCTAATTTTTTAAGGTGACCGAATTCAACCCATATAATAGTTTTTCCCTTAGATGTTATGGGGAGTTTGACAACAAAATCCACGATGTTGTTTTCCCATTTCCATTCTACTATGGGTAATATTTGTAACAACCCCTTAGTATTTTATCTCTTATCCTTAACTTTCTAAATTACTATGAACCAAGGTAAAAACTATGCAATACCTCTAGTCATGTCATCCCACCATAAATTCTCTTTCAGATCTCTATACATCTTTGTACTTCCTGGATGAATAGAGAATGAAGAACTACGAGCCTCCTATAATAGATCCTTCTTCAAATATAGTATGATAGATCACATATATGGTTCTTAAATCTTATCATTCCATCAAAACTAAGTTTAAAATCAGGAAAATTTCTGACCTTATTCTGTAGATATACATCTTCCTTCTATGGTTCTTCAATATTCACATGTATAGATGCTTGAAAACTTATTTAAGAAAGAAATGATTTCTTCAATTCCTTTAAGATTTCAAGATCCATCCTTTTTAAATCTATAAATATTGGATCTTTCATGATCCCCGTCATAGATAAGCTATCATTATCCATTTTAATCAAAGCATCAACCACCTCTTTCTCTTTCCTAGGGTGGTAATGTGTTGAATAGTCATAATCTTTAATCAGTTCCAACCATCTTCTCTAGTGAATATTCAAGTCCTTCTATGTGAATATATAATTTAAAATTTTATAATTAGTATATATATCACATATTTCTTCATAAATATAATGAAACTATATCATTAAAGAAAAAATTACTATAGATAACTCCAAATCATGAGTTGGGTAATTTTACTCATGAACCTTTAATTTTTATGAGGCATAAGCTATCACTAAATCATTATACATGAGAACTCATATCAATAACTTCTTTGATGAATCAATATAGATGAAAAATCCTTATCTACTATAGGGTAATGTAATCATAGGTGAACTAACTAAACTTCTCTTAAATTAATTGAAATTTTCCTTAAATTTATCTATCTAGAGGAATTTGGATCCCTTCCTAGTTAACTTGGTTAGTTGATTAGATATTTATTATAAATTCTCGAAAAACCATAAATGATATCCATCCAAACCAATAAACCATCAAATCTAAGACACATTGGTAAGTACAGGCCAATGTTTAATAGCCTCCATTTTTGATGGATCCACCGACATACCCTCACTTGAGATTATATGACCAAAAAATGAAACTTTGTCAACCAAAATTGACACTTTGTAAATTTTGATTATAGATTCTCATCCATTAGGGCCTTCAGTGCAATCCTAATGTGATATTCATGATCATCCTTTATCATTGAATAGATAATAATATCAACTGTAAATAATAACATGATCTGATCAAGGAAATATAAAAATAAATTATTAATTAAATACATGAATATAGATAGGGAATTAGTAAGACAAAATAGAATTACTATATATTCATAGTGTCCATATCTTGTATGAAATACTGTCTTAGGTATATCCTTGTTTAAAAACTTCAATTTATGATATAAAAAATGAATTTCAATCTTGTAAAAGTATTGTGCTCTGTATATTCGATCAAAAAAGTCATCAATAGAGGTTTTAGGATAATTGTTCTTAATTTTTATTTTTTTCAGTCCCTGATAATCAATTTAGAGTCGCATTGATCCATCTTTCATCTTAACAAAAAAACTACTACACCCCATGGAGACATAATTTTCCAAATGAATCCCTTATCTAGATTCTCCTAGAGTCACTTCTTCTATTTCTATAACTCAATCTGGTCTATTCTATATGGAGTCTTTGAAATAGGTGTATCACTAGGTATGAGTTCTATTGAAAATTAAACATCATGACTTGGTTAAAGACTAGGTAAATATTTATTAAAGATATAAAAAAAGTCCCTTACAATAGGCATATCATCGAGATGAGGTGGTCACCCCAAAAATTATGCTTTTGAATGAGGTGACATTAGTTAGAAGAAAAAAACTGGACATGGAAGAAAAAATATAACAATGAAGTTCTGATGGAACATGATAGAGGAAATGTTCAGTTGAATGTTTATTACTAAGAAACTATAAACTAAAAAAAATTCATTATCAATGATTATGATAATAGGAAAAATTTTTATTTAAGACTATTTTCCTTGAGTCAAGGAATTATTCCACTCTATAAGAGTATAAAGATACATTTCTACTTATAAAATCATCCTTTTATTCTATTTTAACTATCTATACCTCATCACATAGCATGGGTTACGCCATTTGGTGAAGAAATACATTAACCTCTAAAATCTCATGCAATGATCAACTTAAACCATTTCATAAATGGTTAAAAAAATTCCAAAATATAATGATTGAACACACTATAATGATGTCCTCTAAATTTCCAAGATGAACTTATCATTAACCCTTAATCAATAAGAAGTAGATCTAAAATTCACATTCCAAACATGTGAATAACTTCATCATGTATCCTCTTAAAATATCGTAATTACTTGAATTATTTAAAAAACTATATTGGAAACATGCATTCTTCCATATTCCTTAAGTAAGACACATGTTATTGGATATATTCCTTAAATCCAAAAGTGCTGTAAAATTCATTGATGATAGCATAGACCACTTCTCGACAAGTCAATAATCAGTTCCAAGGTAGTAACTACTTATCCGAATCAATATTTTCTTCATCATTATCTCAACATCAGATATATATTAATGGTTTTATTTCCCTAAATCATGTTTTTTTTCTAAAAAGTTTAACCTTCCACTGAATCACTTTTCCTTTATACCATTCACCATATGACCTCAAATCCTTAATGAAAGAGTACTGCAGTACAATACTTATATATCTCATAATTCATAAAACAAGTACATTACTGAAAAAATATACAAATGGAATGATTCTTGACTAGGCATATTAATTATTCTACTTCATCTGTGATAACATCATAACTTGCTCATTATCCAAAATAATCATTTGGGGTATATTCCTTTGACAATTGGGACATTGATTCTTATATTATCCTATCTCCTTGAAATTGAATCATTGTAAATTGGAAACCATTTTTTACTCTTGCAATCATGAATTTGGTGTCCTTTTTCTCCAAACTTGTAGAAAACACCCATTCCCTTCAAGCATTTACCAGGGTGATTCTTTCCATAGTTATCACATGTGGGAAAACACTTTTTTCCCTTCTTCCCTTTATCCCCATATATCTCTGCCATCCTCTTATTCTTTTGCTTCAATTAAAATCCATAGGTCTCAGATAAGTCTTTACATACCTTGTTAACACATGATATTATTTCATCATATGAGGAGGATACACGAGAGACAATATTCCTTTGAAAATATGGCTTAAGACCATTAGATATATGACCCTTATTACTCTTCACATCCTGTGCATTGGTGAAGTTTTCATTCCTTATACTAGGATCCATATCTAATCAATTCCATATTATATATTATATTATAAAATTATGAACTCTCTATAACTATAAACATGGTATAACACATAGCATAAATTTATGCATTGTAAATCCTAGAATCATATACTTTGGTTACTTTAGGGACATAAATCCCTCACAATGGTGGGTAAATAAAATGTGAATTATCCTAAGAATATCCCCTGGGAGTGTCAAATCAAGAGTGCAACAAGGTCCATTGTCATGTACCCAGATACCTCGGGTCAAGCCTAAAACTCCTTGTCAGAGTTTTCACTCCTAGGTACATCTGTGCCAGAGCCACCTCTACTTGTTTGTATCCAAACATGGATATATTTTCTAGAAAGATCCAATTAACATATTACTTACCAAAATTCTAGGATTTTATTGTTTTTTATCCTCAAAGATAAACTTAGGGCTTTGTTCCCTAACCTAAGTTTTCTAAATCTAGTTCCCAAGGTTTCTATTAAACATCCTTTTATACCAACTGTAACACCCCGAACCCTCTAGACTGGTGTCACCGCATTACTAATTACATTGTCATGATTACAAGGAATAAAATCCCAAAGGATCGAGTAGTTTAGTAGTCTTGAAGAAACTTGATACATACATTTAACTCGTATTGGGAAAGGTAACAAAAAATAACACATAACAAAAACTAAAAGACTGTATCCATGAGTACTCAATAAATTATCTCCTCTTCATAACCTGTTGAAGGTAAACAAATGAAAGGGATGAGCTCAAATGTTCAGTAAGGGTTACAAATAATGGAAGAATGAATTAATTAAAACTTAATCATAAACAATTAGGCATAGTCAATATGGCATGGTGAATAAATGAAGGACATGTGCCTTTAATAAACTGAGAATGAAACTACATACATAGGTTTTTTCATAGTGAAAACCTAATGGATAGTAATAACTAAAAATGAACAAAGATAATGATTATTAATTAGAAATTATGTATCTGGAACATGATACCACAATACCGTCGAAACGGTTGAAGTCTGTGGGTATAAAACCGTATGTTTTTTGGAAACAAACTTGAAGGGTTTGTCACTAACTGATTTGTCTCATGACACATGTCGATACATCGAGGGGCTATAGCGGGCCCCACCTACCAATGCATGTCTAAAGAATTATTTATACATAGATTTAATACAAGTACAATATTCCTTCTCAATATCCATATATATTTGAGGATACAGATTCATCAAAGGATTTTTACATAAATAAAGATACTTTTAAATGATACCATTGAAAAATTCTTGAGGAAATAATCCTTAAACATTCTAAAGTGTCCCATAACACTTCAAAAAATTCAAATCATAATCCCATAGAATATCATGAGAATAAAGAGACTCTCAATATGATATACCAAATGTATGTACATACACCACAAGAAAGAAATAAGTGGTGAACAAGGCATATATCTTAAAAAGTTAAAGTGTGAGGAGAAAATTCCATTTTACTTTGGAAAGAAGAGTTTTTTTGGTAAATCATTTTTATTTTCCATAAATATGGTATTAAACATTTATATCCTAGAAAAGAAAAGGTAAGGACATTGATATTACATTTGAGGATTAAATGATGTCCTACTGAAGTGAAATCATGTAAAATGTGATTTTAAAGAAGCTTTAGAATTAAAACATTTTAGGGTGGTTTAAAGAATTCATTATAGATATTTTACAGCACAAAGGAATGTTTTATTTCATAAAACCAAAAATGAACCAAAATATAATTTTTATGTTAAAATGTATGATTTAAAAATATAAACATGTCCTAAAACAGATTATAGTGTGAACATCAAAATAGGTAAGAATTTTAGAAGTTCCTTAATTCAAGCTTGCATTTCAAAAGAATTTTTGAATGATTATTTTAAAACATGTAACTCCAAAAAAAATAAAGAAGGATTATGATTGGTACACATATATAGGACATTCACACAGAATTTATGAGGAGTACATAAGAATAAATAAGAATTTCATTGAGGTGAATAGAGAATAAGAGCAACTCGAATGAAAATGGAGGTTTGGGTAGAAAATACTTACTACATTGTAATCAATTGAACCCTATGCCCCAATATTTTAGTCATAAAATTATACATTGAATGTCATGAAAATAAATAGATTTATATTATGAAACATCAATGGGACGTATACATACACTATACACAAGTAATAGTAGTGAATGTGAAATATCTCACAAAGATGGAAGTGGGATGAAGAAACCCTTACCAAGAAAGTATCATTATATTGAGGACAAATAAATGAAATAATTATGTGTGGGGAACATAAACCCAAAAAATAAAAGTGTATATACAGAATAAAACAATCATAGGTCATTCACACATATTCTGGTAAAATACAAAACCAATGACATTGATGTTTAACCCAACAAATGAAAATTTAGTTAAGATATCCCTTACCTTAAATATGAATGTGTTCCCCTATTGAAATTAAGATCCTAGAATATGAAATTATACTCATTAAAAACTTAATTAAGAACCTATTATATATGTTTTTAGTTTATTATAATTTTTTTAGTTCATTTATGTCCTTATTGATAAGCTATAATATCGAAGTCCATCGCTCCGGAGTGTTTGTTTTCTTGATTTTCATAAACAGTTCACTTATTCTTAAGTAATAGAGTTCATGTGGAATGGATGTAAATATCCATAATTGAAATTACATATTATTTATGAATATATAGAAGTGTTAATGATAATTTATGTTACTTGGTTATATGCTATGAGGATGAATTATTATATAGAACTTTAATGATAACTGTTTCAGTTAATTTGTGGGTTTTGATTACAATGAACTCATTTTTATTTATAACTTAATACCATTTGTACAAAGGAATTTCATAACCTTACATAGGGTATATTACATATATAATAATCTGTTTCAACCATAACAATAATGGTTTCATGACCATAATAGAGAATGATAATAGAAATCAAAAGCCCATCGTTCTTGAATGTGGAAAATTGACACATCTGGGATGGTGTTCTTGCTACTAGTATAAAAGAAGGTAAAAGGAAGAGAGGGTGATAACTTATTCCACTATCATGAAAAAATTATAGTACATGTATGGTAATTTATTAATCACATAATTTGTATAAGTAGAGGTAATAATAGAAAAAGAAAACAAATGAACTTGAAAGGAAAGACAAAGAATTGAAAAGAGGAATTTACCTATTGAACCAAACTTCCTTGAGAGAATCTTTAAGGGAGAGGTTTTGGTATTTTTATGAGAAAAAGGCTTGATGGTCATGAGATATGAGGTTAGGAGTATATTTTGACAGAATTTGGAGAAGGCACAAGGCTTTAGAGGAGTGAAGAGAAGAGGGAGTGA
Source organism: Viscum album (assembly GCA_963277665.1). Lineage (NCBI taxonomy): Eukaryota > Viridiplantae > Streptophyta > Magnoliopsida > Santalales > Viscaceae > Viscum > Viscum album. The sequence continues at coordinate 1,523,783,624 of OY728137.1, forward strand.
TGGGGGGTTTTTATAGTGGAGGGGAGAGGGGATTTTTCAATTTTGTATTCATTATTTCATTATTTCTCCACAAGACAAGGAATAGTGAGTCTTACATGACCAATAATAGTGATTTTATCATGTAAATTTGAATCAATTGGGCTTACATCAGTATAACATCATACATGACTCTATAATTAGTGTATTTAGCTTATTTTGTAAATTATGGTATTTCACTATTCATAAAAATTCAAGTATTTCAAAAAAATCCAAAAAATTCACCCCAACCATTTTTCAATGCGTAGAATCTAAAAATGAATTCCATTTTTCAAAAATAATTTTCTAAATATTATTAATTTAATATTTAATTAAAATCATAATGTATTCTAAAAAACAGTTTTAAAACATTTATTTACTTATTCCAAAACATAGGTATATCATACTCATAATTGAATATTATTTATATAATATCATAGGTAAGGTTAATAATCATTAGGGAATATCACTATTCATAAGGGTATGTTACTATTTATAAGGGTAGGTTACTGTTCCACAAAAATTAAGTTTTTTCTTATTGGACTCCAAATAACTTTTTTATCACAACCATGTATGTCAGATTTTTGAAATTAACATCATAGAAGTGACAAACATATGTTTAATTGGCTAGGCTACAACAAAGTGGTGTTTGTAGAGACTCAGTGGTCCATGCATTCTATAATAAATAAATTTTTAAATTCTTTGGGTGTTACACTAAGTGTTGTTTGATTCATATCAATGAGAAGAACCTAAATCCTATCCTGTATTTTGAAGGAAATGAGTTATTTTTAATATGATATTTTCTATTTTTAAATTGATATTTCAAGATAAATTATCAAAGGATAATTTTGAAAAAAATATTTAAATGATAATTTAAATGTTTATTGGTGAATAATTTATCAAAAATTATTAAATGGATAAAACATTAAATTATTTTTGGTAATCTATAAAAAATTTATCAATCTATAATTTTTGTGAAATTACAATAGTGAAAATTTTGAAGGATAATATTAAACACTTGCATTGTTTTGAAATGATAAATAAAAATTATCCAGGAAAGATAATTATCATCGCATGTGATAATTTAAATAATTTTTGAATAAAAATAAATTATCATCGCATGAGATAATTTAGATAATAATATTAAAATTTTCCAAGAAAGATAAATTATCAACACATGTGATAATTTTGATGATAATTTTAGAAATTATCTAGGAGAGAGAAAATATCACCACTTGTGATATTTAATGATAATTATAAAATTATACAATAGAGATAGAATCATCGCATATAAAAATTTATTTCTTTTTGAAATAAATAGCTATTTTGGTGCTAGTAAACCTCGAAGAACCTCCAGTGTCAACATATCTATAATAAGGATGTTAAGTGGTGTCCATGACCGATTTTATCATCATTATTTTTACATTGAAAACTTTTGGTGTAGGAAGATCCTTACCTTCTTGTGCTCTTCTTTACACTTTTTTCCTTGATGATTATATTTGTTGGATTTTTGATTGACCACGCTTTATTTTGATCGAAAGTGAGTGGGTGTGTGTATATATCCCATAAAAAATATTTTGATTCCCTGAGTGATATTATTGTATCTTTTATCCATGTTTGATTATGACCACATGTTGTTGTGTATGATTCTATATACTCAAGTTGATATACCATGTCTACTTGTGTGCTCACCCTGTATATGTATTACCATGTCTTTTTGGTTGTTAGTGGTATTTGAGATAGGTGGACCGTCATGACATATTATCCCCTAATGGGGGAGAACACTTGATTGCAATGATAGTGTCAAGGGAACTTAACATAGGGTAGAGGTATGAGTTATCCATGGTGTCGTGTTGAGGGTGTGCTCAAGGTATTCTTGATTCCAAGTTCCATTCAACACGAGATAGCCAAGTTGATGTGAGTACTAGTTATTCTCGTCCAGAGGATCTGGGTGGCATGGTTCTCTTGAGGGATAGATGATGTTGGGTATCACCTCCATGAAACCATGAGGACACTGTAATGGGGATTGTTTGATTATTTTGACTCATCCAGTTATCTTCTGGCATGGAGCCGAAGAAGGTTTGGCCAGGGGTTGTGGTAGCTTGGTGAGCACACTACCACTTGATTTTGGATTGTATATTTATACGCTTCATATTATTTTTATGTAATACACTTGTATACTTGAGTACATCAGGTTAAGTAAACCTCAATGGTGTCCTAATGAGTCTTTTACTCACACCCTAATCAAGAATTTCGATGCACTTGTAGATTTCATGAGAGACCTGGTGAAGGGAAGGGCCCTGTGGAGGATGTATTTATAGGTAGAGCATAAAGTTGGGGAAGACCAGGGCAGACACTGTGGGGACCTAAGGTTCTTTTATTTATTGTATGTTTTATTCAATTTGTTTAGGATTGACACATGAGAAGCTGATTTTATTTGAATGACATGTATGTCATTTACTTTCATCATGATTACTCTAATTTTTTATTATATTTTCATTATTTATTATTGATTGAATGAAGTGATACTGATGGTATAGTCTCCCCAGTGATAGACTTAGACCATCACTTCTAGTCTGTAGCCTCTTGAATATAGGGCGACACACATGAGGTTTTGTGAAATTTCTTCTCGGACCTAGTGGTTTGGATCAGGATGTTACAAAATGGCAGTAGAGGCATCAGGAATCACTAAATTGTTTCTTATTTTGTCTTGATTTGGAATATGGTAGACTAGTGTTAGGATAGTTGGGACTTGGGTAGGGGAACTATGTAAGTGCCTGACCAACACTGTATATTGGACCTCTGAGTTTCCATAAAATGGAAAATTATGTTTTGTTATTATTGTTGATTAAACTCACCTCAGGTGATGCACATGATATTGATATGTGATTTTTTAGATTTTACGTATGTTCATGCATCATGAATAAAAATGTAGGTTCACATTCCATATATGTATACTTGTTTTTGTACTTCATAATAGTTTATTAATCAAATGCATTTATTTGTGCTATCTGTTCGGGATAGTTTCTCTTGTGTGATATATATGTATTGCCATCATGTGTGATATATATTTATTTCCATTAATTAGTTGAATAGATAATGATATTGTGTTAGTATATATATGATGACTATGAAAAAGGTTATGGGATAGAAACAAGGGTTAGTTCTAAGAGGGGTATACCTTGGGTTAATGGTAGACTCCTAAGAAAAACCTTTTTTGATCCCATAGACTGGTTAAGATAAACCTTTTGTGATCCCATAGACTGATTACGATTTATCCTAATGACTTTTTTATTTCTAAAGTGTTTACTTTGCATTACAAAAGATGTATCCTTTACATAGTTTATGGAAATAATCAGTAAGATGGATGAAATAATACTTAAAAGGAAGAGGTTTCAGAATTACCACTGGTCATGTAGGAGAATGCAGTTGAGCCTTCTCCTGCACTTACTCTGTGGTATAGGTAGCATGGTCACTTTAACCAGAAGTATTTCACATAGTGTCTGTCATAGTCATAGAATTCTAGAAATATGGTCTAATATTCCATGATTTTCAACTATATCATTACTTATCCTTTCATAACATCGAATAATCTCAGGATGATGAAGAAAATGTTGTTATATTTTGTGATTCTTCGACCTAGTAGAGACTCTAAAGGACTGACGCGTTAAGCTAAGATTGATATCATGTTGGGAACACAACCATTTCAATACCCATATCATATGGTGCCAAACGATATGAAGGATATAAAGGTTCAAATGGACTACTTGGAGATAAAGAGATATAAAAACCAAGTACTTCATTATGGGGTTCACCTATGATGTTTTCCAAGAAGGCAAATCATAGTCTTCGACTATGCGTTGATTACCAGAAACCTGAACCTGGTGACGGTAAATAATCGATATATGTTGCACATGATTGATGTTATTTTCAATCAACTATAGAGATATCTATAGTTCTCCAAGATTAACCTTTGATCAAGCTATCACTAGTTACTAGTTATAGAGGACGAATTTCCAAATATGGCATTTTAGAGCACGTATGGACTGTATGATTACTTAGTGATTCCGTATGGGCTAAAGAACACACCATCTATGTTTATAGACCTCATGAAAAAGAAATTTTATCCATAATTGGACTCGTTGTCATGGTATTTGTTGAAAACATCCTTATATATTCTTCAACACTAGAGAAACATGCTAAGAACTTGGATATGTCTTGAGTATTCTTCGAGCAAACAATCTTTACAGCAATTCGTCTAAGTGTGAATTATAAATTTAAAAGGTGAAATTTCTAGGACATGTGGTGTCTGAGACTGGTATATCAATAAACATGGAGATGTTTGAGGTAGTAAAGTCTTGGGAATTTACCCAAAACATGTTTTAGATTAAGAGCTTCTAGGATTGGTGGGATATTAGTAGAGGTTTATCCATGACTTTTCCCAACTATCAGTACCCATGAAAACACTGACAAAGGGAGTAATGTTCCAGTGGTTGGACCAATGTGAAGTTGATTTCCTTGATCTAAATAAAAGTTTTACGAAATATCTAGCACTGACACTCCTTGAGATTGGGATTGGTTATGTAGTTTACTATGATGCATTAGGCATTGTTTTGGTAGTGGTGCTGATGCAAAGAAAGTAGTTAGTTTCCTATGGGTCTTATAAGATATGTCCCCATGATAAGAACTAAACTAAACCTGAATTGGAGCTAGAAATGGTAGTTCCCACTCTGAAATGTTGGAGAAACTATATCTTCAGTGAGAGATATACTGTTTATATGGACTAGAAGAGTCTTCTCTATATATTCACATAGAGGTACATGAACATGAGATAGAAGAACTGAGTTGAGCATCTATAGACATTTTATTTTTTGAGATGTCATTATAACTTTATAGTTAGGCATTCTTGGATGAGAGTAATTCTATTATGGGTGACCTACCAAGAATTACTTGTGTTTCACTCTTTAATTAAGCATGCTTGGGAAAGAGTAGTAATGGTATGGGTGATCTTCTAGGAAGTAATCATATTGAACTCTATAGTTAAGAATGCATGGGAAAGATTAGTACATGGATGGGAAACCTCTTGGGAAGTTCTCATGTTAAACCCTAGGGTGAAATCACACCAACATTAATGAACCCGATACTTTTAGAAATTTTTGGTTTTGTCTCCCAATTCCTTACCTGTTAGAGGGTGAGTGTCAAGAACTATCATTGGGTAAGTCGTTATAGCCACTCACAATACCTATCTGGAAGTGGTAAGGCATCACAATAGAATTTTTTATGGGGTTACCTAGGACCCTGAGGAGTCATGATACAGTCTGGGTGATGGTAGAATAGTTAATAATGTCTTATATCTTATTATTGATTAGAGAGACTCACTCAGTGGAGAATCTGAGAAGAATTATGTCTGAGAGATCGGGTGCTTGCATGGAGTCCCTTTGATAATTTTTTCAGATAGAGATTCAAATTTTACATCGCGCTTTTGGAAGGGATTGAAAAAATTCTTAGGGACTCAGATGATATTGAGCATGGAATACTATACTCAAACCGATGAACATTATGAGCAGACTATACACATATTGGATGATATGATTTGAGCTTGCATTCTAGACCTTGGCGGTGCATGGGATGATCACCTAGCCTTGTTATAATTTTCATACAATAATTTTTATCAGGATTCATTTCAGTTGGAACCTTATAAGGATATTTATGGAAGGCCATGTCACTCACCCCTTTTTTGGAATGAGGTAAGTGAGGCAACATTTTTTTGCCCTAGTATGGTTCATGATACCTCCAAGAGAGTGAAACTAATACGAAAGAGGTTAATCACCACTCAATACAGATATAGATCATATAATGACCATAGGATGAGACACTTGGATTTTACTATAGGGTATCATAATTTCTTTATAGTGACTTCTTGGTTGGGGAACAAATGTTTGGGTTGGAAGGTCAAGCTAGATCCATGTTTTTTTAGACCCTTTTGAGATCACCGAGCTAATAGGGACATGGAATATCATCTATAACTCCCTTATCTATATTGAGGTATCCACAAAGTGTTCCATGTGTCACATATTTAAAGGAACATAACAAACCATACATATGTCATTGATTGTGAGTATGTTGATCTAGAGATTGATGAATCTTGTGAGGAGCATCTAGTGTGGATCATATATCGAAATGAAAAGGCATTGTTAGAAATGACAGTACCACTAGTCTAGACTTAGTGGCATTATTAATGGATCAAGGTGGAGACGTGGGAATGTGAGTATGATTTTTGAGCCTTGTGGACTGAGTTATTCAAAAAATACCACTAGAGATACTTCTTTAGGACAATAATTCAACATAGGGGGAGAATTGTAATATCTTAAATTTTACAAAGATAATAAAAACCCTATTATTGATAAATTATAAATGTATTATTTGTAAAAAATGATTTATCAGTGAAAATAACTTAATAAATGTGTTAAATGTATTAATTAGGGTAAAAATACCAGTTGATACATTTTAATATTCAATATAATATTTTTGGATTTAGATACTAAGTTGGTGCAAGATTCTGGGGCCCATAAATCCTCAGCGAATATGAAATAAAATTATTAAATATATTATTTTAAGTTCACACAATTTATTCAAAATAATTGAATAACTCCAAAACGATACATCCTATAAGAAATCTGAGACCACCATTATGTATGGGATGTGGTTTTTACCCTATGTGAGGTATAACATTTGTAATAGTTGGACGTTTGGATGCTTCACTCGCAATAATTTTTTTTAATTAATTATCTATTCATTTTTAATTAATAAATAATTAATATCTCCCAAACAAAGAATAGTATGAGAAATATGATACCTCTATTGGGTTTGAAAAAGGGTATTTACCCTAGTAAGGATATAAATTTAATACAAAAAAGGCATTTGAATAGGTCGCCAGTTAAATTAATTCATTTGATAATTATATTAAATAATTTATTTATTTATTTAATTAAGTTCACTATTTATTCATCCCTAACAATGATCCACCCACCATTTAGGCCCACTGAAGGTTTTTTAAACCTTCATTTTACACTGTTTTGACCAATATAAATTTAGAAACATCATTAATAGTTGAATTAATTCACTCCATCATCAATCGGATGAAAAACATTTTAAAATGGGATTTTTAATTGATTCTATTGAAATGACTGATGGGTGCTCAACATGGGATATATAAATGGAAAAACCTCTTGGTTTCAAGTTTGGGTGGATTTCATCAAGCCTGGACTATCATGAAACTCCTTTTCACAATATTGGATGATCCTTTAAAGATCAGATTTGGAATCTCTAATGGGTATCCTCCCTCCTAGGTACTATGCCTATAAAAACTTTAGGTTTGTTCAATTACTTAATTATTATTTTTATTATTCTTACAATATTATAAATTCAATGTCTTTTACATTATTGATTGGAATTATGCACCGTCAGTGTCTTTGGATTCATATTGATGAGAAGAACCTAAACCCTATACTTGATTTTGATGGCAGTGAGGTATTTTCAATTTGATATTTTTTCTTTTTAAATGGAAAATTTAAGATAAATTGTAGAAGGATAGTTTTGAAAAAAATAGTTAAACAATAATTGAAATGTTTATCGGTGACTAATTTATCAAAAAATTATTAAAGGGATAAAACATTGAATTATTTCGTGTAATCTACAAAAAAATTATCAATCTATATTTTTTTTAAATTACAACAGAGTAATTATTGAAAGATAATATTAAATACATGTGTTGTTTTGAAATGATAAATTAAAATTATCCAGAAAATATAATTACTATCACATGTGATAATTTAAATGATTTTTTATAAAAAATAAATTATCATCGCATGAGATAATTTAGATAATAATTTTAAAATTATCCAAGAAAGATAAATTAGCATGGAAAGTGATAATTTAGATAATAATTTTAGAAATTATCCAGGAGAGAGAAAATATAATCACTTGTGATATTTTAATGATAATTCTAAAATTATCTAAGAGAGAGAGAGCATCATCACATATGATAATTTATTTATTTTTGATATAAAATAGATGTTTTGGTGCTAGGAAACCTTGACGAACCTCGAGTGTCAATGTATATATAATAAGGCTGTGAAGTGGTGTTCATGAGTAGTTTTATTCCCATTATTTTTAAATTAATGACTTTTAGGTAGGAATATCCTTACTTTCTTGAGCTCATGTTTACACTTGTTTCCTTGATGATTATATTTGTTGGATTTTTGATTAATCGTGCTTGATTTTGATCACATGTGAGTGTGTGTGTGTGGCCCATAAAAACTATTATGATTCCATGAGTGATATTAGTGTATATTTTATCCATGTTTGATTATGATTACATGTTGTTGTGTATGCTTGTATATACTCATGTTGATATACTATGCCTACTTGTGTGCTCACCCTGTATATGTATTACCACGCCTTTTTGGTTGTTAGTTGTATTTGAGATAAGTTTACCATCATGAAATATTATCCACTAGTGGGGGAGAATTATTTATTGCAACAATAGTGGTGAGGGACCTAAGCACATGGTGGAGGTTCAAGGTAGCTATGTAGTTGTGTTGAGGGTGTGCTCGAGGTAGCCTTGATTCCATGTGCCATTTACCATGAGATAGCCAAGTCGATGTGAGTACTAGTTATTCCCATCAAGAGGATCTGGGTGAAATGGTCCTCTTGAGGGATAGATTATTTTGGGTATCACCTCCATGATGTTTACTGGATCCTTTTTATTCTCATTTTGATTTAGTTTTGACAATTACTTAAACCTGTCAATCATTGTTTTTGAATAAATTTGTTATGTGTTTTAGATTTATTATGTCGAAGTATTTATTTTATATCTGAAGAAATAGTAATTGGATTATTATGTAGTTTTTTCCATTGGAAAGACAATAATATTAGATTAATTTAATCTATTTATTCTGAAATCCAATTCAATTGTTTCAATGGTATAAAAATTTAATGAAGCTATTATAAGTTGTTCAAGTGATATTACAGTTTTCAACTTAAAGTAAATTCAGAATTATGATGAAATCTCAATCTATATTAAATGGATTTGTGGGAGAATTATACCATTGGATAACTAATAAAATTATATAAACATCATTAGTTTATGTGGAAGTATGAAAAGGCTGTTTTGAAACTCTAAAAAATCACTGAAGATTCTAAAGCAGTTTTTCAACTCTACAGTGAACAGATTTGAAATCCTATAGTATTTATTTTTCTACAAGTTATATAGATTTTGGAATAACTCTAAACATAGGGATATAAAAATAAAATAAGTTTATATTTATTTCATCAGTTTACATCAAATTATGAAAAATTGGTTTTAATTGTCAATAAATTCACCGAAAATTGAAAATTCAGTTTTCCAGCTGTAGTTTTCCAGAATTTTATTGCTTCAGTTTTTCAAAGATATTGAGAGATGTTGAAGTTATATTGATTCAATTATTGAATTTTTGGAAATATAATGACATTTAATAAAAATAAGTCTTGTGGGACTAAGGATGAATATGATGATAAAGGGTTAAAAAAATTTAGTGAAGTCAAAAGTTAAGTTGTTTACATTTTCTAGAAACACTATTCATACCCTACGTTGATAAATGTAATGTAAGGAATACCAAACCTATGTTGGAATCCATAATTACTATTTGAAACCCTACATTCTGGAAAGATGAACATATCTTTAATCAATGATAATTTTGGGATTTTATGATGACAATGATGAACGTATGAATCATCATCCCTACGTTACTTTTTGATCCCTACGTTATGTGCAGATGAAAGTATGGATAAGGAACCCTATGTTTGAAGGAACCATACGCTACTCAAAGGAACCATACAATACATTTTTGATACCTACATTTGGTATTTTTTCATTACATGAAGGAACCCTCTATTTTACTTTTCAATGATGTTGTTCTAAATCTATGATATTTTATGTTATTTTGGAAACAATCTTCTTAGTATTAAAGATCATTATAAAGATATTTTACAACAGATTCAAATGGATCACATGCATTGGATTAAATCATTACTATTTATATATAACATTATAAATATATTTGAATTATTTTATTTCAAATATCCATGATTAATTATGCATCAAGTTTTGAGGAATTGTTTACACTATATTTAGAGAGGTTTGGTTGGATTTAAATAGGAGTTTTTTAAAAAATTTCAACGCTGCTATTATTATGGAGATATTATTAAAGGGGTTATTCAAATTGTTTTTAATGAATTCATTAGGGATTTATTGTATAGTAATAAAGAGGAAAAAAGTGCTATTATATTCTTGAGGATATTTATTAAGGCTATTAACTCTATTTATTTTTGAGTATCCTAATGAAGAAGAATTCCATTAAAACTACTGGATATTTATTCTCTATATATATCTCTCTTTGATAGAAAAATAATATACACAACGAGGAAAAGTAAAGACATGAATACTCTGTTAAAAATAAGGAACTGAGAATATTCATACAAAAGGTCGATGCTTTTTAAGAGAGAAAGTTTTCTTTGTACATTCATATTCACTCATGGTGTAAAGATGAAGGAAGACTACAAAAACATTGTATAATCTATTTGATGCTGTTTAATGATGAAGAAGCTTGCTTGACATTGAAGATTATTTTTCTGCTGATATTGTGCTATTTTGGCAACGACCTTCTTAGTATTAAAGATCATTATAAAGCTGTTTTAATACTGATTCAAATGGCTAATATGCATTAGATTAAATCATTAATATTTATATAGGACATTATGAATCTCTTTTAATGATTTTATTTCAAATATTCATGATTAATTGTGCTGTAAGTTTTGATGAATTATTTCGTCTATATTTAGAGAGGTTTGAATGGATTTAAACCTGATTTTTTTTAAATTTTTCAACACTGCTGTTATTATGGAGATATTATTGAACGGGTTATTCAAATTATTTTGAATGCATTTATTAGGAATTTATTGTATAGTAATAAAGAGGAAACAATGCTATGCTATTCTTGCGGATATTTATGAAGGCTATTAACTCTATTTATTTTGAGTATCCCAAAGGAAGAGGAATATTATAACAACTGTTGGATATTTATTCTCCATATATATCTCTCTTTGACAGAAAAAGAATATACACAACAAAGAAAAGTGAAAATGTGAATACTCTGTTAAAAATAAGGCACTAAAAATATTCATACAAAAGCTCAATGATTTTGAAGAGAGAAATGTTTCTTTGTACATTCATATTCTCTCATAGTGTAAAGACAAAGGAATCCTACAAAAACATTATCTAATCTATTTGCTTATGTTTAAATATGAATAATCATGCTCTATATTGAAGATTATTTTGCTGCTAATGTTGTTCTATATTGAAGATCATCTATATCTGTCAGTTGATACTGAAACTGTAAGATAAACCTATTTCACAACAAACTTCATCTCATCTATTTTCATTTTGAGTATCGACTACTCAGAATCAATCATGGTGGAGTGTCAGATTCTTGGAATAAGATGTGGATATTTTGGTTTCCTGTGAAGGAACCACAAGGCCCTATAAAATCCTTGTATGGTGTCAACTACTTGTACTTAGTTGTGGAAGGTCTTGTGATAAGAGCACCAACTAGTGAAAATCACCAAGCTCATGGAGTAGAGTGTTGGTAGAGTGAACTAGAGGATTTCTGTGCCCCAACACACTATACATCCTTGTGTTCATTTCCTTTATTTATTTCCACTGCTCGCTTGACTTTAAGAGGAAAGGAAATGATCAGAGGGACGTCTTAATATTATCAAGGTTTTTAGAAGGACACAATTCACCCCCCTATTGTGTCTTCATCATTGCCATCCCAACCTAACAATTGGTATCAACGAAAGAGATCTACTGATTTCTATTGGGTCTAATAAGCCTGAGTTAAAGATTCAGATGAAGAAAAATCTCAATGGAAAATTTCAGGGAAGGTTTGTCGATGATCCATGCTACTTATTTTAATAGTGATAATTATGGATGTTAGAAAACTTTCTTGGAAATATATTTGAAGAATCTTGGTTTAAAAGTTTATATTAAAATTATCAAACCTTATGAAATACATGGAGAACCAGAAAAGTGGGATGTTACTGAGGAAGCTGAGTATGATATTTACTCAAAATCCATGAATGCAATTATATACGGTCTTAGTTTAGATGAATTTAACTGTGTTTCTCAATGTGATACTGCCTATTATATGTGAGGACTATTATGGTTGCATATTAAGGAACTGAAAAATGTTAGAAAACTAAGGTACAATACTTAAAAACATAAATTTGACATATTTAGGATACAAGAATATGAGAGAATCAGTCAGATGAATGGAAGATTAAAAAAACTATTAATGATTTTTCTACCTTGTGAACTCAAATTCCAGAACTAGATCAGGCATTAGAGGTACTTAGAGTTTTAAAATTTATGTGGAATATAATTTTAGCTTCTATTCGATAATCCACACAAGTTAAATAATTAATGATTAAAGAATTGATCAGAACCTTGATGATGTATGAATCAGAGATGCATGTAGAAGCTGAAAATCATATTTCTATAAAAAATGAATCAACTACACTCAAAGATTTGGTGGATGAATTTATGATATAGATTCTATTCATTCGGGTTCAAGTGATGAGCTACCACATCTTGATAAAAAATTTGTAAGATGTATAAAAGAAGAAAGGATAAATTGAAGTTGAATAAAGAGAAAGAAGTAAGATTCTATGAGTGTAAAAAGAAAGGTCATTTGAGACCCAATTTTCTTTTACTTAAAGATAAAAGGAAAACTGAATATAAACGGAAAGTAAATAAAGGAATGAAGGATACTAGTAATACATATGAATATTCAAGCAATCAATCTACTACAAACTCTGAAGGTGAGCATGAAAACCAAAAGGTAAATCTATATCTTATGGCTCATGCTGATGAGGTACAATCTTATTACTCGGAAAGTTCTAATTCTGAATGTTTTTCTTATGATGAAATTAATAATATTTGTTTTATGCTTCAAGATAAATTTTATTCTTTAAATAAAGAGTATAAAAATATTATAAAATATTATGATTCTATTTCAATAGAAAAAGATAGTTTGTCAAAACAGATTGCTGGTTTAAGATCAATTTCTTCCAAAATTTCTTAAGATCTACATAAAACTAAAATTAAAAATTATTGGTTCAAGTTGCTAATTTATAGAAAGCTTCAAGTATTCTTATTAAGTGAGAGAATTATTTGAATCAAATTCTTGGTAAAAACAATTCACAAAGGAAAGATCAGTATTAATAGTAATGGATAAAAACCAAAATTATATAAAAACTATTTTGTTCTTAGTTCAAACTAAATATGCATTTCAACCACTAATTTTTATTATTGTGGTATTAATGGAAATTACTATAATGAATGTTATTTTATAAAAACTCTATTTTTTGGGGTCAAGCATGTTCATTATTGGAAATCATTATCTAGATTTAATTATAACATTATTGATCAAAATAAACATATTTGGTTACCTAAATCATTAATTTCGGACACTATAAGACCCAAAAATATATTGGTACCAAAAGGAACTTGTTTTTGATATTTTTTAGGTATGTGCCATGGAACATCATAGTTATATTATCAAGGGGGTACTTAAAAATTATTGGAATTTATTATATTATTATTTCTTATACTATTAAATAGAAAATTCATTAGACCTGGAACAGTTAATTCAGGAAGTATTTTATTTTCAATTTTAATATTCATATTAAATTCACTAACTATTTTATACAGGGGGAGAAATATTTTTTATTTTTTTATTCATCTACATTTAATTATTCACATTCTTAAACTATTAAATCTTTTCACACTACTATTTTTTTAATGAATTAATTCATTAATTTATTTTATTAATCAATGACCATCAAATGTTCTATTAATATTTTATATAAATAGTTATCTTTGGAGTAATTTTTTTTAAATGTTTGACTTTTAAATTAGTTGCATGTGCTAAATTAATCTCTTGTTGTTTGTGATAAATTATTCTATTATTAGATTAAAATGTTCTGGTAATTTATGACATATGTAAAATTTTAATAAAATTATTTAAAAATATTTTAATTAAACTATTTGAAATTAATTTTATTAAATTATTTGAAAATCATTTATTTTTTTTATTTTTTTTTATTTTTTTAAAAAATATTTTATCTAAATTCCTTGAAAATCATTTATTTAAACTCGTTAAATATCATAAATATTTATGCTTGGTCTTGGGGGGGGGTTATTTTAAATATTTGGAAAGTGTTTAAATGTTTCATTATTATGACATGAAATAAATGTTTTATGTAATGCCCTGACCCCAGTTACCTAGATTCAGTGCATTATTACATAACATTGGCATGATCAGAAGGGATCAAAATTCCGAAAGCCTGATCTTTTTAGTATCCTTGGAAGTACTAGATACATTCATAAGTTTTAGATTACATTATAAAATGAAAAAAAACAACAAAATTGTCTCCATTGACCATATTAATTCATTAGACTATCCTTGTAGGTCAGTCATAATATACTTCTTCAAATCTTGGGAAAAATAAAACATAGAAAGGGGTGAGCTCAGATGCTCAGTAAGGATAACAATATAGAGGAAACTTTCAAGAATAAACATAAACATTTAAGGCAATGTATAAGACTAAAATACAAGACTTTTAAACTTAAACTTCATTATATTATGGAAAAGATAAATCAAATAATTCCATTTACTTATTCACATGGATATTCTACTAGTCCAATAATCACATGTAATATCAATATCCAATTTCATAATGTTGGAATGCATAATGCTAGATTTCATAACCACATAGTCAAGGACTTGTGCCAAGAATAAAAATAAGATTTTATCAAGGCCTTGTTCCAAAACACTAGTTTGTCTCATGAGACCTACCGATGCATCGAGGAGCTATAGCAGGCTCCACCCATCACTTACTAAGTCCAATGCATTCCTCAAATGAAAAGGTTTAAACATAACATAAACATTCATTTTAAAACTAACATACGAAATGTCAATACTTTATCCATAAACCATGAATGGTGTAAAAATAACACATACATAGTCAAACATATCACAAAACCTTCAATATAATATGGAATATTTGTATCATAATAAATCAACTTGAAACAAGATTAAAATCCATCAAAGGATGTTGACATAGATGAAATCAAAACATTTTGTAGAGAAATATCTATTTATATTTTGAAATCATTTAAAAGTAGTATAATTATAAAAGAAAATATTTATTTTGAAAATACTCTTATAAGATTGTATGGGAATCTTCGATGATGTTATAACGGTAGAAAATAGCCGCACCTGCCGTATAAGTTAAAAAAAGACATTCTTACCTTAATTTTGTCAAGAAGGTCATAAAGTACCTTGTTTGGAAAACGACGAAAAGATTACTTTGAAAACATATGTGGTCAAATAAGGGTATAAATGAATTTAACCCATATTATATTAAATAGTAAAAATGTTTTGAATTACATTTTTAAGAAAACATGGTTGTGGATGATAAAGAGGTCCCAATAGATACTTACATATTAACAACCTCAGATAAGTAAAGAGATTGTAGAATTAACCCTTACCTTGTACTTTTCTTTAGTCGATGGTATGTTAACCTTCTGTATAATAGTTAAAAAATTGTTATTAAATTATACAAGAACTATATACATAAATATGATATCATATATGATCCTATAATATTTCTTTGTTAATAATATTTCAGTAGTATCATTGTTTCGGGTGTTAACTGATTCATTTTCCTTTATATGCTTGGTTACATAAACCATGTTTGTTATGGATAGGATGTTTCTGATTTATATAAAGAATGATATTATGTTCATAAACATTATTTTTAATCAAAAAATTAAAATTATTTATGAATTATTACGATGGGGAATGAATCTCATCGCGTTCGTGGAGACGGTAATCCGTACGTACGCACGAGCGACAATATCATTATATTGATGGTGAAATCGTATGTAATTGGATTTTATATCATATATACAGAATCATTAACATTTTATATTTATTATTTACATTATTTATATTCATTATTATACCCATCCAAATAATTAAGTGTTTGAATAACAAACTACACCACGACCTGGAGACGGTAAGCCGTACGTACGCACGTATGGTGACTTTGTCATTTATAGGATGGGTAGAATAACGAATATGGTTGTAAAATATTTATAATAACATCACAGTATGTAAAAGGTACTGGGTTTATTTTTTTTTATGGAAACAATAAAGAAATAAGAAGTGGAAGAAGAAAATAACTTGAAAGAGGTTGGTGAAATTATTACCTCTTATTCGGGTGTTTCCTTTTGAGTTGATCAAAAGGGATCCTTAGGTTGGATTTCTGATCAAATTAAGGACTCTAGGTTGAAGGTAGGATAGTTGAGAGAATATTTGGGAAGTGTTTGTCCAATAAAAATGGCTTTGTAGGTGTGAAATTAAGTGAAGGCGAAGTACCATTTTATAAGAGAGGTGAGGGTCACTTTAGGAAAAGCTTGGAATATTATTTTATAATAAAATCACTTTTGGTTTCTAATGGATCCAAAATGATTTATTTTGAGTATAAGGTGGGTATGGGTCGAAAAAATCTCAACCAATAGGTTTTATACAGGTGTAGGTCACCATATTAACCTTATCTTTTAGATTTAACTCTTAGGTAGATAGTTTGACATTTACCATGTCTCTTTGTATTTTTATATTATATGGTTGATAAACTTACCATAACAAGACAAGATAACCCCAAGTGGTTCATTATTAATATATATAACCTTATCTATGTCATTTGGCCAAACCTTATATTTTTAAGAATATTATATCAATTATTAATATAGTATTTTTTTTAAAAACTCAATTATGTCAATTTTGACACTATTTTGTATTTGATTTTTTTGAAAGCCATAAAAACTTTATCAATTTGAATAAAATTTATTTAATCAACCCTAACATGTCATAGTAACCTATAAAATTATTTTAATTTATAATAAGTCTCAATTTACATTTATTTGGATATTTATAATATCAATTATTTTAATATTTCACTATTAAGGTAATTACTGCATCATCATTGTGTCAAAAATAAATTAAATTATTTAATGTATAAAAATTAGAAAAAAATATCATTATTTAGTAAATATTTTTATATTTCTAATTAATATTTATAGTTGAATTTATATTGTGTGTAACCCTATATTAATTTTTTTTTAGTTTTTAAACTTTGAATTTAACTCTTTTAAATCTTTTTTAAATAAAATAATAATAAATGTCATAATCTAATCCAAGTAGACCAAATAGGATAATATTTTTTTCCTGAGGTTGTTTTTGATATAAATACACTTATCCAATAGAATTAGGACATGTTTTAGGGTAATTATAATATCATTTTACCCTTAATTACCCTATTTACTTTTAACCGTGGTAAATAAAAGTCAAAAGATACTATTCACCAAAAATTATTTTCATCTTATTGAACCAAATTTTACTTAATTATGTCAACTATGTCCCTAGTATTTTTTAAATTCAACTCATAGAAGCGGTAAAATTAAGTTTTATGCAAATTTAAAAATGCTCCTAGAAGGTGGGTAAAAGACGGTAAAAAGTTCAATAAAATTTTATATATCTAAAATTATTATAAAATGACTCCAATGAATTATATTGAACATTTATAGGTACTATATATCTATTTTTACCTAAAATAAATTAATTTAAAATAACTAATTACTTAAATAAAAATTCGGTTTTAAACAATAACGTAGTGTTTTTCACTATTCATAAAAAATTGAATATTTTCAGAAAAATTCCAAAAATTCACCCTAAGCTAATTTTGATATTCCGAATTCAAAAATGAAGTCCATTTTGAAAAATAAAATTTATAAAATTTCAAAAATTGGTCATTACTATTCATAATGACTAGTTTTATTGGTCGTGGTGTGTTAAAACTCCAAGTTGCGTACAATGCAAGTTACTACATTATTCAAAGGGAAACGTACCGTGGAAGCTTGGGGTTTTAAATTCTACCCTCTATAAAATAATTTCATCCTAGAAATTTCTACAATATTACTGCATAAAAAGATTCAGGTGGTTCTTTATCATAAGTTCCTTGGGTTCCCACGTTGCCTCTTCCATCTTATAGTTTCTCCATAGAACTTTTACCAGACGAGTCGTCTGGTTTCTCAACACTTATTCTCTAGTATCAAGAATCTTTATAGGCTCTTCACAATAAGACAGATCAGGTTGTAGTTAAATTTCCTCATAGGTGAGTACATGCGTTGGGTCAGGTGTATATTTTCTCAACAGTGATACGTGGAACACATCCTGATATTTGGGGAGACTTGGAGGCATTGCCAAATGATAAGCCGCAACTCCAATTAATTCTAGAATTTCAAAAGGTTCGATGTACCTAAGACTTAATTTACCCTTCTTACCGAATCGTATAACACCCTTCCATGGATATTCCTTCAAGAAAACATGATCTCCTACTTGAAATTCCAAATCCTTCCTCCGATTATCGGCATAGCTATTTTGCCTACTTTGAGCTACTTTGATGAGGGTTTGGATAATCTTAAAATTTTTTATTGTTTCCTCAACAAGTTCTAGGACTACGAGTTTTATTTCACCAACATCATCCCAACAAGTTGGTGTGTGACATCTCTTTCCATATAATGCTTCATATGGTTCCATCTAAATACTTGAATGGAATCTATTGTTATAGGAAAATTCTACCAGAGGTAAATATTGATCCCACATACCTTGAAAGTCAAGTGAGAAAGATCTCAACATGTATTATAATGTTTGAATAGTCTGTTCTAATTTTCCATCGGTTTGAGGGTGGTAGGCAGTGCTCAAACGAAGTTTAGTATCCAAGGTATTCTGAAGAATTTTCCAAAATCATGATGTAAAACGGGGATTGCGATCAGAGACAATAGATAGAGGTATACCATGGAGTCTTACAACTTAATTAATATATAGTATTTCTAGATGTTCAAGTGGTAAATATTCTCTTATAGCAAGAAAATGTTCTGACTTGGTAAGATGATAAAAAATGACCCATATTGCATTATTCCTTTTAGGAGTCTTTGGTAGCCCCATGAAAAAGTCCATCATAATATTATCCCATTTCCACTTAGGTATAGGAAGAGGTTGCATGACTCCTCTAGGTTGCTGCCTTCCAGCTTTCACTTGTTGATAAACCATACATCTTGACACAAAATCAGTAATCTCCCGCTTCATGTTGTCCCACCAAAAAATTTCCCTTCAAATCTCTATACATCTTAGTACTCCTAGGGTGTATAGAGAAATTGGAGCTATGAGCATCATCCAACAATTCCCTTTTTAGATCAAGTATATCAGGAACACAAAGTCTCTTCCCAAATTTCAAAATTCTATCTTCATACACAAAGTCACTCAATCTCCCATCATTTACATCTTTAATATTATTTTGAAACACCTCATCATTAGTCTGAGAACTTCTTATCATTTCTTGTAAAGATGGTTTGGAAACCATTTGAAAAAGTATTGATGTTTCACCTTACATAGTTATTCCCATATCCATCTTTACTAGATCCATAAAAATAGGATCCCTTTCAACTCTCATCTTGTTCAAAACTCCATGATCCATTCTACTGAAAGCATCTTCTACCTTATTTTCCTTCCGCGGGTGGTAATGTATTGTACAATCATAATCTTTGAGTAGTTCAAGCCATCTACTTTTCCTCATGTTGAGTTGTTTTTGTGAGAAAATATACTTTAAACTATTGTGATCAGAATAAATATCACATTTTTCACCATATATATAGTGTCTCCATATCTTCAGAGTAAATATTATAGCTGCTAACTCAAGATCATGAGTGGGATAGTTTTTCTCATTAATTTTTAGCTGTTGTGATGCAAAGGAAATAACTCTATCATTCTTGAATAAGGACACAACCAAGTCCTTTCTATGAAGCATCACTATAAATAACAAATCCATTGTTCCCTGATGGTAGTGTCAAGATAGGAGCGTTGACTAATATTCTCTTTAGTTCTTCAAAAAATTCTTCACACTCTTTTGTACAAACATATTTAACCCCTTTACGTGTGATCTTGGTTAATGGGTTAGCCAACTGGGAAAAGTTTTGGACAAAATGTTGATAATAACCTGCTAAACCAATAAAACTGTGTACCTTAGTTATACTCGTCGGTACTGGCCATTCTTGGATTGCCTTGGTCTTTGAAGGATCAACAGAGATTCCATCCTTAGAGACAATATTTCCAAGAAAAGAAATCTCTTGAAGCCATAATTCACACTTACTAAACTTCCCATATAATTCATTTCTTCTGAGGGTTTTCAGAATAGTGTGCAAGTGATTTTCATGATATTTTTAGAATTTTGAGTATACCAAGATATCATCAATAAATACCACTAAAAATTCATCAATATATTCCTTGAAAACTCTATTAATTAAATCCATGAAGATAGAGGGTGCATTAGTCAATCCAAAAGGCATTAATGTAAACTCGTAATGCCTGTACCTGGTTCAAAATGCAGTTTTCATAATGTCTTACTTCTTCACACACAACTGATGATATCCAGATCGAAGGTCAATCTTTGAAAAATATTGAGCTTCATGAATTTGGTCGAATAAATCATTAATGCGAGGTAGGGGATACTTGTTCTTTATTGTTATAGCATTGATCTCCCTGTAGTCAATGCACAACCTCATAGATCCATCTTTCTTCTTAACAAAAAGGACAGGGTCTCCCCATATGGAAACACTAGGGTGAATAAATCCCTTATTACTCAATTCCTCTAGTTGTTTCTTTATTTTCACTAATTACACAATGTCCATTCTATAAGGGGTATTTGATATGGGCCTTGAACTTGGAATTAAATCAATGGAAAACTCAATTTCTCGTTTTGGGGATGTCCAGGTAAATCCTATGGAAACACCTCAACATATTCTTTCACAATAGGTATGTCCTCTATTCGAACATTCTTTTACTAAAACATAACTATTTCATTCTCTTCCTCCCCAATAATTTAATTTATTAGAGCTACTAGAGGTGGATCTAGATAAGAATTATGTGGTGACGTTTCTGCTCTAAAGATAAGGTACTCCTTATCATCTTCAAAAATTGTAACCACCTTCTTCTTACAATAAATTTTGCAAATCATAGTATGAAAGACAATCCATTCTGAGTATTATATAAAATTCATTCATGGGTATGACGATGAGATCAGCAGATAAAGAACATTTATATTCCCTAATGGAAAATGATTCACAAAACTTTGTTACGATGATACTTCTCTTAGGAGTTTTGACTGACAAATCCCTTGTTAAGTAAAATTGAAAATATTTATTTTTCTTAGAAAACTAGGAAGATATGAAATAATGAGATGATCCAGAATCAAATAAATCATTGGATAAACTTGAGGAAACCATTTAAATTACCCGCCACCATGTCTTTCAGAGCTTTAACCTCAGCAGTAGTGATCGCATAAGCTTGGCCTTACTCCCTTGGCCTTTTCTGAGGCAAGTTCCCTTGGTGCTTAGGACATTCATTTGCATAATGCCCATTTTCTCTATAATTGTAGCATTCAACATTAACAACCTCTTTCTTTCCCTTAAAATCATGAGCTTAGTGGCCTTTTTCACCACATTTGTAACAGACTCCCATTCCCTTTAGGCAAGTACCAGGGTGTTTCTTCCCACATTTACAGCAGGATGGGTATTCAACTTTTCCCTTATTCCCCTTATTTACATTTCTAGAGTGTTCAGAAGATCTCTTTTTCTCTTTCTTTTCTTTAAAGTCATAAGACTTAGAGAATTCCTTTTCTATATTTATAGCGCATGAGAAAATATCTTCGTACGATGAGAAGGAATGTGAGACTAATGCTCAATAGAGAAATGGTTTTAACCCATCAAAGATTCAATCAATCTTACTCCTTGGGTTACATATATAATCTACTGCATGTCTTGCTAACCTTGTAAAGTTAGCCTCATACTTTGTGACATTCTCATCCTCCTTTTGACTTAGACTCAGAAATTTCCTTTTCATATATGCTCAATGGTCATGAGGAAAGTATTTTTCTAAGAAAATCTCTTTCAACTCCCTCCATTACATGTTCGATACTTCTTCATCTTACTTTGTGTTTTGGATTAATGACCACCATTAATCTGCATCTCTCATGAGGCGATAAACTACCATGAAAACTTTTTACATTTCACTACTCCCCAAAGCATGAAATATTTTCTCTAAGGAACTTATCCATTGCTCAGCTAATAATGGATTTGTAGTCCCATTTAATGTTGGTGGTTGTTGCCTCATGAAGCGGTCTAACATTGATCCTCCACATTGTGGATCAGGGTTCTCTATACGGGTAAGGTTATTATTCATAGCCTGAGTGAGTTGTCCCGGTATTGTGATAAGTTTATCAGCACCAGTTGCATCACCATCTCTACTATAATTATCATGAGTAGGAGGGAAATCCCTATATGTATTACATGCATTGATACAGTTTACATTCCTTCCACTAGGTACAATTTCTAAACAATTTTATACAATAGATTAGTTTATGAATTGAAATACATAATACCAAACTTGTAAAACACTTAACATAAATTGAACAATTTATGGATATAATCTATAATCATAAAAAAAAATGTTTTCTTTGAGGAGGTATATACTCTTAAATATTTTATAATGGTTTGTAAAGAAAATGTGAATTATCTTAAGCATATCCCCTGAGAGTGTTGTAACCAAGAGTGCAGCAAGGCCCGTTGTCGTGTACCAGGATATCCCAGGTCAAGCCTGAAACTCCTTGTCAGAGTTTTCACTCCTAGGTACATTTATACCAGATCCACCTCAACCTACTCATATCCTGACAAGGATATATTACTTGGAAAATACAAAAAATCTATACATTACCAAAATTCTCAGAAGTTATTATATACCAATTCTCAAAGTCTATCTTAGGGTAATGTGCTCTAATCAGAGTTTATCTAAATCTAGTTTCCAAGGTTTTTACTAAAATTCCTCTGATACCAACTGTAACACCCCCAACCCAGTTACCCAGATTTGGTGCATTATTACATAACATTGGCATGATCACAAGGGATCAAAATCCCAAAAGACTGATCGGTTTAGTAGCCTTGTAAGTACTAGATACATTTATAAGTTTTACATTACATTATAAAATGAAAAACAACAACAAAATTGTCTCCATTGACCACATTCATCCCTTAGACTATCATTGTAGGTCAGTCATAATATACTTCTTTTCATCTTGGAAAAAAATAAAACATAGAAAGGGGTGAGCTCAGATGCTCAGTATGGATAACAATATAACGTAAAATTTCAAGAATAAGTATAAAAATTTAAGGAAATGTATAAGAATAAAACACAAGACTTTTAAACTTAAACTTAATCATAATATGTAAAAGATAAATCAAATAATGCAATTTACTTATTCACATGGATATTTTACTTGTCGAATAATTACATGTAATATCAATATCCAATTTCATAATGTTGGAATGCATAATTCCAGACTTCATAACCACATAGTCAAGGCCTTGTGCCAAGAATACAAAGAATATTTTTTCAAGGCCTTGTGCCAAGACACTAGTTTGTCTCATGAGACCTACCTATGCATCAAGGAGCTATAACAGGCTCCACCCGTCACTTAATAAGTCCAATGCATTCCTCACATGAAAAGGCTTAAACATAATATAAATATTCATATTAAAACTAGCATATGAAATGTCAATACATTATCTATAAACCATGAATGGTGTAAAAATAACACATCCATAGTCAAACATATCAAAAAACATTCAATACAATATGGAAGATTTGTATCATAATAAATCAACTTGAAACAAGCTTAAAATCTATCAAAGGACGTTGACATAGATGAATTCAAAAAATTTTGTAGAGAAATATGTATTTCTATTTTGAAATCATTTAATAGTCATATAATTATAAAAAACATTTATTTTGAAAATATTATTATAAGCTTGTATGGTAAGATTCGATAATGTTATAATGGAAGAAAATATCTGCACCCACCATATAAGTTAAAAAAAGATATTCTTACCTTAATTTTTTCAAGAAGGTCATAAAGAACCTTGTTTAGAAAACGACAGAAAGATTCCTTTCAAAACATATGTGGTTAAATAAGGGTATAAATGACTTTAACCAATTGTCTAGTAAATAGTAAAATTTTTTTGAATTACATTTTAAATAAAACACAAATGTGGATGATAAAGAGGTCCCAGTAGATACTTACCTATTAACAACCTCAGATAAGTAATGAGATTGTAGAATTAACCCTTACCTTGTACTTTTCCTTAGTAAAAGGTGTGTTAACCTCCTGTATAATAGTTAAAACATTGTTATTAAATTATAAAAGAACTATATAAATAAATATGATATCATATATGATCCTATAATATTTATTTGTTAATAATATTTTAGTAGTATCATCGTTTTGGGTTTTAACTGATTCATTTTCCTTTATATGCTTGGTTATGTAAGCCATATTTTTTTATGGAGAAGATGTATTTGATTCATATAAAGAATGATATTATGTTCATGCACATTATTTTTAATCATAAAATTAAAATTATTCTTGAATTATTACAATGGGGAATGAATCTCATCGCGTTCGTGGAGACGGTAATCCGTTCGTATGCATGGATGACAATATCATTATATTAATGGTGAAATCGTATGTAATTGGATGGTATATCATATATAAAGAATAATTAAAATTTTATATTTATTATTTAAATTAGTTATACTCATTATTATACTCATCCAAATAATGAAGTTTTTGAATAACAAACTACACCACGACGTGGAGACGGTAAGCCGTACGTACGCACGTATGGTGACTTTGTCATTTATAGAATGGTTAGAATAAAGAATATGGTTGTAACATATTTATAATAACATCACCATATGTATAAGGTATTGGAGTTATTATTTTGTTATAGAAACAACAAAGAGAGATAAAGTGGAAGAAGAAAAGAATATGAAATAGGGTGGTGAAATTATTACCTCTTCTTCGGGTGTTTCCTTTTGAGTTGATCAAAAGGGATCATTAGGTTGGCTTTCTGATCAAAGTAAGGCCTCTAGGTTGAAATTGAGGATAGTTTAGAGTATATTTGGATAGAGGTTGGCCGAGCCAAATGGCTTTGGAGGTGTGAAATTAAGAGAAGGGGAAGTACACTTTTATAAGAAAGGTGAGGGTCACTTTAGGAAAAGCTTAAAATATTATTTTATAATAAAATAATTTTCGATTTATAATGGATAAAAAATGATTTATTTCGAGGATAAGGTAGGGATGGGTCGAAAAACTCTCAACCAATAGGTTTTAGATAGTTTTAGGTCACCATATTAACCTTATCTTTTAGATTTAACTGTTAGTTAAATAGTTTGACATTTACCATGTCTCTTTGTATTTTTATATTATATGGTTAATAAACTTACTATAACAAGACAATAAAACCCCAAGTATTTAAGTATTAATATATATAACCATATATATGTCCTTTGGATGAACCTTAGATTTTTAAAAATATTATATCAATTAATAATGTAGTATTTGTTTTAAAAACTCAATTATGTCAATTTTGACACTATTTAGTATTTGATTTTTTTGAAAGCCATAAAAACTTTATCACTTCGAATAAGATTTATTTAATCAACTATAACATTTTATATTAACCTATAAAATTAGTTTAATTAATCATAAGTCTCAATTTATATTTATTTTGATATTTATAATATCAATTATTTTTATATTTCATTATTATGGTAATTACTGCATCATCATTGTGTCATAAATAAATTATATTATTTAATGTCTAAAAATTATAAATAAAATATAATTATGTATAAAATCTTTTTGTATTTATAATTAATATTTATAGTCAAATTTATATTGTGTGTAACCCTATATTAAAAATGGTTTAGTTTTTAAACTTTGAATTTAACTCTTTTAACTCTTCTTTAAATAAAATAATAATAAATGTATTAATCTAATCCAAGTGGACCAAAAAGGATCATATTTTGTTCATAAGGTTGTTTTTGGTCAAATTACACTTATAAAATAGAATTAGGACATGTGTTAGGGTAATTATAACATTATTTTTACCCTTAATTACCTTATTTACTTTTAATCGTGGTAAATAACAGTCAAAAGTTACTATTCACCAAAAATTATTTTCATCTCATTGAACCACATTTTACTTACTGATTTAAACCATATCTCTCATATTTTTAAAATTCAACTCACAGAATAAGTTAAATTAAGTTTTATTTAAATTTGCAAATGCTCCGAGAAGGTGGGTAAAAGACAACAAAAAGTTTAATAAAATTTTATATATCTAAAATTATTATAAAATGAATCCAATGAATTATATTAAAAATATATAGGTATTATGTATCTATTTTGACCTAAAATAAATTAAAATAAAATAACTAAATACTTAAATAAAAATTTAGTTTTAAACAGTAATGCAGTGTTTTTCACTATTCATCAAAAATTGAAAGTTTTCAGAAAAATACCAAAAATTCACCCTAAGATAATTTTGATATTATGAATTCAAAAATTAAGTCCATTTTGAAAAATAAAATTTATAAAAATTCAAAAGTGGGTATTACTATTCATAATGGCTAGTTTGATTGGTCGTGGTGTGTTAAAACTTTAAGTTGCGTACAACGCAAGCTACTACATTTTTCAAAGGGAAACGTACCATAGAATCTTGGGGTGTTACACTTTAATACATTAATTAAAAACCCTTGTTATTAATTTAATAATATTATATATGTTTTTATAGCTCTGGGGTTATCTCTTTTTATTTTTTGAAGGAAACATGAATTTAAGGAGAGTTTATATTGTTGTATATAGTTAGAATATATTTTGAAATAACTCATCTTTTTATTTTTTTTAAAAATAATTAAAAAAATACATTACAAATTTTGAATATTTTTTTAAATTTTTTTAAATACTTAAAAGAAATTATATTACTTTTTTTTTAAATTTTAATTATATTTTTTAAAATTTTTATATTATTATTCAAATTTAAAATACTTAAAAAAATATTTATCAAATCTAAAATATTTAAAAAAATTATTTGTCAAATTTTAAATATGTTAAAAAGAAACTTCGCAAGTTTTACATATTTTTAAAATGGGAAGAAAATTTAGTTTTTAAAGTTTTATTTATTTATTTTTACTTAAATTTTAGATTCCAATTCTTTACAAAAAAGGGTAAATATATTGCATTATCTAATCTACATAAGATCATATCTTTTTGATCCTTACAAAAAGTGGGATAAAAAATTGGTAGTAAGTTAGGGTTTTTTAATTATTAATGAAGGGGAGATTATTGAGTAGCTCCTAATTATTCTCATTTTGATTTAGTTTTGATAATTACTTCAACCCGTCAATCTTTGTTTTCGAATAAATTTGTTAAGTGTTTCAGATTTAGTATGTCAAAGTATTTATTTTATATCTAAATCAATAGTAATCATATTATTATGTAGTTTATTAAATTGGAAAGATAATAATATTATATTAATTTAATCAATTTATGTCAAAATCCAATTCAATTGTTTCAATTGTGAAAAAATTCACTGAAGCTATTACAAGCTGTTTAAGTGATATTTCAGTTTTCATCTTAAAGTCAATTCAGAATTTAGATGATATCTCAATAAATATTTAACATATTTTCGAGATCATTATACTATTAGATAGATAATCGAATTATCTAAATGTCATTAGTTTATGTGGAAGTATGAAAAGGATATTTTGATACCCTAACAAATCACTGAAGATTCTAAAGCTGTTTTTCAACTCTATAGTGAATAGATTTGAAATCCTATAGTATTTATTTTTATGCAAGTTCTATAGATGTCAGAATCACTTGAAACCTAGGGCGATTGAAAGAAAATAAGTTTATCTTAATTTCATAAATTTATATAAAAGGATGAAAAAGTGGTTTGGATGGTCAATAAATTCACCAAAAATTGGGAATTCAGTTTTCCAGCTATAGTTTTCCAGAATTTTATTGCTTCAGTTTTTTAAAGATATCGGGAGATGTGGAAGTCAGATTTATTCTATTCTTTAATCATTGGAAAAATATTGATATTTACTAAAAATAAGTCTGACGGTACTAAGGCTGAATATGATGATAAAGGGCTCAAAAAATTCAGTGAAGTCAGAAGTTAAGTTGTTTACAGTTTCTTGAAACACTATTCATATCCTACGTTGATAAATGCAACGTAAGGAATATCAAACCTATGTTAGAATCTGAAATTACTATTTTCAACCCTACATTTTAGAAAGATGAACATATGGTTAATCAATGCTATGTTATGGATTTTATGCTGATAAGGATGAACGTATGGATGATCATCCCTATGTTACTTTTTGATCCCTATGTTACATGCATATGAAAGTATTGATAAGGATCTATACGTTGTAAAGAACCCTAATTTATGAAAAAGAACCATACGTTATGTAGTTGAACCCTACGTTTTGTATTTTTGTCATTACATGAAGGAACCCTCCATCTGACTTTTCAATGGTTCTGTTTTAAATCCGTGATATTTTACACAATTTTGGCAATGATATTAATTAGTATTAAAGATCATTATAAAGCTATTTTATGACCGATTCAAATAGCTCATATAAAACCTATTAAATCATTCCTATTTATAAGGTATGTTATGAATCTTTTTGGAATGATTTGATTTGAAATATTCATGATTAATTAGGCTGCAAGTTTTGAGGAATTGTTTCGACTATATTTAGAGAGGTCTAAATGGATTTAAATAGGAGTTTTTTTAAATTGTTCAATGGTACTATTATTATAGGGATATTATTGGAGGGTTTATTCAAATTATTTTGAATTCATTTATTAGAGATTTATTGTACATGAATAAAGAGAAAACGATGATATGCTATTTTTTGGGATATTTATGAAGGCTATTCACTCTATTTATTTTGAGTATCATAAGGAAGAGGAATGCTATTACAACTGTTGTATATTTATTCTCTATATATATATATCTCTTTAGAAGGAAAATAATATACACAATGAAGAAAAGCGAATATGTGAATACTCTGTTAAAAAGAAGGTTCTGAAAATATTCATATAAAATATTGACACTTTTTAAGAGAGAAATTTTTCTTTGTACATTCATATTCTCTCATGGTGTAAAGACAAAGGAAGCTTGCACAAACATTGTCTAATATATTTGATGCTGTTTAAAGATGAAGTAGCCTGCTCAACATTGAAGATTATTTTGTTGTTGATGTTGTTCTATATTGAAGATCATATATATCTGTCAGTTGCTATTACAACTATGAGATAACCCTATTTCATAGTAAAATTCATCTCATCTGTTATCTTTTTGAGTATCAGATGCTCATACATAGTCATGGTGGAGTGTCAGCTTCTCAGACTAAGCTTTGGATATTTTAGTTTCCTATAAAATAACCAAAAGGCACTTTAAAAGCCTTGTAAGGTGTTAACTACCTGTACTCATTTGTGGAAGGTCTTATTTTAATTTCATGGTTCCAGAAGCCGCTTAGAGGTTCCCCATACCTGGTTGGACACATGGCCTCAAGTTTATTTCCAAGAATACCAGAGGCTATCGACTAGCAGCAAGGGCCTTGGGTGTGATAGTGGGGAAACTATTCCCTCATTGGCAGAGTAACACAATGGAAATAAATAGATAACAATTGCAGAAATAATAATGATACCATACAACAATAGACAATAGAAGAATGAAAGAAATATATAACTGGAGTACATATATAATTGATTCATGATACATATGTCTAAGAAAGCATCCAAACAAGTCATAATACTGAGATACAGTACTAAACCAAAGTACAAAGAAAACAAATAAACTCCAACAGCATCGCAAGCCTTAGCTTGGTCCCATGGTCCTCAGCTCCACAATAACCAAGTACCTGAAGTAGAAGGGCACATTCCCTTATCTATACCTCCAAAAATATAATCTGTTTGGGCCCAAAAGCATGACCCAAATAGAGTGTGAGACAAATCCCAGTAGGAAACTACCCAAATATATATGCCTAACTGTCAGTGAATATATATTACAGGAAATAAGAAAAAAGAAGCAGTAAACAAGTAAGTAATCCATAGTAAACAATCCTATAGTTTCAATTACATAATTTACATTTAATAATTTATTCAGCCAAACACAATTACAAGAAACCATCTGGGAAGTTCTCACAGCCTATCCCCTCTGGTTCAGCCAACAAAAGGAAAGTAACAAAGTCTCTTTGAGGAAGCACTCACCATCAATTCCCCCTATAGTCTTGTGTAATCAAAGACTCTCTGAAGAAGTACTCACCGTCAATTCCACCTATAATCTTTTAATGGTAACTACAAACACTTTGAGGAAGCACTCAACGTCAATTACTCCTGTGGTCTTGTAACATATCTAAAGACACTCTGAGGAAGCACTCAACTTCAATCTCCCATATGGTCTCCTAGAGTGATAATTATAACAGACACTTTGGGAAAGCTCTCAACGTCAATTTCCCCTATGGCCTCACTACACCATGTCCCTGCAACCCTATGTAAACCATTTGTACACAAATGATAAATAGCAGCCAAAGTAAACCTCAAAGTACTACTCGGATAATTAGCTACAAGGAACGGAACAACATAATTGATATATAATAACTCCATCCTAACAACACTAGGAATGGAAAATAGTAGCCTAATAGGCAAGGCTAGACCAAACAGGCAAAATCAAACAAGCATGGTCAAACACATCCATAGTAAGGAAAATAAACCTATTTACAATCATAAATACTCTACTCAAGCACACAAGGCATAGCAGACAAAATCAGGGCTAAGAACCATAAACACGCAATACCCCGAATGAGGGTATTAGGAACCTTTGCACATATAACTCAAAGAATAACTACGGAAAGGAACAAACCACCTACCTTGGTGTTTTACAAATGATATACGTGAACCTCAGGCCTGGAATCACCCTAGAATGCTAGATCTAAAAAAATTCTAAAAATGTTCAACCGAGTAAAACTCAAGAAAGAGTAGGAATAAGGATATGAGGCTCTAGAAGAAGGAATAGCTTACCGTGTGATTCTAATGCAATTGACGATGGTCGAATTGGATATTAGATGAAGAGTTGGAGGCTCAGAGAAGATTCATGGAATATGGTCACTCCTAGATGAGACAGGTAGAGAAGGAGAAGGTTCTATTGATTAGACGCAACCCCGGTCTGTTTAATAAAAAAAAGAACATAGAGTGTTATATAAAAGTACATGGCGTGTACTTGCCTTAACCAGAATCCACTTTAGGCAGCCTCTAGTTCACCCCACACATCCATGTTTTTGGCCATTACATGGCCGGAACACAGCTAGCTGCGACAAACGAGTACACAACGTGTACTTTTGAAATTTATAGAAACTCCTATTTTTCTAGAAAACACCCAAAAAAAATATATTCATACATGAAAAGAAGATCCAGATTCTTACAAACTTTCCCCATTAAAAAAAATTCTTCCATGAATTTCCCTAGTAATGCGGCGTAGAAGAAGAATCCTCGAACAACTCCGGCCACTGCGATCGTACATCGACCTCCCTCTCCCATGTCTCATCCTGTACTCACCTGTGATGGCATAGCACTTGTACCAGAGGAATAGGCCAACCACAGAGAACCTTAGCACTGTGATCAACAATCGAGATAGGATGCTCCCTGAATGATGCGTCCACCTCTAGCTCAACCTCCTCGAGTTGAAAGACATGAGACGTGTCTGAGAAGTAATTCCTTAGCTAAGAAACGTGGAAGTCATCATGCATATCTCGATACCTCTGAGGTAACTATAACTAATAGAAAACCGGCCTGACCCTTTCCAAAACATCAAACAGACCGACATATCTTGACAAATTCTTACCCTATCTCATTATCCTCCTGTGTCCCAACCTCGGTGTGACTTGTGGGAAAACCTGATCCCTAACCATGAACTTCAGAGGTTGTCTCTACCGATCTACATAAGACTTTTTTCATGACTGTGCAGTAGCCACCCCCTTTTGAATCAACTCTATATGCTCTGTGGTCTCCTGGATAAGACGAGTTCCCATCATAGCGGCCTCTTCTGCTTCCATCCAACATAAGGGTGATTGGCATGTCCTACCCTACAAAGCCTTATAAGGTGCCATCTGAATAGTTTCTTGAAAACTATTATTATTGGAAAACTCCACAAAGAGTTATGTGTTTCTCCCAAGAACCTCCAAAGTCTAGGATTCATGATCAAAGCATGTC
Source organism: Viscum album (assembly GCA_963277665.1). Lineage (NCBI taxonomy): Eukaryota > Viridiplantae > Streptophyta > Magnoliopsida > Santalales > Viscaceae > Viscum > Viscum album. The sequence continues at coordinate 1,523,816,042 of OY728137.1, forward strand.
CTCCAGCACTTGAATCATACGCTCAGACTGGCCATCTTTCTGGGGGTGGTAAGCTGTACTCAGAAGTACCTATGTTCCCAAAGCCATCTATAATCCCTGCTAGACCTAAGCATTAAAACGAGTGTCCCTGTATGAAACAATAGAGTGTGGAACTCCATGTAAACATACACTCTATCATATGTACAACCTTCCTATATCATCAAAACTAAAGGTATTCTTGATCGGTAAGAAGTGAGCAACTTTCTTGACTCTGTCAATGACAACTCAAACTGCATCATTCCATCGAGGTGACCTCGAAAAACCTGCAACGAAGTCCATCACGATATTGTTCCACTTCTTCTTGGGAATGGGTAACTATTGAAAAATACCTTCTGATCGATGATGCTCTACCTTCATGTACTGACAGGTGAAAAAACTCATGAAAAAAATAGAAACATCTCCTTTCATACCTGTCCACCAATACTGATGGTGTATATCTCGATCATTTGGTGACACCAAGATGAGCTACCTAAACTGAGGGATGAAAGTACCGCATCAACTCCTCATGTATGTCTGTTGGAACCCACACGTTCCCATGAAAACACAAGATCTCATCCTCGACTACTATCTATCCAGGAATTGGGTCCTCTCATGGCACACTCTGTCGTAGGAATAAGCCTTCAGAATATGATATCTACCTCATTCACACTCGATCAAGTAGAGTAGAGGTAAAAACCACAAAAGAAAGAAAAATATTCCCCTATCTGTCGTGTACCTCCAAATGCATCTCAGAGAATAGATCCATAAGTTTCCATTCACTACTGACCTCCTAAAATGCATGTATCTGATTCCTTCTACTCAATGAATCATCCACAGTGTTGCCTTTCCTAGGCGTATTGGCAAGTTTAAAATCAAAGTACTGAAGGTACTTTACCCACCTTCATTGTATCAGATTTAGATCACACTGACTGAAGATATACTTGATACTTTTATGGTTGGTGAAAACCACAAAATGATATCCCAGAAGATAATTTCTCCAACATCGTAAAGAATGAACTACTATAGCCAACTCGAGATCATGTGTCAGATAGTTCCTCTCATGTGGACTCAAATACCGAGACCCGTACGCAACAAATCCTTCCCCTTGAATAAACACATCTCCCATCTCGTTAGCTGATGCATCACAATACACAATATAGCTCTTTCCTAGCTCTGGGAATACTAGTATTGGTGTTGAAGTCAACCTCCCTTTCATATCCTGAAAGTTTGACTCAGAAGAATTTGACCACAATTACTTAACACCCTTCTTAGTCATGCCTGTCAGTGGTGATGCTATGCCTGATAAGTCCTGTATGAAACGTTTTTAGTAACTAAACAACCCTAGAAAACTCAGAACCACAAAGACATTCTTCAGATTCTCCCAGGAAACTACTACTCTCACTTTATCTGGATCCATTTATACTCTTCTCTCTGAGATAACATGACCCAAAAAGTGTATCTGGTCCATCCAAAAGTGTAATTTTGAGAGCCTAGCATATAACTGATGCTATCTCAGTGTACTCAAAAGGATATCAAGATGTGTGGAATGGTCGTGTTGAGTGTTATAGTACACAAAGATATCGTCCACAAAAACCACCACGAAGAAGTCCAATTATGGATGGAACACTCAGTTCATTAGTGCCATGAAAACTGCAGGCGTGTTCGTGAGACCGAACGACATAACCACATACTCGTATATACCATACCTGCTATGAAAGGATATAAGAGGTATATCTGAGGGTCTAACATGCAACTGATGATAACCGGATCTCAAGTCAATATCTGAGAACACCCAGGCTCCACGAAGATGATCAAAGAGATCATCAATCCTTGGAAAAGGATATCGGTTCTTGACCATCAACTGGTTCAACTTCTGATAATCCACACAATGTTGAAGGGTACCATCCGCCTTTTTCACAAATAGAACAAGCGAACCCCAAGGATAAGTATTGGGTTAGATGAAACCCTTTTCCTGTAACTCCTCTAACTACTTCTTGAGCTCCTATAACTCTGGTGTAGACATCTTATAAAAAGGAATGGACATATGTGCCACTCCTAACACAAGATTAATATATTAGTACACCTCTCACTCTAGAGGAAAACCTAACAAGTCTTCTAGAAAGACATCCCTGAAATGATCGATCATTGGAGGAAAGTCCAAATGTGAAGTCCCATGGGCATACATATATAGACTAGAAATCTGGGATGTGATTCCTCCCAACCTATGATGCTCAGGTCCTGCTCTGCTCGCCTGCACATCTCATTCACCATTATGAAGAAACGATCCACTCTATGGTGATGTGAAACTCACCTTATGATGATAGCAGTCGACAAAAGCCTAGAAGGGAACTAACTAGTCTATTCTAAGAATGAAATCATATCTCCTCATCTATAAGACATAGAGGTCCCATAAGAAGTGACACCCACCAACCTCAAGAGGTAACTCCTTGCGCTAACATTCACTATCCATTCTAGTCTCCAACTAAGTGTCTAGCATCAAGATATCAACAGTAGAAAAGATATAGAGATCAAGGATCTCCACAAAAACAACAGATATAAAACTATGGGAAGACCAAGTATCGAAAATATCGGAAGATAGAACTGAGGCAATAAGAATAGTACCTCAAATTGTAGAGGGTCCAGGATCCTACTCCTACTAGGTTTACTCCACTATAAAAGCCTGTCCTATACCACAACCCTATGACCCTACCTGACCAACCTAAGTAGATCTATCCTGTTGTCGCTGAAAGGATGCCGACTAGCTACCATGACCGTGACCTCCACCTCGGCCTAAATGGATGAAAGAACTCCAATTCCTAGACTAATGAGAAACTGGTGGTGCTGATCCTGAACGTGGAGTCATAGAAGAACCCCTGTCACCTGCTGCTAGTGAGAAGAACCGACAGAAGCATTGAAGATAGACCATCTTTCTGCAAGATCGGTACTCGACTGGGTCTCTTGGGAAATGTGGCCTTATATGCCAAACCTTACCACAATGGTAACATACCACCTGGCTACCTAAAGGTGTATCTCACCTACTCAGATCTCCATGTGTAGTCTCCCAGCAGCGCTTCCTACTATCATCAGGAGAATCACTAACTCTGGTTGTCGAACCGGCCTGAACCACAACTCCATAATTCCTCAGGTTGCGCTCCATGATTAGTTCTTGGTTGACTATAGAAGTGATAGAAGTCAATCTGAAGATGTTCACCTGATCCTGAATGTTTTTATTGAGACCAAAATCAAAATTTCTTTCTAGGAATAACTCATATGCCCCTAAAAAGGGTGTAAAGCATTGTATCTCTGTGAAGCGAGAAGAATACTCCATAACTGAAAGAGTACCATGATCCAAACTCATGAACTCTCAGTCTCGATCAAACCTCAAGGTCTCCTAATAGAAGTAATAATAGAAGGTTTTATGAAACTCATCCCAAGCCATACCTTGCTGGAATCATGCCCACGAAAACACATCCCACCATCTCTTGGTGGAACCCTGAAGCTTATAAGTAGCAAGCTTCACCCTCCTCTCTGGAGGTGTCTCCAGATGCTCAAAGATAGAAAGCATGGCTTCTAACCATGAATTTTCCGCCTGAGGTCCTCCTTCACCTATGAAGGTGGGAGGATGATTCTACTAGAAAACTCGCATCAATTATTCTATTGTCAGGGAAGGATGTAGTGCTCCCTGGAAAATCTTCATGAACCTCATAAACCCCTCTCAGAATGGTGCGTCTGCACCTATGTCCATAATGACAGCTGGTGCCAAGAATGGCACTAAAAGAATATCCACTGGTAGTCCCTGATCAGCCATGTCCGGTGTCTGATCACTGCCTTGTATCTGGAATACAACTGGAGGATGTCTTGGTGGCATGACTCTGCAAGTTCAAGCGCACACCTTAGGATCAAGATTTATCAAGGACTAAAACTTATAAGTGTAAGAAGGTAATAGGAAAATGAAAGCATTCAAATTTTTCAAAACATGGATACACAACATGTATAACCCTTACCTGGCATGTTCCTTTAAGCCTTCACATGGGCATGTACTTCTTCCAAAACTGGTCATGTAACACCCCATACACACGACATGTTCTCCCAAGACACAACATGTACTTGATTCATTTCCCCAAACCGAGTTACCTTACAAAGATAAGACACACAATTCTACTAGAACAAGATTACACGACATGTTTGTGCCAGGCACAACATGTACTAGAAGAACTTCACTAGCCCGTGTTGTTTGTCACATGGATAGTTACACAGATCACTCTACACAGTGTGTTCAAGATGTAAACAACGTGTTCTAGAAGGATTCCACCACCTCGTGTTGTTTGTTTCAGGACCAGATATAAGGGTTATACTACACGACATGTTAAACCTTTACACAGCGTGTATAACCTAGGTTTTATCCATCTGTGCTATTAGTCACATGGGTGGACACATGGTCTACACAACATGACATGTACATCAAGTATATGGCATGTACCACCAAAGATTTCCTAACCCCCTCTCTCCACCCACACAACCAGTGACACGGTTAGAGGCTACACAGCGTGTACATACAGTACACAGAGTGTAATTAAGAAAAACAGTTCCTTCCTGAATAGAAGGACACATGGTGTGTATTTATTATTACATGCTATTTATTATGGTTTTTTCCAGACAGTAAGCCTCGAAAACTACTCCGGAACCCAGAAAACACTGAAACGAACATTAAAGTGCCAAATTCAGATTTGTGAGGCCCCATACGCCACACAAATAAAATCTTGGAATATTATAAATGTTATATACAAGGAATAACAAGGAAATAATCCACCAAATTCTGATCCATGTGGGCCCATAACCAATAGGTCCTAGGATCAAAACCTGCCTCTGATACCACTTTGTAACGTCCCAGTTCTGAAAGCCACCCAGAGGTGCCAGTACCCGGTTGGTCACATGGCCTCAAGCAAATTTACCTGAACGCCAGAGGTTGCCAACTAGCAGTGAGGGCCTTAGGTGTGATAGTGGGGAAACTATGCCCTCATTGGCAGAGTATTGCAGTAGAAATAAATAGATAAGAATAGTATAAAAAATAATGATACCATACAACAGTAGACAATGGAAGACTGAAATAAATAAATAATTGGAGTACATGTATAAATGATGCATGATACATATGTATAGAAAAGAAAACAAACAAGTCACAATGCTATAATACTATACTAAACCAAAGTACAAAGAAAAAAAAATAAACTGTAATAGAATCACAAGCCTCAGCTTTTTCCCATGCCCCCCCAGCTCTACAGCAATAAAGTACCCGAAGTAGAAGGGAACTTTCCCTAATCTATACCTACAACAATATAATCTGTTTGGGCCCAAAATCATGACCCAAATCGGGTGTGAGACAAATCTTAGTTGGAAACCATCCAAAGATATGTGCCTAACTATCAGTGAATATATATGGAAGAAAATAAGAAAAAAGAAGCAGTAAACAAGGAAGTACTCTATAGTAAATAATCATACAGTTTCAATTACATCATTTACATTTAACAATTTAGTCAAACAAAAAGAATTAAAAAAAACCATCTGTGAACTTCTCACAACCTATCCCCTCTGGTTCATCCAACAAAAGGAAAGTAACAAAGACTCCATGAGGAAGAACTCATTGTCAATTCCCCCTATAGTCTTATGTAATCAAAGTCTCTCTGAGGAAGCACTCACCATCAATTCCCCCTATAGTATTTTAATTGTAAATAAAGACACTCTGAGGAATCACTCAATGTCAATTACTCCTGTGGTATTGTAATGTATTTAAAGACACTATGAGGGATCACTTAACGTCAACCCCCCTATGGTCTCGTAGTGTGATAATTATAACAGAAACTCTGGGAAAGCACTCAATGTCAATTTCCCCTATGGCATCACAATACCAGGTTCCCGCAGCCCCATGTAAAGCATTTGTACACAAATGATAAATAGCAGCAAAAGTAAACCTCAAAGTACTACTATACTAATTAGCTACAAGGCATGACACAACATAACAAATAGATAATCACTCCATTCTAACAACACTAGGAATGGAAAATAATAGCCTAATAGGCAAGGCTAGACCGAACATCCAAAATCAAACAAGCATGGGAAAACACATCCATAGCAAGGTCAATAACCCTATTTACAATCATAAATCCTCTACTCAAGCACACAAGGCATAAAAGACAGAATCAAGGCTAAAAACCATAAATACACAATACCCCAAATGAGGGTTTTTGTAAATTTTGAAAATATAACTCAAAGAATAACTACAAGAAGGCACAAACCACATACCTTGGTGTTGTAAAAATGATATATGAAAACTTCAGGCTTGAATTACCCTAGAACACTGTAGATCTAAAAAACCCTAAAAATGTTCAACTGAGGAAAACTCATGAAAGAGGAGGAATTGGGAAATGAGGCTTTAGAAGAAGGAAGAGCTTACCGTGGAGATTCTAACTCAATCGATGGTGGTTGAATCAGAGGTTGGATGAAGAGTCAGAGGCTTAGAGAATATTTGCGGCCTACGGTCGCTCCAGGATGAGACATGTCATGAAGGAGAAGGTTCTGTCGATTAGATGTAACCGCGATCTGTTTAATAAAAAAAAATAAAGTACATGGCGTGTTCTTTAAAAGTACACAATTTGTACTTTCCTTAACCATCCTCTGCTTTAGGTAGCCTCTATGTCACTCCACACGACCATGTTTTCAGCCGTTATATGGCCATCACACAGCTATCCATGACAACCGAGTACACGACGTGTACTTATAAGTACATGAAATGTACTCCTGAAATTTTCAAAAACTCTTCTTTTCTCAAAAACACCAAAAAACAAGATTTATACCTGAAAAGAAGATCCAGGTTCTTACACATGTGATAAAATGTCCTACTAGTGAAAATCACCAAACTTGTGGAGTAGAGTGTTGGTGGAGTGGACTAGGGAATTTCTGTGCCCCAAACCACTATACAATGTTTTTATTAATTCTTTTATTTATTTCTACTAATCACTTGACTTTAAGAGAGAAGGAAACGATCACTTTATTTAAAGAGGGATGTCTTAATATCTTAAGGATTTTTAAAAGGACCCCATTCAACCCCTCTTGTTTCTTCATCACAGCCATCCTGACCTAACTCACGACACTGTGAGGACACTGTATAGGGGCTAGTTTTCTTATTTTGACTCATTTAGTTATCTTCCATCATAGAGTCGAAGTAGGTATGGTTGAGGGTTGTGGAAGCTTGGTTAGCGCACTACCGATCAGTTTTGGTTTGTATGTTTATACGCTTCTAACATTTATTAATATTATGGAATACACTTGTATACTCGAGCACTACAGGTTAAGGAAACATTGTTGGTGTCCTACCGAGTCTTGTACTCACACACTACTTGGGAATTTTTATGTACTTGTAGATATCATGAGAGACCTGGTGAAGGGAAGGGAGTTGTGGAGGATGGATGAGAAGGTGGAGTATAGAGCTGGGACGAACAAGGAAAGGCACTGGAGGAATCTACAGTTCTTTTATTTATCATTTTTTTTTATTAATTTTGGAAAGTATTGACACATTAGGAGGTACTTTTATTTTCATTACATGTAAGTAATTTACTTTATGCATGATTTCTCTGATTATTTATTATATTTTCATGATTTATTATTGATCGTATGACATGATAATGAGGGTATAGTCTATCTAGTGACATACTTACACCCTCAATACTAGTTAAAAACCTCTTGTATATATGAAGGTGCACATGAGGTCACATGACATTACGAATCAGACTCAATGGTTTAGATCGGGATGTTATGCAAATATTATGGGACATGTGACTGTTGAGTGGTGTGGATGTGGTGAGATGTGTCTGGATAGAGTATATGGGTGATGGGAGGTTATACCACATTAAATATGAGGTAAATTTCAATCATTGTGTTATTTTTGGGTTTAGGGAGTTCATTACGAATTGGATAAAGGAAAAGGTGAAGAATGATAGGAATGTGAAGCATGTGCTGAATAAAGGGCATGCCAAGGAAGGCCATGAATGAAATTTTGGTGTAGGCACTTGAGGAGAATGTGTCACATTACATTGAGGCTTCTTAGAGAATCATATAATGAATTACATGCAGGTCACTATTTTATTTTTTGTATTTTTTCTATCACTATTTATTTTATAATCCTCGATTTGTGTTGACTCTCTGAATCCTTCTTGTTTTATCTTTTTTTGGTTATATATAACTACCAAATTGGCACACATGGATAAGCTAATCTCATAATTTCAACTAATTACCTTCATTATTTTTTCAACCCTAATATTTATTCTTTCTAAAACATTTTCATTTATTAATAAACAATATATTAATTTTTAGTGATTTTTATAGGACGAAATCATCATAATTAATCCTAATTATTTGTACCACTATCCACTCATGATTTTTTTTTCATTTTATCCTATCCTGCATGAAGGGTTTCATGTTTTCAATATCTGAAACTTTCTTTAATTTAATTTTATATCATAATATAATGAAGATAGATAAATTCTACAAGTTTAATTTGCAATGTAATTTTGAAGAACAGAATATATATTTATGATGTACAAACAATTTTTGAAGTTAAATCCCTAAGGGTATCATTTTTTTATATTTTGACATGGTATTTTCATAATAGTAATTTTCAATGTGATTTAATAATACATAATGATCATGATAGAAATGTTAAATTATATCAGTCAAGATGAAATTTAGAATTTTGTTGTTATTATATATTTTTGATGTTATAGTGATTCAACCATATATAGAAAATTTTTGGTTAATTTTGAGTTTATTGGGATGATTAAACATATTCTTGATAATGGTTGCAACATGATAAAAAATTCACTATAATCTCAAGATTCTACACCCTACATCATACCTGGCTCTCATTACTTATATCTTACCCTTAATCTTATATCCCATGCTTATGTAGGGAATCAACAATTGAATTTATTTCAATTTTATGTTCAAAGATTGGATGGTCACCATACAAATTATCATTCTATTTATTGATACACTTACAATTTATAATATATTAATGAACACTACTGTGTTGATTAAATGATTTATTTGATTTACTGATAAATATTTATTTTTACATGTATATATATTTACTAATGATTTTCTCATATTCATGGACATATGGATGGAAGAAACATTGATGGTGAAGTTGATCACCATATATTAACTTCAAAAAATCTTCCTCTTTAATTAGATTATCTTTGTTATAGTCATTCTTACAATAATATTATATGTATTCATCTTTTCTAGAAGCTTAATAAGCATTGGAAGTGGAGTCCAAATTAGTTGGTAATAATTTTTTGTTCCCTTATAGTCCTAATTAAATGATTTCTAATAATAGTTTATAATTCATATGGCATAGAAATCTAAAGGGTGCATCAACCCTTTCACTTAGTTCCCCCACCCATGTACTTGATGATGAGACTATTAGGAAGATACATTTTTATTTTTTATCCTCTTGTTTATACTAAATCATCACAAAATATTTAGTGTAAATCATTGGAAGTGGATTAGTAATAAGGTATATGGAACAACTAGCCACTAATATGAATTTGGATGGGGCTCAATCCCCTTACCATATATTTCACTGAATTTTCTTAATTGGTTCTGCATGTGGGTGCTAATTTTTCAACATTTTTGGAATCATGTGTAGTGAAGGAAAGATAACAGAGGCATCATTGAATGAATAAATTATTTCTGGTGGGAATATTTACATTAAGGAAAGATAATTTAATTACTTAGACATTATAGATAGACTCACATATGGGTAGGAGCTATAAATGATAAAAATGGATGGTGAAGTCACACAAGGATAAGGAACATTGAATGCATGCATCCCTTCAGGCATGCATAAATGGGTAGGTGTGTTGCGTGTCATAAATCTTCTGTTGGCACAAATTATGTGTGGAAAAATATCATCCAGGTACAAAAAAAAAATAACACAGGAACTTTTATATAATCATTTAACTTGGTAGGGGACTTCCTATCTAATTTATGGTGCATGTGAAGGCTTTATAGTCTATATGTACTGGTCCCCTATTTATCATGTAATAAATAAGTCCAACATGCCAATTTTTTATTTAATAATTTTTTTTAAAGAGTTTGGACTACTTCTATTTATATGGGTGGCTATCCTCATGGTTTAAATCATAAAGGTAACATGGTCATATGATATGATCCTTATTTAGTTTTTGTTTCCATGATTTTTATGACTGACTATTTATTTTTCAGTAGTGTTATTGCGACTTCCTATTTAGTTATGGTTGTAATGATTGCGGATCATGAAGTTTAATATATGGAGAGGAACATGTTTTCAACATGATATTGATGTAAAATATAAGGTGGATATCCTCTAATTTTAATATACAATAGGAATCTTAGTAGTTATTTATATTTTTATGTTTCTTACTTTTAGTTTCATTCCTATTTTCCCTTGGGTGGTTGAGGTTTTATTCATATTTATTAATTTTTTGGTTATGTTATGATTTATCATGCTTATTAATTAAGGTACTTTGTGGTGGGGTGCTGGTGCCGATTCCATCTTTTTCTCTGTATAATTTTGATGAGAATATGAGGATGGGAAAACCTTTACTATATTAACTACTACAAATAGGGCTTATAATAGCGTGAAAAACCGCCTTTAACAGTTCTAAAAAAGAACTGTTAATCTTAGAAAAAATAAAGGGGGTGGGGTCCCTTTTATCAGTGCTTTCTTAGCGCTGATAAAGGTAGTAGTTATCAACACTATTTTCAGTGCTGATAAATGGATAATATATCAACGCTAAAAATAGCACAGATAAATACTACCTTTATCAGTGCTATTTTAAGTACTAATATATTATCCATTTATCAGCTCTTAATTAGTGCTGATAAAATCCAAATTGCCTGTGTAAACCCAGAACCTATACAACACTGCACACATATGACAACACCTGCACACAACACAAACAACACCGACACGCAAAGCATAGAGGAACAAAAATGCTATATACATTTACTTGAAATCATGAATAAAAAACAACACACTACTATATACATTTAAAATAATGTTTAATTTGGTTACAATTAAAATTATCCAACAAATAGTTAAAAAAATTGATGTTTCATCCTTTTTACATCCATGATCCGCTCTAAAAAATTGTCGTCCATATTATTAGTTGCTGAATGAAGCATTTGAACTCAGGAAAAAGATTTCACCTATATAAGAAAACAAATATTATGTTAGTAATATAATAATGAAATAAATTAAAAATTAATATGAAATAATACATTAATAAAATGTCAATTGTTACGTGTTACAATCTTTACATGTCCATATTTACTTGGAAAACACCCCCTCCCTCCCCTGGATGACACCCCCTTCATCCCCTTTCAACCCTCCCTTTCCCTGGACAACCCCCTTACCACCTCCTAGACAACCCTCCTCCTCTCATGGAAAACCCCCTCCCCTACTGGACACCCCCTCCTTCCTGGACAACCCCCTCCCTCCCCTACCAGAGACAACCCCCCTAGACATCCCCCTCTCTACCCCTGGACAACCCCCCTCCCCTTGCAGCCCCCTCCCTCCCATCACTCCACCTACAACCCCCTCCCTCCTCCTAGACAACCCCCTCTCTCCCCTTACAACCCCCTCCCTTTCCCTGGAAATCCCCCTTCCCACCCCCTGGATATCCCCCTCCCCTCCTAGATAGCCCCTCCTCCCCTCCTAGACACCCCCACCCACCCTCCCACCTAGACACCCCCTCCCTCTTGGACACCCCTTCCCTCCTAGTTCTTTAGTGTATACCCATTAATAACCTTATTTATACAACTATATTTTCATAATATATTTGATAATGGAATAAATATTAATCATACACCATCATTCAATAATATGAATTATAAAATCATATATATTTTTAAGATATACAGTTCAACAAATCAAGGGAAAACACCAAACAAAAAATATATTGGAGGAATAGGAATGAAATTTCACAGAAATATAATATGAAAAAGGTAAATGATGCATATGTTGGGTCTTTATGAAATTAAATAATATATATTGGGACTCAAATTGAACTAGAATATAATTCTTGGGCCTTTACATGGGCTTAGAATTGGTTTGGTTGGTTGGAACTTTTGATGCCTCACTATGGACCCACTTCAGGATACTCTATAAGTGATCTACCAATTGTATATTATCAGTATTGAATGGAATTGAATGAATCTTTTTCTAGTCACCACCTCCCTCCTGGACACACCCCCTCCCTCCCCTCCTAGACAACCCACTCATGGACACCCCCTGGACACACCCCCTCCCTCCCATCTTGGACACCCTCACACCTGGACACCCCCTCCCTCCTGGACACACCCCCTCCTGGACACCCCCCCATCCTGGACACCCCCTCCCTCCTGGACACCCCCACCCACATATAAGGGAAACTAAAATTATAAAATTTAAAATCCAATATATTGGTTCCCATCAAGATTCTAAGATGCTCGTGAGTGGACTGAATGACTATGCATTGGTCGACTTCCACACTATCGACCAGTGTAGTCCAATGAGTTATGATTTACTAGAAAGAGAAATCATTTCTAAAACCATTCTTCATAACCTAAATATATAAAACATAATAAAGGGTGATCATATATGCTCAATAAGTTTAAAAAAGGTAGATATCAATGATCATATATGGATAACATAAGTAGTAGGAATTCACCTTCATCCTATTTGTATACAATCTTCCATTAGGTATGATGCCCATTCGTTTCTAAACACATCTATATCATCTTTTGAATATGAGTTTTTGCGACAGTCATGGTAGTAATGAAAAAATATAAATACACAAAGGATTAATAAATATTTTAAATGAACTCATAATTATTTTCGAAAATACCTCTTTAGGGATGCTAATTTGTTGATGAAATATGATCTCTTTCATAAATTTACAAACATAATAACCATAATCCTTTCCATTTGTTTGTTTTGGACACTGAAAAAACATCGACAACAATAAGTAATTTGTTTTGATATGTGTTTGGATAGTGAAATGTTATTATATATACCATGATACTTTTCCAGTTTTAGATCTTGTAGGCGTTCTTATCCTTAGACCTTGGATTCATTTCATGTAGTAGATGATATTGATGTACCACCCTATCATAATAGAATCCTCATTAAAAGATAACATAAATTATATAACTATATGTTTAGTTTTAAAATGTTGGATCTAGTGTATCACAAATTAACAAACACCATCATGTGTGGTCGGTTGGTTGGATATCCATGAATTGAATCCAAAAAATAAATCTTTAGAGTATCCAAATTGACTACAATCATCATCCAATGCTACTTAAAAATACAAAAAGGAATAAGTAAAGAAAGAAATGAAAATATAGTTGATATGATTAAATTGTAGAGTTTTACCCCTGCATCATTGGTATTAAAGAGTCTGTCATCTATAATTTTTTTTTCAAATGATTTGAGCAGGGATGAAATTATTGTAGCCTCTTTATCAGAATATATTTTGCCTTTTGAAGAGGTGGTGTGAGGACTAACGAGTCCAAATCTTTGTTCATGGGGAAATCCCTTCAATTTTTTTTTCATATATACGTCTGCAAAAAATATAAAATGTATTTAGTCATAATTATCAGAGTATATCAGCTTTTGTAAAATAAAACCTGAAAACATACCTCATGTATACATTTATAATTGAGGTGCCTATCCATTCATATTTGAGGATTTCATTTACATTTTCAGCATTAATGAAATCTGATGCTTCCTCTCTGTACATATTTTTTTCAAAATCATCTGTGTGAGCATTGTCTTCTATCAACTTTCTATCCACATGAGCCTGCAATGATATTAACTATGGATATAGAACGGGCAGGGTGAAGGTGATCTCAGTAGACCGTTTCAATCAGTTGGTTGATCCTTGAGATAGTTTTGAGATGATATTTCATTTCACCCCCTTATCTTTGTCATTCTATAATAACATTCATTGGTTCAGACCTTTTTTCATTAAATGTTAAAGGTCCATATTGAAAAATAAATTGGAAACGGATACCTCCTTGTCGATATGTTTTTTTACAAGAATTGTTGGCCATGAGATGAATGTTACAATAGATTGTTCAATCGTATGAATGTCATCATCATCATTTAGAAGAGGTAGCTCGGAACTCAACTCTTTATCTACGTTAATTGACACTCTAAGATGATCTGTTGGAAGCTGTCTGTTGTGTAGCATGTCGTTCTGCGTATTGATCACTATAGCCTTTGCTACAAGGTGATAGGTTGGAGTTGATTGATTTAAATCACAGTTATTTTCACCTTGTAGAATATTAGTAAAATAAAGGTATCAGTTTCTATGTGAATCACATTTCACAGAAAAAATTATTAAAACATTGATTACCTCAGCTAAGTTAGGTTTTTTAGGGGAATGACTTGCCTCAAAGCTGGTGGGGGGTGGGGCAGGATCATCACACATGGGTTGTTGTTGAGTTGTTTTTTCTCTTTGCCACTCTCCCATTAATGTTTCTATCATATGTATCTGGTATTGAAATTCTTATTAAAAAATAACTAATTTTTCTTATAGATTTTCTATTTTTTCATTTTGACCCTTCGCTTGTTTTTGTTTTTGAAAATATGTTCAGGGTGTCACCCTAAAACCTGCACCTCTGATGCGACCATACTTTTCTGGATACTTCAAGGCTGTTGAAAGTATGTCTACATCTAGTGCAATTATTATTGATTCCTGTGACTATGTCAGATAGAAAATATAGAAAAATAAGTAGTCATTGTAATGTAATATCTATTTAATGAAAATCAAATTTATATTATGTCATACTTACACATGTTTCCCACAATTTTTGTGTGTTTTCATCGATCAATATCCCCTATTTATTTACACGAGCCTCCTTCCTTAGCACATGGAGTGGGATGGATATAACTTTTGATTTCGATTCATCAATCTGTATATAAATAGAGAAACATGGTTATGGTGTTTTTTTATGTCACATACAAGTATTACGGTAGATTTAAAAGAAGTACCGATTTTTTCTCAAGTGAAGTGTACCCCATCCTTGCTTTATGGTAAGGGTACACTGGTTCTGTTGTGCGTTTTTTATTTTCAGCACTCAGTTACTATTTCATAAATAAAAAAATATCAATCAAAGTGATGAATACAAGCAACGTCAAACAACGTATGACCCCCACACAATGTACCTAAAAATTATGCCCCCCACGACGGTTGCTAAACACATACCATGCTCCTTGGGATATCAAGTGTGCATAAAGAGGAGGTGGGTGAGACTTGATTTTCCCTTCAGCATCTTTAAGATGATATTTTGTTAAAATTGTGTGGAAACCTCTATGAATCCTTCCTACAACTCTTAATAAAAATTCCTTATGTGAGGCATCTACTATAAATGCACTTTGCAATGGATGATGAAGAGTAAGTCAATGTTTTGGTATTTTATTTTATTTTAATAAATTAAAAAAATGATATCATAATGTTACTGTAATCTCTTCCCACATTAGTGTCTTTAGCCCGGTGACAATATGATGCCACGATTGTACATCAATCGGCACATGTTGCCGAGTGAATATTCCAATATAGCTACTAAAGATGGCTCTATTGGGGTTAACATGTTGTCCTCGCTTATTCCATCCCACCTCAAATTTGATGCCTTTTTCTTTTGCCTTAAGGATTTTGTCTAACACTGTCAAACTATGGCGATCTTGTTTTTTTTGCTCTTTCAGGGTTTCATTTCCGACCATTTCTTAATAAGTATCATCAATATGTTCCTCCGGAGCACTAACATCGGCACTAGGACCAAAAACAACATGTTGAGAAACCTATTGTACCTCATCACTAGGACCAGCAACAACAGGTTGAGAAACCTATTGTTTCTCTGCACTGGGACCACCAACAACTGGTTGAGAAACCTATTGTTGCTCTGCACTGAAACCACCAGCAGCTGGTTGAGAGACCTTTTATGCCTCGGTATTGGGCGCATCAGCAGGTACAGAAGTCATTATATGCAGAAGTGGTTTAACATTTAATTTAGATTACATAAAATAAGTAGTGAATAGATAATAAAATAACGTAACATAATGTATATTATAATAAACAAATAACCTGATTATTGTACTCTTTTTTTTAAAGGATGAAGAGATTTGACTCCTCTATCGAATATGTAAATACCTTCATTGTGGTCTCCTCTGACATAAAAAACGCCATCTACACCGGGACCACTACAAAATGATTGTGAAGTCCCTATAAAAGTGTCATCCTTCGTTGAACTTTCATTTGACCCTTCAGTTTTTTTGGTCGATAACAGAACAATTGATCAATTTCAGTTTTCGGGGTCTGGAACATAAAATACTTGTACTGCCTGTGATGCCATTATAAATGGTTCATCGCTCTCCCCTTCCTTACTAAAATCAACTTTCACGAATCCTAATTCATCTATTTTAATAGCACTCCTTTTATCAACCCACTTGCATTGAAAAATCAGCAATTTTAATTTCATATAATCCAACTCCCATATTCGTTTGATGATGCCAAAGTATGACATATTCGCATAAATTGGATTTATGTTCTTAGCACCGAAAACATGCATCGCCTCAGCCACAAGTGTAACCCCACTATTTTGCATGGTAATATCTTAATCATTTTCATTAGTATAGAATGTATAACCATTAACTACATAATAATTGTAAGATAATACATACACACTTGATCCTCTAGCTAGCCATCGAAGTCATTGTGAAATTTAGTTTGGATTTTCATCTAACTGCTTAAAAATATAGTCCCGAAACCATCCTATAAACTACCAATTGTGTGTATCTGATATCCATTTTTCATCCCTAGAAGGATTCAAACGCCTAAGAATTTCTTTGTGGGTTTGAACATAAGGGTCAATGTTGAAACTGTTATGCAAAATATAAAGGTGAGCCTGCTTATGATCTGTAATATTGATTGTGACAACCTCTATTCTAGAAATTCCTTCACCCTCAAGCTTCTCAGTGTGACGAGATTTCGGTAGGCCAACGTTTTCCACACCAGACAGGTATTCAGTACAAAATTCAATGGATTCCTCAACAATATATTTCTCTTCAATACAACCCTCTGGATGACTTTGATTTTTGACATACCCTTTCAAAATCTTCATATACTGTTCATTGGGGTACATCTATCTATAATGTACAAGACCACATAGTCGAATCTCTCTCACCAAATGAACCATCATATCGAAAAATGTCAGTGGTAAGAACATTTCCAATTCACATAATATGATGACAATTTATCTTTCCATAGTTGGCAATTTTTCCAGGTCTATAACTTTGTTGCATATATCTTTGAAGAAGAAACAGAGCTTCGTTAATGTATGGTGGACATTCTTGGAAAAAATGCAATGTAAAGCTATTGGAACTAGATCATGCCTCAAAACATGGCAGTCATGTGACTTCAGACCCTTTAATTTTAAATCTCTCATTAACACGATGTTCTTAATATTTGATGAATACCCCTATAGAACCCTTAAGTCATTCAAGAAGTTGCAAAACTGATATCTCTTCTGTCTGGAAAGAGTGTATGTAGCAGGAGGAAGAAATGTTTGTTTTTCACCCTTCACTGGTGCCAAATATTCTCATATTCCCATCTCAACCATGTCCAATCTAGCCTTAACTCCATCCTTTGTTTTTATGGGTGCATTTAGCAACGTGCCGATGACACTATCACATACATTTTTTTCAACACGCATAACATCAAGAAAATGTCTGACATACAAACAATTCTAGTATGGTAATTCAAAAAAAAAACTGATCTCTTTTTCCAACCAGTTTTCGTAAGGTTTTTCGAAAGCGGTTTACCAAAGGTAGTGTCCTAATATTTTACTTAAACAATTGATCACCTGTTATGTAACGACCCGAAATTTTGAATAAATTTTGTTTCCTAACTTTGTGTGTTATTTTATTTTATACTTAACAAAACTATTTCATTTAATAAAATGAGTATAATTAAAATATGACCGTCGGGTTTCGATTGTTATATGACCGTTGGTCAATAAGACCATTGGAAACTAAATGTTACGATTATTGTCTATAAATAAAAGTGATCTTGATTAATTAATATAGAAAGAAGATTCAATGGCCCCATCCAGTAGTCTTGGGCCAATCGAATCCCATCTGACAGAACTCGGGAAGGAGGTAGCACCTTTGGGCTTTGCTCTAGACAAACCCAAGCCGAACTTCATCGTGTGAAGCTGGAACACAATCACCTTAGCAAGAAGTTCAAGCTGATAGAAATCACTACTCGGGCAATGTTGGCCGAGCCGCCCCAAGATTCTATCACCCTAGCACACCTTACTCTTAGTTCCTATGATGGTGTTATATGGGGATATGTAATGAGACCGTAATTGCATTGTGTAATCCTTTGATTTAAATAAAAAAAATGTGTTTTCTTCTTGTGATGAAGTTTGTGAATTTTCAAATGTCTGGATAAATATAGTATGCATATTATTGATGAATTTTAGAAAAATGATATTTTAAAAATATTTATGTAAACCTTAAATAATTAATAATGTGTAATGATTTTCAAAAAATGGTCTTCTACAGTTATGTTCAGTAAGAAATTTAGAGTCTAATAAGATCAACTTAATTTTTGATGAATAGTAAATTATGAATAGTGATTTTATGCTTATGATTAGTAATGTGACCAAATGGGTTAAGTAACTTAACTTAAGAAATTATTAATACAATTAAGGCACCTTGATTAAGTAATGTGATTCAATAAAATAGGTAAATAACTGTTTCAGAATTTTATTGGTTAAGTATTAGTTTTTTCTGGTGAATAGTGTTTTTTATTTTAAAAATTAAATTAAAAATATTTAGAAAATTATTTTCATAAAATGGAGTTAATTTTTGAAATCATAGCATCGATATTTGGTTAAGGTGAAATTTTGGGATTTTTCTGAGAAAGTTGAATTTTCGGTGAATAGTGAAAATACAGTTTTTGAGTTTCAGGTGTTTAATGACATCATTAAGGATGTAAAAATTAAGAAATAATTCTGGTCTACTTATGAATATTAATATAAGTTATGAGGTGTCCCAAGTGGACAATAACATGGGCAAATACCATGGGAAATCCCATGGTTTTTCCAATACCACCGATGAGGTGTCCCTTGGCAATTAATGCTTTGTTTCCTCACTTCTCCTATAAATACCAAGTCTTTACCTCATTCATTTCATTTCCAAATACTCCCCAACAAAGTTATGGTCTATTTACCTCCCAATTATTCCTCCCACGGTTTCCTGAAGCCTCTCAAGGTCTTGACCTTCATGCTTTTGAAGTTACTCTTCAAGGTAAGGGATCCTACCTCTCTCTTTCTTTTCAAGTACTCTCTCTTATGTCATTTCTTTTATGCTCCATGTTCTTATGTTGGAGGATGTTATTTTATATTAACATTACTGTAATTTTTATGTTCATATAATTATAGACTCTCTTTTACTCTCATCATTTCATTTTCTTAATTTTTAAGTGGCGCCATTAGGCTGCCGAATTTTCGTAAGAGATTCTTTCACCCTTCTCATTTTCAAAGTTCTATTTTCATGTCAAGTCTTTAAAGTTCCTTTTTATTATCTTGGGGTATGATCTATATATCCATAAGACTGTTATTTTATGTTCATATGATGAGAGACCCTATTTTATCTCATCAATTCATATTTATAAGTTTTAAGTGACGTCGTTAGGCTGCCGAATTTTCATAAGAGAAATATTATTTTCGTCTTCCTTTAAAGTTTTTCATTTCATATGGTATGTCATTAAAATTTAATTACCATGTTCTTATATGCTTTATATTATTTCCCTACACTTTTTAGTGGATCATTTATGAATGGGTGACCATGAACCCTCTCTTTTCAATGTTTTTTAAAACCCTACAACATAGCCGTTATACTGCCGAATTTTTATCTCAAAATGCCTCTCTCTTTTTCTCAAATTATTTTATTTTATTGAGTGGATACTCAAAGTTATTTCTTATATACGGGTATTCACATATATATCAAAATGTTCTATTTTAAATTCTGGTATTTACATACATGAAACCCTCTTTCCTTTTCCGTGGGTTTAAAGTGACATAAAGATCATGTCTTAAAAGAAGTTTTTAAAACATTATGATTATGAAATGAAACCCATTTATTTTATACTATATGGGTTATTTATGAAATGTTTGATGATGATATATGTGGCTCACATGATAATAAATACAAATTAAGGGTGTGCCCTGATAGTGCTCCAATGCATTGGGTAAAGACTTAATCTCTAGTGATGACCATTTTAACGATACCTTGGTGAATAACCTTGGTAATTTTTTTAATGACACCTTGGGGATGGACCTTGGTGAAACAGAAATGATTGTCTAAGTTAAATGTTGCATCCACATAGTCAAGTTATGAAACACGTTATTTTTATTATGATATTCCTCATGATCTCTTTCTAATGCCTTAAAGTTATTTATCATGACTTTATTGATGTATCTAAAGTTCACATGTAAAATGTTTCTCTTGTTTCTCTTACTGGGAATTCTTCTCACCCTTTCCTTCGATGTATGCTCCCAGGTTATGAGATGCTATAATGAACTTAGGATGAACAATGAAGAAGCCTTTAAAGTGTTTATAAGAATTTTGTTGTTGTTTTCATATATAATGTTCCTGATTTCTAAGACACTAGACTTTAAAGATCCTCTGTTTGTAAAATGTAATGAAAAGTTATGTATTAAAAAGTAGGGATACTATAGTTGGTATCAATGGATAAATTAGTTATTTATGGAAATTAGGATATGAAAACCTTAGGAATAACCCTATAAAAAAGTTTAAATATTGGAAATCTTCATGGTATTTTGGTAAGTATTGAGTAAGTGGTTTATCAAGCAAATACATCCCAGTTTGGATACGAGCAGGTAGAGGTGGCTCTGGCACATATGTACATAGGGGTAAAACCCGAAAACACTGCTTTGAGCTAGACTCGAATGAGAACTGGTAAATGACAATGGGCCTTGCTGTACTCTTGGTTATGACACTCCCGGGTGATATGTTTGGTTAATTTCAAGCTTTTTATGAATCATTATGAAGGAATTATAGAAAAATGTAATTGTCTAAGAATGAAGTTTTAAGACATAAAATCCTTTTTAGTTAAAAGATTCATAAATGAAATAAGTTTCTCATGAATGATTTATTATTTTTTAAAATGTCCCCATCATCTAAGAATACATTGACGTATTTCCCAACGAGTTACCCAGACATCCCCTAGAAAGAGAGGTAGAGTTCTCCATTGAACTTGTACATGGATCTCATCCGATGTCAAAGACCCCGTATAGGATGGAAAATGTGTAGCTAGAGGAATTAAAGAAAAAAATACAAGATCTTTTGGAGAATGGGTTTATCCGACCAAGTGTGTCTCCTTGGGGAGCACCAGTTTTCTTTGTGAAGAGGAAGGATGGATCGATGTAGCTATGCATTGATTATAGAGAACTGAATGGGATCACAGTGAAGAACAAATACTCTCTTCCAAGAATTTATGACCAATTTGACCCACTTTGTGGGACTTAATTCTTCTCTAAGATTGATATTTGTTCTGGTTATCATCAATTGAGGTTGAAGAATGATGATATACCAAAAACTGCCTTCCAATCAAGATATGGGCATTATGAGTTTGTTGTTATGCCCTTCAGACTGACTAATGCACCTTATATTTTTATGGATCAAGAATAAGTTGATTTTAGAAACTTATGTTTTATCAAATGAATATCCTTTGTATAGGAAAATGATTTGGTGATTAAATTATAAAGGTTATTTTGGAGGATGTTTACTCTTTTGAAGTACTGTATGCCTAAGGAAAATAAAATACTACAAGATTTAATTTGAGGAGGAATGATTGATTTTTTTAGGAATTTATGTATTTATTGTGGACATATGGTGATTTGGGTTATTTCTGGAAACTGATGAACCTAGCATAGAGAGTATGTTAATAGGTTAATTACACTTTAGTATGATACTTTAATAGTAGTCAATGTTATTTGGAGATAAATGTTAAGATTTATTAGGGAATACTATTTGATTAAATCCTTTTGATTTTTGGGTTCCAATCTTAGTTTGGATTATTCTGAATAATTTTAAGGATGGTTGTGTATTGAATGGTCTTTCTAGAACTTGGGGTGCTTTTGTTGAATCTTGGAGATTAATAGTCATATTTATTTTTATATAGGATTATCCTTTTTGGGGATTATATGATCCCGTAATAACCATTTTAGTTTTAGTTTATGACTAAAGACACGGGAAAAATATATTTATTCTTTTGTGTATTATGTGATTCTCTAGAATATGATTCTTGTGATTTTGATGAGACCAAGTATTTTTGAATTCTAATTATTTGGAGAAAAGATTAGTCTTGGTGGAAACTTATTAAGGGATGAAACTCTAAATGAAGGTAAATATATTTCTTTATGTTTTTATTCTATGTAGTAAATGAATTCCTCAAAATTATGAAAAGGAACTTAAAAAAAAACGTTGTTGGTTTTCGTTTCCTACTGGGTAATCAAAGACCGTTTAACACATCTTAAGTTTGTGATCTCCTTGTTGTTAATTTTCTCCTAATCATGTTTTCTATCACTCTCCATCATTACTTGACCCTTTATTTTCTCTTCCATATCCATGTTTTCCTAAATGGAATCCTAGTATGGGTTAACTTGGGTGACCTTTGTACTTCCCTTTCTTTCTTTTAAAGTAATAGTTTTACTGACTCTTTTCTGATGTGGGACTTTCAACGAAATTTCCAAGCCCAATTTTAAAATTGCGAGGAAACAATTTATTAAGGGGGGAAGATTGTAACGAACTGAAATTTTGAATAAATTTTGTTTCCTAACTTTAGGTGTTATTTTATTTTATACTCAGAAAAGATATTTCATTTAATAAAATGAGTATAATTAAAATAATACCGTCGGGTTTTATTGTTATATGACCATTGGTTAATAGGACCGTTGGAAACTAAATGTTGCTATTATTGTCTATAAATACAATTTATCTTGATTAATTAATATATAAACAATATTCGATGACCCTATCCAGTAGTCTCGGGCCGATCTAAGCCCATCTGATATAACTCGGGAAGGAGGTAGCACCTTTGGGATTTTCCCTAGACCAAACCCAAGTCGAACTTCATTGTGTGAAGCTGGAACAGAATCGCCTTTGTGAGAAGTTCAAGCTGATAGAAATCACTACTCGGGAAATGTTGGCCGAGCCGCCCCAAGATTATCTCACCCTAGGACACCTTACTCTTAGGTCCTATGCTGATGTTATAGGGGGCTATGTAATGAGACCATAACTTCCTTGTGTAATCCTATGATTTAAATAAAAAATGTGATTTCTTCTTATGATGAAGTTTGTGAATTTTCGAATGTCCGAATAAATATAGTATGCATATTATTGATGAATTTTAGAAAAAGGATATTTTAAAAATATTTATGTAAACCTTAAATAATTAATAATGTGTAATGATTTTCAAAAAATGGTCTTCTACAGTTATGTTCAGTAAGAAATTTTTGAGTCTAATAAGATCAACTTATTTTTTGATGAATAGTAAATTATGAATAGTGATTTTATGCTTATGATTAGTAATGTGACCAAATGAATTAAGTAAATTCACTTAATAAAGTATTAATACAATTCAGGCACCTTGATTAAGTAATGTGATTCAATAAAATAGGTAAATAACTGTTTCAGAAATTATTGGTTAAGTATTAGTTTTTTCGGGCGAATAGTGTTTTTTATTTTAAAAATTAAATTAAAAATATTTATAAAATTATTTTCATAAAATGGAGTTCATTTTTGAAATCAAAGCATTGATATTTGGTTAAGGTGAAATTTTTTTATTTTTCTGAGAAAGTTGAATTTTCAGTGAATAGTGAAAATACAGTTTTTGAGTTTCGTGTGTTTAATGAAATCATTAAGGATGTAATAATTAAGAAATAATTCTGGTAGAATTATGAATATTAATATAATGTATGAGGTGTCCCAATTGGCCAATACCATGGGAAAATTCCATGGGATAGCCCATGGTTTTTCCAATACCACCGATGAGGTGTCCCTTGGCAATTAATGCTTTGTCCCCTCACTTCTCTTATAAATACCTAGTCTTTCCCTCATTAATTTCATTTAAAAATCCTAAAAAACAAATTTATGGTCTCTTTACCTCATAATGAGTCCTCCCAAGGTTCCCTCAAGCCTCCCAAGGTCCCTAACATCAAGATTTTTAAGTTACTCTTCAAGGTAAGGGATCCTACTTCTCTCTTTCTTTTCAAGTACTCTCTCTTATGTAATTTATTTTATTCTCCATGTTCTTATGTTGGAGGATGTTCTTTTATATTAAAATTACTGTATTTTTTATTTTCATATAATGATATAATCCATTTTACTCTCATCATTTCATTTTCTGAATTTTTAAGTGGCGTCGTTAGGCTGCCGAATTTTCATAAGGGGTTCTTTCACCCTTCTCATTTTCAAAGTTCTATTTTCATGTCAAGTCTTTCAAGTTACTTTTTGTTATGTTGGGGTATGATCTATATATCCATAATACTTTCCTTTTATGTTCATATGATGAGAGACACTATTTTATCTCATCAATTCATTTTTTAGAAGTTTTAAGTGACGCTGTTAGGCTGCCGAATTTTTATAAGAGAAGTCTTATTTTTGTCTTCCTTTCAAGTTTTTCATTTCATATAGTATGTCATTAAAATTTCTTTAACATGTTCTTATATCCTTTATATTCTGTCCCTCTATTTTTTGTGGATCATTTATGAATGGGTGACCACGACCCCTCTCTTTTCAATGTTTTCTAAAACCCTGCAACATAGCCGTTATGCTGCCGAATTTTCGTCTCAAAATGTCTCTCTCTTTTTCTAAAATTCTTTTATTTTATTAAGTGGATACTCAAATATCCTTCTTCTATAGGGGTATTCACATATATATCAAAATGTTCTATTTTAAATTCTGGGATTTACATACATGAAACCCGCTTTCCCTTTCCGTGGGTTTAAAGTGACATAAAGATCATGTCTTAAAAGTAGTTTTTTAAACGTTATGATTATGAAATGAAACTCATTTATTTTATGATATATGGGTTATTTATGAAATTTTTGATGATGATATATGTTTCTCACATGATAATAAAGACAAATTAAGTTTGCGCCCTGATAGCGCTCCAATGCCTTGGGTAAAGACTTAATCTCTAGAGATGACCATTTTAACGATACCTTGGTGAATAACCTTGGTAATTTTTTTTAATGAAACCTTGGGGATAGACCATGGTGAAACGAAAATTATTGTCTAAGTTAAATTTTGTAGCCACATATTCAAGTTATAAAATACATTATTTTTATTATGATATGCCTTATGGTCCCTTTCTCATGACTTAAAGTTATTTATCATGACTTTATTGATGTATCTCAAGTTCAAATGTAAAATGTTTCTCTTGTTTCCCTTACTGGGCCTTCTGCTCACCCTTTCCTTTAATGTATGATCCCAGGTTATGAGATATTGTAATGAACTTAAGATGAACAATGAAGAATCCTTTCAAGTGTTTATAAGAATGTTTTTGTTGTTTTCATGTATTATGTTCTTGATTTCCAAGAAAATAGACTTTAAAGATCCTCTGTTTGTAAAATGTAATGAAAATTTATGTATTAAAAAGGCGGGATGCTATATGTTAGTGGAGACAGTGCTGTAAGTTCTTCTGAAATTTCATAAAATGATGTCATCCAAGATCGGTACTTATTCCATCGGGGTAGAAATCTGCGATATCCTAGAAACACAGTTTTCAATGAATGTTTCAACCTAATTTATTGTGCACCTTGTTCATAAAAGGGACACCCTTGAGTTCCTTTAATGCTATATCCTGACAAATTTTCATAAGCAAGAAAGTCATTTATCATCCCGTACAACATGGATTTCAAAGTGAAATCTTCATTTTTGTAATCATCATACAACGTAACACCTGAATCCCACAATATTTTCAAATCCTCGATCAATGGGGACAAATAAACATCAATATCGTTACCTAGTTGTTTTGGTCTTGATATAAGCATAGATAACATGATGTATTTTTGATTCATGCATAACCACAGTGGTATGTTATAATTTTCTAACATAATCGGTCATGTACTGTGACTGCTGCTTTGAAAACCAAAAGGATTCACCCCATCTGTAGATAACGCCAGATGAAGGTTTCTGGGTTCATTTCCAAATTCAGGATACTCATGATCAATTCTCTTCCACTGAGGAGAGTCTGAAGGGTGATGTAGTTTCCCATCTTTAATTCTTGTATCTGCAAGCCATGTTAATTGTCTTACAATCTCCTCACTTCCATATAGGTGCCTAAACCTTGGAATGATTGGAAATTACCATATAACTTTTGTAGGACTAGAATAATCTTTCTTGTATCGAGAAGCACCACACTTTGGGCATTATTTAATTGATTTTTGTTCCTTGTGGAAAAATATACATTCATTCAAGCAGGTGTGTATTCTTTCAGAGATCATACCCATCGATCGTAGCATTCGTTTGGCATCGTATGTTCGGCTTGGGAGTTCATTATCTTCTGGGAGAATGTCATTTAGGAGAGCAAGTAGTTCTGTAAAACTGGTGTCACTCCACCCATTTCTTGATTTCAAATTATACAGCTTCAGTATGGATGATAATGCTGTATATTTAGTGCAACCAGCATACAATGGCGTTTTTATACAACTCTTTAACTTATAAAACTTTTTTAGGCAATCATGAAGTTCATCTTCAACTGTACTTGTCATTTTCTCAGTAAAATCTTTATCATCATTCACATCTGTAGTCAAACCCTCCATATGATCATCTTCACTATTCACGCTTGTAATCATATCAGATGATCCATAAAACACCGTGTTATCTGAGCCACTACCTACATTCATTTTTCCCCATGTTTATTCCAACATATATAACTTCGATCTATTCCGTGACAGATCTGGTGTTCTTCCAACTCCTCTAGACTAATTTGTCTTGAATAACAACAGTGTAAACACGGACAAAGGATTTGAGAAGGGTCACATTCATGATCTTCTGCAAACTTGATAAACTCTTTCACGCCATCTTCATACTCTTTTGTCAACTGATTGGCATTCATCCATTTTTTATTCATATTCATCATCTTTATGGGTTCGATCTCGAACTTTCCTAATATTATGTTTTAATTAATGAAGTAGCATTTTTTGGGTTTTATAAAAAAAGCATGGTACAAATTCCTCTATAATGAAATAGAGTAACCTACCCCAAAACATGTGAAAGTACTTGAACTCTATCTATATACGGGGGACTATGCCCTGTCTTTTGTATATCTCCATGGAGTACCTAAAACCTATACATGGAGGAATCTTCACTGAAACATGGGGGAGTACCATACTCCATATTTTATCCAAACATCTCACTTTTCACTTATCAATTCTCAAGCAGAATGAAGATAATTAAAATATCTAAACCACATCGTGGGAAATTTCCAATGAATGAGGGAATCATACTATTGTGATCTACATGATAAGATATTTATAATGGGCTACTCATACATGAAATACTATCATCTAAGTGAAAAATAAATAATAATAATGAAAATAACATAGCACACAATTTTTTCAATGGATACACAATGTGTAGGGTTCTCAGTCAAGGTTGGTTGTATACTACCATTTCTAAACTCATGTGAAATCCATATACATGGTGTGTCCAGTAGGGTGAACATCATGTATGGATAAGATACCTGATTTAATCTGAAATATATCAAATTAATTCCATGTCAGTCTTATAAAGACTGCATGATGACTTTGAAAATAAATGACATATAGAACAACTTGAGCTAAAGGCGTGTACTTTAGATACATACTGAGTCACCTCATCGGCTATGCATCACATTTCTGTGGAATAAATGGTGTGTAGTCCTTATATGACCACTAGGGGTGTATAGTCTATACACATCAAGTTTCTATGGTATCTATACATGGTGTGAGTGAAGTAAAACACATATCATATGGTTCTACCATTATTTCATGACATGTACATGGTTTCATGCTGAATTATATGTCTTGGAGATACATTGTGTGTGACCTAGGTTCACATGACATGTAACATTTAAAATGAAACTTATTCCAAGTTTAATTCAGAAGATGAGTCATGTGGTGTAAATTTTGGAGATAAATGTTGTGTGAAATTAAAATCTATATGAAATCCATGTATGGTGAAGCATGCTCCATTTAACAAGACTACATACCATGTATTTTAAAAATATATAGAATCTTAAAAACATCATCTTCACACCATAAAGTGTCTCATAGAGTCCTCTAGAAGTGGTTTTCTTGGATTTAGTGGAATTACACTAGTAACAAAGTGGTGGTTTCATTGAAATGGGTAAAGTTTGGATTGATATTCAATGGTGGAAGAACTACAACATGGAAAAAATGGCATATCAATCATGCCAATGACCACAACACCATATAAAAACACAATCGTACTCACAATCACAACACCATACAAACCAAATAATCATAATTTTAGATTTTACAAAGCATCCCTTATTCAATTTTGTTGGTTAATTCAGGGGTTATCACAGAAGTTATATCATCCTGGGGCATTCATTAATAAGTCAAGTATACGTAAATTTCCAATTTTTATATTCAAATGTTCAATAAGAACCAACCAACATGCAATTCATTTAGTGCACAAACAAGGACCACCAACGAACACGATTTTCAGCGGGGCGTTTAGCCCATAAATTTCATATTATAATCATCAATATTAAACAGTAATAACACATGAAAAACAGGAAACCAATGAGAAACAAGAGAAAACTCACCTTGAAGGTGTCATTAAGCACATGACAGAGGTGCGTTCATGGCAGAGGTGAGGCGCACAGTAGAGAAGATTTCCAACTGAAAAGAAAACATAAAATAGGGGAAACCCATGAGAATAAAATAATCTAAAATAGAGTACACCATTTACCACATCCCACAAACCCTAATAACTCACTAAAACAGAAATCAACCCACACCATGGTTAAACAAACCTTAAGATAACAAGAAATTATAGAACCCACCTTCGATAGAACGAGTTCAACAGACTTTTAAAATATAAAAGATGAACATACAATGGGTAAGCCCTGACCAATAGGTCCTCCTTACTAGGTATAATCCCCAAGTTAATTCTAGATAGTATATCCCAAATTAGTAAGCCATGATAAATCATCTGTTATCACACCTTTCAAGACACATACATCCTAATCGCACAAATTTAAACTTCATGGTACAATATTTTCAAACAACCTTAAACTATTTTCCTTAAACTATGTAGACTTTGATTCCTATTTCGATAGGATATGTAATATTTCATCTTGAGTTATAAAACTATCTTCATATTTCATACCAATCTTCATGAATACATATTCCTCATGAGATCATCCACATATTTCCCTTGCCTAAATTACGAATGTGTGAGACATTAGGTGTTTCTAGTTATATGAATAAACCCATTGGAAATTGTCTAAAAAAGAATCATAACCTGACACAATATTGTGCTACCATACTTAATCCCCCTCACAACCAAGAATCAGGATATGTTGTTTTGATTTGAAACAAAAATGATGAAACTAACATAAAATTATTCAATAACTAAATAAATTAGGTTCCGCACATGTCTGGACATTTTATTTGCGTGTCACATACAACAAAAATAGTGAACCCAATTTGTATTCTTCAATGAGAATATAATGGTGTTCCTAGGATGTCAGGATATTTTGTTTCATGTTTTCCATGTAAACAAATTTTTTTAATATAACATGAATCCTTTACTTGTTAAAATGATTAATCAAATATACTTATTTGTAATAATTCACTAATTAGTGTTCTTTTTTGGTAGTTTTTGTATATAGGTACCCCTTATGAGCTCCATTCAATCGAAAGTGAAGGTCTCTTCATCCACTAGATTTTCCCATGCTTCAATTTCTGAAAAATCTACGACCCCCATGATCCAAAGGAATACATCACCTATTCAGAGACCTCAAAACTAGGTGGATGACATGATGGTAAGTGGGTACCACTAACACAGTACCGTCCCTACTCTTGAAGTTTCATATGAGGGTCTTCACATGTTGAAGCCTCATAACCCACCCCATTATAGAGAAACTATAATAAAGAAAGTTGAACCTACCACCACCATTAATTAATTCAGAATTATATCCCTAGAGAATGATAATCATTTTATTCCTTATCTTAGGAAGGTGGATCAAGAAGTCATCCATGACCTCAACTCAGTTCAGGGGTCACCCAGTAGGGCTCCTAACAATCGCCACTATCACCAACATCATGTGACTACTAACCCTTAGAAGCCTGTTGAGGGCACTACAATGCAGACCCCTTCCGTAATCTCTTAGATCCAAGAAGCTATGAGGTCACTCTAGAAATTGTGATCTATTGATCACAGGGAGAAGGTTAGTATCCCCACTTTCCCATAATATGTTTTCCAACACAACAAGTGGTATCCAGTGAGTAGGATCATATCCCTATTCAAACTCAATGAGCCTACCCGTACATCTTGAAAAAATTATGGGGAATGAACATATTTCCACACCCATGCATAAATTCTACCAGTTTCTTATGGAAGTGGATGAGGGGAAAGAGTAGGTATATATCCCCACTCCTACAAAAAAAAGTTTCATACTCCTATTGCAATTATAGAATCCCATCAATACCACTTGACGGAAATATAAAAACAACCCTATATCCCCACCCATGTCTTAAATATTTTTCAACATATATTGAAAGAATTAGTAGAAAGTGGTAATCAAAATATCTCAAATATCACATAGGGGTAAGCCCATATTCATGCTTCCATAAATGCTGAGAAAGGTAACATCATATCCCAATTTCCATATGATACCAGGCCTATATCCCCACACCCCTTCAAGAGGAATGTTAGCATATCCCAACAAAAACATAGGATTTTATTCATATTCTCACATATGTCTTGAAGAAGAACTAGTGTATCCTAATTTAATCTTTGAATTAATCACACATTCCTGCTCCCCTCTAACCTAAAGAAGGATGATGACATAAATCAAAAACTACTAAAAGGTAGGAACATAATTCATTTTGGTTTGAAGGGATCCATTAGAAATTTTTAGTAAAACATAAGGCACAAGCCCATATTCATATCCCTTGCTAAGAATCTCATCAGTTAGCTCTATCAATGGCATGTGATTCATCCATGAACACTCACATTAGGTAGGGTATCCAATCTTCCCCAAGGATATCACCTAAAGGAAGGCCTCTCTAAAGGAATATAATAACCCAAGAGAAAGAAAATACTCCTATACTGACCAGTGGTGGTGGAGGCAGAGGCGACGAAGGAAGTGAGGATAGAGGCAGCGATGGTCGTGACAGAGGAGGAAAGACCAGTGGCGGAGGTGGATGAAGAGGAGGATGAGGAGGAGGAGGAAGAGGAGGAGGAGGAGTAGGAGAGGTCGCGGTGGAAGAGGGGCCTGGTTCAACTTCCACCAAAGCTTGACCGCATGCGAGAGAGGAGGGCATGCTAGGGTTATTAAATAAAAACTGCTGGAACCTTTATCAACGCTCGTTAAAAGCACTGATAAAGGCATGTTTTATCAGTGCTAAAATAAAAGCTCTGATAAAATATACATTTATCAGGTCTTTTTTAGCGCTGATAAAGGTATCTCTTTATCCACGCTAAAAAACGCTGATAAATGTATGTTTTATCAGAGCTTTTATTTTAGCACTAATAAAACATACCTTTATCAATGCTTTCAACGAGCACTGATAAAGGTTCCAACAGTTTTTAT
Source organism: Viscum album (assembly GCA_963277665.1). Classification (NCBI taxonomy): domain Eukaryota; kingdom Viridiplantae; phylum Streptophyta; class Magnoliopsida; order Santalales; family Viscaceae; genus Viscum; species Viscum album. Next base: position 1,523,848,009 of record OY728137.1, read on the forward strand.
TTAATAATTTAATTATATTATTATATATTTATTTAAAATTGCATATAAGATAAACATATATCTATTTATTAATAATTATAACAATAAAGACTATATTTTTATAAATATTGCTATATAATTTTTAATCTATAAAAAACATTATTTTTTATTATAAACATTATAATTTTATATAAATTAAGAATAAAAACGTTTATCATAAATAAAATAAATGCTGGTAAATGTTACCTTTTATCAGCGCTAAAAAAGCACGGATAAAGGGTACACCTTTATCAGCGCTTATTTTAGTGCTGATAAAGGTTAGATTTATCAGTGCTTTTAACAAGCACTGATAAGGGCATACCCCTTTATCATCACCTTCTGTTTATCACTAATAAAGGGCAGTGCTTCCCTTGCCCTGTTTTGTGGCAGTGATGGTTATATTTCATTTTTAGTCCTTTTTTGTTGGCGTTTTTTATCTCATCTATGAGTGTTCTTTTTTGAATTAGGGGTTATATGTACAGTTCATTAGAGGTGGTCATTGAAGCGATGTAGATTCTATAGGACAATTTGATGAAATTTTAATGACATGAATGAAAGGGTGATAAAATATGGCTTATATGACATTCTAAATTTTTTGATGATTCTATCTTAGTGTTATGGTTTCCCAGAATTGGAAACTTTAAAGCTCCTATTCATTGCACTCTCCTGGTAAGTACTTTATTATTCATGCATGACCTATAATTGATATTATCCATCTAGTTTTAATATATTTTTCCATTAAATAATCCTATATCCTTTTCACCTTTAGGTTATAAGCATACCATATCTTTGTTTTCTTTCATGTCAATAATGGCACTTGCACTCCTATCTTTTTTGATCCTTGAATTTTCACTTATTACATGATTTACTTATAGAGTATTCATTGTCCTAATCAAATCAATAACAAATTTTTGTTCTAGGTTTTTAGGCAATGAATAAAAATAAATGGCATCATCTTTATAAGGCCACTTGTCAATACCTTCAATAGATGATCTCTTTTACTTCAAAGTGGAAGACACAATAATATCAGTAGCATTACCACTAGGTATTAGCATTGAATTCTTGATAACATTTCTTCCTAGGGAATAAAAACATGCACATTCCTTTATAATTTATTTATAAGATAAATTATAGCACCCCATGGAAGAACTATGTATGCTTTTGGTTATGAATACTCCAAGATAAAAGAAAAAAATTGGTCACCGATCCTCTTGACCTAAAAAATCCTATCTTTTGTTCTCACATAGGATTCCTAATGGTAAATGTGTCTATTTAAAAAATAGTTCCATAAACAAAAAATACCTTCTTTTTTAATTTTCTCAATATTTTAAATAAACTAACTCCAGATTTTATTAAGTAATGGTATGCCAAATCACTCAGACCTCTCTCAGTTATAGCCAAATTAGTTTTAAAATTTTGGATTTGTATGTAAATATTCTCAATTTACTCTTAATTTTTTATACTCCCCAATAATCTTCTCTCACCAAATCTACATTTATTTAGTTCTCCCAATTCTTTTACTCAAGAGTAAAATCAAGAATAATGATGTGGGGATTCACAAACCTTTTATCATTTTTCTGTGGGATATAATGTATTTGTTGAACATTACACCTTTAAAAACCTTGGAATACTTTAATTGTATACCGAATACTTTTTAAACATTTATATATTTAATTTCAACCTCTTTCAAACCTTAACCAAGGTCTATACCAACTATTGTCATAAAATAAAGTGCTAAATATGATATTAGATCCCTGAATTGGAAAGTAGATTTTTTAATAAGGAAAACCATCATTAGTACAAGCATTACTGAATGATAATTAACATTGATATGCATTGTAATCATATCATACATTATAATTTCATCCTTAATATCTTTGTTGTAGGCTTGTAAAATGACTATAGACTAATATTTTTGAAAATTATGTTATCTAGAGCCTTTTATGATTAGATAATATAAAGGTGAACATTATTCCCTAATTCATGTGTTGAAGAGTCTTTGAGGAAATGAAATAGTGTGTTCCTGATTAGAGAAGAAGTGTTAAAACCCTGCTGATGCTATAACTGATTGTTGTTGAGTTTATTTTTATTGTTGTATTATTTATCATTTATCATTTAGTAGCTTTGTTATTCCTCATAAAACTTTATATTGTCTAATATATATGAATAAAAACTTATTATGGTCATATATTATAGGAATTTAGTAATATTGGAAATATATGCTCACTCTTATCTGGATTTATAGAGTGTTTTGTATAGTTGAGAGTGAGGATAATTATGTTGATGTGGATAATAAGATTCCTGGAGTCTTATGTTATAACTACCTTTATAGGGTTCTATTTTTTTGGTTAATGAACATTTAAACATGTTCAAAAGGCATCATGGCCATGAATCATGTGAGTCTAAAAAATAATGGTGTCTTGATTTGATATTTTTTTTGTGTGTACAAAGGTTTTATTTGAAATTTCATCTAATTCAAGTCCCAATATTTTTTTTTTGTGTTTTGGGTATGAATCATTAGATCATGGAAGAACATTCATAGTTATCCAAAAGATAGAAGTCTTTCCATTATTAAGGTTTGTATTACTCAAGTGAACCCTTCTTCATTCTATATTTATACAAGATCCTTGTTTCCTTTTCCATTATTTTAATTTTGTGAGTTTATATTTTTTTGTTTTGTGTTGTTTCAAGTAGATTCCCATGAAATACTATAGAAAATTGTGGATCTATCATGGATGGGTGGGTGAACTACATTAATGTACCCCACCATAACAAAAACACCTAATGTGTGAGAGAAACATATTTCATATGAAGTTTGATTGAGTTTCAAGTAAAGTCTCTTGGAGTTTGAACATTTTCTTAACACGTTTCATAGAGTTTCATGTTTTTTCTTAGACTTTAAACATGTTTCTAAATTATTATTAAACACATTTTTAAATACATTATAAGTTCATTGGAGTTTCATATAATCTAATTTTATAATTATTACAGAATAAATATAATAAAAATAGTTATAATAATAAATACAATATAAAATTTTAGCAACAAATATTGTTGGATTGGTGTTGCCCGATCCGGTTGGGCCGAATGCTTGTGGCCCGCAACTATCGCGGGTCGAGCTCCGCGGTGAGCTCGTTGGGGGTTGCAGGGGGCAACGCGCCCCTGCTCCGGGGGTCCGGGGGCCGAAGGCCCCCGGCCCAATTTTTTCGGCACTGTAGCATCTCTGACCACTGTAGCGGAGCTGACCGACCGACACCGACATGCACTGTAGCGGTGCGGACTTCGGGGTCAACAGTACTGTAGCGCTTTTGACTTCCAGCCGGCAGACACTGTAGCACTTTTGACAAAGTGAGCCGCCGATCACTGTAGCAACGCGGACTACTATTCAGAACAGTAGACCGTCTTCTTCATATGTAGCCCATTTCGGGCTAGGGTTTGTAACGTTGGAAAATCCTCTGTAATTGCTCCCGAATCATAGTGAAAATCTGCCTCTCCCGTGGACGTAGGGATTTTTCCCGAACCACGTAAATCGCCGTGTTCCTTGTTGCTTTTCTTTCTTTCGTTTTCTCGTTTTCTGTCGTTCTGTCTCCCGGTGATTCCGCAACAAATATTGGAATTCCAACACATAATATTTTGTTTAAAAAATAATTTACAAATAGATATTTATTATTAGTGTTTATTATAATATTGTTTATAATATTACCAATGAAAAGATGACTATTGGTAATAATATTAATAAATAAATCTATCATATGAATCTATTGCTCAATATTTTGACCATAAGATATATTATATTTTTATTATTATTATAATTGTAAAAAATTATTTTATCTACAATAACAATGTTTAAAAAATTTTCTTTACAAATAATTTAGTGATAGGAAAATTTTTTATGGTAAAATAATTTTCAAATAAAAAATGTTCTTTTACCAACAAATATGTCCTTGTTGGAAAAGAATTAATATTTTTTAGTGTTAGTAGTGAAAAATCTTAATGGTAAAATGATCACATATCAAGCCTAAGATTCTTCTCTAATTGAAGTTTGTGGGAATATGCTTCCTATAAATATTTTTATTCTCTATCTAGTTGAGATTGATGTTATCTTAGGTATGGATTTGTTTTTTTACATGAAACCCAAGTCAAATGAGAAGGAAGGGAAGTCACATTTGATATTATGAACCAACCTATGATCATTTATCGGTGCAATGATAAATATGAACATCTAATAAAAATTAAATTAATTATATGTATCTTTATTCCTATTCCAAATGGTTTTTTATCTTATATGGTTGGGTAGAAACTCAACATCAAAGATATACCTATTATATGAGAGTTTATTGATGTTTTTTCAAAATGGTTTCTTAGTGTTACATTGAATAGTGAAGTTTAGTTTTCAATTGAACTCATACCTGACCCTATAACTATTTTAAAGACACTATATAGAATGGACTCGATTGAGTTGTATGAATTAAAGCAACAACTCCAAGATAATATTGATAAAGGATTCATTCAGCCATGTGAGTCACCATGGGTGAACATGATCTTTTTTTTAATAAGAAATACTGATCAATGTGACTCTACATTGATTACTTGGAACTTAAAAAGATGAAAAATCAAGAATAAGTATCCTCTACCCCATATTAATGATTTTTTGATCAATTATGAGAAGACCAATATTTTTCCAGGATTGATCTTCAATCTGGATAATATTTTTTGAGGGTAAAAAGTAAATACATACCAATAAATCCTTCCATATGAGGCATGAACACTATGAATTTATAGTGATTCTATTTGTTCTTATTAATTCCCCCTCTATCTTCATGTATTTAATGAATAAAGACTTTATTGATTACCTAGATCAATTTGTGGTAGTATTTATAGATGAAATTCTTATATATTCCAGTATTAACGAAGAACATTAAAATCACTTTAGGATTATAATGCAGACCCTAAGAAAGGATAAATCATATGAAAAATTTAACAAGTGTAAATTTTGGCTAAAAAAGTTTCATTTTTGGTACTTATAATATAAAGAAAGGGTATATCTGTGGATCCATCAATGATGAAAGTTATTGAACATTGGACTAGACCAACCATTGTGATCGAGATCTATAGTTTTCTTGGTTCATCTAGATATTATCAAAACTTTTTGGAAAATTTATCATGGCTATCTAATCCACTCACCAGGTTAACTCCAAAGGGAGAAATGTTCCTTTGTGTGGATGAATGTAAAAAATATTCAAGGAACTGAAGAAAATATTAGTCAGTTCACATGTTATTACACTAACCATCATTGGAAAAGGGTTTAGGATATATAGTGATACATCAAAAATGTACTAGGATGAATACTTATGTATAATTATATGATTATAGCTCATTCCTCATGATAATTAAAGGATCATGAGAAAAATTACCCAACTCATGATTTGGAATTAACTCTGGTAATTTTTGAATTAAATATATAAAGACACTATCTTTAAGGAGAAAGGTGTTATATATATACCTATAATAAAAGTTTAAAGTATATATTCACTTATAAATATTTGAATATGCGATAGATAAGATTGATGGAGTTGATTAAAGATTATGACTGATCGATACATTACCACCCTAGAAAATCAGACAAGGTGGAAGACACATTGAGTCAAAAGAATCATGCTAGCTTATATATGATGAGGACCCTAAAAGATCCAATATTTATATATTTGGAAATGATTGATATAAAAATATTTAAGGAAGGGGACAAATCTTATCTTTCTCAAATGAGTGTTCAACCATCTATCCAAGTGAAGATTAAAGAGGCATAGAAGGAAGATGTTGAGCTACAAAAGATGGTGATAAATATTTCAAATTTCAACCTTGATTGTGATGGAATGATAAGGTTTAGAAAACATGTATGTGTCCTATATATACCAGTTTTGAAGAAGAAGATATTAAATGAAGCTTATAATTCACCATTCTCTATTCATCTTAGATGTATGAAGATAAATAAATATCTAAAAGAGTATTTCTAGTGAGACAACATGAATAGAGATATTGTAGAACATGTATCTTGGTGTTTGGTATGTTAAAAGTTTAAGGTTTAGATAACGAAGTCTAAGTGGATGTTAAAACCATTACCCATACTAGAATAGAAATGGGATAACATCACCATGGATTTTATTATTGGACTCCCCAAAACATCTAAAGTCCATAATGCTATTTGGGCTATAGTAGATCACTTTATGAACTCATCACACTTTATTTCTATTTGAGAATATTTCTATCTTGATTAGTTTCCTATAAAATACATTAAGGAAGTGGTACAGTTGCATTGAGTACTATATTCTATTGTATTTGATCAAGATACAAGGTTTACCTCAAAGCTATATATAAGTCTTTAGTAAGATCAGGATTTGGAGTTGTGTTTCTGAATTTTTTATCATCCTATAAATTATGTCCAGTATAAGAGAAACATTCAAACCCTAGAGTACATTTTGGGATCATGTTCTATTGATTTCAAAGGTGGTTGGGATTAACACTTTCCTATAGTTGAGTTTTCTTAGAATAACATTTTTCACTCAAGATTTCACATGGATCCTTATGATTCACTATATAGAAATAGGTATATAAATCCAACATTATAGGATGAAGTTAGAGAAATAAAACTACTGGGACCTGATCTATATGAGTAAATAACAGTGAAAGTCAGAGCCATTCAGTTGCACATTAAGGTAGCTCAGATTTAACAAAAATTTTATACAAACAATCTTCAGTGAAACATAGAAATTAAAGTTGGGAAAAATGTATTATTATGAATTAACCCATGGAATAATGTTATAAGCTTCATAAAAAATGTAAATATGATCCCAAGGTATATTATTCCCTTTAATATTCTTGATTGACTAGGGATGGTATCTTATCACTTGATACATCCAATGAACCTCTCTCAAGTTCACAATGTGTTCACATATCTCTCTTGAGAATATAATTATACGATCCTTAACATGTACTAAAATTAAAGGTCATATCATATGAGAATGATCTTACCTATGAATAAAAACTGATATAAATGTTTTATCATAGATATAAAGTTCTGTAGAACCAGACTACTCACCTAGTTAAAGTTATATAGAGGAATTAGAAATTTGAAGAAGCTACTTGGAAACCTGAGGATATAATGTATAAGAGTTATAATCAATTTTTTTATTAGAGTGATAGAATTTCAAGTGAAAAAATCAATTTAAGGGGGTAGAATGTAGTACCTCAATATTTTATGATATATTTATCCTCAAATAAATTTAATTTCTTCAATATCTTGAAAAACACAAAACCTCGATTCTAAATGAACTATAACATAGTATACCATTATAAAAAAGATTTTAAATTAGGTGAATGAATAGTAATAACCAAATTATTAAAATTATGTATAAAGTTTTTATATAAATAAAATATATTAATAAATAAGTACTCAATTTTTAGTAAAGCCATTATATTCTTTAAAAATACATTTTTTTTCAAAATTGTTTTTTATTTATTTTTGTGAGAAAATAATATAATTAATTTCTACCACTTTAAGATTTTTTTTTGAAAAAATTAACTTCATTTTTTAAATAATAATTTGAAAATTATATTATATTGAATTTTTGAGAATTTTTAATAAAGATTGATTATTCGAAGAATAATGAAAATATTGATTTTTATTGAAAACTTTCTCCTATTACAAAAATTTTAGAGGATTTATTTTCTTTTAAATCAATTTTAAAAGTTACATTAGTTAATTTATATTATTAATAATCTAATTAATTTCATTTTAATTAATTTTATGTTGGATTTTGGTATACTTGTTTTTATTCTTAAGAATGTTTTGTCTAGAAAACTACTTTTCATCACGTTTTATGGGTTAAATTTTAAATTAAATTCTAAAACTTTTATGAATTGAATTTTATAAAATGGGTTCAATATTTGGAATCATCATTTACAATTTTTTTAATGAGGTTAATTTCATTTTTTTCATAATGAATAGTAAAAATAAAAAAAATTCCACTACGGTTAAGGTTAAAACGAGTTTACCTTGGGAGGGGGGGGGGGGTGGGGGTGGGGGTAAACCAAGATATAAGGGTAATTTTGATTATTAAACTTTTATAAATCCTATTTTATGGCCATATTTATGTCTCATCCTATAAAATATTTGAAACTTTGGGCATTTGGAATATTTTTTCTTGAGAATGATGTTATTATATTTTAATCTTTTAAGAAATCCCAAGAGTGCCTCACCCTAACATATAAAATGACACTACCACTTTCTCTTATTTACACTAATTTGAGTTATCTATCTTGAAAAAACCATGAAAAATTATATTTTAAACATACCTAGATAATAATTAGAGGTTCTGGTGTTCTTAAAGGACCACTCATAGGGTCCTTAAGAAAAAAATTAAAGGAGGCCTACCGAAGAAGAGGTAATCATATTACTATTGAAAAAGTGGGTTCTCTAGACCCAACTATGCAGTAATTTTGATTAACATATCACATGTACAATTAGTTATTCATGATTAAATATTACCATTATAGTGTAGAATTTTATACATTCACTATTATAATGGTAATGTCCAAATATTAATTGTTGTGTTGAGAGGTTATAGTAGATCCCAGGATATAATGATAACCTAAAGATACCATGGAATTAATCATAAATATATATTCTATAGTATAGATACATTTTACTGACTACAAATAGTATATTTTTTACTATTAGGTATTGAGGGCTCATAAGCATTGATACTTTTTCTTATGAATTTCGCAAATGGGGATCTATAGTAGTGAGATCATGAGGACAGACCTACCAATAGGAACACCACATGTTTTGGGTGTCATTGGTTGTTTCTATCTACAGACATGTGTATTGATCTCCTGACTTGAGACCATTACCAATGTGTACCATTTGATTACGTACTTTGATGCAAGGAGAAAACCTTGGTATTGAAATTAGGTCAAGGTAGCTTGTGTTGTGTGCGTCATTGGTGGTATGACATTGGTTGAATGGTCAAGAAAGGATTTGTCACTTCCATATTTAGGAAGTTTTATATCTCAGACCAGGTTGATTAGGATGGTGCTTCCTTCACAAGTATTTGGCCAAAATAGAATAAAGTCAAATCCATCCATTAATATTAACAAATAATAAAGAAAGAAAAGGATGATGACACAAGTGTGCATCCTAATTTATGAGATATTTAATGACAAAGAGATTATAGTACATAGTTAGTGTTCGTAGGTTGGCTGTCATTGCTATGACAATCCTTATCTCTTTAGGGGCTATGATGGGTTGCTAGAATCCACTCTTGGTCTATGGATTTTATTCACTACTATCGAGATAAGGGCTTAGAGGGTTATACCCAATAGCGTATTCAAGAATCCACCCAATTCAGTTGAATAGGTATATGGACATGGTGGGCCCCACTACGTGGTTCGAGTGTTTTCCAATTTATCGATCACTGATGAATTAAATAGATTCATTAATATTCCAGTTATGAATATTTGGGATTGAATTTATTTAATGTATTTACAAGTTTAGTAAATACTGGAAAAATATTAATCGAACGAATATTATTTTAATATTCAAGGTTCATTTAATATTAAGAGGGACATCGAGTCGAGTTAAATGAATCATGTTTTATAATGTACTATATTTTATAAATATTACAGGTATTTTATAAAATAATAAATAGTTTTATCATAGTTTAGTTCATCAAAATTATTTATTTAGTAGAAGTTGAAATAAACGGGGACTGGGGAACCCAACCAGGTATTTCTCAATGTCACTATAAATACAAGGGAGGGATATCTCTCATGTGTGGCCAATCTCACTAGTCATTCAACTTTATGGAATGAAGTTGAGAGCCTCTCTCTCCTACAGCTTCCTAGAGAGATAATCTCTCGATCCAAGAAGCTCAGATCAAGAAATCTCTCACACAACGAAGGCATCTTGATGCGGTGATCATCGGGATGCCGAAGGGGTTATCAGATCTCCACACTAGCTCCCGGAATTCAACAATCTATGCTCTTGTGGGTTTTTGATCACGTGTGGATGATCTAAAGGGATACTACTATGGATCCTTCAAGTGATGATCACCATCGACGAGTTGTAGTCAACCATGGCATTAGATTTGAAATGGGTATGTTTTTCATTTTCATTTTGTTCACCTTATAATTTATGTGAGATCCTTAGACCTCTCCAGGGTTCGGGTCATCGGTGTTGACAAGTCCCATCGATATGCCGAAGAGAATTTTAAAATCCCCAGCCCACCGAATTCCACTACAAGTCCCATAACCTTTCAGTGATATCATAGTGATCGCATAGATTTTTTGAGCTTAGAAAATTAAATTTTAATTACTATTAAGTAAAGGGTTCAAATACGGTATGAACTGTTCAAACCTCATGTCGATACGATATAGAATGACTGAGTTATGGTTAGTTTAATTTTTCAGATTTGATCGAATATATGGTTTGATCTCAGGTATTAAATTTTTTCCATCTCATAGAACTAATCAGGTTTCATTTCAATTGATTTAGTTCATCGTATAAAAATAAAAATATGTGAAAATTATAATTTTATTTTATGATTTTCATAATAATTTTATAATAATAATAATAATTATTATTTTATTATTATAATAGTGTAATAATAATAAATTATTATTTTACTATAATGAATTTATTATTATTAAATTTAAAGGCTAAATAGCATTTATAAATTTTGTGTGTGGAAAAACACACAAAAGTTTTAATTGGTGACTTGACCTTAAACATAAAATAAAAGGGTGGAGACTAAATAATGTAAGAAGAAGACTTAAAAAATGGGAAATAGTGGGGGGGGGGGGGTTTGTGGAAAAAGAAAGGACAAAAAAAATATTGGGTGGGGCTGGCGCATAGAGAAAGTAGAAGACTCAACAAATTTTTTTTCTCAAAAAGGGAGTCTGGAGGAACCCCTGTCTTCCTAAACATGCTTCAGCTGAGGTGCCCCAACCCTGCTCTGGAGATGTGGCCTCCTCCTTCTCCTGTGGACGACACCACTGCCTTGCCTAGCACCCGTGCTACCCTGCCTCCTGGCCGCTGCCAGGTCCCGCCCTCCCAGACCCCTCGCACAACACACCCTATTCAAAGCCACCTCATTACGACTTTCCATTGGTGCCACTACAGGCCTCCAACCTCCTTTGGCGCACCCAAGTATCCCCCTAGGTTGAAGGCCGTATCTCGGCCCGTAGCACTGACCACTGCGCCCCTAGATCCTTGCGCCGTCGCCCACCCCAGACCGCCCCCGCCGTATTCCAGTCGACTCCGCCCCCCACTTGTGCTCACACCATTTCCAAGCTCATCCTCGTCCGTAGCAACCCGGAACTAGACCATTGCTTGAATCACCCCTGGAGGTAGCTCCGACCACCTTCAGTGCTTCTCGGCAGACCGATGGCCCCCTGACGTGCTCCTCCTACACCATGGCTCTCCAACCCCACTTCTGACCACCTTTCCCACTGGATAGAAGTAGCGACCCGAACCGGACTTCAACCTCCCACAGAAGAGTGACTTAGCCACCGCCCTCTTCTGTTTGGCTGCCCACCTTGACCTCTGCCACCTCTGGATTGGGTGCAGGTGCACTGTGCGTCGCCATTCCTTTGGTCAAGATCCCTGAGGTACATTTATTTTGACTTCATGTTTTTCGTAGAGAAAATTTGGTCCTGAAGCTGTCCGGGCGGATCGGCCCGGCCCAGTTTGGCCCTGGACGGCCTCGTATAGGCCCTGCGTAGGTTTTCCCCGACCCACACAGGCCCTACAGTCGAGTTTCGGGGACCGACCAAATTATTAATCAAAATAAGTTATTTTAATTAATTTAATTTTAGTATTTAAATTAAATTAATTAAAATTAATTTTGTTTCATTATTTTAATACTTGGGGATATAAATTAATTAATTTTATAATTAAATTAAATTATTTAATTAATTTAATTTTGGAATAAAAAATTAAATTAATTAGCAGACCGATGATTAATTAATTTATCTGAATTTATTAATTCATTTAATTTTATTAAATAAACCCTAATACATATTCAATGCATTTTAATTTTATTTCACATCATTTATGCATCTACTGGTCTTGAGCATCGACCCATGTATGTTGCTTTTATTTAATTAATTATTTTAATTATGTGTGATGATTGTAATTAATTAAATAGACGTTCTGCACATCGTCGATATTTTTTAGTTAAAATGTATAAGGGCCTATGTGCCCAATTTTTACCTGATGTACATTTATACCCAAGTTCCCCTCGTCTGCGTGTGAGTAATTTTATACTATGGAAGAAGACAACTAACGACGTAGACGATGAAAGATGTGACATGGACCCCACCAAGATGAGAAGGTACTCCAAGACGTGATGTGGACTACGCCAAGACGATCCACACTTTAGATGTGAAATGAACAAAAAAGATGGGGGCTTGCTGCATTATGATTCAAGCTTCAACTTAGGAATGACTCCCTTAGGTCATTCAGATTCTAAAGACCAGTCGAGTAGTAGTTTAACTTTAGGCATTTATTTATTATTTTATGCATTTTAGAACAGTAGGAAAATACATAAATTAATAAATAATAAAATTCATAAAGAAACAATGTATGTTTTTCTATTAATGTTCAGTTGTGAGCACGACAACATAAATGAATAATTTTAATAGAAATGGATTACATTCGTTGAGAGAGAAAAACACAAAACCTTCAAAGTAATATTAAGTCATTATGGACTTATGTCATTCAAGTTTGAACAAAATCAGGTGTTTGGGGTGTCTGTCATGCCATAGCTAAGGGTACCTCTTACTACCGGGGAGTTATTATTAGGGTGGTTGGTTGACTTAACTAAAATTGCATCAAAGAAATAGCCATTTATAGCTTGTTTTAATTTTATAGGCAAGCATTGAGAAAATAATTAAATGATTTTTGAAGATGGGAATTCACTCAATAGATCCAGGAACCATGATTTAATGTGGTTGGCTAGCCAAAAGCCTACCTTGGACCCTTCGAGTAGTGGAGTAGCCATAGCATTTAGACTATGAGGGAGGTTCTGGGATCCTTTCCACTAGAATACTCAAGATTATTCCAATTCTAGTACAGAGGGTTCCTAGAATTTGAAAAATTAGTGGGATACTTTTAATTATTAAATTAATTAGTAATGTCACATTTGGTAATCAATATTAAAAGTACAATCTGCTAAAGTTTATTTGTAGAGAATGGAACTCAATACCACAATAAAACTGTGATATGTATTAGAAAAAGTTAATGTCTAAACTAAGTATGAATTTACAAATTGTAGTATAGGCACTCACACACAGTTCTACTATATCAAAAATTCAAGGTGCTTGTGTCCCAACCTATTAAGCCACCTCAACAAGCAAGAGTGTAAAATTGCTTACAAGAGACCCATGAATTAAGAATATAATGGTTCTATCATATTTCTATCATCAACGTCTAATGTTATTTATGGTCACTACATCATGACGTGGATGAGGTTACATATAGTATCATTCTCAAGAAGTTTCCAAGTAGAATGTGGAGAAAGATTTGAATGTTATGACTGTACTCGGTTTGTGTAAAGTGAAATATAGTTCACAATCTTTCATGTCTTCCCATTATTATACCTTTAACACCCAATTACTCTAGTTTCATCTAAGTAAAAAAACAAACATTATATAGTAATCACTTCATTACCTTTAAGGTAAAATTCTCAAAGTGATAAGAATATTAAAGGTAACACAACCTTTTTTTATTGTGGTGAATATATTGAAAGACAAGGAGGAAATGCCTCTAGAAAGTTATGACAAAGGCAACTTCTTCATTTCCTTCAAATAAAATTGGTTGGTTAATTAATAGGAGGTTATTTGCATCACATATTAGAAATAAATTTATAGAAGTTAAAAATGCAATAGACTGGAATACGAGAGGCAAGTACCTGCTTCTCATGCAGTTAATATTCATCAAATTAAAGTATTTTTTTCTCACATACTTCTTTGGTATTAAAATACAATATTCTTTTCACATAAATGTATTGAAATATAGTAACCAAGCATGTAGATAAACATTACTAGGAGTAAGGTTTCTTCTCCAAGCAGTTGAGAAAGGGAGATTCTTAGGTCAGCGATGAGAAACACATAACTTCAAATTTCTAAGTAATTGACTCAAACTGAACTAGTTGTTGAGTATAACTGAAAACATTTATCTCATGTACCCATTTAGAAATGATGATACATTATTACATGTTTTTTAGTGAATGTTGTTTGTGGTAACATACTCAACAAATAGTTCACTACTACTTGAATCAAAGGAAATACATGATGAATATAATATTGAAGACCTACCCAGTTGTGGAAATATAGTTCTTTGTCAATTAAAACTAAAAATGGGTGTCAAGAATATACCCAATATGGTATTTAGGATCGGAAAATATAAACACCTTTGGTATTATTGACATTCTTAGTTTAGATAAAGAAACCTTTAGAAATAAAGGTATGCCACAAAGCTTCTGAGGTTAGTTCAACAAGAGAGTGTGAACTATTACAAAGGAAAGCTAGAGGTAAAGATACTTTATAAGATTACATTAAAATATTAAGTAATTAAATAGTGAAGTATCTGTATGGTCAGAATATATGAGTTACTTTGGATAGACATGCTGAAGAATATTTTGACTATGCAATCATCGATCAAGATAATACAGCGTGGAGTAATTCCTAAACACATGTAACCTTATCTACATCATCATATTTATGTTAATAAGGAGGATCGATGATAAAGTATTACATGTTTACATTGATAAAAAAAATGCAGCATGGATAAATTCTAAATGCACATTTTTTACATCAAAGTTATTATGTAACTTGTATCAATGTTACAACCTGTATAAACTTCAATTATATTTCAAGATATTCTTTTCAAATAACAACATAAACCCATAACCAATATTCGAACTAAAATGATGAGTGGATATCATACATGTCATAGTATGATGAAAACTCCTTATGTCATAGATCATTTGTTAGGATGAAAAGAGTTTGTTAAGATATAAACAAACATGCATCAAGATGAACACATGGTACATCTAAGTAATTATACTAACAGTTTCTTAGGATATTACATAAATCCCTAAGATAGAAAATATATATTCAAGTATTAGACTACATTTCTATATAAGGGTGAACATCTCTATTAGAGATAGTGGGAGCTGAATTGACTTGGATTTAGTCAATTCTCTAGATTCACAAATGGTTGGCATAGGAACAAGTTCCACAAGTACATGTGAAATAGGCATGTTCCAGTGACACATACTACATATAAAGAATGAAACCATGGTGATGGTTTTACATTCACTACAGCCGGTGATATATTATTCATTAAGAATAATAATTCCTACAATAATTAGTATATGGAAATAAGCTAATATTTACAAGATCAATTAAAATTAAATAATGGATTCTATTGAAAAGGGGATTATAAATTGAATACTCTGGTGGGTATTCAAATGAGATGATACATGGATGGTACATGCCTGGAACCAATAAGGCTCGATTTGTTATACCAAGTTGGTATGCCTAAATTCATTAGAAATTTACTTATCATAGATAAATTCTACGATCATTCTATTGGCCATTAAATGTCAAGATCATATTTCATGGAAGGTGTCTATATGACACAACCATAAAGGGATGATGACATCATATGATGCCAATGAATGTTGCAAGTTACTGAAATCCAGTTCTGGATTAAAGTAAGCAACAAGATCATAGAGCATTCATTTCAAATGAATCTTTTTCTTGTATCTACCAAATGTTAGTGGGAGTGCCAATGTTTTCCAAGTAAAAATAAGTTTGACAACATATGGAAAATAGAACATAAAATTAGATAAGATCAAGTTAAAAGTAATTCTCCAATGGTTGACTTAAATTTGCAACCTAAGTTCTAGGGAACTAGATATATTAAAGTTGATCTAATGATTGGTTGAACCTAGTTAATCGTACATAAAGTGAAATTTTATTAAAAATACAAGTTAGAACAATTCAAGTTCATAATTGTTGCCAATGTCACATGGATTAATCTCTCAAGGTTAACATGTTTGGAACATAGGAAGAGATTAAAGTTGTGAGTTTACTTCTATATGATCCATTGATGGATCAATCACACATTCCATAATATGTACAATAATTGATTTGTAAAGAATATACTTTATAGTAGTAAGATATCAATTATATCCAGGAGCACTGCAAGTGAAGCATTAAAAACTATCATCTTGTACTTAGACAAGTAAAAATGATATGTACTTGGTATAAGGAGAAGAAGGTCTACTAGTTTTATGTGAAAAAAAAACTAGTAATGCTAAGATAAATTTGATCTAGTACTGTAGTTAGTCTAAGGCGATGAGTGAATCAATCTCATAAAATCCAGTGGTAACAATATCTGAAAATACCGAGTACGTTGCAGCTTCTATGGTAGTTAAGAAGTAGTTAAATTCAATGATTTGTTCCGGTTCTTGGATTCGTACCTAGTGAGAAAAGTATTATCATAATATAAATTAAGATATTATTACTATCCAAGTTGTCAAGTTATGAAAATGGAAAAAGTGATATACTCATGTATTCCTTATCTTGAGAAGTTTTACTCAAGGAGACGAGGTCGGATATAGAAGATATGCCATGCAGCGAAAACATGGAAGACCCAGCAGTTAAATCCATTAATCGGTATAAGAATGATCTTTATCATGTGAGTAGCTAACAAGTTTGGTTAACAAGTTGGCTCTAGTGCAAGTGGGAGTGTTGAAATAGTGGGTGTCCTAGACCCAACTATGCTGTAATTTTGATTACCATATCATTTGTACAGTTAGTTATGCATGATGCGATATTACCATTATAGTGTAAACTTTTCTACATCCACTATTATAATGGTAATGTCCAAAGATTAAATTTTGTGTCGAGAGGTTATAGAAGATCCCAGGCTATAATGATAGCCTCAAGATACCATGACATTAATCTTAAATATATGTTATGTAGTCTAGATACATATTACTGACTGGGCACAATAGATGTTTGACTATCAAGAGCTGGGGTCTCATAAAAAATGATAATTCTTCTCATGATATTTGCACATGGTGATCTCTAGTAGTGAGATCATGAGGAAAAACCCACCAATAGAAACACTACATGTTTTGGGTGTCATTGGTTGTTCCTATATATGGACATGTGTATTAATCTCTTTACTTGAGACCATTAAAAATGTGTACCATTTGATTACGTACTTTGATGCAAGATGAAAACTATGGTATTGAAATTAGGGTGAGGTATCTTGTGTTGGGTGCGTCATTGGTGGTATGAAATTGGTTGAATGGTCAAGAAAGGATTTGTCACTTCCATGATTAGGAAGTTTTATATCTCAGGCCTGGTTGATCAAGATGGTGCTACCTTCCTAAGTTTTGGACAAAGCAGTAAAATGTCAAATCTATCTGGTAATATTAACAAATAATAAAGTAAGAAAATGATTATGAAACAAGTGTGTATCCTTCTTTATGAGATATTTAATGACAAAGAGATTATAGTACACAGTCTATGTTTGTAGGTTGGTTGTCATTGCTATGACAATACTTATCTCTTTAGGGGCCATGATGGGTTTTGAGACTCCTCTCTTGGTCTGTGGATTTTATTCACTGCTATTGAGATAAGGTCCTAGAGGGTCACACACAATAGCATATTCAAGAATCCTCTCTATTCAATTGAATCAGTATATGGTCAGGGTGGGCCCCACCATGGGGTCCGAGTGTTGTCTAAGTTATTGATCACCGATGAGTTAAATAGATTCATTAATATTCAAGTTATGAATATTTGGGATTGAGTTTATTTAATGTATTTACAAGTTTTATAAATACAGGAAAAATATTAATCGAACGAATATCATTTTAATATTCAAGGTTCATTTAATATTAAG
Source organism: Viscum album (assembly GCA_963277665.1). Lineage (NCBI taxonomy): Eukaryota > Viridiplantae > Streptophyta > Magnoliopsida > Santalales > Viscaceae > Viscum > Viscum album. The sequence continues at coordinate 1,523,866,010 of OY728137.1, forward strand.
AGGATCATAGAGTTGAATTAAATGACTCGGGTTTTATCATGTAATATATTTTATATATATTACAAGTATGTGATAAAATAATAAATAGTTTTGGTGTAGTTTACTTCGTCAAAATTATTTATTTAGTAGACGTTGAAATAAACGGGGGCCGGGGAACCCAACTGGGTATTTCTCAATGTCGCTATAAATACAAGGGAGGGATCTCTCTCATGTGTGGACACTCTCACTACTAATTCACATTTTTGGAATGAAGTTGAGATCCTCTATCTACTCTCACTTCCTAGAGAGAGAAGCTCTCGATCCAAGAAGATCTGATCAAGAAATATCTCAAGCATCGAAGGCATCTTGATGCGGTGATCATCCGAATGTCGAAGGGGTTATCGAATCTATGTGAAAGCACCCATAATTCGACGAACAATGATACCGTGAGTTTTTTAAGTGTGTGTATAGCGACCCGGCCTTTTCTTACATTACTATTACATCATTTCAAAGATAAACAACATAGTAGTATTACACATGGAGGATCCAGAGTTTTAGTGTCTTGGGAAAACTAGGACTACACATAACAAGTACAACATCAAGCGTAAAAATTCATTTAATCTCTTCTTCTATATCTTCTTAGTAGCACTTGTCCTCTCCTTAGTACATGTAGCCACCTGAGGATATACATCAAAAGGGGTGAGCTAAAAGCCCAATAAGAGGATAGATAAGAACAATATAGCATGGGGTGAGCATAATCATGACATAGGAAGAAGATCTTGAACATGAGAGGAGCATAAACAATAAACTTGAAATGTGGCAAAGCATAAAAATGAAACATCATGTCTTAGTGGTTAACTACCACACATAATTGTGAACAAATCTAGCATCATGTTCACGCATCATTTCACATTTACTCATGAGATTCATCACTTTACCCAATGCATTGGAGCACTATATAATTCCGGGCACACCCGTCACATTTAAACATTCATATTGCGCTATATAATTCCGGGCGCACCCGTCACATCATAACATTATCATTATCATGCTTGCCACATAGAACACATATCAAAAATGTACATAAATAACCCATGGAAAGGAATGGGTTTCATCTCATAATAACACATTCATAAGCTTTGGGTTCCCAAAAGAAAGAGGGAACAACATACTTAATATAAGAACCATCAACCTTGAATGAGAGGTAAAAGGTGAGATCTTGACAGAAGAGTTCTTTTGGAAAACATTTTGATGGACATAAAAACCAGTGACAAACATGTATATCCCAAAAAAGTAAAGTAAAAGATGAACAAAAGACCTTTGAGGAGTAACCATATCAAAAATGGAGTGAAAGAGGGAGAACCCGAAGGAAGAAAATTGGGTTCGAGATTTCCCCTTACCTTGTACTCGAATGACTCCTTCCCTTTAATGTCCTGTATAATGACATTATATTAATTAATTAGAAATTCCAGAACCTTTTATACATTATTAGGGTTCATTCTGGTTTCATTATTTCATATTATGTTCCTTTGGATGACTTATAGAGTTTAAAAACATTGATCGGGGATGTTCGTTTTCATGGTTTTCTTGAGCGGTCCACTTGTATTCTTAATTTGATGTTTGGGTAGATCATGGGTAAACATCCAAAACTGATATTACATGTAATTAATGATATTACAGAAGCTTAAATGATTTTATAATGAGTTATATTAGATCCATATGGCCGAATCATTAAATAAGAATTAAATGAAGATTATTCGGGTTAATTTGTGCGGTTTTTGGATCACAATGAACTCGTTTTAACATTTAACTTAGTAATATGGACATAGGTTATTTACAGAACATAATATAGAACATAATACATATAAAAAATTCTGGTTCAACCATAAAAATGGTTTCATGACCATATTTAAGGTATAAATGGAAGAAGAGAGCATGTTGTTTTTGAAGGTGATAAATTATCGCCAAATGAACAACGTTCTCTTTAATAAAATAAAAGGAAGGGGGAAAGGGTGTGGGGTGATATAATTAGAATCATAATATTACAGTATATATATAATAATGTATTTACAGAACAATTTGGATGAAGATAGATAGAGAGAGATCAAGAAAGGAACTTGAACTTGAAAGGAAATTAAAGGAGAAGAGAGAGAGAAATTACCTTTAGAATCCTTCTCTTGAGATCCTCTTTAAGGAAGCTAGGCTTGGTATTTTGATGAGACCAGCAGCTTTTGGACGTGGGAGATGAGCTAGGGAAGGAGTTTGGGCAGAATTTAGAGAAGGCTTGGAGCTTGAGAGGTGTGAGGAAAAGAGGGAGTGAAGGGTGGCTTTTATAGTGGAGGGGAGAGGGGTTTCCTTAATATAAAATTGATTAGTTTATTAATTTCACCCAAGACAAGGAATAGTGAGTCTTGGATGACTAAGAATAGTAAATTTGACTTGTGAATTCTGGATTTGGGTGCTTACATCACTTGTGATGTCAGGAATAGTGGGTTTTAATTAAAATGTATTTATATGATAAATTAATGTATTCTACTATTCATCAAAAATTCAAGTATCTCAGAAAAAACCCAAAATTTTATCCCAACCATTTTTCAACGTGTAAAATCCAAAAATGAAGTCCATTTTTCAAAAATAATTTTCTAAATATTATTAATTTAATATTTAATTAAAATCATAATTTACTTAAAAAAACAGTTTTTAAAATTAAAACTGATTTTGCAATTCTTTCAAAAATTACTTAGGGTGTTATAAAATTATCTAAAAACTATTAGACATTGATTCAATAATTTATGAATATATTTCAGGAAAATAAATATTCTTTTAAATTAATTAATTAATTATAATTAATTATTTATGACTTATAAAATACAAAAAACGTTTACTAAGGTCAAATTATCACTTTCTAAGATGTCTAAATTTTATTTTATTATTCAGAGGTAATGTTACTCTTATTTACTATTCATAAGGGTATGTTACTATTCACCAAAAATTATTTTTTTTTCATTAGACTCCAAAAACTATCTTGAACACAACCGTGTATGTTGGATTTTTAAAATTCCAAACATAGGGGTGAAAAAATTATGTTTAAAGGTCACTTATCACTTGGTAGTTCATTATTTTGTGTTTTTATGACATAGATATAAGAAGGTAATTTTCCATTGAAAAACTTTAGGTCATTACATTCTTCCCCCCTTAAGAAATTTCGCCCCCGAAATTTCACTTTACACAAACAGGTGAGGGTACTTATCCTTCATTGCCTCTTCCGGTTCCCAAGTTGCTTCCTCAAACTTTTGGTTCCTCCACAACACTTTGACAAGGCGGGTTGTCTTGTTGCGTAGAACCTTATCACTTCGGTCCAGATTTTTTACCGGCTGCTCCTCATATGAGTGATCATCTTCCAATTGTACCACCTCTGAGTTTAGTACATGTGAGGGGTCTGGAATGTACTTCCTCAGTAGTGATACGTGAAACACATCATGAACTTTAGCCATACTCGGTGGAAGTGCCAGTCGATAGGCCACGGCTCCTATACGATCAAGGATCTCAAAGGGGCCAATATACCTTGGACTTAGCTTCCCTTTCTTCCCGAATCACATGACTCTCTTCTATGGAGATATTCGAAGGAAGACTTTATCTCCAACGTCGAACTCCCAGTCCCTTTGACGATTGTCAGCATAGCTCTTTTGCCGACTTTGAGCAGCTTTGATATGTTTCTGGATGACTTGAACCTTCTCTGTCATCTCTTGAACAAGATCGGGACCAAGTAGTTTTCGTTCTCCAACTTCATCCCAACAGGTTGGAGTTCTACATCACTTCCCATAAAGAGCTTCATACGGAGCCATCTGAATACTCGAGTGGAAGCTATTGTTATATGAGAACTCAACCAATGGGAGATGCTGATCCCAACCACCTTTGAATTCAAGAGAGCAGGATCTTAGCATATCTTCAAGTGTCTGAATAGTCCTTTCAGACTGGCCATCAGTTTGGGGGTGATAGGTCGTGCTGAAATTTAATCCAGTACTCAAAGCATGTTGAAGGCTCCTCCAGAATTTAGAAGTGAACCTTGGATCACGGTCAGAGACAATCGAGAGTGGAACACCATGCAATCTCACTAATTCCTTCACATATATCCTTGAAAGTTGTTCAAGTGAGAGGTCTTCCCGAATAGCGATAAAATGGGCAGTCTTGGTGAGTCGGTCAACCACAACCCATATCGCATTATTTCCTCTTGACGTTTTCGGGAGACCCATGACAAAGTCCATAGTGACATTTTCCCATTTCCACATGGGTATAGGCAATGGATGCATCATACCTTTGGACTTTTGCCGCTCAACTTTAACTTGCTGACACACCAAGCACCTTGATATATATTCCGCAATCTCCTTCTTCATGTTATCCCACCAGAAGTGTTATCGGAGATCACGATACATCTTGGTACTTCCAAGATGAATAGAGAAAGTTGAGCTATGTGCATTATCCAATAGCTCCTTCTTTATTCCGGGTGATGAAGGCACACAAATCCGCATTCCAAACCGAATCACACCATCATCGTCGATATGGAACTCTTGCAGCTTCCCTTCCTTTACTGCATTCACCCGCTTTTGTATCTCCACATCATCCCTTTGTGCTTCCTTAATCTTCTGTTGGATGGATGGTTGCGCAATCATATAGGCAAGGTAGGAATTATCCCCTGCCCTTACGATTCCCAAATCCATCCTTTGCATATCCAAGAAGATAGGGTCTTTCTCAATCCTCAACATGGATAGAGTAGCAGGTTCTTTCCTGCTTAAAGCATCAGCTACCTTGTTCTCCTTTCCAGGATGATAGTGAATAGAGCAATCGTAATCCTTGATTAGCTCTAACCATCTCCTTTGACGCATGTTGAGCTCCTTTTGTGTGAATATATACTTTAGGATCTTGTGGTCGGTGTATATGTCACACTTCTCACCATAAAGGTAGTGCCGCCAGATTTTCAAGGCAAAAATCACGGCTGCTAGCTCTAGATCATGCGTTGGGTAGTTCTGCTCATGGATCTTCAACTGTCGTGAGGCGTAGGCTATCACATTATCATTTTGCATGAGTACACAACCTAAGCCTTTATTTGAAGCATCACTGTATATCACAAAACTTTCTCCACTTTTCGGTAGTGTGAGTACAGGTGCAGTGATTAGCCTTCTCTTTAGCTCCTTGAAGCTTCCCTCACATTCTTCCGTCCATACATACTTTACCCCTTTCCTTGTTAACTTAGTTAGCGGGCTTGACAATCGTGAGAAGTTTCTCACAAAACGTCGGTAGTACCCAGCTAATCCAAGAAAACTACGGATTTCTGTGACACTAGAGGGCCTAGGCCATTCTTCGATTGCCTTTGTCTTTAAAGGGTCCACAGAAATTCCCTCGCTTGTGATCACATGTCCCAAGAACGTGACTTGATTCATCCAAAAGTCACACTTGCTGAACTTGGTGTACAACTTCTCCTTTATCAATGTCGCCAACACAAGTCTTAGATGTTCTTCATGTTCCTCCTTGCTCTTGGAGTAGATGAGAATATCATCGATAAACACTACCAAAAATTTGTCGAGGTAGTGTCTAAAGACTCTATTCATCAAATCCATGAAGATTGTAGGGGCATTAGTAATTCTGAAGGGCATCGCCAAAAACTCATAGTGCCCATACCTTGTACGGAAGGCAGTCTTCTGAATATCTTCCTTCTTCACCTTTACTTGATGATATCCAGAACGAAGATCCACCTTTGAGAACTATTGAGCTCCTCTTAACTGGTCGAACAAGTCATCAATCCTTGGGAGATGATACTTGTTCTTTATGGTGATCTTGTTGAGTTCCCGATAATCGATACACAGCCGCATGGTACCATCCTTCTTCTTCACAAAGTGCACTGGCGCACCCCAAGGTGATGCACTAGGGCGTATGAACCCTTTGTCCAGATGCTCTTGCAGCTACTTCTTTAACTCCTCCAGTTCGATAGGAGCCATCCTATAGGGGCACTTCGAGATAGGAGTAGCTCCGGGTATGAGTTCAATTGAGAACTCTACCTCACGATCCGGGGGAATTCCGGGTAACTCTTCGGGAAATACATCGCCGTATTCCCTTACGATAGGCATTTCCTCAAGATTGGAACTTTCCTTCGACTCAAACATTTGGGCGAGGTATGATTCTTCATAGGGAATCATCACCCACACCATTAAAGGATTTCTCAAAGGAGATTCATGATATTCCTTGCATTTGTAGAGGAGCATGGGATGGTTTGGAATATGAAAATATATTTCCTTTTCCCAAAAATTGATATGTGCTCTATATAACGAGAGCCAATCCATTACCATTATAGCGTCGAATTCCACCAAGAGAAGTATTAAAAGATTTGCCGGAAGAATCTTCCCACATAAGTCAACAGGAGAAGAATAAAACACTTGTGTTGCAATGATTGGACCACTTGGTGTTTTTACAGATATCTCTACTTCAAGGTTTCGGGGATTCGATTCTATAGTTCTAGCAAACTTGCAAGATATAAAGGAATGCGTAGAACCGGAATCAAATAAGACTTTTTCCATTCTTGAGTTAATAGGAGGTGTACCTTGAAAGTGCGGCCGATTGTCGCCTATCGACCGTTCAAGGTTCCGGTGCTCTGCTAATGTGTATAGCAGCACTCGGGTCGAATCCTCGGTGATGATACTTTTTAGTAGTCGTTTGTTTTTAGTTGATTGTATTTTGATTAGGGGGGTTTGTTTGCAGAGCTTAATTGAAATGATTTATGGATGATGTTTGATTTACCAAATTGATAAAGATTGGGGTGAGTTCATCATTAGGTTAGTTAAGCTTGTGATATCCTCGAGCTTTGCTTTATATTGCATTTAAATTAACACCCATGTCACAAGATGATGTTGATTAGAATTCTTAAGTGTTAAGGATTTAAACCAAGACTTAACTTAACTTAAGGTTATAATCTCAATCAGATCTTATTTATGGTTGTGTATTTATGGTTCCAATAATCCATGGAAAACACATGTTAAACAAAACAAGTCATTAATCCATGACATGTTAAGTCCAACATACACAATGTTAATTCAAAGAATATTCATCGAGCAGAAGCTATCAATCACTTAACATACCTAAATTATAACTCACCCCAATTAGAGATTTACTCAGCCATTATGATGTTTATTAATCTGGTAATATATGTTTATGGTGATGAATTATAAAGAGAAGAAAAAGAAAGGGACAAGATAAGAGTAGTGTGCCGAACACACACACGAAATATTTTGAGAATCAAAAAAGGAATTTCGATTGAATGAGGAAGCAAGATAAGGTACTGTAATTTAAAATGATTCAAACTATTTTAAGGCCATGAATATTATACTACATAAGGTGGAGGAGAATAAGAGATATTGAAGAAGAAACTTTCATTAAAACAGAATTACAAAATAAAGGACTTACAAAATTACAAAAATGAAGAACATAAAAGTAAGTGAAAAGAAAGAGAGGAGGAAAGGTACCTAAAGTGTAAACCTGAGTATGGAAGGTCCTCCAAAGCCTTTGGAAAAGCTTTGGTTGTGCCAATATGATCTCCTCTCTTCTGAAATTCCAACCCCTCTCAAGGAGAGAAGGAGAGAGTATTTATAGCCCAAGGAGTGGACTCTTTGCTTTCCCAATCTGTCCCTCCACTTTCATCTCCAATTGATCTATTCAGACAGAAGGATCTTCGAATGGATCCTTCTTCAACTTTGTAGACATTAATGTTTGCCGACGACTCTAAAAATTTGGAGTCATTTGGACTTAAGGATCAAAAGTTATGGCCGGTGGATTAAACAAACTTAAACTGTCCATTTCAATCCAGTCTTTTTGAAGTCCATAATGTGAAAGGGTTTTTGAATATGAAGATGCCTTCAAATCCGAATTGTTTATTCAACAAAGTCGGCCGTATATATCTCCTCTTTCACACTGCAAAATCTCAGATAGATTGGATTCTTACATCAGGAGATATGTCATGCATACTATACTGATTGTAATTCTCGTCCAGAATGGTGGGATGGACTTAAAATATTTATTTGGGCCTTTTGTAATTGGATTTGGGACATGAAATTTTTACCAAAGATGAAATGTAGTGTCCCCCGAATTATGGTGGAGATTTAAGATTTTTGGACTTCTGGATTGAACCCAGTAAATCAATCTTCAAGGATGGTCCAGTTTGTTCACAGATTCTTTGGTCTTGTTTGTGAGGACCATATAACCCTTCAAATGGCAGAATTGGCTCATGGTTACTTCTAATGAAATGTTTTATATTGAAAGGCGAATCCTACAAAACAAGAACCACACAATTTGGATCAGTATAGTGATAGTTATAATTAAAACATTAAACTGACTCAATTTGACTACTTCTAAAAATGCTCAAATATTATACTTAATATTAAAACATTAATATTTCACACAAATTATGCACATTTCATATAAAATAAGTAAAGGGGGAATATAATAAGTCATGAAAATATTAATTACATCAACTCCCCCACACTTAGATTTGCGTGTGTCCTCATGTACAACAAATAAAAAAAACATGACAAAATCATTTTCACTCACCAACAAATATTAAAATTTTGTTTTCTCCAATCAGGGGAGGTTTAGACTATTTTACTCATCCATATTGAATTCCATCACAAATTTGGTTCACAATAATTCATCATAAACAATTCATTTTTTTATGTTCAAGGTTTGAATTGGAAAATGTAGGCACTCAAAACTTACTCCTCTCAAGATGATAAAAATGTATTTAAGGAGGTTCACTCATTCACCAACAAAAAGTGAAAATCAAGAGTTTGTAAGAGCTCTCAGCTTCCATTCCCAAATCTAATGTGTACAATAATCAAGAGGTCTTTTAAGGGGTTTTTCAGTGGCTATGGGACGGTCGGTATATAATGTCCAAAGGAAAAGAGGGGTTAAAAACACCAACATGGAAAAATCAATGCACATTTTTTTTTGAAATTTGATTTGAAAGGAAATAGAAACACATATTTACAAGGGAATGAATGTGTGATGAATGAAAAGTGAGGGAGATAGAAAATGGAATAGGTTGAGATGATGGAATATGTACAACATGGAATACTTCCAATAATGGCACAATACAAGATGATTCAAGTGTTCTTTTTTTTCTTTTTTTGATCTTTTTTTTTCGAAAGTTGTGCTTGAAACAAGTCTCACAGTCATCTCCCAACCCATGCTTGATCTCCACATGGAACTAATTTATAACACGATCAAAGGTTGATGATGAATGATTTTTGACCCACCCAAGACACAACCCATTCCTTTTTTTTATTTTTTTCATTTTTTGTATATAATTTTTTTTTCATTTTTTTTGAACACTTTTCAATGACTTTTGTACAAATGACAATTACACATATACACCCCAAATCTCACATAATTACAACCTATCCCCCACACTTGAATGGAAGCTTGCCCTCAAGCATATGATGACACATTGGAAATCAATGAAAGTACGCCCAAAAATGAAGTCTATTCCCCCCACACTTAAATTTCAATAAATTGTACAATGAAAATCCATGAAGATGTTGGGTGGGACAAGGTATTAGGCTTGTAATGTGGCTATCAAAAGAAAGGGTTTCATAGGCTCAAAGGGGCTTTCAAAAGTTGGATCAATATAAGGGTAACAGGAGGCTATTTGGCTATTCTGATTCTCATGTGGCTTAGAAAATGCCTCTATCATATTAATGCACACAAAAGATGGAAATTCAGATCGAAGGTCCACAAACTCAAGACTCACAATCAGTGGTGAAGACACACAATGAAAAAGATGGCCATAAATGACCTTGGCATGAAAGCTAATGTTATTCCTCACGGTAGGGGAGAATCATTTTCCACCAAAAATTGTTCATTCAAAATGTTTGTTATTGACACAAAATTGTTTACCCAAGTTTGAGATAAAAATTCAATATATTTGAGTTTAAAACAAGCCTTTTGACTCCCCAAAATGGTTGGACAAAATTTCAATATTGGATGATGAGTAATTATGACACCCCTTTTTTTCAATTTTCATTTGTTTTTAATTATTTTTGTTTAAATTTTTTTATTTTTAATGACAGATCCACACAAAAGAGAAGATATAAAAAAGGTTGTGGAAGAATGTTGTAAAAAAAATGAGAGGGAGAGAGGAAGAAGAAGAAATAGAGAGAAGAAGAGAGGGAAGAGAGATTGAGGAGAGATAGAGTTAAAGGGAAAGAGGTGCCCCCTGGTTTGGATTTGGCGGGTCTCCATCCAGTGGTGGTTCTATTGAAGTGGATGGGGTTTCGATGGAAGTCGACGTGGTTCCTGGATTGTCAGACCTCTCATGGTGATGCTTTAACCGGTGTCCATTTACCGTGAATGTTCTTTTTGAAGAAGGGTCTTGGACTGGTACTACACCAAATGGGTAAACGTTAGTAATAACAAAAGGAACTTCCCAACGAGAATTAAGCTTACCTGGGTGAAGTCGAAATCGAGAATTGAAGAGCATTACATTTTCACCTTCATGAAATACCTTTCGAAGAATGTTCTTGTCATGGAGTGACTTTGCCTTTACTTTGTAGAGAATGGAGTTCTCATACGAATCGAGTCGAAGCTCCTCCAATTTAGTCAACTGCAACAATCTTTCTTCACCAGATTTTTCACAATCAAAATTACAAGTTTTGACAGCCCAAAATGAATTATGTTGGATTTAAACTAGTAAATGACATGCTTTACCAAAAACTAGCCTAAATGGAGACATCCCAATGGGTGTCTTATAGGCTGTTCGATAGGCCCAAAGTGCTTCACCAAGTCTATCGGGCCAGTCTTTTCTTGTGGGCTTAACAATTCTTTCAAGCACTCTTTTCACTTCTCTGTTAGAAAGTTCAGCCATTCCATTTGTTTGAGGGTGATATGCAGTGGATGTTTTATGTACAACCCCATTCTTTTTCAAAAGTGACTCCATGGTTCTATTACAGAAATGAGTTCCTAAGTCACTTATCAAAGCACGTGGTGTTCCGAATCGATGGAAGATATGGGTTTTGAGGAACTCACTCACAGTTTGAGCATCATCTTTTCTAGTGGGTTTGGCCTCGACCCACCTAGAAACATAATCGACCGCAAGAAGAATGTATGAGAATCCATTGGAAGGGGGAAATGGTCCCATGAAATCGATGCCCCAAACATCGAAAAGATCACAGAAGATTAATGGCTTTTGAGGCATTTCGTTTCTTTTGGAAATTGTGCCAAACTTTTGGAAAGTGGGACATGATTGATAGAACTCGTGTGAGTCCTTGAAGAGTGAAGGCCAAAAGAATCCAGAATCTAGGACCTTTCGAGAAGTCCTTTGTGGTCCAAAGTGTCCACCTCCAGGCATTGAGTGGCAGAATTCCAAGATGGAGGATTGTTCAGTTTCATCAACACATCTCCTAATTACCATGTCAGCCCCGGTTTTCCAAAGTTTATTATCTTCCCAAAAATAATGCTTTTAATCACTTTTCATCTTTTCTTTTTGTTCTTTTGAAAAATATTCAGGGAAAACACCGGAAACCAAGTAATTGACAATTGGGGCATACCATGGTAACTTTGGAGTGAGAGAGGAGAGGTGTTCAGTTGGAAATTCAGGATCAATTATTTCAGAATGAGAAGAATTAGAAATTCTACTCAGGTGGTCAGCCACAGGGTTTTCTTTTCCAGGTTTATCTTTTATCACAAGTTCAAACTCTTGGAGCATTAAAATCCATCTTATTAGCCTTGGTTTGGAATCACTTTTCTTAAGTAAGAACTTTAATGCTGAGTAGTCCGTGAAGATGATGATTTTGGCACCTAAGAGATAGGGCCGGAATTTATCCAAGGCAAAAACCACAGCTAAAAGTTCTTTTTCAGTCACAGTGTAGTGTGATTGAGTTTCATCCAAAGTTTTTGAGGCATAAAAGATGACATGAGGAATGTTTTCTCTTCTTTGACCAAGAACAGCCCCAATGGCCCTATCAGAAGCATCACACATCAATTCAAATGGTAAGGACCAATCTGGGGGTTGGATTATTGGAGCATATGTGAGAGAAGATTTGAGTTCAATGAAGGCTCTCTTGCAAGCCTCATCAAAATTGAATGTGACATCATTTTGAAGTAAACGAGTGAGTGGGAGGGAAATCTTGCTGAAGTTCTGAATGAATCGCCGATAGAAACCGACATGACCAAGGAAGGACCGAATGTCTCGAACTGATTTGGGTTCAGGAAGTGATTGGATCACCTCAATTTTGGCTGGATCAACTTGGATACCCTCTTGAGAAATTATGTGCCCTAGAACAATCCCATTTGAAACCATGAAGTGACATTTTTCAAAATTCAGCACAAGGTTTCACTTGACACACTTTTGAAGGACCAAAGAGAGTGAATGTAAGCAAGATTCAAATGACTCACCATAAATGGTAAAGTCATCCATGAAGACCTCCATGCAATTCTCAATGAATTCAGAAAAGATACTCATCATACACCGCTGTAATGTTGCAGGAGCATTACAAAGGCCAAAAGGCATTCGCCTATAGGCATAGGTTCCAAAGGGGCAAGTGAATGTGGTCTTTTCTTGGTCTTGAGGTGCGATTGGAATTTGGAAGTAGTCGGTGTAACCATCAAGAAAGAAATAGTGTGACTTTCCAGCCAATCTCTCAAGCATTTGGTCAAGGAAAGGAAGTGGGTAGTGATCTTTTCGTGTTTCAGCATTCAATTTGCGATAATCGATGCACACCCGCCATTTGTTTTTCACTCGATTTGTGACCACTTCTCCATGTTCATTTGTGACAACTGTTATCCCACCCTTCTTAGGAACGACTTTAATTGGACTAACCCATTCACTATCAGAAATTGGGTAGATAATACCAGCTTGAAGAAGCTTGGTAATCTCTTCCCTAACTACCTCAAGTATGAGTGGATTGAGTCTTCTTTGAGGTTGTCTAATTGGTTTGGATGATTCCTCTAGATGGATGTGATGCATGCAAAGGGCAGGGTTGATTCCTGGAATATCCTATAGGGTCCAACCTAAGGCATTTTTGTTTTCTTCTAACACTTGAACAAGTTGGGACTCCTCAGTTTCAGAAAGTGAAGCAGAGATAATGACAGGGTAGGAGGGATTATGGAAAAGGAATGCATACTTGAGGTGTGAAGGAAGTGGTTTTAGATCAGTTTCAGCCTTGATTTGAGAGCTAGATAAGTTAAGAGAAGGAGAAGGGATTCCAGATGGGTTTGGATCATTTTCCTCAACACTGTCCAAGGTGGAGCAGTAGAGATCAGAGTTGATGTGGGATTCAAGAGAGTTTTCAAGTTCCTCCAGATTGATGGAGTCTATGAATGAGAGGTCCACATCAACTTCACCATTTATGACTTTGTTAATCATGGTGCAGATTTCACAAGATCCTTTATCATTATAACATGAAGAACATGGTGGATTGGGGTTCGATTGAATCTTAGAAGTGTCCTCAAAAGAATGGATTGAGAATGCAGAGTGATCCTCAGATGGGTATCGCATGGCTTGGAAAATGTTGAACTTGACCAGTTGGTCACCGAATTCCATGGATAAGATGCCTGAATGGACATCAATCTTGGTTCTCGCAGTCATGAGGAATGGTCTTCCTAGAATTAGGGGAGATCGAGAAGAGGTCGTCTCACCTTCCATGTCAAGGACATAGAAATCAGCTGGGAAGATAAGATCATTGACCCGAACAAGAACATCCTCAATTATCCCCTCAGGACTGGCAGTGCTTCGATTGGCTAATTGAATGACATCACCCGTTGGGTGCAAGGGACCTAGACCAAGGTTGGAGAAAATGGATTTGGGAATGACATTTATTGAGGCTCCAAGGTCTATGAGTGCATCATCAAAGTTGGAACTCCCTATTTGACATGGAACCGTGAAGGTCCCTGGATCTTTGCACTTCATGGGAATGGACTGTTGGGTTGAAACATTTTCAATGTTCCTAAGTTGCCTCTTATGGGTGCACAATTCCTTAAGAAACTTGGCATACTTAGGGATTTGTTTGATTGCATCTAAGAGGGGGATGTTCACTTCAACACGTCTAAACATGTCAAGCATTTCAGGATCAGGTTCAAAGGACTTCTTAGGCTTGGAGATGGCTTGAGGAAAAGGAATTGGGTTCCTTAGAGGAATGGAAGGAGGTGAAGGAGTGGATTCAAGTTCCTTTTCCAGCTTTTTGTTCTTTTCATTTTCTAGATCAACATCGAAAGGGGAGGTAGAGAAATCAGCATGGGGCATTGCAATTTTCTTTCCCGATCTAAGTGCAATTGCACTTACATTACCCTTAGGGTTGGGTAATGGTTGAGCTGGGAGTTGGGATGAATTGGATGGTTATTGCTGGCTAAGGTGGGATGCAAGTTGACCTATTTGGGTTTCAATGTTCTTGAGGCTAGAACGGGTGAAGGAAGCAAGATCCTCTATAGCACTTTCCCATGGTTGTTTAGAAGAAGAGGCTTGTCCCAAATTGGGTTGGCCTTGATTTTGGTTCTTGGGAAAGCGATTGTATTGGGTGGGGAATTGGGAAGGCTCGTTAGGATAGTGGAATCCAGGAGGAGGATTGTTCCTTTGGGGTTGAGGGACAAAAGGGTAAGGTTGTTGGAAGTTACCAACACCTTGACTGTATTGAAACTGGTTTGGGTTTTGAGGAGGGAACTGCGGAGGATGAGAAATGGGATTACCATACCTCAGAGGTGGGTTAAAGGTAGAAGAGAAGGGCTCAGAGTGGGGTTGGTTGAAGTTTCTAACAAACTGACCTGATTGTTGAGGGTTGAAGTTTCGCTGATCATATGCCGTATTGAGCTCCATTGGACTAGATGAATTAGATGGATCATCTTGAAGTTGTGGACATGTGTCAGTTGGATGAGATGGAGAGTTGCAGATTCCACAATTCTTGATAGGTCCAGGGAATAGTGACTGTGGAGAAGATGAGGTTGGGGCTTTGGTAGCCACCGCTAGTTGACGCACAAGACCTGTAAGTTCACTCATCCACTCAGTCATCTTGTTGGGCTCTATGGATTGATTCTCTTGGGCTTGTTTCACTTGAGCATGTGCTCGAGTATGGAATTGCTGCGTGTTTGCTGCCATGTTACTTATGAGATCTCTTGCAGCTGCAGGAGTTTTGTCAACAAGAGCACCGCCACTTGCGGAATCAATGAGAGTTCGCTCCATAGCCAATAACCCCTCATAGAAGTATTGGATCAGGAGTTGGTTAGGGATTTGATGGGGTGGACAAGTTGCCACAAGCTTTTTGAACCTCTCCCAATACTCATGGAGTGATTCATTAGGGAATTGATGGATGCCGCTTATTTCCTTTCGGATAGAAGCTGTTCGGGAAGCGGGAAAGAACTTCTCAAGGAAAAGTCTCTTCATGTCAACCCATGAGTTTATGGAACTAGGTGGGAGGTAGTAGAGCCAAGACTTGGAAGAATCCGCTAGGGAAAAGGGGAAAGCTCTAAGCTTGATTTGTTCTTCAGAAACCCCTTGAGGCTTCATGGTAGAGCATACTACTTGGAACTCTTTAAGGTGAAGATGTGGATCCTCACCGGCTAGCCCGTGAAAATGAGGGAGAAGATGAATCAAACCCGATTTGAGTTCGAAGTCAGCTTCAATGTTTGGATATTGAATTCCAAGAGGTTGGTAATTCATATCAGGGGTAGCAAGTTCTTTTAGGGTTTGTTCCCTAGGATTGGCCATTTCAATTTCAACTGGTTGGATGAGGACTGGTTCTTGAATTATTTGAGTATCTCTTATGTTCCTCCTAAGTTGGCGAAGTGTTCGCTCAATTTCAGGGTCAAACAAATCCGAGGGATTGTTTGGAAGGCTACGGGGCATTCGGAGAGATTTTGGAAGAAAGAGGAAGACGGGTTTTTCTTTGTATTTTTTTTTTCAGTTTATGATTTTTAAGAGGAAGACGGGTTTTTCTTTGTGTTTTTTTTTCAATTTTTTTTTTAAACTTTTGTATTTTTTTTTGGGTTTTTTTTACAATAACCAGGAACTAATGAATACTTAAAGCACCATGCCCAGCAATGGCGCCATTTGAAAGTGCGGCCGATTGTCGCCTATCAACCGTTCAAGGTTCCGGTGCTCTGCTAATGTGTATAGCAGCACTCGGGTCGAATCCTCGGCGACGATACTTTTTAGTAGTCATTTGTTTTTAGTTGATTGTATTTTGATTAGGGGGGTTTGTTTGCAGAGATTAATTGAAATGATTTATGGATGATGTTTGATTTACCAAATTGATAAAGATTGGGGTGAGTTCATCATTAGGTTATTTAAGCTTGTGATATCCTCGAGCTTTGCTTTATATTGCATTTAAATTAACACCCATGTCACAAGATGATGTTGATTAGAATTCTTAAGTGTTAAGGCTTTAAACCAAGACTTAACTTAACTTAAGGTTATAATCTCAATCAGATCTTATTTATGGTTGTGTATTTATGGTTCCAATAATCCATGGAAACCACATGTTAAACAAAACAAGTCATTAATCCATGACATGTTAAGTCCAACATACACAATGTTAATTCAAAGAATATTCATCGAGCAGAAGCTCTCAATCACTTAACATACCTAAATTATAACTCACCCCAATTAGAGATTTACTCAGCCATTATGATGTTTATTAATCTGGTAATATATGTTTATGGTGATGAATTATAAAGATAAGAAAAAGAAAGGGACAAGATAAGAGTAGTGTGCCGAACACACACACGAAATATTTTGAGAATCAAAAAAGGAATTTCGATTGAATGAGGAAGCAAGATAAGGTACTGTAATTTAAAATGATTCAAACTATTTTAAGACCATGAATATTATACTACAGAAGGTGGAGGAGAATAAGAGATATTGAAGAAGAAACTTTCATTAAAACAGAATTACAAAATAAAGGACTTACAAAATTACAAAAATGAAGAACACAAAAGTAAGTGAAAAGAAAGAGAGGAGGAAAGGTCCCTCAAGTGTAAACTTGAGTATGGAAGGTACTCCCAAGCCTTTGGAAAATCTTTGGTCGTGCCAATATGATCTCCTCTCTTCTGAAATGCCAACCCCTCTCCAGGAGAGAAGGAGAGAGTATTTATAGCCCAAGGAGTGGACTGTTTGCTTTCCCAATCTGTCCCTCCACTTTCATCGCCAATTGATCTATTCAGACAGAAGAATCTTCGAATGGCTCCTTCTTCAAAGTTGTAGACAGTAATGTTGGACGACTACT
This sequence comes from Viscum album, assembly GCA_963277665.1. Classification (NCBI taxonomy): domain Eukaryota; kingdom Viridiplantae; phylum Streptophyta; class Magnoliopsida; order Santalales; family Viscaceae; genus Viscum; species Viscum album. Next base: position 1,523,883,238 of record OY728137.1, read on the forward strand.
CTCAAAATTTGGAGTCATTTGGACTTAAGGATCAAAAGTTATGTCCGGTTGATTAAACAAACTTAAACTGTCCATTTCAATCCAGTCTTTTTGAAGTCCATAATGTGAAAGGGTTTTTGAATATGAAGATGCCTTCAAATCCGAATTGTTTCTTCAACAAAGTCGGCCGTATATATATACTATTTCACACTGAAATATATCAGATAGATTGTATTCTTACATCAAGAGATATGTCATGCATACTATACTGATTTTAATTCTCGGCCAGAATGGTGGGCTGGACTTCAAAGATTTATTTGGGCCTCTTGTAATTGGATTTGGGCCATGAAATTTTTACCAAAGATGAAATTTAGTGTCCCCCGAATTATGGTGGAGATTTAAGATTTTTGGACTTCTGGATTGAACCCAGTAAATCAATCTTCAAGGATGGTCCAGTTTGTTCACAGATTCTTTGGTCTTGTTTGTGAGGACCATATGACCCTTCAAATGGCGGAATTGGCTCATGGTTCCTTCTAATGAAATGTTTTAGATTGAAAGGAGAATCCTAAAAAACAAGAACCACACAATTTGGATCAGTATAGTGATAGTTATAATTAAAACATTAAACTGACTCAATTTGACTACTTCTAAAAATGCTCAAATATTATACTTAATATTAAAAATTTAATATTTCACACAAATTATGCACATTTCATATAAAATAAGTAAAGGGGGAATATAATAAGTCATGAAAATATTAATTACATCATACCTTGTACGACTTTATTATCATGTTCCACCTCCGCAGTAGTGATGGCATAAGCCTTACCTTGTTCCTTTGGCTTTGGTGGTTGTTGGCGCTGATTACCCTCGAAAGCTCGAGGTTTAGTGCACTGGTTTGAATAGTGCCCTAGCTCCTTACAGTTGTAGCATTGAACCACGAGTGGTTCTCTCCTTTCATCGGCTACATTATCCTTCCTTTTCATGTCTCTTCGACACTCGTGAGCTAGGTGTCCTTCTTTCCCACACTTGAAGCATTTCCCCGTCCCTTTGAGGCAGTTCCCATTGTGCAACTTCCCACATTTTTGGCAAGTGGGTCGTTGTGTTTTCTTCCCATCTTTATCACTATATCCACCGGCTTGAAACTCCATATTTCTTTTCTTATCACCATAGCTATGGGACCATTCTCCAAACTCCATCTCCACTTTGAGAGCACACCGAACAACTTCTTCATAACTCCCAAAGTCTCGAATTGCAAGAGCTTTTCGAAGATGTGGTTTTAATCCACTAAAGAATCTATCAATTTTGCTTTAATTGTTGATAACAAAACCCGAAGCATACCTTGCGAGCCTTGTGAAATTTTCTTCATAGGTTGTGACAGATTCTCCTTCTTTTTTCTTGAGCTCTATGAATTCTCTCTCCATATTCGTGCGAAGAGTTCGTGGGAAGTACTTATTAAGAAACATTATCTTAAAGTCTTCCCATTCCATCTCTTCAATTTCATCCCTTGGCTTGGTGTTCTTAATCAAAGCCCACCATTGATCAGCTTCTCCATCTAGACGATAAACAGCTAGAGTCACCTTCTCCATCTCGGAACAGTGAAGAACAGAAAAGATATTCTCCATGGAGTTGACCCACTGTTCCGCAACTAGTGGATCGGAATATCCACAAAACGTCGGTGGTCTTTGCCGCATAAAACATTCGATAGCTAGTTGCTCCCTCTTGGTGAAGGAGGACGTTCCCCATTATTATGGTTATTATTCATAACCCGAGATAATTGGGTAAGCATCGCCATGATGTTTTGAACTCCACCTCCAAAATCATTGGGGATGTCGTTCGGGCAATCGTTGCATTGGCCTTCGCAAGAGTTGTTGGCCTGATTTCTCCTGGTTCCCACCATTTTCTAAAATAGAAAAGGTTAGAACAAAAAATAAGTAAAAAAGTCATGAATAACTTATCCTTTTAAACAATTATACCAAAAACATAACATATGGGATCCCTAGGTAAATATCATTGTGTGCATATTTGTACTTAGTCTCACGCTAGAGGTTTTCTTTAGGGTTCACTAATCCTAATTCGCAAATTAACTAAACCTTTCCTCTGATACCAACTATAGCGACCCGACCTTTTCTTACATTACTATTACATCATTTCAAAGATAAAAAACATAGTAGTATGACACATGGAGGATCCAGAGGTTTAGTGTCTTGGGCAAACTAGGACTACACATAACAAGTACAACATCAAGCGTAAAAATTCATTTAATCTCTTCTTCTATAGCTTCTTAGTAGCACTTGTCCTCTCCTTAGTACATGTATCCACCTGAGGATATACATTAAAAGGGGTGAGATAAAAGCCTAGTAAGAGGATAGATAAAAACAATATAGCATGGGGTGAGCATAATCATGACATAGGAAGAAGATCTTGAACATGAGAGGAGCATAAACAATAAACTTGAAATGTGGCAAAGCATAAAAATGAAACATCATGTCTTAGTGGTTAACTACCACACATAATTGTGAACAAAGCTAGAATCATGTTCACGCATCATTTCACATTTACTCATGAGATTCATCACTTTACCCAATGCATTGGAGCGCTATATAATTCCGGGCGCACCCGTCACATTTAAACATTCATATTGCGCTATATAATTCCGGGCGCACCCGTCACATCATAACATTATCATTATCATTATTTCCACATAGAACACATATCAAACATGTACATAAATAACCCATGTAAAGGAATGGGTTTCATCTCATAATAACACATTCATAAGCTTTGGGTTCCCAAAAGAAAGAGGGAACACCATACTTGATATAAGAACTACCAACCTTGAATGAGAGGTAAAAGGTGAGATCTTGAAAGAAGAGTTCTTTTGGAAAACATTTTGATGGACATAAAAACCAGTGAAAAACATGTATATCCCAGAAAAGTAAAGTAAAATATGAACAAAAGACCTTTGAGGAGTAACCATATCAAAAATGGAGTGAAAGAGGGAGAACCTGAAGGAAGAAAATTGGGTTCGAGATTTCCCCTTACCTTGTACTCGAATGCCTCCTTCTCTTTAATGTCCTGTATAATGACATTATATTCATTAATTAGAAATTCCAGAACCTTTTATAAATTAATAGGGTTCATTATGGTTTCATTATTTCATATTATGTTCCTTTGGATGACTTATAGAGTTTAAAAACATTGATCGGGGATGTTCGTTTTCATGGTTTTCTTGAGCGGTCCACTTGTATTCTTAATTTGATGTTTGGGTAGATCATGGGTAAACATCCAAAACTGATATTACATGTAATTAATGATATTACAGAATCTTAAATGATTTTATAATGAGTTATATTAGATCCATATGGCCGAATCATTAGATAAGAATTAAATGAAGATTATTCGGGTTAATTTGTGCGGTTTTTGGATCACAACGAACTCGTTTTAACATTTAACTTATTAATATGGACATAGGTTATTTCCAGAACATAAAATAGAACATAATACATATAAAACATTCTGGTTCAACCATAAAAATGGTTTCATGACCAGATTGAAGGTATAAATGGAAGAAGAGAGCATGTTGTTTTTGAAGGTGATAAATTATCACCACATGAACAACGTTCTCTTTAATAAAATAAAAGGAAGGGGGAAAGGGTGTGGGGTGATATAATTAGAATCATAATATTACAGTATATATATAATACTGTATTTACAGAACAATTTGGATGAAGATAGATAGAGAGAGATCAAGAAAGGAACTTGAACTTGAAAGGAAATTAAAGGAGAAGAGAGAGAGAAATTACCTTTAGAATCCTTCTCTTGAGATCCTCTTTAAGGAATATAGGCTTGGTATTTTGATGAGACCAGAAGCTTTTGGACGTGGGAGATGAGCTAGGGCAGGTGTTTGGGCAGAATTTAGAGAAGGCTTGGAGCTTGAGAGGTGTGAGGAAAAGAGGGAGTGAAGGGTGGCTTTTATAGTGGAGGGGAGAGGGGTTTCCTTAATATAAAATTGATTAGTTTATTAATTTCACCCAAGACAAGGAATAGTGAGTCTTGGATGACTAAGAATAGTAAATTTGACTTGTTAATTCCGGATTTGGGTGCTTACATCACTTGTGATGTCAGGAATAGTGGGTTTTAATTAAAATGTATTTATATGATAAATTAATGTATTCTACTATTCATAAAAAATTCAAGTATCTCAGAAAAAACCCAAAATTTTATCCCAACAATTTTTCGACGTGTAGAATCCAAAAATGAATTCCATTTTTCAAAAATAATTTTCTAAATATTATTAATTTAATATTTAATTAAAATCATAATTTACTTAAAAAACAGTTTTTAAAATTAAAACTGATTTTGCAATTCTTTCAAAAATTACTTAGGGTCTTATAAAATTATCTAAAAACTATTAGACATTGATTAAATAATTTATGAATATATTTAAGGAAAATAAATATTCTTTTAAATTAATTAATTAATTATAATTAATTATTTATGTCTTATAAAATACCAAAAACGTTTACTAAGGTCAAATTATCACTTTCTAAGATGTCTAAATTTTATTTTATTATTCAGAGGTAATGTTACTCTTATTTACTATTCATAAGGGTAGGTTACTATTCATAAGGGTATGTTACTATTCACCAAAAATTATTTTTGTTTTATTAGACTCCAAATACTATCTTGAACACAACCGTGTATGTTGGATTTTTAAAATTCCAAACATAGGGGTGACAAAATTATGTTTAAAGGTCACTTATCACTTGGTAGTTCATTATTTTGTGTTTTTATGACACAGATATAAGAAGGTAATTTTCCATTGAAAAACTTTGGGTCGTTACAGCGTGTGGATGATCTAGATGGATGCTACTATAGATCCTTCAAGCCATGATTGCCATTGATGAGTTGTAGTTGACCACAACTTCATATTTGAAATGGGTATGTTTTTCATTTTTATTTTGTGCTCCTTATAATTTAAATGAGATCCTAAAACCTCTATAGGGCTCGGGTCATCGACGTCGACAAGTCTCGTTGATCCGCCAATGAAAATTTCAAAATCCCAAGCCCATCGGCTTCTGCTGCGGGCCCCGAAACCTTTCATTTACCCGACCTATTTCAATTTATTTATTATTATAAATCCTATAAATATGTGGTATTAATCATAAATTAATAACTTAAATATTATAAATATTCTTAAATTTTATTATGATTATGGAATCACCAATATTCACCCTCTACTCCATCAAATGGGAAATGAAAGTATCGATCATTTGTATTCGTGGACTACCACCTTCACGTAGTGATATAATTCATTTTCCATCACCATATTTCATGGATGGTTATTATGATTGATTTAATATTTATAAATGATATTTTTGACATAATTATTCTTCTATAAATATAATATCATATCTACCTTCTCACCTTCCAATCTATTGGCAAACGATAACGTCACTCGTGTGTATGTGTGGACTACCACCTCTATGAAGTGATGTGATTATTTTTATGATTCCTCTTTACATGGATGGAAATAAAGATATATTTAATTACTATATATGATATATATGATATAATAAATATTTTATAATGTTTAATTATTATTTATTTTCTTTTATTCCATCTATTGAAAATGAAAACAACATTCATGTATAGATACATCCTACCGTATCCATGAACGGTGTACTAAATTTATCAATATATACCTTTGATGGTTGAATACAAATACATATATATATAATGAATATATATTATATTCATATAATTATTAAAATTATTTATATGATTTAACCATGATTAAAGTATAGGGACAAGAACAACCTAATCAAAATTCTTCTGAAAAATGGAACAATTAACACCCCGAAACAATGATTATAATAAAGAATTTTTTTTAAATAGATATTTAAATGTTATAAGTGGATCATATATGATATTATAGGTATATAAATTATTATGGTATATAATTATAATAAATTTAAATTTATTATATAGGAGTTTGAAGTGCTTTTGAAGCAAGTCAAACTTGAAGTAAGAGATTTATGTTACGATCTCATTGTTTACCAGGATTGTTCATGATTAAGTTTCCAATGATGCTTTTTTTGACCTATCTATAAATAATACCATGAATTATCTTCTCATATTACTATTTCTATATATTTCATGTTTTACTTTAATTTTACTCACTTTAATAACTGAAGATACTGAAAGATTTTTTTTAAGGAAAACCAATTTTATTTATCTCTTAGATCAAAGAACCTATTTATTCCATATCCATGTTTTACAAATTTTTTTCAATAATGTTTTTAATAATATCTAGTAATTTTTTAAATTCATTTTTACCCATATTTTAATTTTCAAAAAAATGGTTTAAAAGGAATCTTATTTTCATTTTCCAAACGAGATACTTTTGACTATTTACTGTAAATGTGAAAGGAATCCTTGTTTTTACATATATGGAATAAATGAAATTTCCCACCATTATGAATGATAAAATATTTGAAGACTACTTTATAAGTTTCCAAGGTTATTTTTAAATAAAATTATTTCCTTAATATTTTTAAAATTTTATATTTTAAATAATTTATTTCAAAGTGAAAGGGGTAATTTCCTCAAGAAATGTTTCAATAATCTTTTATATTAATATTTCATCTATGATAACATCCTTTTATGTTACTTATGTTTTACTAGGGATATGATCCAATGATAACATTATTAATATTTATATATATGTTTTATGTTTATGATAACAAGATGTTTATGAAACACATTTATTTTCTATAGGTTACTCTATGATATAATTTTGAAATATTTATAGAACCTATTTACTTTAAACAAGTTATGATATGATGAATGATTTATGATCTTATGGAACACATATGTAAGTTTTTATTTTTTTATGGGTGGGACCATAATTATATATCCCTCCAATGGATTAGGTAAATATGGATATCACATGAGATAATAAGGACTAAAATGGAGATTGAACCCAGTTCAATAACAGACTCTGTACACTATGATAGTGTTGGGAGTGAACCTTGAACAAGGATATGATATAATGGGGTGTGAATCCAATCGAATATTATTTTATTATCAGTGATCCTTTTCTAAGGAAATTATTTCCCATGATTATATCTATGTCACAAACATATTTCTTATACTGATGTTATGCTCTCATGGATCATGTTATTTGATTTATTTATGATTCATGTCATATGAACTACCAAGATTTATTCCACGACTCAATATTATGATCCATGTTATGAAAGGTATGGTTTTAAAATGTTAATATAATGTTCTAAAACCATTATTATCATGTTATGTTTATGTAATCATTGATATCTCCCTTTTTTACCATTACTGAGAATCCTATCTCACACTTTGTAATATTTCCTTTCCCCATGTTATGAATAAAGGTTTTAAGTATGATATGTTTTATAAGGGTTATATTTATGAATAAATCAGTGGGATATGATGTAGATCACTTATGAACAATTTGTTCATGCATCCAAGATTCTACCAACACTAAACATATATTATTTGTGCATTATGTATTGAATATTCATCTAATATGATGTAATGTTTATGTATTAAAAGTATGGATCACAATAATTACCACTAATCCTATTAATTTAATAGATATCTCACAATTTTCCTCATTTTTGGTTGACATAAATATAGTGTAAATAAAAAAATAAAACAATAAAAGAACACATATTTTTCAATGATGTTTGCCTCAAATATGGATGACTATGTCTGAGGTGTATGATGTTTTTTATCCAACAAACACATGAACACACAAATTATTTTCTATTATCAAGATAAATATAGGGAAATGTTATATCCTTGAACCCATATTATTAGATCCAACCAGGTACATTTCATGCACCGACTTTCTAATATGAGGCCCTAACACCAGCAAAATATTTCTCTTTGAAAAAAAAATCAAATTTTATCACCTTGAATTAGATCACTAGTAACGAATTTGTGTCTCTAATGGGTAGAATATATTTGATATCTATCCTTAAAGTAAAAAAAACTAAAGGGATACCTATATAATTATTTTAGGTTTATATTCAACATTACAATATATGAATATCATACTTATCAATATTTATGATATAGGAATATCACAATGTGGTTTCTTTAACCTTCTTATTTGGAATGAATAATAATAAATAGAAACATGGCTGATATTCCTCTATTATTAATCTTCTTTAATGTATAAGGATGATCACCTTCTCATTAGTATAAAAACTATTATTTGACACAAAATATTTCATAATGATGGCAATCAATTTTCTCGGTCTTTGATACAAAAGTATCTCATTGGGAATATTATATCAATTCACCCCTCCCATTATTCTTCAACTCAAAAAATACATAAGATATAAATAGAATTAAATATCACTATGTATTCTTCTTCTTCTTATCCACATAAATATTCATAGTATCGTGTGAATATATTCTCTATAATATTTGAAACACTAATTCTACCACAATTTTTGGTATTCAAAATCATTAAAATAGATCAAAAATAATATTTTTTAATTATAATTTTATATTATCACTATATTCATTTATGTAATAGAATAATCCATTTCAACTAGTAATGTCACTCAAATTGGGCCACCAAAAGGTCTAAAGCATGTTCCCAATCACCATAGGCAGGTGATAAAAACCAAAGTATCATATAATGGAGCATAGAAATGATTTCACCCTAAAAAACATATGATAATATAGAAGTAAATAGCATATTTTAGTATTTATCCAAAGATAAATCTTATATCAAAATAACCAAACAATAAAGTTAACATCCAATAACTAGATAACAAGGTCTAGATAAACAAACCGAAGAACAAAAAAATGGAACCTAAATCAACCCATGGGTCCATCTCCATGTGACTATATATCATGACCATACCAACCTATTATAAGAAAACATGAACCTCGATAGATTTCCTCTACATGACTCTCTTCCATTCACCTATATCCTTAAAACCCAACCACCCAAAGAAAATATTACGGTATGATCACTGAAGATCAGTTGGATATTTTTAAATAATCTATACAATTTCTATCTAAATCCATCCATTAGTTCTTTTATAAAACATATTTCTAAATTATTTCAAAAATAAATCATTTCCCCATATAGAACCATCCTTTGGTTTTATTTTTAAAAATAATCCATATTCAAATAAATAAATCAGTATGACATAACATATATCTATGAGGCATAACCAGATGAATAATATAGGTTCTAATAATCAGTAACCATATCAAATTGGAAAATAATAATATCAATATACATGCACATAATTTTTCCACAAACACCAAAGGTTTAATCACAACACAAGGGTGTACACAACTCAGAAAAATAAGAAACACTAGTCAACATAAATGAATCCTGAAGTATAGGTACCTCAGTTCCAAAAAAATTTATCCACTAGAAAGCATGGAATTACATGAACCTATTATAGTGATATCTTAATCTAATATGGATTATAAATTTTTAGTTTTTCACCATACCCCATGGTACTCCCAATGTTTTGTTATATTATCACTACATTCAAGAAACCAAATCCATATTTCTTAAAAATTTTCCAAGGAAAAGACATTCCTTTTTTATGACCATACTTACATAAAAAAATTTATATATTGATGACATACAAATTACATGCTTGAAAAAACATTTACTTTTCAAACCATATTTGAGGTATTTTCTCAAACACATCATGTAAATAAAAAATTATTTTCAGCAAAAACCCATTTTAGAAAACACTTTCCCTTTCCACTGAAGATCAAAAAATAAATTTCATAAATAGAAATAAAAGGATGGTATTAAAACACAAGGATCACCAATGTATAGTCCATAGGATAGTGATACCTACTTTAATATTGATAAAAATCTTGTTTACTTCTAAACTGATGATGGGATAGGAATAGATCAGATTCTCAAGAACCAAGATCTAATAGAAAGAATATCAATTCTCCATGTCAATGATAGATCTAGTGATATAATATCATAAGGAATAAAAAAACATGTAGAATAAGAGAATAAAACATATTATAATGGATTTAATTCACCATATTATACTCAATGGTGACCCAAGAATCCAATTGACACCAAGATCCACAAATGGAAATATGGAGAGGGCCAAAAACATCACTAAGGAGACTCTAGATCAACGAGAACTAACAAAAATCATATTAGGGCCAAGGGAGGAGGATTAAAGAAGTTAAAAATTTATTTTTAGATAAATGAAATGTTATCACTTACAAAAATTTACACCTAGTAGTGTCACCGGTGATCCATTGGGCATACACCAATTGACTGATGGGTACATGAAAAAAAAATCTACCATAAAGTCTCCAGCAGTTGGTTGGTGGAGCCAACTAGTATGTAGGTATTCTAGACTAGATTACTAGAATCCTCCTACTACCACTAACTTCCAAAAACACTTCTCTAGACCTATGAAAAACTTGAAATTTCAGAATAAAAGAATAAAGTGGCTCCATACCTTATTCCTCATAGAAAGATGTGATAATTCTCCCCATTATAAAAGAAATATATCCCTAAAAAGGATTAGGATCATGAAACACATAAAAGTAAAGTCCATTTTTGAATTATCAAGGCCTTGTTCTCCATTGTCTAATGGTTTTCCTTACCACACTACCATCTCAATCAAATCAATGGGATTGTATTTCCACACAACACTTTAGTCTGTTGGTCTACTATCTGAACAAGTCTCTCAATCACTGAGGTGTGAGTTCTAATTTCCACATCTTCCCACTCCATAACATGGGATGTATCTAGCTGGTAATTCTTTAGTTATGAAACATAAAACACTTCATAAATATTATTCAAAAGGGCAGGTATGTTTAATCGATAATCCACCTTCCTTAGTCACTCCAAAATCTCAAATAGGCTAAAAAATGGGGTTTTAACATTCCCTACTTACCTAAATGTCTATGTCCAAACTGAGGTGTAACCCTATGAAAAACCTGATCACCTACATCAATTTCTAATGGAAGATGATTACAATCATCATATGTTTTTTAGAAACTCTGAGCTATTTATAATCTACTCATAATCAATTACAATTTTTTTGTCTCTTAAATGATGCTAGACCCAACCAAGGACCATTATGGAAACTCTACCCAACAAAGTGGTGATTGGTAACACCTCCCATACATTACCTCAAACAACATCATCCCTACTGAATATTAATAGATATTTTATAGGAAATTTCCACTAAGGGAATTTGTTTCTCCCAATATCCAATGAAGTCTATAATGCATTCCCAAAGTATATATTTATTAATATATATGGATCAATCAATATAGCCATCTTTCTACGGATGATATTCCATGATCAAATTTAAATAAGAACCCATTACTTCTAGTAATACACTCCAAAATAAGAATGTGAAGTGAGGGTCCATATCCAAAATTATAGTTGATGGAAAACCATGAATTCTAAAAGTATACAACATATACTAGTTTCCATGATCATATAAATTTTTTGAATACTTGATAGGTAGGATATTTTCTGATTTCTTGAGTAGATAAATAATCATAGATATCATATCCTTACCACTAGGAGTATGAGTTAGCTCAATCAAAAAGTCCATTTCCATCTCATCCCATTTCCACATTAAAATTGGTAAAGTTTACAACAAACCAGTGGGTCTCTAGTGTTCTTCCTTGATTATCTAAAAAGTAAGGAATCAAGACATAAGTTCCATAAATGATCATCAATTTCCTAGCCTCCAGTAATGATGTCTCATATAAAAATACATCTTGGTATCTACTGGGTGAAAAAACCAATTATATCAATGTCCATCATCCATCAATTCCTATATCAGGTCTATCAGAACAACCATCCTACCTCAAAAGTGAAAAACCTCATCAAGAAACTAAGACCAATCACATGAGAACTCTCTACAATAAATTTTACTACTAAAGTGATGAGCCTCCACATACTAAACTAGTCCAAGTTGAATATTATCACTCATAAATGATCCAACCCAAGAATAATATATAAATACCCATTCGTTAGCTCTCCCTTAATCTAAGAACATCTCAGAAAATAAGGCCATCAAGCACCATTATTTTACTAATTCCTTAATTGCATGAGTCAAAAATTTTATACTCAATACATTTTCCCCATGTTTCCTTTTCCAAGGGTGTATGAAATATAAAAATTAATGGTTTGAAGGTACTGCACCCAGTGACTCTATATCAAGTTTAGATCCCTCTAAGTTAAGATATAAATTATACTCTTATGGTTATAATAAAATATAAAACAATCCCCAAAGAGTAACTAGAACCAATTATTATGAGTTTGAATCACCACTATTAACTCAATATAACTAATGGGGTAGTTCTTTTCATGAGGGAATAACTAAAATTAATGATAAGATACTACTTGTCTCCCCTGAATTAGAAAATGATCCAAACCCATTCCTGAGGTGTCACAGTAAACATTATACCTTGAATCCATATTAGGAAGGATAATGATTAGATTTTATGTCAATATCACTTTCAAATCCTCAAAATATCTTTATCATGAAACAATCCATAGAAAATTTACACCTTTATGGGTTAACTCTGTCACAGGTGATGAAATCTTGAAGAAGTCCTAAACAGAGAGCCTATAATAAAAAAATAATCCCAAGAAACACTGAATATTAAACACATTTCTAGGATTTTACCAATACATCATTGATAAAATATTCTCAGGATCCATTGAGACACACTTTTTTATAAATCACACAACCCATAAATTTCACATTTTGAATCTAAAATTTAAATTTGGATATCTTACAATACAGATGATTTTATTTTTATATTCAAAGTAAGATATTCAATTGATTAACATGATCCTTATTTAATATGGAATAAAAAATTATATATTACACAAAACAAGCATGAAACAATCCAATAACTGATCAAATAATCAATTCATAAAATCCATAAAAACTGTATAAGAATTAATAAGTCCAAAAATAATTACCAGATACTTATAATTCCCATAATTCCTCCGTAACCCCATCTTAGGAATATCTCCCTATCAGACCATATGCTAATAGAATACTTATTTTAGACCAATCATTGAAAACCATTGGGCTCCCTTGAGCTGATTTAAATGGCCATTATTCTTATTAAAGTGATATTTGTTCTTAACTTTCACCTAGTTGAGTTTTTAATAGTCAATATAATATCATAGAATCTTATCAACCTTATCTTTAAAGTGTACTAGAAATGAACAATCTGAAACACTAAGAATAAATATTTTAGCCTCAAGATTATGAATATAACCTTTAATCATTTAAATTCAGGGGGTTCCATATGGTATTAAGGTAAGGAAAGGGGAATCATCCCCAGAAGTAAGTCTATAAAAAATCAACTTCCCTCTAGGGAAGAAACCCTAATAAATCACCTAGAAAAACATCAAGATACTCTCTCTCCACTATTGTAAGAGTGCCACCAGGATGTGGATCGACTACATCAAGAATTATTTCTACCAACTGAAATGATTTCACCTTAGCAATAGGGGTAATGAGACCTAATCTCTAAGATTTATGATCCAAATCAGCCCAAAAGACATGGGTGAATCTATTGATAAAAAATAACTATACCCGATGATGATAATAATAAATCTAGAATTTATAGTTAATCATATAATCCATGATAAATACAAGATAAAACATGTAAAGATAAAGAACTAAAAACCCTCATGTAGTTTTTTGGTTAAAATTCATCACCTAACATTCATGACATATGAAATCCTAATCTGAGTTCTTTCCTAGAGGAGTAGAAATATCCATAATGAAAGACATAAGCTATAAACTAAAACCCAACACATCAATAATATTGGATGAGATAGAGGAATGAGTTTAAACAATATTAAATAAGTCTATAACCATATAATATGCAATAAACACTATACCTATCACGGTCGCTGGTCCTGCCTCTCAATCCTCTAGTTCACACTCCACTACATGGATAAATCCAGCCTTATCCTGCCCCTTCTTCATAACCTGAGAATCACCCTTGGAATGAGGTTGAGATCCCAACCTTTTTCTTAATGTTATATCTATAATGTAAGCCCTTGGTGGAGGTGGATCTAGCTCTAATATCATGGAATTATCTCTTATATAAATCTTGAATATGACCAGATTTACCACATGTGTGAAACACCTTAGGTTCTATCTTACAATTGGGTTTGAGGTGTCCCTTTCTCCCACACTAGTAATAGACCATATGACCCTTACAAAAAAAATACTGAACACACATACCACTACCTTAATATTTTTTTACCTCACTTCTTCTTTTTTCTGAAATTAAAAATTTTCCAAATCCTTTTTGCACAGGTAGTATGAAGTGTCTATCTTACTAGCTCTATCCACCTAAACTATAATTGACTCATCCAAAACCATTGTAAATGTTGGAAGATGCATAATAATTATCATAGAATAGATATTTGGACTAAAACCAATTTAAAACCTATAATACTTGAGGTATTAATTGGAAAAAATGTCCAGATTCAGGTTCACTAACTTAGAAAACAGAGTATCATACTCCATGATAGAATGATCCCCCTACTTCAATGTAACAAAATCTAATTCCTTCACCACTCTTTGTTTATTAGGGTAGATGTTTTTGTTAAAGTATTTATTAAAAGTGGTTAATGTGATATCTTCCTGAAACATGGATTATAAAATAGATTACCACCACTTTCTTCATTGACCTTCAAGAATATAAGAGTTGAAACCAACCTTGGAGCCTTCTAAAGTTTTCAGGAAATGGAACATCCTCCCAACCCCCTAAACCCATTTTAATGATTCCTATGGTTTCTTGTCACCATGAAAGATCAGTGGTTGATTCTTAGTGAATTTATAATCATGGTATACCCTCTATTCTGGATCAAAATTGGATAATTTTCCCAAAAGATAGATAATTTAGACTATATTTTCCAGCAAAATTGAGTCAAATGTATGATTCGCCTACATGGATTTCTCCATATTTTCCTCCTAATATTTCAGAGTAGGTTTTCTTAGAGGGGTCATAATCTATAATTTAATAGGATATAAACAAATTAGAGTATAATTCTATTCCATTTTCATAAATTGAATTTTGAAAATTGAATCAAAAAAGGTTAAAACTACAAACAAGGATGCTAGACAACCCAAGACTTCCCATAATAACTCAAGGCTTATCATGGAAGTGAGCTTTTTAAGCACAATACCACACCACTAATAGAATTATTAAAGTATTATATATATTCTATCATAAAACCACAAACATAAGAGGGAGATAAAAAATACTAAGAACTTGTTTTGATGATAACCTAGACCCTCTAATTCCAATTTGTAAAAGGCCAACTAGTTCAACCAGTAATGTAACCCAAATTGGACTACCTTAAGTTCTGAAGCATGTTCCCAATCACTATAGGCTTGAGAAAAGCACCTAAGTACCATAAAAATTAATGTGGGAATTATTTCACCCTCAAAATACATCTGATAAGACATAAATAAAAAAGTATCAAAATAGATATACAGAAATACATGATATGTCAAAACAATTGAACAATAATGGTAAGATCTAACAACCAAATAATAAGGTATAGATAAACAAAATAAAGACTAATAAAATGGAAACTAAAGTAACCCATGGGTCTAAAACCATGTTACTATATGTCACCACTATCCCAACCCAACATAATTAAACATGAACCAGTATAGATATCCTCTACATGATACCTTTCCCTTTACTTGTATCCTGCAAAATCATGGATACAAAGTCCAAAAGAAAAATATAGGTTGTGAGAACTAATGATAAGTAAGATACCAAAAAATATTATATAAAATTTCTATCCACATGAATCAATTAGTTATTGTACAATATATATTTCTAAAATATTTCCAAAATAAATCATTTCCTTATATAAAATCATAATTTGGTTTTATTTTAAAAAACTTTCCATATTCAAATAAATAAATAAATATGAATTAATATATATTCATAAGGGATAAGAAGGTCAATGAAATAGGTTTCAAGAATTAATAACCATATCAAGTTGGAATATAATAATATAAATATACATGAATGTATTGTATCCACAAATCACCAAAGGGAAAATCAAACTAAAAGTATGTACATAAATCAGAAAAATAAGAAACATCAACCGACATAAGTGAATCCAAAATTTTGGGAACCTTAGTTCCCTAAAAATGCTACCCACTAGAAAAAATAGCATCATGTTAACCTATCCTAGTGATAAATTACTAAAATAGATATCACATATGTTTTGTTTTCCCCACACCCCAAGGTCTTAACAATGTGTTATTATATCATCATTACATTCAAGAAACCAAATATATATTTTATAATCATTTTACAAAGAAAAGACATTCAATTTTCATGACAAAATTTTCATAAAAAATTTTAAATAGTGACACCACATTGATTCCATGCTTGAAAAACCATTTATATTTCAAATTATCTTTGAGGAATTTTCTAAAAAACATAACTTTCTTCAAAATATTTTTCAAAAAAAACCCATTTTAGGGAACACATTCCATTTCCAACCAAGATCAAAAAATAAATATCATAAATCAAAATCAAAGGAGAGAATAAAAACACAATGATATATAAGGTATAGACCATATGATAGAGAAAACTTCCTCGAGAATGATGAAAACTCAATTTTCTTTTAGACTTGTGATGGGATAGGAATAGATAAAATTCTCAAGAACCTAGATCTGATGGAAACAATATCAATTATAAATGTCCACACTAGATCTAGATATATAGTTTTATAAAGACTTAGATTCATAGATAAGATGATAATAAAATATATAAGAATGGATCTAACTCACCAGATTACAATCGATGGAGATCCATGCTTTCAATCGACACCAATATTCACCAATGAGAAGAGGGAGAGGGCCAAAAATGTCACTAAGTATCCATTAGATCAATGTAAACTAAAGGAATTAATATTAGGGTTAAAGTAGGAGGGTTATAGGAGGTAGAAAATTATTTTTTGATAAAAAACATATTATCCCATAATAATTTGAATGCCCAAAACATCATCAATGAGCCACTAAGTATCAACCAGTTGGCTGATGGGTATAAATAACAAGTCTATACCTCTAGGTCTATTCCAATTGGATGATGGAACTTTAAAACATATATGCATTCTTATTTACTACAATATCTAAACAATTTTCCTCACTAGATATCTGATGGACTCCTACTTCAATGACTTCCAAAAACACTTCTCCTTAGCTATGAATGAACTAGAATTAGAAAATAAAAAAAATAAAAGAGTCACTATAACTAATTCTTTATATCATGGTGTGACCATATATATTAGTTTCTATATTTGTATATGAAACAAAGTTTTAATTTTACATCACAAATGTATGAATATTTACCAAGATGTCTCTATGTTTTCCTTTATGTTTTTCATCCTTTTAATTTGGATTATCTCCCCCAATTATCATGGGAAATTTTCTTCAGACTTAATCAAAAACCACTTTCACATAAAATCCTATAAATATATGAAAACATGCATCATTAAAATTTTATTGTGTATTAATATATCATGGAATTGATGCATCTCAAATATAAGACCTAACTTCATCTTGTTATTCATCCACAAATAGCTTCAAAACCTGATTATTCTCTTTAGAGCTTAGAAAACTCCATCACATTATCAAAACCCAATTATTTAGTAATCTATAAATCCCTGCATGAATCATTATTTATCTATAAATTCATCATTATTTTTATTAATTTAGGAATAAAACAACCTCATTAGACTTAATCTTTCTTCTAAATTCTTCATTCAAAAATTTAACTTCTGATTTTTATATTTACTTATACAAATAGAATATTTTTGAAAATAAAATGATAATTACATATTGAGAACCTAAAATTTACATATCATAGAGTGTCTCCATACTTTTACAAATTCTTCCCAAGTGATTCTTATGTATTAGATATATGAACTTTACATATTGATATACTTATCATTATGTATCACTATGACTACCAAGACTTTTTAAAAATTTAGGGAACAACGTTTATAAATTGTAATAAAGTTACTTTTACTTATAATAATTAAGACCTTTATGTATCTTAGGGAGTGACAATAGTTTGAAAATTAATTTTTTTACTCATTGATCATTTTACTTTAACACATTTCCTAATTGAATTTTAAATATCATTGTGTCTCTAATTCTTAACCATATTGTTTTTCTTCAACTCAAAGCTACTTTTACATACCTGAATGTGTGATTATAGGGAATTTTACAAACATTAAACTTTTACTCATAGTTACGTTTCACATGTATAATATTATAATAATTACATTCACATACAACATGTGGTTATGGTATTTGTTATTTTTCAGTCACTTAGAGAAAAAAAATACTCTTATGCATTAGCTCATTAGTTAAATTTATACTATTAACTCATAATTCTAGAATAATTCAATTGAGCTCGAAAATTATAATATTCATTTGAAACAATTTATAGCACTTTGGAATTTCTTCAATTCAAATTCAATTATTAGAAAAATAATTCCCAACCTCAACAACACCTATTTTTTGCTCAACTCAATTTTTCTAATTTAATCCAAGTGAATTTACATAAAAATAAGGATGTATCATCATAAAAAACTCCAACAAACTTATATTCATAGTATATCCTTAGATTCCTCATAATATTAGAAATTATTATACTCCATAGAACCCAACTCATATTATAATATTCCCTAAAACTTCATGAAATAAATGATTTTCTATAATAATTCTATCTATAAATTTGTAAAGAACCCTCATCATCTTAAACCAAATTTACTATAGAAACAACTAATTTACTTATTTAGTATCTAATTTGGTTCTCATTTTTAATACCAGTACATCGTTTCAATTTTTAAAGGTGGTCATCCTCTTTTTAAGAATTGTTCACAACTTAATTTATAAGGAAACCTTTCTTAGAAACTATACAAAATCTTCTTGAGTACTTCAATTTCTTCCAAAATTATCAAATCAACTCAAACTATTTTTTACATGAATATCCTAATAGATTACTCATTCCATTAAATTTTAATGGATCTCTAAGAATATATCCAATGAAAAATATCACTTTAAATATTCTTTTCCACATGAATAATGGAAACAAATTAAACACTCATCCACCTTACTTTGTTTCTTTGTCATATGAATAATGAAATTATGATGGAAATAAAAAGGGACTTAGAGTGAGGTTACTCAAAGAGGGGGGGGGGATGTGGTGGTGAATTAGGGTATGCATTGTGAGTGATGATTAAATTAAATATGGAAACATGGGTTATTTCTCGGTTTACTACAAAGGGATAGTCAATGACAATGCTTACAATATTGTGTTGGTGCACCAAAATTACTAGGTTCACTGGTTGTAATGGTTTAGACTAGGTTATTACAATTCCATGAATCATTGACTTACAAGTTTAGGGAAAAATCACTTATTACCAAGGGTCACTACCTCCATTGTTACTTATTTGGATCATTGAAGGTGGAAAAAATCACCTTCGCCCTCCTCCTTTTCTCACTAATCTATGAAGGATCCACACATAGTTTATAGACATATAGGTCCATTAATTTAAAACACTGAATGAATATTAAAACAAGGTAGATGCTCTGGTTTATTTATACTAATATGCATTTTAAACTCTATGAGAATACATTGATAAAATACGTTCTTTCCAAAAATATATCTGGAACATTTTCTCTTTATTGTAGTCACAAAATACACCTTCTTTTACTTTGGAAAGGTCTTTAATGATGCATATTATTCAAACATCCATCCCCTAATCTAGAGAAACATCATTTTATTCTTAAGAAAAAAAGATCTTTAATATAATATTTTATTATATTATTTTTATATAATTATTTCTCTCTATATATGTCTCCTTTTATAGATATTTTTGATGGTGCATTGTATCTTTTATTCCACCGAGAGATATGTATCATGTGATGTACATCTTATAATATTATACCATGATTATCACATGGGATAAAACTTCCACTTTAAGGGTCATAAATGACTATAAAGTTGTTCTAAATTCTTGATCTATATTTCTATGAACATAACCATGTGAGATATTTTCATCTCTGTAAAGTATAACTACCTAAGAATGTCTCCATCTTCTCAGCATATATTTCTATATCTGTAAATACATAAAACTGTTGAATACCACTTTAATTTTAAGATTCATAATTATCTCTTAAATTATTAATGTTTTTCAGTATGAATATTATTATATAGAAATGATATGAATTCCCATGATAATTTACCCCAAAATATCTTTATCTTCCAACTTAAACTTTCATAAAGTATAAGAAACCATATCTTCACTGTATGACGATCATGGTCAATAGTTTTAAATTATTTTATAACCCATGATCATAAAAACCTTAATAAAATTTGGTTAAACCTACTTTTATGGATAACCACACATGTTTATGAATCTGTTGGTCATACATGAACTACATACTGAATTTTTTTAGTCGAATCAATGGATATGAATATCAATGTTTCTTCTTTCTCATGCAACCGATGTTTCTTAATTGAGGATTAAAGAAATTTTTATGCTCATGTACCTAATTCATGTTTCACTTCTAGACACATATATAATTCATGTAGCCATTTTGGCCATGTACTTGATTTTATCATGTAGTTATTATGGCAATGTTGTTAATTTCCTCCAGGAAATATAATTCTTTAATATTTACTTATGTCAAGTTTTTAGAATAACTCTAGACACCTCCAATTGGATCACTATTTATATAATAATAACTTTGAAATTATTTTATTATCCTTATGGACTTAATTAATCTATAAAAATTCTATAAAAAACATAATCTTAGTACTCAATTTGAGAACTACTAATCTCTCAAGAACCACTTCAAC
Source organism: Viscum album (assembly GCA_963277665.1). Lineage (NCBI taxonomy): Eukaryota > Viridiplantae > Streptophyta > Magnoliopsida > Santalales > Viscaceae > Viscum > Viscum album. The sequence continues at coordinate 1,523,904,187 of OY728137.1, forward strand.
ACTTCGGTCACCTTCAACATGAGTTGTCAAAAATGATATTGTTAAAAAATCCAACTTTCTTTATTAGGATACCAATAAACATATTGGTCAACAACCTTGACCAAAATTATTGACCAACCTTGTTCTTGGATATCAAATACATTTTCCAAAAAATCCGACATCAGTCCTTTGGGATTGATAAAAATCTATCCTTTTGGATTTTTTGGAAAATACATCATAATTTTTCTCCCCATTAGTTAATAAATCCACGGTAGTATCTTATACTCCTTAATATGATATATTCTTATTCCCCAATAATATATCTTTTTATTTCCATTATTTTCAATGAAATAAAAAGGGCCTTTCAAATGAAAAGGTTACTTCCACAAATCCTTTTAAATATGTAGGGATCTCTTCCTTACTCACCATTAGGAAAATCTTGTCCATAAATTTTTAAAAAACTTCATTCTTTTTTATCAACCTCTTGTTTATTATAAAAACCCTTTAAAACCAAATGATACACAAGCCAATATCATTTCAAGCTATATTTTATCAAGATATCAAATAAGTGAATTAACAACATTTCACTTGGGTGTCAATCAATCCTCTAACCTATAAAGAAAAATATAGGTGTTGGAAACAAGGGATTTTATAGACAACAACATGGATGTATATGAGAATCATGAATACCAAGAAACACAAAAAACAACTTTGGATTTTTCTATTTCAAAATAAAACTTGGGACCTCTATCACTTCACACCAAACCATTAGTACATAACATGAAAGTACTTAATAGTGAGAAACATACCACATGATTAAGTAATTAACACTAATTGAAAAAAATTGACACCACTTGTTTTAGGAGTAGTTTAGGTTGAAAAAATAATATCATTTGATCTATGTTCCTTTAATCTCTTTATAGATTTCAAAAACACATGATTAGTTTTAATATCCTTCAATGTTCATCACAAATCCCACCAAGACCTTATCTCTTGATACCATTTTTTATCACTTAATTGAATATATAGTGGGGATACCATTTCGTGGAAAAATATTCCAATAAATAATCTTTTGGATATCCTAAAAATATCAATTGATACCAAATAATAAACCACTTGTTAGAATATATATATATATATATATATATATATATATATATATGAGTATGACATTAATTTTTTTGGATGCTGCTATTTCCCAGTTTTCTATTTTCTTTTTGATTCTTGATATGAATATAAAACCCAATACCAAATTTTTTAAACACCATACAAGCCTTATTTCAATGAAATTTTTGCATGGAAATTATCCACATTATACCATTTTCAAGAAAATTTCTATTTATCCATATTTTCATTCAACTTTATCCACTTGTGCTTTTCTTACAAAATCATTTATGTGCTTTTAAAACACAACCAACCCATGGATTGTATCCCCCCTTAATTCTAAATCTCTTCAAAAATAGTTAGAAACATTGAAGCATATAGGGAGAGGGGTACCTCAAAATTACGTATGTTATAGATGATGGTGAGTCACTATGGATCATCATTTTTTTGTTTTTTTTCACATTAGAATCCATATTTTAATCTAAAAATGATTTTATAAAATCCAACCATCTTTTATAACATTCAGGTTTGTTCACTTTAACACAATATTTTATTTTCTATGATGATTTACAAAAAATGTAATATTTTTAAAAAATAGGGATATTTTTCTTTCTCTAAAACTTCATTATACCTTGAATATCCCTTGAATAATTATAAGGACTTTCAGTGCTTTCCTTTATTTGGGATGTACCTTTTTCATTGTACTTATTTAATTCATCATTAAGTAATCTATTATCTTAATTCCAAGACAATTTCCTTATATCTCTAGGATTTATAAGCTTTAGTAATATATTTAGAGATTTTATCTACCCCATTTTTAGGAAAGGAGTCTTCTTCATATAATTATTGAAATTTATTTCTCAAGGAAATAATTTTACATTTATATGAATCTTGAAATATTCATTTAACCCTTACTGAATAACCTCTAAAACTTACACTTTGGAAATAGTTAGTGAGGTAATAATTATTGGGATAAGACCTATACCTCCTTTTATGTGCATGGTGACTCAGTCATTCAGGTTATCCACCCGCTTCACATAATTTTATATATCCCCATTCCTCATAAGAAAAACTAATGGTGTGTTTATGAATCCCAAAAAAGTAACACATGTTACCATGTATTCCTTATGTCCTCATATATTTGTTTGTAACTCTAGTGGGGCCCCTTTTAAACCTATTTCTGGAACATTCATAACTTTCCATTTAATAGGGAATATTTATAGCTTTATTCTTCTCATACCTTAGTAGAGTTTGTTTATTGAAAAAACCATCCTTAACTATAAATCATGATCTTTTTGAAATGAGAATATTTGATTGTTACTTCTATGATATGGCATGATTCTCCTATTCTTTATCATCACTTTATATAGGGTGATCATATACAAAATTTAAAGAATTTTTGATTTTAGGCTTACCCTTGGTATCTAACTGGTTCTTGGATAAAAATAATTCTTCTTCCAACTACTATATCTTATTTCTCCTCAATTAAAGTTGAGCACTAAATTCTATCTTTAGAGTATTCCCAAGAGACATCTCATCTTCAAAGGACTGGTAAACATTATCCAACATGTTATCCTACAGCTTTATTTCATATTTTATTTGAACAATTGAGTCTTTGAAGTATAACTTTTATTATTGCTACCATATATTCTCATTAACTACTTTATCCATTTGACCATCCATATTATTATTCTATACCTTCATATTATAAAACTATTTCAAGTTTAGAATATTTTCTTCTTTATGTTTTTCCACTTTTTTGGATAACATCTTTAACTCTTTTTTTAGAATCATTCATGTCTCTAAGGTTAGTTGAAACTTCAACAAGCCTTTTTTAGGCCTCTAATATTACATAACTCATTCTCCAGAATATTAATCTTAATATCTTGAGAATTATTTTCCTATTTAAGTCTCAATATTTCATACTTTAATTTCTGTTCCAATTATTCTGATTAATGGGAATTTTACCTTTTTAACCTCCTTGGGATTACCTCATCATCTGTGGCCCCAATATCACTTTTTTGATCTGGTTTCTCACTCATTATTATAGAATAATTGAATGAGTGAATTAATTCAAAATATGAATCTTTCAAACCAATCTTTTTAAAATTATTGGACTAGTACAACTAAATCTCACTTCCCCCCAAAAAATTCCATAAAAATGGATTCCACTTGATTCAAGTTTCTTCTTTGAATTTATTCTTTTTTTGTGTCATAGAAAAATATAGGTTTAAACTAATACTTTAACTCAAAAATGTAGATAAAAAATATTATAGTATACAAATATAATAAATAAATTTTCAACTTATACCACTTGATGGAAATAAAAGAGGCACTTAGAGTAAGATTACCCTTGGGGGGGGGGGGGGTGAGTCCAAGTATGCATTGTTAGTGATAATTAAAACTCTTTAACATCAAATCTACACTCTACATTAATAGATACTGACTTCTCAACCCTTAGGGACACTTTTTTATTCTCTTTAATTAGATATAATTAAGGATTATTGATCTATTTTGGTGTGCATGCATAAAGTTAATATGGAGAAATGGGTTTTTACTTAGTTCACCAAAAAGGAATAGTCTGAGGATCATGCTACCAATATTGTGTAGGTGAAGAAAAATTACTGTGCTCACTACCTAAAAGGTTTAGGATAGGTCAGTCCTATGCCCCAACTCACTACCTTACAAGTTTTGGGATAATTCACTACTTCTAAAGGGTCACTCCCTTAAATGTTACATCTTTGGATCACTACCATTGGACAGGTTCACCTTCCTCTTCCTCCTTTTCTAAATTATCTTGGAAGGATCCAAACATATATTATGGACATGTAGGTCCCTTCATTAGTAATAATTAATGAATATTCAACTAAGGTAAATGTTCTTATGTAGTTCTACTAAGCTTCTTCATTTCTACTATAAGAATACCTTGACACAACAACTTATTTAAAGAATACCTATGAAAAAACTTCCATTTTATATATGTAGATGAAGTACATTAATCAACATTAAAAATATCTTCAATGATACCTATTATTTAAGCTTCCAGTATCTCATTTTGAACAACACATTCTCCTTCCTTTGAAAGAATTTATTCAATATTCTATTTGTTCATATTATTTCAATGGATTTCACTCTCTATTTCTTTATCTTCTTATTTTTTAGATATTTATGATGGTGTAGTGTGTACCTTCTTTGTTTGAGATATGTGTCTCATATGATATAAATCTTTTTATCTTATAGCATGATTATCACATGTGATAAAACCACCACTTTAAGAGTCATAAATGACTCTTAAATCCTCCATGAATTTAAATATATTTTTCTATAAACATATATACATGATATATTTTCATATCTAAAAAGTATAATTGCCTAATAATATACCTATTTTCTCAACATGAATTTCAATATCTATAAATATGGAAAATCGGTGAATACCACTAAAATTTTAAGAGTCATAATTATCTATTAAATTATTCTTGTTTCTTTGTCTGAATATTATCTCATAGGAATGATATGAATTACCATGATAACTACCCATAAAAAATATCTCCATCTACCAGTTGGAACTTCCATAAATTATTTAAAACCACATCTTCATATCACCATGATCATGACCAACAATTATGAATTCCTTTATGAACCATTATTATAAAAACATCCATTGAATGCAGTAAACCATCAATTTATGTATAAATTCACACATTCATGCATAATCTTATTATAAGGGTTCTCATAATTTCCAATTGAAATCATGCATGATATACATTGAAAAATTTGCGTAGTAGGATCCAAGGAGTTGAATATCAATGTAGCCACTTTAATCACATAGATGATGTTGCTACATAGCTGATTCACATAACTATTCTAGAAACATACCCAATTCATGAATCCTTTATGGTAATGTAACCAATTCATGTATTCATTCTAGACATGTACCCAATTTTTTCATGCAGCTGTTTTAGAAATGTAGTTGATTTCCTTCAGCAAATATAATTCCTTAAGCTTAATTTATGTTAAGTTTATGGAATGAATCTACACACCTCCACTTGGCTCTCTACTTTTCCAATAAACAACCTATACTTATTTGAACAGCCTAATAGACTTAATGAGTCCATTACAATTCTCCAAGAAATTGCAGCTTGGTCCCTACTTTTGAAGCTATTAATCTCCCACGAATTACTTTAACAGTGAGGTCACTTTCAATATGAGTTTTCAATAATTCTATTGTTAAAAAATATAACATCCTTTATTAGGATGATAACACACATCTTAATTATAAAACTTGTACAACCTTCTTGAAAAACCATTTTATTAATATAAAAACCATTTTCAACAAATCTAACATTATTACTTTGGGATTAATAACAAAGTAGCTCAGTAACATTTTCCAATACTAGACAACAATGTATTTTTTTAATATTTTTGACTCAATTTATGTTGAAATATTGGATTGGAAACTTCACTTGTTATTCTCATCATCAACACATATTAATATCATTATATACTATCTTCATAATTATTGGAAACAAATACAACTAAACACAAAGTGGGTTCAACAAAATCACCCTTTGTATTTGTTATCAATACCAATATAGAGAATCCATGTTGATATTTCTTGTTAATTTTCTTCCATACCCACCATATTAATAATAAATATAAAGAAAATTTAGAATGGGTGGTATCAATTTACATAATGAAATGTACCATAAATTATTTTACTCTAAGTCTACATGATTCATTTTTAGTTTAGAGAACATGTGGGTTTAATCTTGACAAAAAACATATTAATAAACCAATAGAATATGTTACCAACCCAAAATTATCTCTTTAGGGACTATTAATATGTTTCTAGGTAAATACCTAATTATTGAATGAATTATCATGAGATTTATCAATCTCAAATTCTTACACTCATCTTACCACAAATGTTAAAAACATCTAAAAACAAATAGAATGTCTATTTATAGAAATCAACCCTTAAATTTTATCATATTCTTTTCATTTTTATGTCATTATTAAATTTATATCCCCCCTAACACCATATTTTCATCTTAAAAAACAATGATGATAGAATACACATACATCCTTTTTAATGAAAATTTCTCATATCATTTCAAAAATCCATATTTGTAAGAAATATATGATTCTGGAAGCATCTTATATTTTCTCCCCCTCAAAGGATACATACCATCTTCTCTATACCATGGTTGATCTCTTTATGAGAAAAAAACTTATAGATACCAAATATTGAGGACATTTCTAAGATGGTGACTTCTGCCAAGTATGGAATAGTCATTTTAGCTTTTATAATTTGTATAGTTCTCTCCTTAATCATTAATATCTTCAAATTACATAGAATGAAAGAATAAAAAAATTATATAGAAATAAGGTGAAACTTAATTTATCTTTAAGGATAATAAAAAGGATGATAATTTATTCCTAACTAAGATAATTATTTCTTTCTAGTTCTATATATGGGTGATCTCTTCATAGTTTCACTTTTGATTTTCCAAATATAAATCTTGGAAAGCAAGGATTAACTTCCCTTTTTAACTAATTATTTTGTGGAATTATATTATTTACTATGTATAGTAATGTACATGGTTGTTTTGGTTCTATAATTATCTTTTTTAGCTCCTATTCTTTATCTGTTAGAAATATTAAACAATCCTGTGAGATAAAACCAACTTGTTTTCACCTCCCACACAAAATCTCATAAGACCTTGGGTTATAACCTTTTGAAAACCTCTTATAAAATTAAATTTATTCCCATATATTTATTTTATTATTTTGGGAACTCTCTATTTATTATTATCCATTAAATTTTCTTTCTATTTCCAGTTGAGATGGCTAAAAGATTATCACTCTTTAGGAGTATGGTCAACTTTTGTAGAACTTCCACAAGATTCCTCAAAAATATCATCTACTAGACCAATCCTACTATTTATCTCTTGGAGTGATTCCTCATTTCTCTTTATCTTGTTTCCAGTACTAACACCCATGGCTTGTTTAAAAGAGTCCATAATATTTCCTCTTCTTCCATAATAAAATCATCTCTTTCTCTTTAGAAAGGAATTATTCTTGGACTTCTTAGGTGGGTTATAAATAACATATTTCGTTTGTATATGACATAAGGAATTCTATGATATCTTCTTTAATGGATTATTTTATTATGGACTTCTTCATTCATGTGATTTAGGCATATTCTTGGTTGATTTTCACAAGCACGTATCTTCACAATGACCACTTTGGTTTCAAATTCTATAAATTTTTTCAATAATTTCAATTTTTTTGTGATAAATTGATTTCTACCCTTAATTTTTATACTTTTTTTAAATGTAGAAGTACCCAAACTTATCATGCATTGATATTACCTATTTTTAAAATAATATTAATTACATTACAAAAACACATGGCTGATTATAATAAAGGTATAGTTCCTTTATAAACTTGGACACATAAAAAACATGTCCATAAGTGAGCTACATCATCTCCCACTTTGTTCTTCATAACCAGTACCCTTATTTTTTTTTGAAAAAATGAGACCAATTCTGAGTGAATGAAATCCTAAATATTAAATTATAAAAGTCACAATAGTCTAAAGGAAGGAATTTTACATATGTCTCTTTGAAAAAGAGGTATCAACTCAATAAGGAGGGTGTTAGAAATAATACAGGCGTCACCACTCACCCCTTTGTTTTCAAGGACATCATAAAGAGAGTTAGATTTAAAAAAACATATGTGATGATGTAATTAATTAATGAGAGACTTTATAAGCATTTAATCCATATTATAGTAAATTTACAGGATAGATGTATATTAACAGATCTAATATCCTACACAACTATGGTAGAATCACACTCAAACCACATATTTTTTCAGCACCTTTGACTTTCCATTTCCACTATATTAATCAAACAAAGAATATCAGCTTCTAATGAAGTGGAAATGCAATAGGGGCAAAAAATGAAGCCCATGAAATCTTCTTTATGATATCTATAAACATCCCCAAACCCCGCAACTCTAGGATTAACTCTAGAAGACCCATCAGAATTTCATTTAAACCATCCAATGCGGAGAGAATTATAAATAAAATCAAATTTTCCCAAGGGGTAGGAAAATCACATTTAGTTTTCAAAAGTCTCAACACTAATATGTTATAAGTTAAATTATTGTAATGTCTACTTTATAAGTAATTAAAAATTTGCACAACCACAATAATATCAATGATTTACAAATGAGAGATAAAGAAAATTTGATCATGAATCATCCTATTCCTGCCACCCTAGAGAATATGGATGATTTCACCACATGCCAACTTTAAGAGATTCATTAGTTGGTGAGACATCGAGAGCTTAAAGTAAGCTTTCAGATGGTTTATGATTGAGCCAACATGTGGGGGATTTATCTCAAAAATTTCTACCACTGCATTACTTAATGTTGAGTCCATATAAAATCTTAAGAAATTAAAATCCACACCCTCCCTATATTGGTGATAGAAAACAAACCTCAAGAAGAGAGAGATTCCCACTTTTTGAAGGTTTGAATTAACTGGTAATTTTAAATAATAAAGCCTTGATAAAAGGGTATATCTGGAAGGCATGATCGATTTTTTATTAAGGGACCTGATCTAGTTAGGAAATACCTAGATTTCACGCCTATAAAATAACTCAGAATCAAGCATTACATTCACTATCAGTTCCTATATAAACATGTCTTCCTGATTGATGGAATCATAATTATAAACCACTGATCTTACATCACCTAGAAAGGATTCAAGGTTGGATATTTAATCCTTAATAGTGATATTGGTATTTGTAACTGCATCAAAGGAGTTAAGAATATTCACCAATGGAATACCTATATAATTTTCAAACTAGAATCTATGAGAATATTTAATATTATCCAACCAATGAGATTTCATAGAAATATTATCGAAGATAACTTTAAAGTTGGTCCAAATAGAGGAATCAATATAATTTAAATTTATAGGTTTCAATATTCCCAAAATTATAAATATGATAAATCCTAAAGAATCTAATTTTTCATTGAAAATATTCTAGATAAAGTATTCTTGAATATATTGATTAAAGAGACAAAAATGTTTGATGCCTAAACCCCAAGGGAATATGGATTACAACATTGCTTCAAAGGTAAAGTGACACCCCTTCATTCAAGAATGCTTCCACTACAAAACAAATTCTTCATGGTGGTATTAATGCTTTTGATAAATCCATTTACAAAAAATAAAGGAATATACAATCTTAGAGATAAAATTTTTCTTCACAAGATGAATTGTTCAAGACATTGAGAGAGATTTACCTTTCAATGAGGCCAAGAGCCTTCTGATTTGGCATGTAATAGGATTAATGTAACCATCCTGATGTCTTCCCTAGAACATGGTAACTCCTAAGTAAATTAAAGGAATAACACCTTCTCTAATTCTCAATGCATTTATAATAATCAGTTTTCTTGTGGTAGTGATGTTTTTACCAAAATAAATGAAATATTTGTTTTAAGTGTTTTCTTGGATCAAATTTTTTTTATAATTAAAGAATGATTATTTGATATTTATAATGATTATTTTTTCACCTTTGGTAAAGAGAATAAAATCATAATCATAGAATAAATGAGGAGTAGATATACCTCTTACAACCCTTATTGTCCTTAAATCACTCTTTTCCACCATGTAGTAAAGAATCCTTCTAAGATAGTATTCCATAATAAAAAAGATGATAGAAGAGATAGGGTCACCTTGACTAACCACTCTTGAGAAAGTGAAATAACTTTTTGGATTTCCATTAATGAGAATTGAGATGTGAGCAGATCTAAGAATCTATTTAATCTAATGAAAAAACATCAAATAAAATCCAAATAAAGTCAAGACTTTACTACTAAAAACCCAATCCAAGGTATCAAAGGATTTCTTGACATTGAGATTTAAAGAAATATTACCTCCCTTGATGGTTTTCTTGAGAATGTTAACACATTTAAATGTAGTGATGAGACAATATTGAATGATTCTTCCTTTGATGAATAAAAATTTATTCCAAGAAATTATTTTATCTAACGCATTGTAAAACCCATTCACAAGGATTTTTCACATTATTTTCTGAATAATATTTACAAGAGAAACCAACTAGAATTGAATAATGTCACTAGAATTTTCCATTTTTGGAATAAGGGTGAGGAATTGAGCATTAAAACCCTATGTGAGATAACTGCCATTGAAAAAATCATTGACCAGTTTATAGACATCATGCTAAATAACATCCTAGTGTGATTGAAAAAAAATTATTGGTGAAGCCATCCAATCTAGGAGAACTCCCATTGTTTAGTCCATATACTACATTCTTAAATTCAACATCCAAAGTTTAAGGTGATCATGAGACTATCTTCATATATTACTAGTATAGGAATGATGTCTTCAATAAAATCATCATGAGTGAGAGTTCCATTTAAAAGATTCATATATAATGAAAAAATGGTTTGTAAGGACATGGATATCATCTTGGAGATAATCACCATCCTTGATAAGAGATAGAGTTCAACTAACCCTTATATCTCTTTGATTATAATTGAAAAAATTAGTTTTTCTATCACCATTTATAATCCATAGGGTTTTAAAGAGGTCTTTTTGAATGTTATCCTTGATCTTGATAAGGGTGTTGATGTTGAATGACATTTAAAATTCTTTGTCAATACTTCCCTAGAAGTTATTCTTAGTGATATACTCTTGAAAAATGTGAATATAATGTTCAAGAGAGTCAATTTCATTATCCAAAGTGTCAAAAAAATTTCTTCTCCAATCTTTCATTCTTATTTTGAGTAGTTTAAGCTTAAATATACATGAAAAAGCATTATATTTGAGATCAACCAAGGTCCAGGTTTCATAAAAAAGTTTACCAAATTTAGTGTGAGTAATCCAGTCATTGTTAAATCTAAAGGGAAGTTATATACTTCTTTATTTATATAAAAAATTTACTATTATTGGATGATAATCACAATTAGACCTTTTCAAAGAAGTATATAAAATAAAATCCAATGTGTTACGAAAGGAATCATTAACAAAGGATCTTTCAATTATACTAGCCATCATACTATTTATATGACTCTTGTACCAGGTAAATTTAACTCCAATAATATTTATCTCAAGTAGATTGAAATCTTAAGTATAATCAGTGAAATATTTAATAGAGGTAGAGTGAGAGACTAGGAAAAGATTTTAATTAGAATAGAGTATTGAATTAAAGTCTCCAATAATGACCTAAGGATAATTAATGACACTAGAGAGATTTTTTATTACCATACAGAGGGATATTCTATCTAGGTAACTCCTAAAAACATAAAAAACTAAACAAAAAATGGTTATTACATATATTGAATAAAATATAGGCAGTAATCTTCTCAATTAAGATAACAATGTATAGATTTTCAATATTTAGGTGATCCAAGAGTCATAAACCACTTGTATTAGAGGATGGATGACTTATACTAAGTAATTGATATCCACTGATATCAAAGGAAACAATTTTTCTAGAGAAACCTCTCTTTAGATTAGACAACCCAATAAAATTGGGATTTTTTTGGTTATAAATAGCCTAAAGAAGTCATGGTGTTTATATTGGATAATCCCTAATAGTTCCAGAAAAATAACTTCATTTAAATATAATTCTAGGGGTGTATTACTTCTTCTCTTTTACATCAATATAATTTATTCTCTCTCATTCTATAACTAAACCTAAACTTTTAGAGTTTCAAAATGAGTGTATCCCTTTTTTGTTAGTAGCATGAGGATTATAGTTTGGAAGAACCACATCAACATTTGTCTTTTGAGAAGTGAAAGTTATATTTTCTATCTTTGTGTAGTGGTTACCTTGAAATTCAATGGGTTTAAGAGGCTCCTGCATGTCTGTGAGCTCCCATTACATAATTTTTGTGCATCCAGTATCTTCAATCTACTTCATGGGGGAGGTAGTAGGATCACATTTCTTTATGTGGTACAAGTTACGGGGTTTTGAAGAATGTTAAATATTCTTTGTGCTCATAATCACCTTACCATTGGTTGTTTATAAGTAAAAACTATCAATATGGATAGAAAAATCAATACTATTTTGAATTCCATTAAGAAACTATTACTTATTATTGAGAGAGGCCACTAAGATGAATATTTCAGTGTGAAACATCAAGTCATTGTCAATAATGTATCCCATAAACCTACACTCCTTACCAAATTCATAGGGTTGGTCTTTATTTTCATAGAGTTAAGAATTTGAAGGGGTCTTCCCCAATTTATCTTCCTTATAAAAAAGTTTATCCCATGAGCTTCCAAAAGTTTCTCAAGGCTTAAAAAATTTGACTACATCTGGTTTCATTGATGACTCACCCTTTTGTGTCCTAGTGGATTCATTTTTTATATTTTTAGTAACCTCTTTCCATGTATTATCATCTTAGATCAGTCTAACATGCTTATAAACTACTCTATAGTTAGAAATATCTTTCCCCACTATTTTTCATAACTCATAGTAGGGAAAACATTTTCATTACCCCCCCTCCGATTCAAATTTATATTCATTATCAATGAGGTTGATCATATATAGAGGCTTTGTTTACAGGTTGACGTCATTGAGAACTCTAGAATAAATGCCTAAGTCCCTACATAGTGTGCATTGGTCCAACTTCATGGGAATGCAAATACATGATGCCAAATCATTGAGAATTTTTTCCCTAAAATATATAAGGTAGACCACACATCCTAGGCTATATTTGTTCATTATAATGGGATTGTATTGAAGGGATTAAAATTAAAATACCATTTTCAAATTCATAGAACTCTTGGTTTTTGATTCAGATGACCAACTTTCCAAATAGAGTTCAGATCTTCTTAGTATTGCAAGATAATTTTAAAGTACCCTTTTACAATTGGGATTAACCTTCAATTTCCAATGCTCCATCAATGAGATGTTATGGATTTGATATCTAAGTTAGACCAGAGTTTACCACCTTTTGAATAAGAAATGTGACCAATAAGAAAGTATTTGTATAATTCAAGTCTCTATTAGAGTTTATATGGGTATGCAATAATAGATAGGGCTCCATCTTCTATTTTTTGAATGATAGGAGGATATACCGAATCATCTTTGAAGGAGTATGATTCAAAGAGGGATTCCAAAAAGAATATTATCTTATGATTTAGAAGGGGGTTATTTTGAAAAATTCATTATAAACTAGGTATATATCAACATAAAATGAGAATAAGGGTATGATAACATGAGAATAAAATTTTAGAACCATATCCTAGATATCATAGTTCATAAACATGACTCATGGAATAAATCATGGCAGTTCATAAGACATGAATCATAATTTAATCAAAGAATATGAACCATGGGAACCTAACATTAACATAAGACATAGATTTGTATCATACACATAATCATAGAAAATAATTTCCTTAATATTCAAGGATCATTTCCAAAAATATCACTTTTGAATGGGTTCACTCCCCAAATCATCATAGTAGTCAAGGTTCACTACTAAGACTATCGTAGTGGAATAATTACCTTACTGAACTAGGCTCACTCTCCATTTTAGTCTTGTTTATCTAATGCGATATCAATCTTCACCCAATGAAAAGGAGGGAGATATAGATCCCACCGGTAACCTAATGAAAATCATAAATATATGTTCCAAAAGATCATAAAACATTCATCATATCAATACCCAGTAAAATAAATTGGTTTTATAAAAATTTCATCATAAAATAACCAGTGGAAAAGAAATAGGTTTTATAATAATTTCATCATTTCATCATAGCATAATTCAGGGAAAAAGGAGTGGGTTTTATAAGAATGTTATCCTGGTATAACTCAAGTAAATGAAATTGTGTTCATTAAAATCCTTTCATCATAAACATAAACCATTTAGATAATGAATAAGAATGGCATCCTTGGATTATATCTCCACTAAAGCATAAGTGACATCAATAAATGTCATTTTAGATGAAAAATGATTTTTAAAGATAACTTGGAACATTTTTTGAGGAAAAAATATTTTCCACTTTGAAAAAACATCTTAAAATGGATTTTTTTTAAATCACTTTATTTGAAAATAACCTTCGAAACTTTCAAAGGAAGCCTTAAAATCATTTAAAACATTTCTTGAGGAAAATATACTTTCCAATTTGAAAAAAATTATTTATAAACACAAATCATTTTAAAAATAATTTTATTTGAAAATATTAATGGAAAATTATAAATTATTCTTTAAAATAATGAGTGGTCAGAACGGTGGAAAATATCATTAGTGTTGTACACTTTAAAACAAACATTCCTTTCACATTTTCAGTAAAATAAAAATGAGACTTATTTTAGAAAAATACATGAAGATTCATTATAAATTTTTATGTAATAATTAAAAAATGTATTTAATAAATCATTTTGATAATTATAATACTTTTTTTAAAACATTTTCAAAAAACATGGATATTTAATAAATAGGGTTTTCAACTGAAGAAAGAAATAAAGTCGGTTTTCCTTAATTTTTTTTTTGAAATATTGAGTGTATAAAGAGGGAGAAATTATGGGAAAAATGTATTATAAATAAATAACAATAGGATAAGAAAATTCAAGTGTTTATTTAGAGATAAATCATAATATTTTATCATTTGAAGCAAAATAAAAAACAATCCTGATAAACAATAAGATTGTAACATCAAACCCTTACTACATGGTATCTTTTGAATCATAAGACCCATTAAATAATAACATAAAATTATACACTAAATATAATTAAAATAAGGATATTAATAATACAAAATTTTAAATGGTAAGTATATACACCTCTTAAAATAAGATAGGCGAATAACATAACCTATGTCCCAAAGATGACAAATTAAGACAAAAACACCCCTACCGTTTTTGTATCATTGAACCATAAAACATGTGAAAGATAGATAAGAAAATGGATATGTAAATGCACATAATTTTAATAATAATAAATATAAAATACATTCATGGTAATTATATACACCACATATAAGAAACAAGTGGTGAATATTGCATGTTGCTCACGAATATAAAAGTAAGACAGAATATCCCTTACCTTAAGTCTTGACTTTATTATTACACATTAGAACCTATTATATAATAAATATAATTTTATTATAAATATATTAAATAATAAAAATACTATTTATTATATAAAATATATGTTTTACTTATGTCATTTCATTACCCATTTATTAACAATTTCTTGTTAAAATTATGTTTTGGGTAATAACTGCTTCGTTTTTCAAGTATGTTTGAGTTTGGTATTTTTGGTCCTTTTTTGTTGATAATGGTTATATAATTTTCATAATTTTAACCATGATATAAATATAATATAAATTAATTATATATGTCTTTATAATAATTCATTAAAGTTAGATATAGAAAATGAAATACACCGTTCATGGAGATGACATGCCGTACTTACAAATGAAAGTTATTTCCATTTTCTAGATGGATAAAATGAAATAATGTTAAATAATATATTACCATTAAATAATAATTTTTATTTCATATGTATCGCATATATGCATTAAATTTACCCTAATTACCTTCCATGAAAAGTGTTTGTGAAAAAAGAATCACATTGCTTTAGGTGGTGGTAATTCATCCTACACACAAATGGCGTTATTATATCCCCATGGAATGGAATGGAGGAAGGTATATGTGATATTTTAATTATGTTAAAAATATAATATATATATATTTTAATCTATCCTTTTTAGCATACATGTAAAACAAAAATGAAAAACACATCACATCGGCTCGTGAGGTGGCAGTCTGCTGTACAAACGAGAGACATTATTATTTTTCAAAGGGTTGTTAAGTAAGAAGGTAGACATGGTATTATAATAATATAGGTATAAAAATCTCATATATAATTATTAAATCCATAATTATATCCATATATAAGAGGTGGTGAAGGAAAATGAATAACATCGGTTAGCGAGGATGTAGTCCACTGTACACATGAATAATGATTTTGTATCCCATTTGATGGAAATGGATATATTTTTATGTAATTAATTTTAAATAACATCATATAAATATATTTAATATACTAATTTTATTATATAATCATGGTTTATTAATAATTTAAGGAGGTGGAGGAATAAATAAAATAAAATTATCGGTTAGGGATATTAGCTATTTTTCAGACAACTTTTTTTGGCTTGCACCAAAATACTTCCTAGGTTTGATTTATGAAAAAAATAATGAATCTAAGATGATATAAGGGAATTTTTGAATTTATTTGGGTATGTATTATCTGAACCAATGGGTTTTGGATGTGTTAAGAGAAAAAGATATGTGGTGGCCTTTTATAAGTGGGGAAGGATACACATAGTATTTCTGGAAAGAATAAAGTTTAACCGTGCTTATCATATGAAAAAAACTCCAAAACGGGCCATTATAAAAAAAATATTGGTGATAATTTCTAAATTTGTTTATAAAATAGTTTTTGTACAAGTTTTTAGGTCATTTTACCCCTTATATTTTTAGTTTAACCTCTTATAAGCCCACTTTCACCTTAACTGTGGTAATTTATTTTTACTAAATTTTCTATTAATTATGGTAATAAATTAATTTTATCTTTATGATATAATATAATTTTTTACAATTACGAATATTTAATCATTTTTTAAAAATTATTTTCACATAAGTGGAAAATATTAATTTAAAATTAATACTATATACGTGATGAAAACTGGTTTTCAAAGAGAAAAGTTTAAAAAGATTAAAAATTTTTTATATAAAAATTATATATGAAACTCATTACCATGAAATAAATTGGATTAATATATATATATATATATAATTTAACTAATTTTAATTTTAAAACCTATTAAAGTAAAATTTATCATTTAAATTCTTTGAATTAAATGTTTTTTTAATAAAACCTAGTATTTTCCACTTTTCACTAATAAATTTTTCTTCTGAAAAAAATTCTCAAAACATCACTCCAAGATAAATTATACACGATGATTTAAAAAATTAAGTTAAAATTTTCAAATATTTTTTATAAAATTTTCAAAAATTAATTCTAAAATAAGTGTGTAAAATGAGGAAAAACAAATTTTATGAAAAATATTGTTTGTAAGCATAAAATTAGATTTATTCTTATATATTATCCAGATAAAAAATAAGATTAATGTGAATTTTTTATTTAATATATAATATATATATTTCCTTAAAATAATTCACCAAGAGTTGTTTGATTATTTTTTTGAGGTAAAACGTGTTTGTCCACATAAAAATAATTTTTCAAAAAAAAAGATTCCATTATGTTCAAATTGTTTTTATTTTCATATCTAATTTATTTGTAAGAAAATAATTCATTATATATACATGTGTAAACCATATATTTTCATAATTTAGTTATTCCTATTCATACCTTCCATTTCAATGTCTAGGTGATAACTGTCACATTAAATAATAATATTTTAATAGTATGTCATGTTTCATTTAAATGCATGCCACACTCATTGTTTCATATAACATAAACTAAAATTATTATTTCATGTAATATAAGAAAAACTCATTTTTATGTGTAACAAAAGATAATCTCAGTGTTATGTGTAACAAAAAATAAAATCAGTGTTTTATGTAACATAATATATCAAAAAGATTCAATTTATTTGAAAAAAATATTTCACAAAATCTTAGGGTGTTATATCCTACCCCACTTAAACAAATTACATCATATCAAATTGAGTATTTTCTTAGTAAAATAGGGTTTAACATTTAAAAATTCATTTGTAGAAAAACCATATCATAAAAAGTGTTAATAAAACATCCTATTGAAAAGTGAGAAAGGGATGTGTGAAGGACATATAGAATAACTCATACTATATTTCCAAGTAGAAGAACATAAGTGGGAAGTAAAGATTTTTACATGGATGAAAAGTGTAATTTCCAAATAATTATGGAGAGTGATAGAGATCATTGATCATAATAATGTGAATGATCATGTGAAAATAAGTAAACACAAAATGATAAACCAAAGAGGCACAAAAAAGGTCACTGGTATGATCAGAAATGATTGTAATAGTTTAAAATTTTATTTCAAGATCCTTTTACTAAATAAGGGGAAATTTCACGAGAAGATATACAAACTTTATTTTATTTTATTTCATAAGCATAGTCTCATCCTTTGGTCATGCTTCAATAAATTTTCACAACATCTCTTTCATTAAGAAATGAAGATGAATTTTTTTTATGCTTGAAGCACCAGTGGATCATAATATCCATAAAATAATAATAATTTATTCCTTATATCTCTAGTTATCATCATAAAAAAATATTTAACACAAGTTATCCAATATTAAAAAATATTCATATAGAGAAGTATTACATCAATCTCCCAAACCTCATCCAAAGTTCAACTTAAACCATTCCATAAATGGTTAGACATATGACCCTTTCAAAATTAAAAATTTATAAAGGTAAATAAATTTATTAAAATATACTTAAAATTAATCCCCTAAATATCATTAAGTATATATTAATGGTAACATACCAAATATGTGAATACCTTGGTCATATATTCTCCCGAAATATGGTAATAACCAAAATTACCATAAAACCTCAATAAAAACAAATTTGCTTCAAAAAATTAACCATTGTATCATTACTTAAATAAAAAAATAGATTATTGAATATATTCCATAAATCTAGAAATTCTGTAAAATCTATCAACGATAACATATACCACTTTTTCAACAAATCAATAATTAGTTCTATGGTCATAAATACTATCCAATTTACTTTATCTATATCAATCATCACTTTATCCAAACTAAAAACCATTATCTCAACATCTTGAACAAATTACATGTTATATTATCATAATAATGTTTTTTTCATAAAATATTTACTATACATTAAATCAATTTTCTAGGTCATCAATACCATTCAATATATTCTTGAAAATACTTAATGAAAAACTACCGAGTAACAATTCATTGATGTATCATTATTCCAATAACCAAAATACCACAGATAAAAATATAATTATTTGAATCTAAATAAAAAAACACATAAATCATTTAACTTTCTTCTTACATAATTAACTATGATTCATTAAATAATTCCTTAATAGATATTTTAATTCATATTTCATTCATAGTCGCTTCATAATCAGTAATATAACCATTATTCATACAAACTTGTTGATTCTCTTCACAAGATTTCCCCTTAGGAAATATGTTTTCATAATTAATATACTTAACACATTTGAAACATTTAACCATCGACGATACCTTAGGGAGAACATTATTCTCATCCATTGTGTTAACTAAAATTTTCATTTTCCTCTAAAATTACTTTCTTTGTGTACTACTTTTCCACACTAAAAACATCTTCCCATTCATCCAATTTATCCAATTAGGTGATTTTTCCACATTCCTTACACATAAGAAACTGAATCTTCTTTTCTCAATGTTTTACACCCCCTGAAATCTCAATGAACTATATTCTTCTCTTATTTGGTGAGTCTGATCATTGGTTAGGGTGCAAGTTATTTATCATATATCATGATAACTGATTAGGCATAATCACAATATACTTTACTCTATTAATAATCCAATATTGTTTCTCTTCAACACATTGTATATCACATTCAATGTTAACCAAGATCATTTAGGTTCCTACCATTTACTAAAACCAAAAAGCATAGTGTGGGAAATAATAATTATAGTGGGAAGCCACAAAATCATGAAAAATAATTTATAGGATGACTAAATCCTGAAACCAAATTTTCAATATATGAAAACTTAGGCTTATCCTAGGTAATTCATGGTAATTATTTAAATCCTTCATAATGGTTCATAAAGAGTTTTTGAATTTTCAAAACATATCTCCTGTGAGTGTCAAACTAGGTTTGAAGCATGGTATGTTGTCATTCATTAAGTGATGATAGAGACCATCTCAATGCAACCTTTTCAGAGTTACTTCTCTTAGGTACCTCTATGGCAGAAAAACATCCACTTTTATTATCCAAAAAGGGATGTAATTTCATGTAAACCACTCACTCTATCCTTTACCAAAATTACAAGACATTTTAATACAATTTTACTCACACTTAGACTTATATATAGACATATACTTAGACATATCCCTAGAAATATACATAGGGATACCACTAAAATTTTCTCATATTACTTTATAAATGTTAATTAAACCTATCCTATGATACCAACTATAAGAAACTGAACTTATTATATATAGATTTTACATCTTTTAGATGAATATTAATTATATTACACAAAAACATTCCTGAGGATCATAAAGGTATAATGACTTTTGAAACTTGGAAACATAAACAACTGGTCCATAAGTGAGGTAAATATTCTCCCACTATGTTCTTAATAACTAACACTCTTCTAAGATATATCATACATAATACTATTAATCATAACCTTAGGAAAGGAAATATAAGAAAGGGAAAGCTCAGATACTCATTAAGGGTAAAATAGGGATATATCAATAAATCATGAGCATAAAGGTTTGAGAAAATTATAATGAAATTTTAAAACCATGCCCTTCATATCATAGATCATAAACTTCTGTCATGGAATAAATCATGTTAGTTCATAAGACATGAATCATAATGGAATAAAAGAACATGTACCATGAGAACATAACGTTGGAATAAAACATAGATTTATGGAAAATGTAAAAGAATAGAAAAGTATTTCATTAGTATTAAAGGTTCATTTACAAAACTATTATAGTGGAATGAGTTTACTCCCCAAACTATCTTAGTAGTCAAAGTTCACTCCCTAGAATATCATAGTGAACAAAGTCACTTTTTGAACTCGGTTCACTTTCCATTATAGTTCTGTTGATCTCATGTGATATCAATATCCACCCAATTTATTATATGGAGATATATGTTACAATCCTCAAATAATGAAAATAATACTTACATGTGCCAGAATATCATTAAAAAATCATCATATTAGAAACCAAGAAAGGAAATGAGTTTCATAAACATTTCTTTGTAATATAACCTGTGGAAAAGAAACAGGTTTAATAATCATTTCATCATTTCATCATAGAATAACTTGTGAAAAACTAATTAGATTTCATAAACATTTTATCATGGTATAACCCATGAGAGATAAATGGGTTTCATTAACCTCTTTTCATCCTAAGTATAAACCATTTATAGAAAGAATAAGAATAATATATTGGATTATATCCCTAGTAAAGAATAAGTAACATCAAAGGATGTTATATTAGATGGAAGATTATTTTAAAAGATCACTTAGAACATTTATAGAGTAAAATATCCTTTAAACTTTGAAAAAAAACTTTTAAAACATAATTTTTTTGAAATAATTTTCTTTGAAAATAACTTTTGAAATGTATAAAAGAATCTTTAAAAATAATTTAAAACAGGTATTAAGAAAAATATCCTTTCCACTTTGATTTTTTTAAACATAAAATTTTAAAAAAATAATTTTCTTGGAAAAAAACATTGAAAATTTACAAAGGAATATTGAAAACAATGAGTGGTCACAATGGTATAAAATACTATTCGTGCAATGCAATTTAAAACAAACATTCCTTTCACATTTTCAGTAAAATCCAAACATGCCTTGTTTTTTAAAATGGCATGAAGTTTCCTTTTAAATACCTTTTTAAAAATATAAAAATGGATAATTTTTGTTATTAAATACTTTGGAGAAATATAAATCTTTTTTGAAAACATTTTTAAAAAACATGGATTTGGAAGAAAAATGGTTTTTAGCCAAAGGAAGAAATAATTTTAGTTTTCTTTAAAAGAATTATTTTTGGAATCATGAGAATATAAAGAGAGGTAAATGAAGTGGAAAAATTTATTCTCAAGAGATAAAAAAAGGATAAAAAAATCATTAGTTCATTTAGAGATAGATCATAATATTTCATTATTGTATGCATGATCATAAATAATCCTGATAAATAGTGAGATTGTAACATCAAACCCTTGCCACATTAGTAACTTTTGAATCATAAAACTGATTAAATAATTATAACATCCAGGTAAATAAAGAATAATACATATTTCATATTTATTAATATTTGTGAATTAAATATTAATTTTACTTTAAAGGGGTTGCTATGTTCGATAGCGTACCCGATACGCAACAACGAGTTCCTTTGAAATCTTACATTGCACACTAATAATATAATATTATTATTTTATATGTTAGTTAAATCCTAGAAATTATATTGGTGGTAATGAAAAAAACTAACTAAAATATGATTATACATGTTTGTTAAATGTATTTACATTTATCCAATAAATGTTAGAGGCTTAAAATGTGAATAAATCTAATTTTAAGAATAATTTACATTAAAAGGTTGATTTACCACCTTTTAATGGAGAACCCTCTTTAAATATAGTTTTGGTCACTTTAATACATTCTAATTATCCAAATAAAATCATTCTTTAGAATAGGGACATCAAAATTTACTTTGGGTAATTTTTTGGAATTTTTCTGATAAAGTTCATTTTTTAACGAATAGTGAAAAATATAGTATTTTAATTCAAAAGTGACTTTTAATCTAATTTATTTATATGGTTAGATTATATTTTTAATTGGTTTTAAAGTGATATTGAAAAATATTTTTACCATTTAATCAAATGTTGGTCTTTGGAATTAATTTCACGTTGAAATTGGACATAAACAAGTATCAATCTTTTGATAGTTATTGTTTCTTAAAAACACGCTATTTGTTTTGACAACAGGAATTAATTTTAATATTAATTAATTCCACTTATATGTTTTGAATTTGGAAAAATAGACATAATTTTTGAATTCAGAATATCAAATATAGCTCAGGCTGAATTTTTGGTATTTTTCTGAAAAACTTCAATTTTTTATGAATAGTGACACCACTTAGTGGTAGCTAGAAAAACTGAATTTTTCATTTAAATGAAATTTTACCACTTCTGTGAATTGAATTTCAAAAATCCGACATACATGTTTGTTATAAAGAAGTAAAATGTGGTTCATTAAGATGAAAATATTTTTTGGTGAATAGTAACTTTTGACTTTTATTTACCACGGTTAAAGGTAAATGGGGTAATTCAAGGTTAAAAGAATATTATAATAATTATAAATTACCTTAACACTTTTCCAAACATTATTGGTTGAGTCATTAACGACCATGGGAATCTTTGGGTCGATTTTGAGACCCCATTGAGCCACTTGGGTGTGATAATGACAATTTAGATTAATTAATTTAATGTGAAGACAAAATTGACATTAACAAAACTCTTTTAGTAATTAATTTATATATGGTGTTATATAAGTCCCATTTTAAATTATAAATATTCTTTGGAAATATAAAAAGATTTCCTACATGATAGTATTTTTTTATAATATTTAGACATATACTAAATTAAATTATTTATGACAAAATAATGATGCAGTATTTACCTCATTAATAAATGATTAAAATAAATAAGATTATAATGATTAAAATATTATCCAAAACATGTCCAATTTTGATTGGATGATTTTATTTCGAATATGAGTCATATTATCTTCGACCTTAATGATTTTTGGACCATTAGAAACCGAACATCATTATATTATAAAATAATATTTTCACACTTTCCTAAAGAGCCCCTCCTCTCCCCTATAAAAGAAGACCACTTCTATGCAATTCATCACACCACTCAAGACATTTGGCTCATCCAAACTCTGCCCAATTAGTCTCACTAAATCCCTCTACTCCTCCTAAAAGCCTTACCTTAGGTTGAAGGCACTTCAAGAAGTCCTTTGGTTCAAACCAAAGAGAGTTACCCAAATTAAAGGTAATGGTTTCTCTTAAATTGTATTCTTTTATTTTACTTCTCCAACCCCTAAAATCTTTATTTTTACTTTCTTTTGTAACAACAACAGCATCCTAAATATACTATGATGTTGTTATGAGAAATATTCGAACTACACATACACACAACTCCATCAAATGGATGAAGAACATAATGTTTCTGTGGATGACAAACTAACTCCTCACGAAACGATGATTGTTCAATTACATCTTATTGACTCTCCTGGTGGCCATTATGATGGAACTGTATTTATATATGATATATATTATGTTTATTATTTCCTTATGCTTCTGTACTTCCCAATTATATCAAGCGTTTATGGGTTCCATAGTGGGTAAATATGATAATCTCATTTGAGGAAGCACGAACTACCGCCCCCTCAAAGTGATGTGACTCATTAATGCCTTATGCGGGATGTATAAAGGATATATTTAATGATATTATATATGATATTATACTGTAATTATAATATAACTATGTATAATTATGTTTTAATTCCATTAAAAGAAGAAATAGAAATGAAAGTAGCGTTCATGCGTACGCACAACTTACCGTCTCCATGAACGGTGCATTTCATTTCTTACCTCTAAATGTTATGTACTATTAACGAAACATGTATATACTAGATATATATGATATCCAAATCATGAATATCAATCTAGATATAATGAACCTTTGACCACAAGGAAAACTTGTAAATATAAGGTGTTCATTTTTTACTCAAGTACCAAATATCGACAAAATGAACGTTATTAACTTAAATGATTTCATAATGTTTATAACATGGTAATAAGTGATATAAAATGAATAATAAACTTGTAAAATGTTATTAAGAAAGTATAAATTAACATTATTTTATTATTCATGAGATTAAACAACGATCGAGTCAAGTCGGACATGAGGTAAGGGATCCGACCTCTATCTTTCTTTTCAAGTACTATCTTTTATGTCATTTATTTTATGCTTCTATGTTGGAGGATGTTCTTTTGTATTAACCATACTATAATTCTTATTTTAATATGATTTGAGACCCCCTCTTTCTCTCATCAATTCATTTTAATAATTGTTAAGTGGCGCCGTTAGGCTGCCAAAGTTTCCTAAGGGATTTTCTTATCTCACTTTCAATTCCGTGAGATTTCCATTGTTCGCCACTAATTTATTGAATTTGGTGTATTGTGTACTTCCAATTGATATATATTATAATTATTATCTTTATATTAATGTTATTATATGAATCATTTGGTGGTTATTAACTTTTGGTCATACGAATAAATTGATTACAACGTGGTAAAGGGTTTCATCTCACTTTTTATTCTTGTGAGATTCATGCTATATTTGACACTATTTAATTTTGTATGGTGTATTTACTTCCCATGATTGTAATATTTGTGTAATATAATTTCATTTATGAGTATTTACATCTTCATTTTATGATCCTTATTTCATTTGGCGTATGTTTTGTAAGTTACCAAATCGGTAAGGTAACCATTCACCCTCCTCTTTTTAAAAGGCTTCTTTTTGTTATGTCTTTTAAATTACATCTTATTGTATTGGGACATGTTCTTATATATCCTTATTGATGTAACATTTATTTCCAAGTGATGCGATACCCTTGTTGTCTCATCAACTCATTTTCTGAATTTTAAAGTGATGCTGTTAGGCTATCGAATTTTTACAAGGGAACCTCTTAACCCAATTTCAATTCTTTGGGTTCAACTTGTACTTATTGAATATGTAATACAATGAATATGTTTGAATGACCTATGATTGTCTTACACTTAATATACACTTATATTGGGTGTATTTATATTTTTCACACATAATTATGTGATTGATTTATCTTTAATTTAAGGACACCATCTTTATAAGGGATTTAATCTCAATTTACATTTCCATCGAGACTTCATTGTTGTTATTCACCAATTCATTCTAATATGGTGTATATACTGTAATTTTACATATTATATAATGAATCCCTTTATTCTCATGATATTATAAAGTTCTGATTAAATTTTATTCCTCAATCATTTGTATTCTAGTGTCTCTCTTTTTATTAAAAAAACTCTGTAACTAAAATATCGTTTTAAATGTTTTAAGGATTTATTCTTATAAATATTTCTCATTAATGTCCATGTTTTGAAAATGGGTTTTAGGAATTATTTATATGGACATTAATTTTTTCAAATGATAATTCATTTAAAACCTTCAAAGTGGTATGGGACACTTTGATTCAAAAATCACTTTTTAAAAAGGTTTTGAAAATGATTTGATAAAACATTGTTTATTTCAATATATTGATTTGAAATATTGGAATGTGGAAATTTTATCTTTCCTTTATACATGTGTTATATGTTATGATTATGTTATGGTTATTGGGAATTTTTTACATATACAGGTGGTTCCGTGATAAACCTAGGGCAGGTTTTCCCGAGATAGATCTCCAATGCATTGGGTAACGTGACGTAGGTAAACGTGATGTTTCTCCTAAGAGATATAAGTAATATACTGTTATGGTTATTCCAAGTGTAACTCCCTACGTAGATGTGATAACAAAAATGTAAGTTTGATATGGATGCTATAAGTAACCTTAATGATTTATGATTTGTGTGTGTTATTCATAAATCTTATGATTTCATAAGGTATGTTATGATAGAAAAGTATGGTTTCATGGATTTGTATTTATTGTTGGGATAATGTTTTCCTTCCTTATTTTATAACCCTTACTGATCTTTTTATTCTCATCCAAAGTTTTTTGAAATGTTTTCCACAGGACTTAAAGATGAATACGTTCAAGGATGGGATCAAGGAAAAGTCATGTTGTCTAAAACATGGAACTAGACATGTGTCTTTTTAAGAGTTTTTATTTTATAAAAAAAATGGATACTGAGTAGAAGTGTATACTTGTAATATTCAAGTTGTTATGTAATTTTTATGGCCTAATTATCTAAAACTCTAAACCTGAAACGATCCCCAATGTGAATTATTCATTTAATTCAAGATTATGTAAGGTTTAAGGCCAGGTCCTTTTAGTTGGTATCAAAGGTCGGTTTAGATAACTTTAGAGGTTAGGGTACAATTTAAGCATAAGTTACATTACCATAATGGTTAGGATTTTAGAAAGAGTCATAGTTATTTTTATAAAGTTAATGAGTTTTGGATAACCTGAATAAGTATATCTTAGTGTTTACCCTCCTCATAAGATATTATTTGATGATTTTAATGATATACTCACACTGACCTTTTTGGTTATAGTAAATGGCTAGATCTAGCAGGAACCAAAGAAACAGTGGATGTAAAGAAAACTATGACAGTTTTCTGAATGAGTAGCTAAATTATATGGGAGGTTCAATAAGAACTCTTGTGGTTATTCTCAACCAACTATCTCGAGTCATGATTGACCACCTGAACCTTAGTGATTTTTATAAGACGTCATATATTCGAGAAACAAATCCCTACAGTTGTTTAGGTAATAATCATAAAGGTAAGTATGTTAAAAAAACCTATGTCTCAAAGATGTGTAAAGAAACACATAGGAAAATGTTTCAAAGGGAAAGAAAGATGCTTTAGATGTGGAAATAAAGGTCATAAAGCAAGAACCTACCATGGAAAAAGGAAGCATCTTGTTGACTCTAGGAAAGGGAAAGAAGTTCTTTATGAAGGATCAATTGAATGTTTTAAATGTGGTGTGCATGGTCATTATGAAAACACTTGTCCTATGAAGAAGTTTCGGGAATGGGATCACCAGGATCGTACAAATATTCGTTTACTAATACCTAATGCCATTCAGATTGAGGATGAAGAAACTAAAAATGACCAAAGAAAGGTATGGATTATTTTTTAACATATATTTTTCTATTATTGAAATCTTAGTATATGATTCATGATTTTTTTGTAGGAAAGAATTATTTCAGAATAAGTTGGTAAACAATGGTTAATGGATCATGAAGAATGTTGAATGAGTAAGAGGTCAACATATAAGGGATTCAAGAGTTATAGTAGATTTCAGGATGGTGAAATGACTAAAAGTATTAAGGCTCTTTTGATAATGGGATTACATTAGAAGACATTTTATATTATGTGTAACCCTGATGTTTGATATATGAAAATTTTATTCAAGGAATAATTATCTTCTCTTTTTGTGGATATAGTTATAAAGAACCATTTGGGTTTATATGATCCTTGAATTTGAGGCAATTACCGGTTAACACATTTTGGGATGCAAAAAAGAAATTATTAGACAACGTTTGTGGTTAAAATAAGTTATGGTTATTTTTGATGAATTTATCTATTATTGGGAATTCTATAAAATTATGTAGTTTTTGAAAATGGACAACACACAAACCGTGTGACAACCCGTCGCATCGGACAAAGCTGTGGGAATCGAACCCACAACCAAAGTGCGACTGATATTTATCGCCTACCACTGGACTATGTGAAGTCCCTGGTAAGTATGACTAATTATTTTTAGTTGTATGATCTTATGAATCAGGAATAAGTTGATTTTGGGTTATCTATGGAAATGATTAACCTATCATGGAGGTTATGCGATTAAGTTAATTACTTTTTAGTATGAGACTTTAAGTGTAACAGATGTTATTTGGAGATAAATGTTAAGATTTACCTTGGAAGACTATGTGATTAAATCCTTTAGATATTTTGGCTTCAATCTTATTTTGGATTACTTTGAATAATTTTATGTAGAACTGTTTATTTAATGGTTTTTCTTGAGCTTTGGGTTCTATTTGTTGAATTTTGGAGCTTAAGATTAGTATTTATTTTTATAAAGGATTATCCTTTTAGTTATTATCTGATCTTATACTAAAGATTTTGGTTTTAGTTAATATCTAAAGGAATAGGAAATATATTGTTCATCTTTTGTGGATTATGTGATTCTCTCGAAGTTTATTATAGTGGTCTTAATGCGAAAAAAAGTCATCCTGAATATTAATCGTTTAGAGAAAATATGAGTTTGTGTTAGAAATCTAGTAAAAGATGATTGTCTACATGACAAGTAAGTATATTTACTTATATTTTTGGTTAAGATCATAAATAAATTCCTCAAAGAAAAGTAACTTTAAATGAAAACCTTGTCCGTTAACTTTTCCTACTAGGGAATCAAAGACTGTTTAACCCATCACAAGTTTGTGATTTTCTGGTGGTTAACTTTCTCTTAAACATGTTTCCTATCACTCTCCAAAAGAACGTGACCCTCTGTTTTCTTTTCCATATCCATGTTTCCATGGAATCTTAATATGGGTTAACTCGGGTGACCTTTGTGCTTCTCTTTTTTTCTTTTAAAGTGATAGTTTTACTGACTCTTTTTCCGATGTGGGACTTTCAATGAAGTTTCTGAGCCTTTTTTTAAATTGTGAGGATGAAATTCCGAAAAGGGGGGAAGGATGTAGCATCCCAGGTAAATAAAGAATAAGACATATTTTATATTTATTAATATTTGTGAATTAAATATTAATTTTACTTTAAAGGGGTTTCTAGGTTCGATATCATACTTGATACGCAACAACAGGTTCATTTGAAATCTTACATTGCACACTAATAATATAATAATATTATTTTATATGTTAGTTAACTCCCAACCATTATATTGGTGTTAATGAACAAAAATAACTATAATATTATTATACATGTTTGTTAAATGTATTTACATTTATCCAATAAATGTTAGAGGCTTAAAATGTGAATAAATCTAATTTTAAGCATAATTTACATTAAAAGGTCAATTTACATCCTTTTAATGGCGAACCATCTTTAAATATAGTTTTTGTCACTTTAATACACTCTAATTGTCCAAAACAAATCCTTCTTTAGAATGGGTACATCAAAATTTACTTTGGGTAATTTTTCGGTATTTTTCTGATAAAGTTCATTTTTTAATGAATAGTGAAAAATATTATTTTTTAATTCAAATGTGTTTTTTTAATATAATTTATTTATATGGTTAGATTATATTTTTAATTGGTTTTAAAGTCAAATTGAAATATATTTTTACCATTTAATCCAATGTTGGTCTTTGGTATTAATTTCACTTTGAAATTGGACATAAACAAGTATCAATCTTTTGATAGTTATTGTTTCTTAAAAACACGCTATTTGTTTTGATAGCGGGAAATAATTTTAAAACTAATTAATTACAATTATATGTTTTGAATTTGGAAAAATAGACATCATTTTTTAATTCGAAATATCAAATATAGCTTAGGCTGAATGTTTTGTATTTTTCTGAAAAATTTCAATTTTTGATGAATACTGACACCACTTAGTGGTAGTTAAAAAAACTGACTTTTTCATTTAAATGAAAATTTACCACTTCTGTGTATTGAATTTCAAAAATCCTACATACATGGTTGTTATCAATAAGTAAAATGTGGTTCATTAAGATGAAAATAATTTTTGGTGAATAGTAACTTTTGACTTTTATTTATCGCGGTTAAAGGTAAATTGGGTAATTCAAGGTTAAAAGAATATTATAATAATTCAAAATTACCTTAAAACTTGTCCAAACTCTATTGGTTGAGTCATTAAAGATCATGGGTATCTTTGGGTCAATTTTGGGACCCCATTGAGCCACTTGGGTGTGATAATGACAATTTAGATTAATTAATTTAATGTGAAGAAAAAATTGACATTAACAAAACTCTTTCAGTAATTAATTCTTATATGGTGTTATATAAGCCATTTTTTAAACTATAAAAATTATTTGGAAATATAAAAAGATTTCCTACATGAGAGTATTTTTTTATAATTTTTAGACATCGACTAAATTAAATTATTTATGACATAATAATGATGCAGTATTTACCTCATTAATAAATGATTAAAATAAATAAGATCATAATGATTAAAATGTTATCCAAAACATGTCCAATTCTGATTGGATGATTTTATTTCTAATATGATTAATCTTATATTAGAAATTAATGATTTTTTGGACCATTAGAAACCGAAAATCATTATATTATAAATTAATATTTTCACACTTTCCTAAAGAGCCCCTCCTCTCCCCTATAAAAGAAGACCACTTCTATGCAATTACTCACACCTCTAAAGCCATTTAACTCGTCAAAAATCTTCCCAATTAGGCTCCCTACATCCCTCTACTCCTTATAAAAGCCTTACCTCAGGCAGAAGTCACTTTAAGAAGTCCTTTGGTTCAAACCAAAGGGAGTTACCCAAATTAAAGGTAATGGTTTCTCTTAAATTGTTTTCTTTTATTTTACTTCTCCAACCCCTAAAATATTTTTATTTCATTTATTTTGTAAAAACAACAGTATCCTAAATATACTATTATTTTTTAATGAGAAATATTCTAACTGCACATACACACAACTCCATCTAATGGATGAAGAACATAATGTTTCTGTGGATGGAAAACTAACGCCTCATGAAATGATGATTGTTTAATTACATCTTACCGACTCTCATGGTGGCCATTATGATGGCACATTATTTATATATGATATATATTATGTTTATGATTTCCTTATGCTTATGTAATTCCCAATTATATCAAGCCTTTATGGTTTCCATAGTGGGTAAATACAATAATCTCATTTAAGGAAGCGCGGACTACCGCCCCCTCAAAGTGACGTGACTCGTTAATGATTTATGTGGGATGTATAAAGGATAGAGTTAATGATATTATATTGGAATTATAATATACCTATGTATAATTATGTTTTAATTCCATTAAAATACGAAATTGAAATGAAAGCATCATTCATGCGTACGTACGACTTACCGTCTCCATGAATGGTGCATTTCATTTCTTACCTCTAAATGTTATGTAATATTATAAAAACATGTATATAATGGATATATATGATATATATGATATCCAAATCATGAATATAAATCTTTATATAATGAAACTTTGACCACAAGGACAACTTATAAATATAAGGTGTTCATTTTTTACTCAAGTACCAAATATCGACAAAATGAACGTTATTAACTTAAATGATTGCATAATGTTTATAACATGGTAATAAGTGATATAAAAGAAATAATAAACTTGAAAAAGGTTCTTAATAAAGTAGAAATTAACTTTATTTTATTATTCAGGAGATTAAATAACGATCGAGTCAAGTCGGACATGAGGTAAGGGATCTGACCTCTCTCTTTCTTTTCAAGTACTCTCTCTTATGTCATTTCTTTTATTCTCCTATGATGGAGGATGTTATTTTATATTCACCATAATGTAATTTTTATTTCCATATAATGAGAGACCCCCTATTACTCTCATCAATTCATTTTAATAATTGTTAAGTGGTTCCGTTAGGCTGCCAAATTTTCGTAAGGGATTTTCTTATCTCACTTTCAATTCCATGAGATTTACATTGTTCGCCAATAATTTATTGAATGTGGTGTATTGTGTACTGAAAATTGATATATATTATCATTATTATCTTTATATTCATGTTGTTATGTGAATCATTTGGTGGTTATTAACTTTTGGTCATACGACTCAGTTGATTACAACGTGGTAAAGGGTTTCGTCTCACTTTTTATTCTTGTGAGATTCATGCTATATTTTCCACTATTTACTTTTGTATAGCATATGTACTACCCATGATTGTACTATTTGTGTAATATACTTTAATTTATGAGTATTTAAATCTTCATTGTATGATCCTTCTTTCATGTGGCATATGTTTTGTAAGTTACCAAATCTGTAAGGTGACCATTCACCCTCCTCTTTTTAAAAGGCTTATTTTTGTTATATCTTTTAAATTACATATTATTATGTTGGGATATGTTCTTCTATATCCTTATTTTTTAACCCTTATTTCCAAGTGATGGGATACCCTTTTTGTCTCATCAACTCATTTTCTGAATTTTAAAGTGACGTTGTTAGGCTGTCGAATATTTACAAGGGAACCTCTTAACCCAATTTCAATTATTTGGGTTCAACTTGTACTTATTGAATATTTCATCCAATGAATTTGTGTGAATGAAATATGATTTTCCTACACTTAATATCCACTTATATTGGGTGTATTTATATTTTTCACACATAATTATGTGATTTATTTATCCTTAATTTAAGGATACCATCTTTATAAGGGATTTCATATCAATTTACATTTCCATTGAGACTTCATTGTTGTTATTCACCAATTCACTCTAATATGGTGCATATACTGTACTTTGACATATTATATCATGAATACCTTTATTCTCATGATATTATAAAGTTCTGATAAAATGTTATTCCTCAATTATTTGTATTCAAGTGTCTCTCTTTTTGTTAAAAAAACTCTTTAACTAAAATATCGTTTTTAAAGTTTTAAAGATTTATTCTTCTAAATATTTCTCATTAATGTCCATGTTTTCAAAATGGGTTTTAGGATTTATTCATATGGACATTAATGTTTTAAAATTATAATTCATTTAAAAGCTTCAAAGTGGTATGGGACACTTTGATTCAAAAATATCTTTTTAAAAAGGTTTTCAAAATTATTTGATAAAACATTTTTTTATTTCAATATCTTGATTTGAAATATTGGAATGTGGAAATATTATCTTTCCTTTATACATGTGTTATATGTTATGATTAAGTTATGGTTATTGGGCATTGTTTACATATATGGGTGGTTCCGTGATAAACCTAGGGCGGGTGAGCCCGAGATAGCTCTCCAATGCATTGGGTAATGTGACGAAGGTAAACGTGATGTTTCTACAAAGAGATATAGGGAATATACTGTGATGTTTATTCCAAGTGTTACTCCCTACGTAGGTGTGATAACTACAATGTAAGTTTGATATGGATGCTATAAGTAACCTTAATGATTTATGATTTGTGTGTGTTATTCATAAATATTATGATTTCATAAGGTATGTTATGATAGAAAAGTATGGTTTCATGGATTTGTATTTATTGTTGGGATAGTGTTTTCCTTCCTTATTTTATAACCCTTATTGAGATTTTTATGATCATCCAAACTTTTTGAAATGTTTTCTACAGGACTTGAAGATGAATAGGTTCAAGGATGGGATCAAGGAAAAGTCATGATATCTAAAACATAGAACTATACATGTGTCTTTTTAAGAGTTTTTATTTTATGAAAAAAATGGATACTGAGTAGAAATGTCTACTTGTAATATTCAAGTTGTTATGTAACATTTATGGCATAATTCTCTAAAACTCTAAACCTGAAAAATCCCCAATGTGAATTATTCATTTAATTTAAGATTATTTAAGGTTTAAGGCAGAGTCCTTGTAGTTGGTATCAAAGGTCGGTTTAGATAACTTTAGAGGTTAGGGTACAATTTAAGCATAAGTGACATTACCATAATGGTTAGGATTTTAGAAAGAGCCATAGTTATTTTTATAGAGTGAATGAGTTTAAGATTACATGAATAATTATATCTTAGTGTTTACCCTCCTCATAAGATATTATTTGATGATTTTATTGATATACTCACACTGACCTTTTTGGTTATAGTAAATGGTTGGATCTAGCAGGCCCCAAAGTAACAGTGGATGTGAAGAAAACTATGACAGTTTTCTGAATGAGCATTTGAATGATATGGGAGGTGCAATGAGAACTCTTGTGGTTATTCTCAACCAACTATCTGAAGTCATGATTGACCACCTGAACCTTAGTGATTTTTATAAGACATCATATATGTGAGAAACAAATACCTACGGTTTTTCAGGTAATAATCATAAAGGTAAGTATGTTCAAAAACCTATGTGTCAAAGATGTGGAAAGAAACACATAGGAAAATGTTTCAAAGGGACAGAAAGATGCTTTTGATGTGGAAATAAAGGTCATAAATCAAAAACCTTCCATGGAACAAGGAAACATCTAGTTGACTCTAGGAAAGAGAAAAAAGTTCTTTCTGAAGGATCAATTGAATGTTTTAAATGTGGTGTGCATGGTCATTATGCAAACACATTTCCTAAGAATAAGTTTGGGGAATGGGATCACTAGGATAGTACAAATATTCATTTACCAATACCTAATGCCATTCTGATTGAGGATGAAGAAACTGACAATGAACAATGAAAGGTATGGATTATTTCTTAACATATGTCTTCTTATTATTGAAATATTAGGATATAATTCATGATTTTGTTTGTGAGAAAGAATTATTTCAGAATAAGTTGGTAAAAAATGGTTAATGGATCATGAAGAATGTTGAATGAGTAAGAGGTCAACATATAAGGGATTCAATAGTTATGGTATATTTCAGGATGGTGAAATGCTTAAAAGTATTAATGATCTTTTGATGATGGGATTACATTAGAAGACTTTTTATAGTATGTGTTACCCTGATGTTTGATATATGAAAATTTTATTCAAGGAGTAATTATCTTCTCTTTTGTGGATATAGTTATAAAGAACCATTTGGGTTTATATGATCCTTGAATTTGAGGCAATTACCAGTAAATACATTTTGGGATGCAAAAAAAAATTTATTAGATAACCTTTGTGGTTAAAATATGTTATGGTTATTTTTGATGAATTTATATATTATTAGGAATGATATAAAATTATGTAGTTTTTTAAAAAGGACAACACGCAAACCGCGTGACAACCCGTCCCGTCGGACGAAGCTATGGGATTGTAACCCACAACCAAAGTGCGACTGGTATTTATCGCCTACCACTGGACTACGTGAAGTCCCAGGTTAGTATGACTAATTATTTTTAGTTAGATGATCTTATGAATCAGGAATAAGTTGATTTTGGGTTATCTATGGAAATGATTAACCTATCATGAAGGATATGTGATTAGGTTAATTACTTTTCAGTATGAGACTTTAAGAGTAACTGATGTTATTTAGAGATAAATGTTAAGATTTACCTTGGAAAACTATGTGATTAAATCCTTCAGAGATTTGGGTTTCAATCTTAGTTTGGATTACTTTGAAGAATTTTAAGGATAACTGTTTATTTAATGGTTTTTCTTGAACCTTGGGTTCTTTTTGTTGAATTTTGGAGATTAAGATTAGTATTTCTTTTTATAAAGGATTGTCATTTTTGTGATTATATGATCTTATACTAAATTTTTTGGTTTTAGTTAATATATAATGGCATGGGAACTATATAGTTCATCTTTTGTGGATTATGTGATTCTCTCGAAGTTAGTTATAATGCTCTTAATGTGAAAAATTCATCCTGAATATTAATCATTTGGAGAAAATATGAGTTTGTGTAAAAAATATAGTAAAATATGAATGTCTAAATTTCAAGTAAGTATATTTCCTTATGTTTTCGGTTAAGATCATAAATAAATTCCTCAATGAAAAGTAACTTTAAACAAAAACCTTGTCTGTTAACTTTTCTTACTGGGGAATCAATGACTGTTTAACCCATAAAAGTTTGTGATTTTCTGGTGGTTAACTTTCTGCTAAACAGGTTTCCTATCACTATACATCAGAACTTGACCCTTTGTTTTCTCCTCCATATCCATGTTTTTATGGAATTTTAATATGGGTTAACTTGGGTGACCTTTTTGCTTCTCTTTCTTTCTTTTAAAGTGATAGTTTTACTGACTCTTTTTCTGATGTGAGACTTTCAATGAAGTTTTTGATCTTTTTTTTTTAAATTGAGAGGACACAATTCCAAAAAAGGGGGGAAGGATGTAACATCCCAGGTAAATAAAGAATAAGACATATTTCATATTTATTAATATTTTTGAATTAAATATTAATTTAACTTTAAAGGGGTTTCTATGTTCGATAGCGTACCTGATACGTAATAACGGGTTCCTTTGAATTCTTACATAGCACACTAATAATATAATATTATTATTTTATATGTTAGTTAAATCCCAAACATTTTACTAGTGGTAATGAACAAAACTAACTACAATATGATTATACATGTTTGTTAAATGTATTTACATTTATCCAATAAATGTCAGAGTCTTAAAATGTGAATAAATCTAATTTTAAGCATAATTTACATTAAAAGGTCGATTTACTGCCTTTTAACATAGAACCCTATTTAAATATAGTTTTGGTCAATTTAATACATTCTAATTGTCCAAATAAAATCCTTATTTAGAATGGGGACATAAAAATTTACTTTGGGTAATTTTTTGGTATTTTTCTGATAATGTTCATTTTTTAATGAATAGTGAAATATATTGTATTTTAATTCAAAAGTGCCTTTTAATCTAATTTATTTATATGGATATATTATCTTTTTAATTTGTTTTAAAGTGAAATTGAAATATATTTTTACCATTTAATCTAATTTTGGTCTTTGTAATTAATTTCACTTTGAAATTGGACATAAACAAGTATCAATCTTTTGATAGTTATTGTTTCTTAAAAACACGCTATTTGTTTTGATAACGAGAATTAATTTTAAAATTAATTAATTCCACTTCTATGTTTTGAATTTGGAAAAATAGACATCATTTTTGAATTTGGAATATAAAATATATCTTAGGGTGAATTTTTGGTATTTTTCGGAAAAACATCAATTTTTGATGAATAGTGACACCACTTAGTGGTAGTTAAAAAACTGACTTTTTCATTTAAATGAAATTTTACCACTTCTGTGAATTGAATTTCAAAAATATGAAATAAATGGTTGTTATAAATAAGTAAAATTTGGTTCATTAAGATGAAAATAATTTTTGGTGAATAGTAACTTTTGACTTTTATTAACCGCGGTTAAAGGTAAATGGGGTAATTCAAGGTTAAAAGAATATTATAATAATTCAAAATTACATTAAAACTTGTCCAAACCTTATTGGTTGAGTCATTAACGACCATGTTCATCTTTTGGTTGATTTTGGGACCCCATTGAGCCACTTGGGTGTGATAATGACAATTTAGATTAATTAATTTAATGTGAAGACAAAATTGACATTAACAACACTCTTTTAGTAATTAATTTTTATATGGTGTTATATAAGTCCTATTTTATACTATAAATATTATTTGTAAAGATAATAATAATTCATACATGATAGTATTTTTTTTATATTTTTTAGACATCGACTAAATTAAATTATTTATGACACAATAATGATGCAGTATTTACCTCATTAATAAATGATTAAAATAAATAAGATTATAATGATTAAAATATTATCCAAAACATGTCCAATTATGATTGGATGATTTTATTTCGAATATGAGTCATCTTATCATTGACCTTAATGATTTTTGGACCATTATAAACCGAAAATCATTATATTATAAAATAATATTTTCACACTTTCCTAAAGAGCCCCTCCTCTCCCCAATAAAAGAAAACCACTTCTATGCAATTACTCACACCTCTAAAGCCATTTGGCTCATCCAAACTCTACCCAATTAGGCTCCCTAAATCACTATACTCCTCCTAAAGCCTTAAGTTAGGCATAAGGAACTTTAAGAAGTATTTTGGTTCAAACCAAAGGGAGTTACCCAAATTAAAGGTAATGGTTTCTCTTAAATTGTTTTCTTTTATTTTACTTTTCCAACCCCTAGAATCTTTTTATTTACTTTATTTTGCAACAAAAACAGTATCCTCAATATACTAGGATGTTGTTATGAGAAATATTCGAACTACACATACACACAACTCCATCCAATGGATGAATAACATAATGTTTCTATGGATGACAAACTAACGCCTCACGAAACGATGATTGTTCAATTAAATCTTACCAACTCTCATGGTGGACATTATGATGGAAATGTATTTATATATGATATATATTATGTTTTTTATTTACTTATGCTTCTGTACTTACCAATTATATCAATCCTTTATGGTTTCTATAGTGGGTAAATACGATAATCTCATTTGAGGAAGCACGGACTACCGCCCCATCAAAGTGATGTGACTCGTTAATGCCTTATTTGGAATGTATAAAGGATAGAGTTAATGGTATTATACTGGAATTATAATATACCTATGTATAATTATGTTTTAATTTTATTAAAATAATAAATAGAAATGAAAGTAGCGTTCATGCCTACGTACGGCTTACCGTCTCAAAGAACGGTGCATTTCATTTCTTACCTGTAAATGTTATGTACTATTATAAAAACATATATATACTGGATATATATGATATATATGATATATATGATATCCAAATCATGAATATAAATCTGGATATAATGAAACTTTGACCACAAGGACAACTTGTAAATATAAGGTGTTCATTTTTTACTCAAGTACCAAATATCGATAAAATGAATGTTATTAACTTAAATGATTGCATAATTTTATAACATGGAAATAAGTGATATAAAAGGAATACTAAAATTGAAAATGGTTCTTAATAAAGTATAAATTAACTTTAGTTTATTATTTAGGAGATTATAGAACGATCTAGTCAAGTCAGACACGCGGTAAGGGATCCAACCTCTCTCTTTCTTTTCAAGTACTCTCTTTTTTGTCATTTATTTTATGATCCTATGATAGAGGATGTTATTTTATATTCACCATACTGTAATTTTTATTTTAAAATGATGAGATACCCCCTATTACTCTCATCAATTCATTTTAAGAATTGTTAAGTGGCGCCGTTAGGCTGCCGAATTTTCGTAAGGGATTTTCTTATATCACTTTCAATTCCATGTGATTTCCATTTTTCACCACTAATTTATTGAATGTGGTGTATTGTGTAATGCCAATTGATATATATTATCATTATTCTCTTTATATTCATGTTATTCTGTGAATAATTTGGTGGTTATTATCTTTTGGGCATACGACTCAGTAGATTACAACGTGGTAAAGGGTTTCGTCTCAGTTTTTATTATTCTGAGATTCATGATATATTTGCCACTATTTACTTTTGTATGTTGTATGTACTGCCCATGATTGTACTCTTTATGTAATATACTTTCATTTATGAGTATTTATATCTTAATTGTATGATCCTTCTTTCATGTGGTGTATGTTTTGTAAGTTACCAAATCGGTAAGGTAACCATTCACCCTCATCTTTTTAAAAGGATTATTTTTGTTATGTCATTTAAATTACTTATTATTATGTTGGGATATGTTATTCTATATCCTTATTGATGTAACATTTATTTACAAGTGATTAGATACCCTTTTTTTCTCATCAACTCATTTTCTGAATTTTAAAGTGATGCTGTTAGGCTGTCAAATTTTTACAAGGGAACCTCTTAACCTAATTTCAATTCTTTGGGTTCAACTTGTACTTATTGAATATGTCATCCAATGAATATGTGTGAATGACCTATGATTGTTTTATACTTAATATCCACTTATATTGGGTGTATTTATATTTTTCACACATAATTATGTGATTGATTTATCCTTAAAAGGATACAATCTTTATAAGGGATTTCATCTCAATTTACATTTCCATTGAGACTTCATTGTTGTTATGCACCAATTCACTCTAATATGGAGTATATAATGTACTGTAACATATTATATCATGAATCCCTTTATTCTCATGATATTATAAAGTTCTGATTAAATGTTATTCCTCAATCATTTGTATTCAAGTGTCTCTCTTTTTGTTAAAAAAGCTCTTTAACTAAAATATCATTTTAAATGTTTTAAAGATTTATTCTTCTAAATATTTCTCATTAATGTCCATGTTTTCAAAATGGGGTTTAGGATTTATTTATATGGAAATTAATGTTTTAAAATGATAATTAATTTAAAAGATTCAAAGTGGTATGGGACACTTTGATTCAAAAATATCTTTTTAAAAAGGTTTTGAAAATGATTTGATAAAACATTGTTTATTTCAATATATTGATTTGAAATATTGGAATGTGGAAATGTTATATTTACTTTATACACGTGTTATATGTTATGATTATGTTATGGTTATTGGGCATTGTTTACATATACGGGTGGTTCCGTGATAAACCTTGGGCAGGTGAGCTCGAGATAGCACTCCAATGCATTGGGTAACATGACATAGGTAAACGTGATGTTTCTAATAAGAGATATAGGGAATATACTGTGATGGTTATTCCAAGTGTAACTCCCTACGTAGCTGTGATAGCTACACTGTATGTTTTATATGGATGCTATAAGTAACCTTAATGATTTATGATTTGTGTGTGTTATTCATAAATCTTATGATTTCATAAGGTATGTTATGATAGAAAAGTATGATTTCATGGATTTGTATTTATTATTGGGGTATTGTTTTGCTTCCTTATTTTATAACCCTTACTGATCTTTTTATGCTCATCCGATGTTTTTGAAATTTTTTCCATAGGACTTAAAGATGAATAGGTTCAAGGATGAGATCAAGGAAAAGTCATGCTATCTAAAACATGGAACTAGACATGTGTCTTTTTAAGAGTTTTTATTTTATGAAAAAATGGATAATGAGTAGAAGTGTCTACTTGTAATATTCAAGTTGTTATGTAATAGTTATGGCCAAATTCTCTAAAACTCTAAACCTGAAAAGATTCCCAATGTGAATTATTCATTTAATTCAATATTATGTAAGGTTTAAGGGCGGGTCCTTATAATAATAACATCAATTTAGAATTTAAATATCATTAATATAAGAATATAGAGGATATAAAATGTCAAAGGGGTGGTATATACGCCTCTTAAAATAATATAGGTGCATAACATAATGTATGTCCCAAAGAAAAAAAATTAAGACAAAAATCCAATACCGCTTTAGTATCTTTTGAATCATAAACCCTGTGAAATGGAGATACTAAAATCTATATAAAAATAACCATAATTTTTTTTATTAGAATTTAAAATATATTCATGATCATTATATACACCACATATAATAAACAAGGAGTGAATATGGCATGTATCTTACAGATATAAAAGTGAGGTAAAAAATCCCTTACCTTATGTTTTGACTTCCTTAATACACATTATAACCAATTATATAATAAATATAAGTTTATTATACATTTATTAAATAAGAATAATCATTTTTATTATACCATATATGATTTAATAATGACTTTTCATTACCAATTTATTAACAATTCCATGTTAAAATTACATTTCAGGTAATCACTACATCATTTTTCCTATATGTTTTAGTTGGTATTTTTGGTCCTCTTAAATTGATATTGGTTAAATAATTTCCATAATTTTAACCATAATTTATATACAATATATATTCATTATATGTTTATCTATATTAATGCAATGAAGTCATAAATAGAAAAAGAAATAAACTGTTTATGGAGACTGTAGGTCGTATGCACGCATGAATGTTGTTTCCATTTTCTTAATGAATGAAATGAAAGAATGATAAATAATATGTTATAATTATAGAATAATTTTTATTTTTTATATATGAAAAATATTCATTAAATTTATACTAATCACCATCTATGAAAAGCATTAGTGAAAAACAAATCACATTGCATCGCGAGGCGGTAGTCCGTCATACTCACGAATGATGTTATTATATCCCCACATAACAAAAATGAATAATGTGAATGTGATATAATAATTAAATAAGTATAATTATGTTTCAAAAATCATATATTTTTTAATATATCTTTATTACCATTAACAGAAATCAAAAATGAAAAGCATAACACATCGGTTTGTGAGGTGGTAGTCTGCTGTACAAATGAGTAACATTATTATTTTCCAATGAGTTGGGAGGTAATAAGGGATATGTGTTATTATAATAAAAGAGGTATACAAAATCATAATTATAATATATAAAAATTAAATCCATCATTATATTCATCTGTGAGAGGTGGTGATGGAAAATAATTCACATCGGTTTGTGAGGCGTTAGTCCTCCGTACACATGAATAATTATTTTGTAACCCATTTTTTGAATTTGAATTGGTTGTAGGTACAGAAATAGAAATAAAAAATATTAATATATTTAATCTAATAATTTTATTATATCATAATTTTTAATAATAATTTAAGTAGGTGGAGGAATAAATAAAATAAAACAATCCATTAGGGTTGTTACCTCTTCATTAGACAAATTCTTTTGGTATGCATGAAAATCATTCATAGGTTGGATTTATAAAACAAATAAAAATTATAGGATTATTTTAGGGAATTAAGTAAGTTATTTGGTAAGGTAGTTTCAAAAAATTGTGGTTTGGATGTGAGAATAAGAGAGGAGAGTGGGTGACCGTTTATTAGTGGGGGAGAGGACACACTTGGTATTTTTTTTAAAGAATTAAGTGTACCCACATATTGCATGTGAAAAAAATCTCAAAAATGGGTAATTAATTAATATTATAAATTAAGAGGTATAAATATTTCCATAAAATAGATATTTTATAAGTTTATATGTCATTTTAACCCTAATATTTTTAGATTAACCCCTAGTAAACCCATTTTCACCTTAACCGTGATAATTAATCTTTTTACTGTTTTTACAATTAATTATGGTCAAAAAATAATTTTACATTATTATATAATATAAATTATTATTATTTTAAATATATAATATTTTCTTCTAAATTAAATTTATATAATTGGTAAAATTTAATTTAAAATTAATCCCACAGACACGACGAAAAAGTGGGTTTCCAAAGTGAAAAGTTGAAGTAGTTTTTATATAAAAATAAAATATGAAATTGATTCAAATGAACTAAATTATATTAATATATATATAATTGAACTAATATTACTTTTAGAACCATATTAAAATAAAATTTATCTCGTAAAAGTTTTTAATGAAAAGATAGTGTTTAATAAAAACCAGTATTGTTTACTATTCACAAAAAAATTATCTTTTTAAAAACATATTCAAAAAATAAATCCCAGATAATTTTAAAATTATGATTTAATAAATGATTTTAAATTTATCAAATAAATTTCCTAAACGTTTCAAAAATTAATTTCAAAATATGTTCCAAAATGCGTCAAAACTGATTTTTAGAAAAACATTATTTTAAGTATAAAATTGGATTTATTCTTATATCTTGTCTAAAAAACACATAATATGAATTTTAAACATTTTATTTAATATATAATATATAAATTTATTTAAAATAACTCACAAAAAGTGATTTTTTTATTTCTTTTGAGGTAAAACTTGTTTATTCACATAAAAATAGTTTTTTAGAAGATGGTTTCCTTTTTTTAAATTGTTTTTATTTTAATTTAAAATTAATTGGTCACCAAATAATTCATTATATATACAATTTTCAACCATATATTTCTATAATTTAGTTAATTCTATTCATTCCCCCCATTCCAATGGTTATGTGATAACTATCATATTAAATAATAATATTTATTAGTATGTCACGTTTCATTTAAACTTGATGTTTTCACAACCCAAGCTACACTTAGTGTTGTATGTAACACAAGATATAATTAGTGCTGCATGTAATGAAATCTATACTCAATGTTTTTTATATCTTAATATAAACTCAGTTTTTCATGTAACATAAAATATCGAAAAGTTTAAATTTATTTGAAAAAAAAATAT
Organism: Viscum album; assembly: GCA_963277665.1. Taxonomy (NCBI): domain Eukaryota; kingdom Viridiplantae; phylum Streptophyta; class Magnoliopsida; order Santalales; family Viscaceae; genus Viscum; species Viscum album. Next base: position 1,523,948,525 of record OY728137.1, read on the forward strand.
TTCAAAAAATCTCAGGGTGTTGCAAGATCAGCCACCACTCAATTGATATAAGCTTCATTTTTAATCTAAAATTTATCTTATTTTTAGAAAAAGTAATAAAATTATTCCCAAACCTATCATAATACCAGTAGTAGCCAACAGACCTTGACCTATTATCTTGAGCAGTAATCTAGAAAGAATTGAATGATTTCTGTTTTTTTGATGTTTTATTCTTTAGTTAGTCTTTATTCAGGGAATAGATTCTCTCACACTTTCTCATATCCACTATATATGTATTCTAGTGTTACTCATCAAATTTATTCATCTATTTTTTTGTATATTTTTTTGAAACCAAAACTATACAAGAAACTATAATTAGAATGAAAATAATTTTCTAGACTGGATAATACTTTTTCTTTGAGATTTATAGATACTGATCATTATATCATCTCAGAATATTTTTTCTATATAATAGAGGTATTTTATCACAATATTCCTCCTTTTAAATATTTTTGGATGTAAATATTATCTTAGCTTATGTCACTTTAATAACTTCAAGATTAATATCTAATTTAAGACACTTCATATTGAGGATATTATTATCATCCACTACTCACTTAAATATATCTTTATAATCCTTTGTAATATTCTCAACAAGTTCCTCATGTGATTGGATTTTATCTTTCAAGGAAAGATCAATATTCTTATTTCTACTACCTCTTATTCTTAATTAATCTTATGATATTGTGATTAAATTTTCTAATACATGGATCCTTTCTTTATGAACATTATTTTATTCTTCTCCCTCATGTTTTGTATTGATCCACTCATTATTGAATATAGAGAAACATTATTCATGTTATAAATCCATGGAAATTATGGATCCTACTTATTTGGATATATTTTCACACATCAACACATTTTGTTCTAAATTTGTCTCTAAATTTTTAGAATATTACTCAAGATACGTGATTTCCTTCTACATGATTTTAAAGAATCCATAAATAAAAGTGAAAATTATTTTTTCGTAATTATATAAGGTGTCCTTTAAAAACCAATTTAATTTTCTTATGAATACTCCGAAATTTAATATTCCCCAACCGTTGTTAGTTATTCTATAAGACAGTCTTTTAAATAAACTTAAGTTACCTATTCATTAGGTAAATATTGTGAAATACATTATTAAAAAGTGTTTTCATTCTTCTCACTCATTGATTAAACCACAACTTCTTCTTTATCTATTCCAGACGTGTCTTCTTTAGAATTAAAACATATGGAAACTGATTTTTATTTCAATTTTCAAAATATGAATACCTTCTCATCACAAGCTCCTTAAATAGATAGATTATCTATATATATGAAAAAAAATAAATTTAATTTAATGAACTTAAATTAGTAGTGAGTTATCATCCCCTTCATTCTTTACTGAGAACTTTTTCAATTTAATTGAGTCTCTTTTAATTATGTCATTCAATGTATTTGAAGATATTTATTCCATGATTGGTTTAATAGGGAACTCACAAAATTATGAAAATATAAACTTCATAAATCCATTATAATGAAAAAATCAAAACATAAAAACAAAATATCTATTGATTTTTGTGAATCTAGTCATAGGTGGAACCTATTCTCTGATACCAATTTTTTGGATCACTAGGGTTATGACCAATATTGGAGGAGGGGTTGGGGTTGAATTAGTATTGAATAATTATATTCAATTAAAATCTTTTTTTATATCTTTACCTCTGTACATATTGAGTGACATGATATCATACTTTTTTCCACACATTCAGTTAACATGTATGCAGTATAAGTAGAAAATTAAAACAACAAATACATACATGATTTATAACTGAGGTCCACCTCTAAGATATATAACTATGCCATCCATGTATGGTGTCTGTTATCCCATTCACACATAACACTACTTTTATTATCAAGAGAATTATTTTTCAGGGGTATATTATTACACCACAAAATTTTAGTATTAATTTTCCTTTATATAAATACTATGTTAAATAGCTTGTGTCACACACAACCCCAAACTCTGATAAAATTATGATACATTAAAATAAAAGTTATAAAATTTTACCATTATAATATAGTCATTAAATCAGGGGGTATAAATAGAAGTAACCCCATTATTAGATCTATATTGAATAGGAGAATAAATGGCATCATGTAGTAGAATTCATCCTTATAAAGAACATTTTTCTAGAAGGGAGGAAAGTTCACTAGATTTTTCCTTAGAAAAGACCAAGGTGAACTCTAATAATTAAAATTTGATTTAAATTATTTATAAGATAAATTAAAGCTCAGGTAAATTTCTACAAGATCCATGATAACTAAACCATCCCCTATGACTACCACAAGATCTTATATTCTCTTTAGGACTTATGTGGAAATCTTGGGGGGTTTATGTCAATAAAAGTTAGGATGACATAAACATATAATTATTAATGTAATAAGGTTTTTATATACATCAAATTTAATTTATAGATTTAATATTTCAATTTTTTTAGAAAATGAATTTCATTTTTATATTAACTTACTCATGCAATTCAATTAGTATTGTTAAATTACTAATAATATCATTTTACGATTAAAAATTAATTTTACTAAAAAATTAGTTTTTATTATATATTTAATTTTATTTTAAGAAATTAATATATTATAGTAAAATTATGGTAATTATAATATTGATGTAAATAATATATTAACACTAATTTAATTTGTAATTGATAGGAAATAAAAACAAGAACAATTAATATTTTAAAATATCACTTTCCTATATAAAATAGTTTTTCGTTATATTTTATATTTCCACTTAAATGTTAAATTCCTAAATTTTAGAGTATGAATTTTATAAAATTAACTTTATTTTTAGATTCATCATTATAATATTGTGTTAGGAATATTTTTTTGTATTTTTCTAAAATGGTTGATTTTTAAGTAAAAAGTGAAAAAAATACAATTTTCACCAATACCATAGAATTTAAGACATAATCATGTTATATTAATGTGTTAAAAAATTATAAAACATTTTTATAAATCAAAAAATTATTTAGGTAGTAAAATTATTCATTAAAATATAATATGTTGAATTTATAAAACAAATGTTTAACATTTTAGAACTCAAGTGAAATTTTATTCTGATAAAAATGTTTTGGTATTTTATTTTAATTAACTATTAACATGTGGATTTAAATCTTTTATTAAATTTTATTACATATTAATCTTATTAATAAACCAATTAATGTTATGAAAATCAACAACATTGATAATTTTATGAAAAATATACTTCTTATACTTTAAAATACATTTTTTTCTAAAAAAAGGTTTTACGTGTTTTTTTGCACTAATATCAAAAATAATTTTTATCACTATTAAAATTTTTATTTGATAAAATTATTTTCATATTTTTAATCTCAATTTTAAAATTAAGTTATAATTTATGAATGCTAAAAAGTGAGTTACCGTTGTAAAAGTAAATTACTGTGAAAGTTAAAACTAAGGATAAAAATTATAAAATTTCTCAAAATTTATCTCCAAATGTGTGGTGAAGTATTTTATTGACACAAAAAGTAAAAAATTTCTATTATTATCAAATTTTGTACCCACATTCCTTGAATATTTACTTTTCCTTTTATATTTTTACAAAAATACTAATCCCCTCACTTATAAAAGGTGTCTTCCACCACCCCTTTACATGAACTCTAAAGAATTTTAATTTCTATTTATATTCTACCTATTTTATTTCCCATATATCCCTATCTCAAATTTATCATCTCCTTGATTCAGGAAAAACCCCAAAAATCTATATTTACAAGAGTTCCTCTAGGTGAAGGTTCAAATTCTTAACATGAGTATTAGTCATTCTTATCATTTTACTTATATATCTTTCTCCTAAAAATTTATTTTTCCCATTATAATATAATTAAATATGTATTAATATTATAATTAAATTTTATTATGTCAATTTTATAACCACTATCTACCCTCCCCCATGTAACATCCCGAATCTGGGTTCCGCCCAAAGGTGCCCCGTATCTGGTTGGCCACATGGCCTCAAGCGCATTTTCCAAAACACCAGAGGCTTATGACTAGCAGTGAGGGACCATGCTGTGATAATGAGAAAAATATACCCTCATTGTTAGAGTATGAACATCATAAAACAAATAATAAACAATAGAGGAAGCAGTAATACCATATGATAAAAGTAAACAACAAAAGACTGATAGTAATATAACAAATGAAGCATATAAATGATGCATGTCACTTGTGTCTAGGAAAGAATGAAAACAAGTCATAATACTATAAATAAAATTCTAAAACCAAATCACAGAAAAGTAGTGAACTTAAACAACATCTCAAGCCTCATCTTGGTCCCATGCCCTCCAACTCCCACAACAATCAAGTACCTGTTGAAAAAGGGTTCTTTACCTTATCTATACCTGTAACTATATAATCTATTTAAGTCCTAAAACATGACCCAAATAGGGTGTGAGACAAATCCTAGTAAGCAACCACCAAAATATTCGTTCCTAACTATCAGTGAATGTACATAGCAAGTAATATGGAGAAATGAAGTGATAAACTAGGAAATACTCAAAAGTAAACAATATTATAGTTTTCAATTACAATCATTTAACATTTATTATTCATTCCACTAAATCATTTAATATTGGGATCTAGCCTAATCTCTATATCCCTTGAGTAATGTAACCAAATAGATGCCTCAAAAGACCATCTAAACTATTTAGTAAAACCAAGTCCAATCTTGTGCTTTGGCTTGATAGACTCACCACAATCATGCAATCATTCATAAACAACCCTATGGGAAATTTCTCATAGTATAACCCCTCTGGTCTAACATAACATCAATTCAATAATATAATGACCCTCTAAAAAGATCTCAAAGTCTAACCCCTTTGGTCTAACATAGAACTAATCATTTACTAATGACCACTTGGGCAGCTCACATGGTCAATACCCGTTATTAAACATAGAATCAATAAATTATAAATGAACACCTGGAATCTCTCACAGTTAATAACCCTTGGTCAACATAACAACATTTCATTTAATAACGAGCTTTTGGGCATCTCTCACAGTCTAACCCATCTGGTCTAACATTACAATAATTCATACATAAATGACCCTACCTCAAGAACCTCTCATAATCAAATTACCCTTGGTCAAACTTCCACAATGCATATCACAAGCATCTCAAACAATCAGTAACTCCATCCTAAAAATACAAGGAATGTAAGACAATCCAATCCTAACAGGAAACCAATACCAAACAGTCATAATCAATCAAACAAGGGAAACACACCCACGAGGTGTCCCATAAACAAGGTAACTAACCTTACGCATATGAAACTACACTTTATTAATCTACCAAACCATAACAGGTAAGAAACATGGTCTAATTCCAAATATGCAATACCCCAAACGTGGGTATATGACACTTTTAGCATATAAAATCCAAAGAAAATCAATGAAAAGCACAAATCACCTACCTTGATGTCATACGATCAACAATCTTGAACGTCAGCCAATGAATCAGCCTAAAAAGGTGTAGATCTACAAAATGGTGAAAAAATCCAATCTTTAATAACTCATGAGATAGGAGGATTCTGGAAAAAGGATCTAGAGGAATTGAGAACTGACCAGTGGGATTCCAATGCATACGACGACGTCTTAATCAGATATCAGATGAAGAATCAGTAGGGGTCTGAAGTTTGCGGCTGCCTCATCACTCTCCTGTATGAACTAGGGGGAGAAGAAGACATTTCCAAGGATGATACTCGACCTTGCTCCGATTTATCAAATAAAAATAAAACTATATGGTTTCTTCATTAAAGGTATATACTATGTAGTAGCCTTAACCACCCCCACCTTATACGGTCTGCCATGTCACCTACACAACCATGTACTCAGTCTTTAGACGGCCAATATGTGGTTGTATGTGGTACTCGGGTGCACAAATTGTACTCATAAGTACATGAAGTTTGCTTAGAAAATTCACATTTATAACTTTTTCCTCAAAAAAACCTGAAAAAAATATCTATACTTGAAATAAATATCTGGGTTCTTACAAAATTCCCCCCTTAAAACAATTCATCCCGGAATTGTGCTCCCAAGGGCGGTGAAGAAGAAACTTCAAAGAACTCTGGACACTGTGATCGTACGTTGGCCTCACTCTCCCAAGTCGCATCCTGTACTTACCCATGCTTCCAAAAAACCCATACCAGAGGAACAAACCGACCACATATAACCTTCTCACTGCAATCCACAATCTGAATAGGGTGCTCTTTAAAGGATTCATCCACCTCCAACTCAACCTCCTCAGGTTTAAAAACATGATATGAGTCTAAAAAGAAACATAATATATGAGAAACATGAAAGACATCATGCATATCTTGGTACCTATGAGGTAACTGACCCAACTCTATCCAAAACCTCAAATGGCCCGATGTATCTAGGTGAAATCTTTCCCTGTCTCTTAATTATCACATGTCCTAACCTCAGTGTGACACACATGAAAACATGATCTATGAACTCTAACTCTATGGGTTTTCTTCGTCATTCAACATAATATTTCTGGCGAGACTGTGCAGTAGTCATCCTTTTCTGAATCAACTCCACCTGCTCAGTGGTCTCCTAGACAAGATGAGGTCCAAATATAGCTGCCTCCCCTACATCCATCCAACATAGGGATGATCAGCATGGCCTACCATACAAAGCCTCATAAGGTTCCATCTGAATCATCACCTGAAAAATATAATTGTAGGAAAAATCCACCAGGGGTATGTGTCTCTCCCAAGATCCTCTAAAATCCAGGACGTATGCTCGAAGCATATCCTCCAAAACATAAATCATGTGCTCGGACTAACCATCTGTCTATGGATGGTAGGCTATACTTAGAAGTACCTATGTACCCAAAGCCTTCTATAGTCCCTGCTAGACATAAGAAGTAAACTGGGAATCCCTGTTTGAAACAATAGAGTGAGGAACCCCATGAAAATGTACAATCTTTAAGATGTACAACCTTCTAAGCTAATCAATACTAAAGGTTTCCTTGATCAGTAAGAAATGTGAAACCTTCATGAGCCTTTCTATAAAAACCCAAACTGCATCAATGCCTCATGTCGATATTGGTAACCCTATCACAAAATCATCGCATTGTCATTCCACTTCCACTTGGGAATGGGTAACTGCTATAAAATCCTTATCAGTCACTGATGCTCCGCATTCACCAGCTGATAGGTGGAACATATCATAACTCTTAGGACCAATAGGGTCCTAGATACCCTGAGGGGGGGGGGGGGGGGGTGAATCAGGGTATGGATATTTGTTTATATCAAAATTATTCCTGCCCCACTGAATCTTGACCTCTTTATTACAAGGGTCACTTTGTTTTCACTTGTGTGTTTATTATGACCACTTATTTTCTTCTTTTATTTGATGATGATGCTTTAGGTTTAATGCAGGGAAGCAATCAGGCAGACACATAGATTTTTACTTGGTTCACCCTCACTGGGCTATGTCCAAGGAGTATAAAACGGCGATGTGCCGTTGTACCAAATCCACTAAATCTCACTACCAATAATGTTCGGGCTAGATCACTTCTATGCCCAGGCTCACTGCCTTTACAATGTTTAGGGTCAGCTCATTGCTTTCCCAAGGGTCACTCCCTGTTTAGTTTTCACTAGCTCACTACCTGTAGAAAGGATTACCTTCTTCCTCTTCCTTGGCTCACTGCACTAGGAAGGGATCCACTCACAGTTTATAGACCTGTAGGTCTCTTTATTTGCATGAATGCATGCATCCTAAACTATTGATAGATTCTCTTTTAATGTCCTACTTTCATACACTGATGAATATCCCTTTGCCTCTAAACCACTGGGAAATTAACTTTGGAAACACCTTCGTAAAGCACCCTACTTCGCAAGGCTCCCAATTTCGCGAAGCTCAAATAATCATTCACAAAACTCCTTACTTTTCACGAAGCTCACAATTTCGTGGAACTCAGAACATCGCAAAGCTCAAGTATTTGCAATGCTTAGGCCGACGCGGAGCTCCTTACTCTTCTCAAAGCACACTCTTTAGAGCATGTGGCCTCGTGAAGCGCATTGCCTTTCATGGAGCTAGATTAACCTCCACGAAGCACCTATATTTCGTGAAGAACACTATCTTTGCGAACCACCTTCGCGAAATGAGAGAAAAGTATTTTCTTTGGAATCTCTCTCTCTTTCTCTCGAGGGGGTCGACCTCTATTTATAGGCAATTCAACCGACCCTCGACCCTTCCGCGCGATGTCAGTGCCACGTCATTGCCAATCGTAAAGCTCCGATGTTTCCACCGGAATTCTGTCAAAATCGCGAAGCACTACAGAAATTTTCCGATCATGGAGCTCATCGTAATCACAGAGCATCACCGTCAACATTATTTCACACCTTAGCTGTGAAGCTCCCTCGCAAAGCCCTTCACCGCTGTGATGCGCTTCAACTCTTCCGTTCGCGAAGCTTTGACATAATCGTGAAGAATCACTGCCATAATTCTTCTGGTCTTCGCAAAGTACAAACCCTTAAGCATCTCTTCGCGAAATTCATGCCTTTTCCATATTTAATTATCATCTTCATGGAAATCCTATTTTCGCGATGGTCACCAACCTCCAAATTTTGGACCCCAAAAATTTGGCAAACACTGGAAAACAACGCCACCTTGTACTTCTCTTTTGTACCACCTCCAGATCGTCATTTCCTTTGTCATTGTTCTTTTTTCAACATGAATTGTCAACAACTTTTTTGGAACTCGACAATTTCTTCATGGAAACCTGCTTTTTCAACAAACACAATCAACCCACAAATACTGCGATGTTACCTTGAGGGATTTTTGCCTAACAATAACAAAACTAGCTACATCCCTATTCATGCATGGCCACCAATACTAATGATGTAAATATTGATACATCTTGGTGACACCATTTTGAAATTACCATATAGAGGCATGAAAATCTCACAACAACTCCTCGCGTATGTGTGCTGAAATCCTTACTTGTCCATGAAAACACAAAACCTCATCCTCATCCACAGTCCACCCAGGATTAGGGTCCTTGACTGACACACTCTCACTTAGTATTAGGACTTCGAAATGTAATATATTCCTCATTCACACTCGATCTAGTAGTGTAGAGGTAACAACTATAGAAGAAAGAAACGTCAACCCATGTCTATCACAAAATTCCAAATGCATCTTAGAGAATAGAGCTATACTCTTTCACTCACTGATGGCCTCCTGAACTGCATGTATCTGAGTCCTCTTGCTCAATGCATGAACCACTGTGTTTCCTTTACTAGGCATGTAGGCAAGTTCAATGTCAAAAGACTGAAGGTACACAACCCAGATTTGCTGTCTCAAATTCAGATCTCAATGAGTAAATATATACTTGAGGTTTTTTTGGTTAATGTATATATCAAAATGCTCTCCCAAAAGATAATTTCTCCAATAGCGCAAAACATGTACAACTGCAGCTAACTTGAGATCGTGCGTCAGGTAATTCCTCTCATGTGGCCTCAACTGCCGAGACCCATATGCAATGACTCCTTCCCCCTGTATAAGTACTGCTCCCAGACCGATACCTAACGCATCAAATTAAATGGTGTAACTCTTTCCCAACTCTGGAAAAATCAGTATTGGTGCTAAAGTAAACCTCCCTTTTAGCTCATGAAAGGATGAATCACAGGAATCTGTCCATAAGTACTTCACACCCTTCTTAGTTAGGCCCATCAGTGGCGCTGCATAGCATGAAATGTCCTGAATAAAACATAAGTAGTAACATGCCAGCCCTAGAAAACTCTTTACCTTAAAGATTCTCTTTAGATTCTCCTAGGACACTACTGCTCTCACTTTCACAAGGTCTACTAATACTCCTGTCTCTGAGATGACATTACCCAAGAACTGAATCTGGTCCATCCAAAAGTGGCACTTTTAGAGCTTAAAAAATAAATGATGCTCTATCAGTGTACTCAATACGATCTCAAGATGGATGGCATGGTCATGTCCAGTATGAGAGTACCCCAATATATCATTCACAAAGACTACCGCAAAATAATCCAAGTAAGGATGGAACACTCTGTTCATCAGTGCCATGAAAACTTCCAGCGCATTTGTGAGACCAAACATCATAAAAAAAATTCTTGTATGGACCATACCTACTCAAAAATACTTTAAGAGGTATATATGATGGTCTAATGTGAAACTGATGATAACTGGATATCAAGTAAATATTCGAGAACACTCAGGCTCCCCGAGTATGATCAAAGAGATCATCAATCCTTGGCAAGGGATATCAGTTCTTGACCATGAACTGGTTCAGCTTCTGATAGTACACGTAGAGTCTGAGGGTACCATCCACCTTCTTCTCAAAAAGGAGAGGAGAACCCAAAGAATAAGTACTGGGTCAGATGAAACCATTTTCCTGCAACTCATCTAACTGCTTCTTGAGCTCCAATAACTCTAGTGTTGCCATCCTATAAGGAAGAATGGACACTGGTGCCACTCCTAGCACAATCTCAATAAAGAAATATACCTATTTCTTTAGATGTAACCCTAAAAAGTCATCTAGAAAGACATCCCTAAAATGATCCACCATTAGAGGAAAGTCCATATATGAAGTCCCCTAATAATCCAGATATAAACTAGTAATCTTGGTTGTAATTCCTCTCAACCCTTGATGCTCGGGTCCAACTCTAGTCACCTAGACATCCCATTCACCCTTGTGTATAAAATACCCACCCTCTGGTGATTTGAAACTCACCCTACGATGATAGAAATCAATAAATACCTGAATGTTGACCAAATAGTCCATTCTGATAATGACATTGAATCCTGTCATCTCTAAGACATAGAGGTCCCCCAAAAAGTGACACCCACCAACCTTAAGAGGGAACTCCTTTAACTGACATACAAAAGCCTTCTTAATCCCCAACAGAGTGTCTAGAATCATAACATCCTCATAATTAAAGATATAGATCCCAAGGCTCTCCAAAATAGAAACAGATATAAAACTATGGGAATCCCCTATATAAAAAAAACAGAAGATAAAACTGAGGCAACTAAAATCGTACCTCTAACATAGAGGGTCCAAAATCCTTCTCCTTCTAGGTCTACTCCATCTCAAAAGTCTAACATGTACTACAACCCTATGACCCTACCTCACTACCCTGATTTGATCCACCCTACTGTCACTAAGAACTTGATTTCTGGCTACCAGGACCATGAACTCCTCAGTATGAAAAACCTGACGAACTCCAATTCTTTGACTACTGAGAAACTAGTGGTCCTAATCCTGAATGTGGAGTCATAATAGATCCCATATCACTCACTAATGGTGAGAACTTCCTCCAGAGAAACTGAATATGACCCATCCCGCCATAAGATCGACACTCAACTGGGTCCTTTAGGCAATGTGGTCTCGTATGCCCACTCTTCCCACACTGGTAACACACCACTGGGATAACTGAAGAAACATACCATGAAATCTTCCTATGTAACTTTCTACCATCGGTCTAAGGAGTACCAACCCTGGATACTGAACCACCTTGGATCACAACTCCTAACTCCCTCAGATTGTGCTCGGTAGTCAGCACCAGATTTACTATAACAGTCACCAAAGTTAGCCTAAAAACATTCACCTATGATCAGATGTTGTACCTAAGTCTATCCTAAAATATCCAACCTATAGATAACTCATCACCCACCAAAATAGGTGTGAATAATTGAATCTCTATAAAATGAGAAGAGTAATTCATCACTGAAAGAGTTCCCTACTCCAAATGCATGAACTCTTGATCTCGATCGGCCCTCAATGTCTGAGGGTATAATTAATCATAGAATGTTGTATGAAACTCTTCCCAATCCACATCCCGATGACATCCCACATATTAGATGATATCCCACCATCTCTTGGAAGAATCACATATCATGTACGTCGTGAGCTTCACACTCCTCTTAGAAGGAATCTCCAGATGCTTGAAGATATAAATAATGGCCTCCAACCATGACTCTGTAGCCTGTGGTCCTCCATCCCCTGAAAAAATGGGAGGCTACTACTGCTGAAACACTTGCATAAACTCTGCCATAGTTGGGGAAAGATGTCGTGCACTCTGAAAAGTCTACATCATCCTCAAAATACCTTCACAAAACTATGCATCAACACTTGTGTTCGGTATAACATTTGTGCCAAAATGGGCGTGACGAGAGGATCTGTTGGTAATCCTTGATCTACCATTTTCAGTGTCTTATCATTGACCTGCATCTAGAATACAATCTAAGGACTTATTGGTGGGATGACTCTACAAGGTCCAGTGCACACCACATTACAGTGTTATATAGGATAGCAACTTAGAAGTTCAATAATAGAATAGGAGAAGGAAAGCATTCAAGTTTTACAAAATAGGGTTACATGGCATGTAGAACCACTACACAATGTGTTCCCTTAATCATTAAAAAGGGCATGTACCTCTGCCAACCTGGTCCTGCAACACTCCATACACACAGTGTGTTCACCATACAACATGGCGTGTACTTGAATTTTCCCTCCTACCCAGGTTCTTCTACATAGATAAAACTATATGATTCTCTCATGGTGTAACACTACAAAACGTGTTCACCTTAGACACGACATGTATTACCTAAGTTCCATCCACCGATGTCGTTATTCACATAGACAGACACACTGTTGTTTACCACACGACGTGTACAAGCTCAACATGACATGTACAACCCAAATTTCATCCACCTGTGTAATTATTCACACAGCCGGATACATGGTCTCTTATAGCACGATGTGTACTCCAAGTACACGGTGTGTTCTACCAAGATTTTATCAACCCCATGTCTCTACTCACACAATCAGTGACACGGCTAAAAAATACACATGTGTATATACATTACACAACATATACTAAAGAAAAATTGTTTCTTCCCGAATAGAATAACACATGGCATGTGTTCATAACATCACACGCCGTGTTGTCTGGGTTTCTGGATAGTAAGCCTTTGAAACTTCTCTAGAACCTTAAAAACTAAAATTTTTCTTCAAGGAATGAAAAATTATTACCTGTGAGAGCCCATAATCCTTTAAAATCAAAGTTTTTCATTTTTATTAACATCATAATGTGAAAAAAATCAATTAATTTTCAAACATTATCCACCAAATTCTGATCCAAGAGGGCCCATAACACCTCAGGGACCAAATCCTGGAATCCATCCAAATAAAATTCTCCATATAACAATTCCCTATCAATATAGAAGGTATTTATATCATATCATATATCAAAAAAGCATTCGTATCTAGCACACCATCTATCACAATAACATGCAGTCATTAATGCACCCTAAATGGAATGACAAGAATGCATGACATGCGATCTCTAGAAAGTGACTATATGATGCATGAGATGGAGTACCCTTATCTCATTAGGTTGTAACAGAAATAGAACCATAATGATATTAATCATAACATCACAAAACAAGTGAATCACTCAATTGTGAAATCAAATCAAATGTAAAAATTTCAAAACTAGTAAAATTGAAATATTTGAGGTAACATGGATTTTCCCTATACACAGGTTAGATACTCCCAAGCATGACTTATTACCAATTACCTACTCCTTAAAATCCCAGTATATATGTAGAGACCCGAATCCTGACGTACATGGACATTACATTACTTTTGAGGAATACTTAGTACATAACAAAAACACACACATAAGTATCATAATAGTTTAGTGTCTTTGGAAACTCGGAACGTAATCTCCTAATCATGGTGAAAGATCTTCAACATCTCCCATAAAGATCTTCCTTTTTTTACCTAAAACCTTTCTTTATATCTTGGGGAAAAGAAAACATAAAAGGGTGAGCTCAAATGCTCAGTAAGGGTAAACAAAAGAAATATCAATCACATCATATTCATAAGAACATAACATTTTGGAAATCATAACCTGCAAAAGAGAGCAAATTTCATAACATGGGATAAATCATGGCAGTGAAATGTAACCACAATAATCATAACTTAAAACATGAAACTTTGTGGCATTCACACATAATCATAGAGAATCATTTCTTGTTAGTCAAGACTCATTGCCAAGACTATCTTAGTGGACAAAGTCCCTTTCTGAATCGAGTAACCCCCGTTTCAGTCCTGTTTCACTGAACCGGTATAACCTACCATTCCAGCCATGTATATCTCATGAGATATAAAATCTTTACCCAATTCATTGGAGGGAGATATAGGTCCCACCCATCTTATAATTAATCCTTTCTTATGTGTTCCACAAAATCATAAATCATACATCATTGCATAACCCATGTAGTAAAAATGAGATTCTTAAACATCATGACATCATAAAACAATTCATATAAGATAAAGGAATTCATAAAAATAATTCCATCACAACATAATCAAATCAATGTAACAATAGGGATAAAAATAGAACCCTATGTTATCTTAGATGGAAAATAATTTTGATAAAACACTTGAAATGAATTCTTGAGGAAAATATCCTTTCTTCTTCAAAATCAATTTCTTTTCACAGTACATCATGCAATTTTAAAAGAAAGAGATTTTATTGAAAATATTCATGAAATATTTTGGAGGAAGGTTCATGAAAATAAGGCTTTATAAAACTGTAAAAATCTGTTCGTGCTGTATAAGTTAAAAAAACATTCTTCTCGTACTTTTGTCGGAAAGTCAAAAAGTACCTCGTATGAAAAAAACGAAAAAAAGATTCCTTTCATATCCTTTACTAAAAACTCACCAAAGGGTAAAATTGTATTTAAACAATTGTAGGTGGATGGAAATAATATTACATATTTAGGAAACATGGATGTGGATGATAAAATACACCCCAGTAAATGCCAAAGTAAAAACAATCTCGGATAAAAATGAGATTGTGATATTTTCCCTTACCTTAGGTCCGATTTGCTTCGTAAGTGTCCGAACCTCCTCTATAATGATTTAAATAATGTCATTTAATTATTACAGAATCATATTCATTGTTACGATATCATATATGGTTCACTTATGACTTTATATTACCCGTTCTTTTGTAAATTTCATGTTAAAGAGCGTTTTGGGTAAAATTGTTTCATTTGTCATCCGTGTTTTGACTTGTAATTATTCATATGATTACTTAGATCATGATTACTTAATTACATAATATAAAAAATGATTTATATATATATATTCAGAATATACATATATATATAATGAATCAGTAAATGGAAATAAATACACCGTTCATGGAGACGGTAGTCCGTACGTACGCATGAACGCTGTTTTCGTTTCCTTATTGAATTGAATGGAATTAAGTATATGACATACATATAAATATAAATAATTACAGTATCATTATTATGTCATATATTTCATTAGAACTTATTATATATACTTTATAATCATTCATGAATGGTTAATCATTGAGAATGAATCTCATCACGTCGTGGAGACGATAATCCGTACGTACGCACGAGCGATGATATCGTTCCCATGGTCGTGGAATTGTGTTGAAGTGTATGTATACTATTTCAGTATCAATATCAATTTATAATAATCATATATAGTTACTCATTAAACCATTATACCCATCCAATTATGGTGGTGGCGGAAAATAGATTACACCACGGCGTGGAGACGGTATTCCGTACGTACGCACGTGCGGTGATTTCCTTTTTCCGTAGGATGGATAGAAGGTTAATTAGAGTTGTTTCATATTTATAATAACATTTCAGTATGTAAGTAATACTTATGTTATTAATTTATCATGAAACAACTAAATAAGAAGAAGTTGAAGAAGAAAGAAATTGAAAAGATCGGTAATGGATATTACCTCTTCTTTGAAACGCCTCTTTGAATCCTTCACTTAGGGAACTAAGATTGGTCTTTGAAGAAGACCAGAACCTCTAGGATTATTCTAGGGAATTGGAGAAGAGATTTTGACAGGGTTTGGCCGAGCTTTAAGGCTCAAAGTTGTGTGAGGAGGAGGGGGAGGAGGTGCCCTTTTATAAGGGAGGAGAGGGGCACCTTAGGAATTCTTAAAAATATTAATTTATAATAAATCTAACCCCACTTAAAAACCTCCAAAAATGACTCATATTCGAATATTAGATGAGATAGGGTTGTAATATCATCAACAAATCAAATTTATACATGTTTGGATCTTATTTTAAACCTTATCATTTTGATTTATCCTTATTTAATCTATTTAAGTTTATTTGTGGTAATAAAATTCTAAATTTTAAATTATAACAAATAATTACTTATTTGTTGTGAATTTTCCATAATTTTTTACTTTATAACATTATAGACCATATAAATATAAATTTATAATTTTTAAATATTTTTGTGATTTTTAATCAATTTTATAATATGTTATTTTTGTAAAATAACAATAGTGTCAATTTTGACACTATTCATTTATTTGAATTTAAATAAAATATATACAGAAGGTATGTTCGAAATAAAAGCTTTAATATATTAATAAAAGGTCATATGTATCTATAAAATTAGTGTATCACATTAAATAGTTCATATAATATTTATTTTATTATTTTTAAAACCATTTATTTGGTTTATCTCTTAATAAAATAATTACTACATCATTTTTGTATAATTATTTAATATACTTATTTGTTGTATAAAAATTTAAAATAAAATCCTATGATGAAGATAAATATATTACCTTTCACAATAATACTTTTACTCGAATTTATCATCTTAAAATCACAATATTTAAATTGTTATATTTATTAAATTATGAAGGTGACAACTTTGACATCATTTATAATAAAATAATATAAGTGTCATAATCGCTTTTATAAGGCTCCAAATGGTCCAATATTCTACCATTGGATGATTATGGTTTACATTTACATGTCCAATAAGTTTTGGTTAGGTATTTGTGCATTTTATGGTCACTATTAGTTAAACAAACAATATTCTTGATTTTTCATTAGATAAACAATTTCTGCATCACTATTGTGTCATAATTAATGATAATTATTTAATCCCTAAAAATTATAAATAAATTTATATGATGTAGATAATTTCATTAGCTTTCTGGAGACTATTCATGTTCAATGTTTCATGAAGTTTATCACTAAATTAAAATTAATATACTTATAAAATTTAAGAGAGTGACATGTTGTCACTTTCTTTGGTTTTAATAATAATTAAGTTATTTTCATGGAAAAATGTCCATTAAATGATTCTAATCCGACCCTTAGGTGATATGGGTCGACTTTTAGTCATCCAATAGGATTTTGACATTTGTTAGGGTAATTTTAAAATATTATATTTACCCTTAATTACCCGATTTACCTTTAACTATGGTAAATAAAATTTACCGTAGTTACTATTCATAATTCCCAAAAATAAAAAGTAGCTTATTAACATAATTTGGACCCACTGATTCCAAATATGGAATCCATTTTTCCAAATTCAATACACAATAGATGCAGAAATTAAATTAAAATTAATCCCGTTGTCGAAAGAAAAAAGGTTTTTCTTTAAAACATTGCAAAAGATTGAATTGATTTAACCTACGAATTCAAGGTAAAATCAATGATAATGACATACATTATATTAAATGGTAAAAATATATTCTATTTATACTTTAAAAACATTCAATATTATAATTTAACCACATAAGATATTACGATGAAAAAAGTTGTTTTGAATTAAAATATAGCGTGTTTTTACTATTCATTAAAATATGAAAGTTATCGGAAAAATATCAAAACTTTATCTAATGTAAATTTTTATATCCTGATTCAAAAGAAGAATATTATTTTGTCAAATTGAACATATAAACATGTCAAAAACCAGATTTAAAGTGGGTGCGCCATCCAAAGGCGGCAAAACTGCATTTTTTGAAAAATACTTATTTTACCCGAAAAATTTATTTTGTTCTTATACCATGTTCTAGAAATGTGTAAGATGAATAATAATGTTATAAAATTCAAAATTTAGTTAATAATATTCATAACGGCTAGTTCATGACAATATTATAATAATATAACATTGTTTATTAAAACCCGGTATTGCGTACAACACACGCTATCGAGGAAGGTCGCGATTGCGTGTAATGCAAGCCAAGTCAGGGTTGCGTGTTGTGAAAGAATCCTTCATTGTTTCATATAACAGAATCCAACCATATTTCATTTATACATTTAATATATATATATATATATACTCAATGTTGCGTAGAATAACTATTATCAAAATTGTGTGTAACACGGTCCAAGAATAGTGTTGCGTATACTGCAAGCTAATACGGTGTTGCGTATAGCGCAAGGTAATCTTGGTGTAGAATACAACAAAAGACATTAATGGAATTAAAATAATATTTTTCATAAAATCTCGGGGTGTTACAATATAGGATCCAAATAGTAAGGCAAAGCTGAAAAGAACCTTATCTGATACCACTTTGTAACATACTAGATCTGGGTTCCTCCCAAAAGGGCCCCGTATCCAGTTGGCCACAAGGCCTCAACTAAATTTTCCCAAACGCCAGAGGCTATAAACTAGAATCTAGGTCATCGGGTGTGATAATGGGAAATCTATGCCTTCATTGGAAGAGTATGAACAATGGAAAACAAATAGTTAACAACAACGAAAGCAGTAATACCATATGACAAAAGTAAACAGTAGAAGACTGATAGTAATATAACAACTAGAGCATATAAACGATGCATGTCACATGTGTCTATGAAAGCATCCTAACAAGTCACAATGATGGAAATACAATACTGAAACCAAATTACTAAAATGCAATAAACTCCAATAGCATCGCATGCTTCAGCTTGGTCCCATGCCTTCCATCTATGACAATGATAAAGTACCTAATGAAGAAGGGCACTTTCCCTTATCTATACATGCAACCATATAATATTTTTGGGTCCAAAAACATGACCCAAACAGGGTGTGAGATGAATCGAAGTAGGAAATCACCAAAATATCTTTTCATAACTGTCAGTGAATGTATATAGTAGGAAATATATAGAAATAAAGAAATAAACTAGGAAGTTCTCAAAAGTAAACAATCATTCAGTTTTCAATTACATTCATTTAACATTTATTAATCATTCCATTGAATCATGTAATCTTAGGATCTAGCCTATGATCTATATCTACTGTGTAAAGTAACTAAATAGATGTCTCCAGAGACCATCTAAACAATCAAGTAAAACATAGTACAAGCTTGTGCTTGGGCTTGGTAGACTCATCACAATCATCCAATCATTCATAATCAATCCTCTGGAAATTTCTTACAGTCTAAAACCACTAGTCTAACATAACATCAATTCAATAATATAACGACCCTCTAGGTAGCTCTCACGGTCTTAACCCCTCTATTCTAATGTAGCACTAATCATTTACTAATGACCACTCTGGAAGCTCACATGGTCAATACCCCTTAGTCAAAATAACATCTATAAATTATAAATAATCACTTGGAAGCTCTCATGGTCAATACCCCTTGGTCAACATAACAAAGTTACATTTACTAACGAACCACTGGGTAGCTATCATAGTCCAACCCCTATAGCCTAACATAACAACAATTCATAAATAAATGACCCTACCCCAGGAAGCTCTCAAAGTCAATTTCCCCTTGGTCAAACTTCCACAATGCATATCACAAGATTCTCAAAAAATCTATAAATCCATCCTAAGAACACAAGGAATGTAACACATGGAAAGTCTAACATGAATTCTATACCAAACTGTCATAATCTACCAAACAATGGAAAATAACCCATGGGGTGTCCCATAAATAAGGTAACTAACCTCACACATATGAAGCTACCCTTTATCAATCTGCCAAACCATAATAGGTAAAATAAGGTCTAATTCCAAACACACAATACCCCAAACGTGGGTATATGAAACTTTTAGCATATAAAATCCAAATAAATCAACAAAATCACAAACCACCTACCTTGATGTCGTACGATTAACACTCTTGAACGTTTACCCTTGAATCGTCCTAAAATGGTGTAGATCTACAAAACGGTGAAAAACACCCAACCTTGAATAAATCATGAGAGATTATGATTCTAGAAGAAAGGATCTAGAGGAATTGAGAACTTACTAGTGGGATTCAAATGCACAAGACGATGTCTCAATCAGATCTTGGATGAAGAATTGGTTGGGGTTCGAAGTTCATGGATGTCTCATCACTCTCCTATACAAACTAAGGGGATAAGAAGATGTTTCTGAGGATGAGACGCGACCTTGATCCGATTTATAAAATAAAAATAAAACCATAGGGTGTGTTTATTAAAGGTATATGCTGTGTATTATCCTTAACCAACCCACGCCTTAAGTAGTCTTCCTGGTCACCTACACGACCATGTACTCAGCCATTACACAGCCAGTATGCAACTGTATGCGGTACCTGGGTACACGACATGTAATCATAAGTACATGGAGGATAATTAGAAAATTTAATTTCTTCCTTTTTCCTAAAAAACAACCTAAAATAAAGATCTATTCCTGAAATTAAGATCTGGGTTCTTATATCCCGTTCCATAGAAAATTGAGAACATCATTCGTGCGTGCAAGCAGACTCCACCTCCAAGAAGTGATATATTTTGTTTTTTACAACCACCTTAAGTGGATGGTTATGAAAGGGTGTTTAATGAAAACATATGATATCTATAAAATTTTTATGATTATTTAATGATAAAAATTTTTATAGGATTCCTCTACTCTACAAAAAATGAAAACATCATCTGTTTGTATGTACCTACTACCACATCCTTGGAATGATGTATTTCCTCTTTCATCACCACCCAAACTAGATGATTATAAGAATTTATATAACTATTTAAAATTTTCAGGATATTATTAAGTATATGTTATGGTAATAATAATATTTACAAATCTTACTAATATACCGCCTTTTGTATGTTAAAAATTTACGAAACAAGCACATTGTTGATATCATATTAATGAATTATAACTAAAACAATATTGGAATGAAATAATAACACTCTAAATAATTATAAAACTTTTATTATAGTATATTAAATAATACAATAATATGTAATTTGGTATTAGAGAATGGGGATCAACATCAACATTATAAATCATGTGTGAAACAATCAAAATCACTAACATCTGATGATGAAAATAAATAATAACTAGCTAATGAATGATTATAATTAAATAGTAGAAAAGAAAATAGATATGAATAATATTATTAAATAAGTTATCAATATTTATATATTTAATATAAAGTATTTTAAATCATTTTTATTGAAACCATGAGTTATGGTACATATTTTTTGTTATATCAGGCTTCCTTATTTAAGACATATTTCATATTATGCACATGTTTTTTATATGGTGTATCTAATATCTATGAGGATAATTATATCATTATTACATTTTTTCATTGTTATTAAAGTTCTATTACATGTTTTCTATATGAAAGAGTTATGATTCAAAAGTTACCAAAACCGCAAGGGTTTCTCATCTCACTTTTTCTTTTTTTTTGAGAAAATTTACATATTCATCAATTTTTATATATTTTTTGGTATATATACACCCAATTAATGGTTCTTTCATAATTTATTTCAATTAAAGGGATTTAAAAATACATTTTAATTTCACTCTTCTATGGGTTTTTGATTGAAGTGATACCGATGTTGTAGGGGATTTTCTAACTAAATTTCTTTTCATTGATTTATAATGTTCCTTCTTGAAATAAATTCCGCTAAGTTACCTATATAATTTAATTTCTGATTTCATGTGATATTGAATCTTCTTCCTACATGTAAATTGAAATTTTTTATTCAAATAGTCTTCCTCGATGAATTTCTTTCTCATAAAAGTATAACGATTTTAAGAATAAGTTTAATCCTTGTTAATGAATCTTTCTCTTCCATGAA
Organism: Viscum album; assembly: GCA_963277665.1. Taxonomy (NCBI): domain Eukaryota; kingdom Viridiplantae; phylum Streptophyta; class Magnoliopsida; order Santalales; family Viscaceae; genus Viscum; species Viscum album. The sequence goes on from OY728137.1 coordinate 1,523,970,476, forward strand.
AATATAATATCCTTTTACAAATGTTTTTATTTATTATTTTGAGACAAAAATGTATTTTATCTCTTGTTAATGAATATTTATATTCCATGAAAATATTATCTCCTTCCACAAATGTTTTTATTTATTATTTTGAGACAAAAATATATTTTATCTCATGTGAAAGTCATAATTATTTTTACATCTTTTCAAAAAAAAGATTTATTACTCTTTTAAATAGTGTAAGTTTCAATAAAGATATTTTAAATGATAAAGTGTTTTTATATTTTGGATCAAATATTTTATATTACACTACAAACTTCATATATAAAAAAATTATGTATTTTTCAAGGATTTATGATTGGTATTTTTTTAAAATGGTATTTTAATTTTTTTCATGTTACCTATTAAAAACAATTTTTAAGGTAACTCATAACTTTATCTTTTTATAACTTTGATTAAAATGTTTTACTTAATATATTTTCATGATTTCATTTCCAGTTTACTATTTATTTCCCAAATATCTATCTCCTATGGTTTTTTTTGTGAATCCCCGTCTAAATTATTTTATGAAATACTTCTTTTTAGTGATTCAATTTTTTGGTATCAACTAATCTAATTATTGAAGTCATTTTTTGTGATACCGTTTAAGAACATTATAAAATTAATTTTATTTCTATGGTTTCTTTAAGATATGATATTAGATTGATTTTTTGTGTGGAACTCATGTGTATAGTTTATCATTATGAGATGAGTTGGTTATGATAAATCCTTAAGATGGGTGGGGCCTGTAAAAGACATGAGATGGGTTGAGTCTATTAAATCCCCAAGACAGGTTGGGTCTATTAAATATCGAATATGGGTTGGTTCAGTTAAATCCCCCAAATGCATTGTTTATAGTTTTATATCATATTAGATAATGATATTTTATGTGGACATGATCATGGGTAGCTTTGTTCACAAAGTTATACTTTACTATGATTACTTTTATGATATATTTCTTCCTGAAGGGCTTGTGATTTGTTCTATGGCCCTTGATTGTTGTCTTTTTTTTCAACAAATTATTCCATGGTATATATTTTGTCTCTTTAGATTATGTTACATTCTATATTTATAGTTAGAAAAATCTTCTTATTCCATGTTCTTTTTGAAAATATATTTCCCCATGCCCATGTATCTCATATGCTTATGATATAACCCTTAATGAAATGTTGATATATATTCCCATACGGAGCATTTGAGATCACCCCTTATGTTTTTTTCATGTTATTAAGATGAGTATAACAAACAAGATATCTGTAAGGGGATCTAGTATAGAAAAATTATGTATAAATGTTCACAATATGTTTTTTATGTATATAATATCAAAATACACCAAACCTTTGGGTTTTTTGATTATATGATTATTTTGAGATGTGATGAAAATATATTTAGTTTTGGTTTGATTCATATTAATTTGTATCGAAGACAAAAATTACATTATTTGTTTTTAGCAATGAATTTTGGAGTTCAGGTCTGAGGCAGCTTAGTTGGTATCAGATCAGGGTTTAATTATTTTTTGGGGATTAGTTTAGTAATTTTTAGGGATAAAGATTATAAAACTTAATAAAAAAACCTAGGGATAAGTCTAAGTATATGATAATATACTGAAATTTTAGTAAAGTAGAGATTGTATGGTTTCATAGAAATTACATCCATGTTTGGATAGAAACAATTTAACTCCAGCTCTAACATAGATGCACATTGGGGTAATAACCTTAAAAAATGACAGTTGAGTGTTAAATAAATATTTACTCAATTTATGATGAATATGACTAACTGAACACCTAGTTTTACACTCCATTGGGATATTATTTTGTGATTAAAATTCTCTTTATGAACCATTATGAAGTATTTGATCAAATATTTTTGGTATTACTAGAGAAACTAATATAAAATAGAAAATTTCCAAGAAATATATAAGTCAGTCTACATTTTTAATTTATGGTTTATTTATTTTATATTAATAATTTTCTATTTCATAATCATATCAAATAAAGAATTATTATTCTTAAATTTCCTATGTTTTAGTAAATTGATGGATATAAGTGGAATAAAGTTAACAATGGGTTCCATGGATAATATATTAATTGTCCCAATGAAAAACTAAATGAGAAAAGTTTTTTAATGAAACATTTTGTGGTTATACAAAACCATCTATTTTGAATTATGATTAACAACTTCAACCTAATTGAATTTACAAACACATTAAGAAAGATATGGACGGAGTTTCATTAATTTTTTGGGGATACATACCATTGAGTAAAGAAGATTAAATTATCTATAAATCAAGAATATGGGAAAAATCACTAATGGAAATGTATCAAAAGAATGAAAATATGTCTTATGTATGGGAAATGATGGAATATAACATGTAAATTTTGAGGAAAAATGACGATTTTAGTTAACATTATAGATGGAAATTAAGTTCATCATAACATACCATTAATAGTTCAATTTTTTAAATATGATAAATTAGGAATTATCCAAGTTAATGTTCTAAATCAAGAGTTAATAAGGTTAATAATAATCAGTAACCTCCCAAGAACAAGGGAACAGTGAAGAACCTATGTGATGACTTCCATTGAGGTGGATTGTGATAATTAAATAACACTCATCCTTCACTCAGATTTGTGGATGTCTTTCTTGAGTTTGACTCCAAGAACTATAGTATATCTAAGGAGTTATTTAGATAATTAAAGAACCACCCTATTGATTTTATTATCAAATAAATAAAAACTTATAGTTTTTGTATCTTAAACTAGGTTTTATTGGAAAGTGTTTGGTGTAAATATTATTGATTATTACTTTAGATAAATTTGATATGATTTTGGAAATAGATTGTTTATCTTCACATAGAATCCATCTTAATTACCAAATTTGGGAAATTAAATTTCATATTTTAAACCAATAAATGGTCATTTATTCATGAAAGGATGACATGCACTTTCTAGGAAAACTAATTATATGACTTGTGACACCTATATGTTTCTTAATTTTGTAAGGATGATATATCTTTAGAAATTATATCTTGATTCATGTCTATATTTTAGAAACCCTTAGGTATATACATTAGTAATTTATAATTAAAATTTATAGGATATAATTTATTTAAGGGTTAGGGGAAGGGATGTAACGTCATTGAATCATAGTGTTAATTTCCCTTTAAATAAATATTATATTGAATAGATTGTATCACAAGTAACACCAAACTTAGATTAAACTGTGATACTTTAAAATATTTTTTTTTAATTTTTTCCTTCATAATATAGCTATTAAATTATTGGTTATTAATAGAAGTAACCACATTATAAAATCCATATATAAAAAGGAAATAAATGGAATTAGGTAGTATAATTATTTCTTATGAAGCTCATTTGTTTGAGCTTGTAAGTGAGGTAACTTCATTAGGGTCTTCCCTATACAAATCCAAACCCAAACTCAAATGATTAATATTTGAGTAAATTTGTTTGTAAGAGAATTTTAAGATTTTGGACATTTTCTCAAGATAAATGGTAGCTAACCCAATACCCATGACTTCTACTAGATCATATTTTGTACTTAGATATTATGAAATGATCTTAAGGGGTATTGTAAGTAAAAGTTAGGGTGATATAAACATGTGATTATTAATGTAATAAGTAATTTATATATATCACATTTATTTTATAATTTTAAAATTAAATTTTCAAGGAAAAATAATGTTCATTTTTAATACAAATGTAATGTTGGAATTCAACTAGTATATCTAAATAACTAATAATATAATTTTATGACTAAAAATGTATTTTATAAAAAACTTCCTTTTTTCTGAACTATGTATTTCTATTTTATGAAACTAAATATATTATGTTTTAATGATGGAAAGGTATATTTTTATATTACTAATATATTTACACAAATTTAATTAGTAATTTATAGAAAATAATAATAAGAACAATTAATATTTAAAAAGTCACTTTTTGATAAAAAACAGTTCTTCGTTATATTTTTTTTGTTTCTACTTTATTTGGGATTTTTGGGAAATAATTTATTTTTAAGTAAATTGTAAAAAATATATTTTTCACTAATATTTTAGTGACCCTAACCCTAGTAGCCTAGAGTCGGTGGTTAATTTATTACATTGGCACTAGATACAAGGTCTCACATCCCATTGGAAGGAATAGTTTAGTAGTATTGGTTAACTAGATACATACTTGAATTCAAATTACATTTTAAAATATAAAATATAAAAAGTTTTTTCTTTGAAAATTCCATTATTCCCATTAGTGTATCCCTACATATTAATAAAAAAACACTTCCAGGTATCCTGGTGAAAAATAATACATAATAAAGGGGTGAGCATAGATTCTCAGTAATTGTAATCATACAACAAAAGCTATCATGAATAAATAAGAATAATTAGTATGAAAAGGTGAATAACTGAAACAAATTTCATTTAATAAATAAACTGATCATAATATGGATGCATTTAAAGATTATCAATTAATACCAAATAAATAATCACATTGATTGAAACTTAACCATGTATATTCAAATTAATCAAATAATCACATGTAATATCAATTATATCATCCTAGGACCTTCACTCTTTAATATTGTGATGAAATCCATAACGTTACATTCCTAGATTTGATATCGATAATTGTGATCCAAATTTTTCATCTAAACTTTACAACATCGAAATGAAAATTTGGATCACTTACATATTGTACCACGTTTTAGGGTTAGTGTTTTACATAATCAAAGAAAACTCTTATATAAACATTTCACATCAACTTGGACTCAAAACCAACTGGTTCATAAATTTGAACATCATCTCCCATTATAACAATATTTTATTAGTTCAAATTAGGTCATCAACATCATCTTTGTGAAATAATTTATTGGAATAAATCTTTCAACATAATTCTTAAAAAAAATGAAAAAAATAAGAAGGGTGAGATTAGATGCTTAGTAAGGGAAAACATATGCATTAATAATGAAATGCCATCAATGAGAATAATAGTTCATAAGGGTATGATTAAAAAATCAATGTGCATGAGCGAATTATAAAGGAACTCATACCCACCATAACCTAGATCATAAAACATGGAATAAGGCTTTAATAAATGATATAGTCATAAGAATAAATAATCATGAGCCATGTGATAACAATATTGATCAAAAGAAACATTAAAAAACCATATAAATCATAGAAAAAATCTATTGTTATCTTGGAAAATCATCATATAAAAACCTTACAAAACCCTTGAAGAACACTTACAGAACCCTTAAAAATGCAATAACCAATATGGTCAACTTCTATTTCTGGAGTACCCAATGCATCAGTGCGCTATCTAGGCACACCCATCGTATAATCTAGAATGGACTCACCCAGTGCTATCTTGGAACAACCATCATTTACAATGTCCAAGAACCAAATGCATAGAGAATTTATCAAAACTCATTGAAAAACCTTTATTATGTTATGAATATGATTAACCCATAGAAAGGAAATGGTTTCCCCAATAATATCTTTGAAACATGGTTAACCCATGGAAATGAAATGGGTTTTAAAACAATATATTTACAGCATTATTAACCCATAAAAAGGAATTGGGTTCCATAGTACACTACTTAAAAAATAGTCTATAACCGCAGTTTATTACCATGGCTATTGGTTATAGCTACAGTTTCACTTACCATGGATCCTAGTGGTATGGATATAGGGAAAATACTATAGCCATAGTAAAAACCATAGATTCAGGGATATTTCCAAAGTTACAAACCATGGATATATCTTAAATTTCAAGAAAAAAACACCACATGACCTATAACCATGGTTAAAAACCGTGGCTACATCTTAAATTTCTAGAAAAAACATAGTATGTAACACCCAGACCCTAGTTACCCAGAGTCGGTGCATTATTACGTAACATTGGCATGATCACAAAATATCAAGTCTCGAAAGAACGAATAGTTTAGTAGCCTTGGAAACACTAGATACATTCATAAATGTTACATTACATCATAAAGTGAACAACTACAATAACATGGTCTCCATAGTCCACACTCATATCCCCTTCATACTATCCCTACAGGTCAGTCATAAAATATTTCTTCACATCCTGGAAAAATTAAAACATGAAAAGGGGTGAGCTCAGATTCTCAGTAAGGATAACAATACAACGGAAACTTTCATAAATAAACATAAAAATTTAAGGCAACATATAACTAAAACAAAAGCCTTTTAAACTTGAACTTCAACATAATATGGAAGAAATAAAATGAAATAATGCCATTTACTTATTCACATGGATATTCTACTAGTCGAATAATCACATGCAATATCAATAACCACTTTCATAATGATGGAATGCATAATGCCAGACTATCATAACCACATAGCCCAGGACTCGTGCCAAGACTACAAATAAGATTTTGTCAAGGCCTCATGCCAAGACACTAGTTTTTCTCATGAGACCTACCGATGCATCGAGGATCTATAGCGGGCTCCACCCATCACTTATTAAGTCCAATTCATTCCTCATATGAATAGGTTTAAACATATCATAAACCATAACATAATTGTATCACATAAAACATGCATAAAGGAAACATAATATTTCCAAATTTCAATCACAAGATATCAATACAACACATTTATATAATAAAAACATTGTCAAAACCATTTTCAATACCAAAATAAAAGAAAATTAAAACTTGGTATTTATTTTTCATTTTAAAAAAAAATATGGCTTGTAGAGGAACCCGAAACTCAAATAATGGTCACAGTGGTAGAGAAGTCATTGTCGCCACATATGTATGACAAAAGAAAACATTCCCTTTTGTCATTTAGTAAAACGCTTCATATAAAAAAGATTCCTTTTGAATAAACGTAAAAGTCGAAGGGGTTTATACACTGTATAAAAGAAAGTTTTGTATTAAAACAAAATATACCTCAATGAAAGAAGATTGAGACGAAGTCCCTTATAAAGATAATTTTGTAAATAAAATAGATATATTATGTGTATTCACTATAAGTACACATAAATAAAGTAAAAATACAAGATAGGACATAATAATATCATGACGTAATTTGAAAGTAAGAGATTAACCCAAAGAATGAAAATTGGGTTAAGAAGTTCCCTTACCTCATGTCCAACTTGACTCGACCATTATTTAACCTCCTAAATAATAAACTAGAGTTAATTTATAATTGATTAAGAACCTTGTTCAAGTTTATTATTCCTTTTATATCACTTATTACCATGTTATAGACATTATGTAATTATTTATGTTAATAACGGTCGTTTTGTCGATCTTTGGTACTTGAGTCAAAAATAAACTTCTTATAATTACAAGTTGTTCATGTGGTAAAATATCAATTATATATAGAATTATATTCATGATTTAGATATCATATATATCATATATATCCAGTATATACATTCATTCATAATATTACGTAACATTTAGAGGTAAGAAATGAAATGCACCGTTCATGGAGACGGTAAGCCGTACGTACGCATGAACACTAATTTCATTTCTATTTCATATTTAATGGAATGAAATCATAATGATATAAAGGTGTATTATAATTCCAGTATAATATCATATATCATATCATTTACTCCATCCTTTATATGTCCCATATATGGAATTAATGATTCAAATCACTTTGAGGGGGCGGTAGTCCTCACTTCCTAAAATGAAATTATCGCGTTTACCCATAATGAATATCATAAAGGTATGCCATAAATGAGATATACCGAAGCATAAGGAAAAAATAAACATAATATATATATAATATATGAAAATAATGTCATCATAATGGCCACCATGAGAGGTGTTAAAAGAAGATTGAACAATCATCATTTCATGAGGCAGTAATTCGCCACCCACAAAAACAGTATGTACTTTGACCATTAGACGAAGACATGTGTAAGTGTAAATAAAATAATTCTCATGAAAACATCCTAGTATATTTTAGATACTGGTTTTGTTACAAAATAAAGTAATAAAAAGAGTTTAAGGGGTTGGAGAAGCAAAATAAAACAAAAAAACATAAGAGAAGACATTACCTTAAAATCGGGAAACTCTTTTTGATTTGAGCCAAAGGCTTTGTTGGGAAGACTTATGCCCAAAGTGAGGCTTCTAGGAGTAAGAGAGTGAAGTTGAGAGAGTATTTGGGAAGAGTTTGGCTGTTACAAATGGCTTTGATGGTGTGAATAAGGTGGTAGAGGTGGGGGCCTTTTATAAGAGGAGAGGAGGGGCACTCTTGGAAATTCATGAAATGTTACATTATTATGAAATTCTTTTCAGATTTAAAAGGTCCCAAAATTATATATTTAGAAGATAAGGTGATAAGGATTCGATATATACTCATCCAATATGTTTTTTACAAGTTTAAGGCTTAGATTTTACATTATCTCTTTATTTTATTTAAATCGTTAATTAATGAGGTAATCGTTGCATCATCATGGTGTGATAAATAAATTTATTTATTTAATGTATAAAAATTATAAAAAATTAACATGATGTAGTAAATCTTTTTATATTTCCGATGAATATTTATAGTTGAAAAGTTAACTTATATAACCCCATGTAATAATTGTTTTAGTAAAACAACACATGTTTGTGGAAATTTTATTTTTACTTTAAATAAAAAGTTATTAATGTCATTTTCTTACCAAAGTGGCTCCATGAGGTCCCCAAGTTGACCCATGTATTGTCGTGGTCGGCCATGACTCATCCAATAAGTGTAGGACAAGTGTAAAGGTATTTTAATATTATTAAAACATTATATTTACCTTAAATTACACTAATTACCTTTAATCACGATTAATAAAACTTAAAAGTTACTATTCACCAAAAAATTATTTTAATCCCATTGAACCACATTTTTCTTACTAATGGAAACCATGTATGTGTGGTTTTTGAAAATCAAATCACAGAAGATGTAATGTTTCATTTACATGAAAAATTAGTTTTTAAACTACCACTTAGTGGTTTCACTATTCATCAAAAATTGAAGTTTTTCAGAAAAATACCAAAAATTAACTCTAAGTTATAATTGATATTCTGAATTCAAAAATGGTGTCTATTTTACAAAATTCCAAAAATATAAGTTGCATTAATTAATTTTATAATTAATCCCGTTGTCAAAACAAATAGCATGTTTTTAAGAAACAATATCAATCAAAATATTGAAAATTGTTTATGTCCAATTTCAAAGTGAAATTAATTATAATGACCACCTTTGGATAAAATGGTAAAATAATATTCTAATTATACTTTAAAACCACTCAATAGAATAATTTATCACTATTAATTATTTTGATTAAAAAAGTTTAAAATTTAATAATTTTCAATATTCATCAAAATATAAAATATATCCGAAAAGTTCCAAAATTTCACCCTAGGCTAAATTCGATATTCCGAATCCAAGAATGAAGTACATTTTGATATATAAAATTTATAAAATTTCAAAAAGTAGGTATTACTATTAATAACGACTACTTTGATTGGTTGTGGTGTGTGTTAGAACTTGAGGTTGTGTACAACACATGGTGATCTATTATTCAAAGAGAAGCGTACCATGGAAGCTTGGGGTGTTACATTCTCCCCTCCTTCAATAAATTGCGTCCTCTCAATTTGAATTTTTTTTTTGAAAATAAAATGTTGAAAATAGAAAATACCTTTGTGAAAAACCCACATCAGCAATAGGGTTAATAAAAATATAACTTTAAAAGAAATAAAGAGAAGTACAAAGGTCACCCGAGATAGCCCATACTAGGATTCCATGAAAATATGGATATGGAGGAAAAACAAACCATCAAGGTCTGATGGAGAGTTGTAGAAAACAGGATTAGGAGAAAGTTATTCACAAGAAAATCACAAACTTGTGATTGGTTAAACGGTCATTGAATCCCCAGTTGGAAAAGTTAACCGACAAAGTTTTTGTTTTAAGTTAACTTTCATAAGGTTGAGGAATTTATTTAAGAGATTTACTAAGAATGTAAGGAAATATGCTTACTTGTCATGTAGACTTTCATTCTTTAATAAATTTTTACCACAAACCCATCTTTCACTCCAAATGGTAACATAACTCAAAAATATTCTATTTATCCTAATTGTATAAGGTTCCAAATATTAACACATACCATTTAGATTAGGAAAATGATTTTGTAATAACCAGGGACTTCCTGTAGTCTAGTGGTAGGTAATAAAGGCCTATCGCACTATGGTTGTGGGTTTGATTCCTACAACTTTGTCCGACGCGACGGGTTATGTAACATCCCAGGCAAATAAAGAATATGACATTTTCACATTTATCCATATTTGTGAATAAAATATTAATATAAATTTAAAGGGGACGCTATGCTCGAGGGAGTACCCAATACACAATAACGAGTTTCTTGGGAATCTTACGTTGCACTCTAATAATAAAATAAAATTATTTTAAATTGTAGTTAACGCCTAGCCATTGTAATGGCGGGAATGAACAGAACTAACTACAAAATTATTATATATGTTTGTCAAATATTTTTACTTTTTACAATAAATGTTAGAGGATTAAAAATGCGAATGAATCCAATTTTAAGCGTAAACATTCTAATATTATTTAAAAGGTCGATTAACCGCCTTTTGATGACGAACCTCTTTTAAATACACTTTTTTACAATTTTATGTGTTATATTTGAAAAAATAACATTCTTCTTTAGAATCGGGACATCAAAATTTACTTTGTGTAAATTTTTGGTATTTTTCCGATAAAGTTCATTTTTTAATGAATAGTGAAAAATGTTGTATTTTAATTCAAAACCTCTTTTTAATCTAATTTATTTATATGATTAGATTATTATTTGAATTGGTTTTAAAGTGAAATTAGAATATATTTTTACCATTTAATCCAATAGTGGTCGTTGGAATTAATTTAATCTTGAAATTGGACTTAAACTAGTGTCAATCTTTTGATACTTATTGTTTCATAAAAATAGGCTATTTGCTTTGACAGCGGGAATTAATTATTAAATTAATTAATGTAACTTATATATTTTGAATTTTTTAAAATAGAAATAATTTTTGAATTCGGAATATCAAATATAGCCTAGGGGGAATTTTTGGTATTTTTCTGAAAAACTTCAATTTTAGATGAATAGTGAAACCACTAAGTGGTAGTTAAAGAAACCGATTTTTCGTTTAAATGAAACTTTGCCACTTCTGTGATTTGATTTTCAAAAATCTGACATACATCATTTTCATTAAGAAGTAAAATGTGGTTCAATGAGATTAAAATAATTTTTGGTAAATAGTAACTTTTAAGTTTTATTAATCGCGATTAAAGGTAATTAGTGTAATTTCAGGTAAAAATAATGTTTTAATAATATGAAATGGCCTAGAAACATGTCCTACCCACATTTGATGTGTCATGGCCGACCAAGAAAATCCATGGGTCAACTTAGGGACCCCATGGAGCCACTTTGGTAGGAAAATGACATAAATAACTTTTTATTTAAAGTTAAAATAAAAATGTCACAAACATGAGTTGTTTTACTAAAACAATTTTTAAGTGGGGTTATACAAGTCATATTTTTGACTATAAATATTAATTGGAAAGATAAAAATATTTAATACATAATGATATTTTTTTTATAATTTTTATACATTAAATAAATTAGTTTATTTATGACACCGTGATGATGCACTGATTACCTCATAAATGAACGATTTAAATAAAATGAAAAGATAGGGTGAAATATAAGTATTACACTTGTCACAATCCTATTGGATGGGTGGATTTCTAAACTTTATCACCTTATCCTTGAAATATATTCTTTTGGGACCTTTTAAATCCGAAAAACATTTTATAATAAATTAATATTTTATAACTTTCCAAGAGTGCCCCTCCTCTCCTCTTATAAAAGGCCCCCACCTCTACCACCTTACACACACCTCTCAAGCCTTTGGATAGGCCAAACCCTACCCATTTCATCTCTCCACATCCCTCTCTTAATCATTGAAGCCTCAATTTGGGCAGAATCTATAATGACCCATACTTTACATACATTGTTAATACTTCAAAATTGAATCACACTTATTACAACATATGACAAAACCACAAAGGACCGTATAGGTATAGTGTCTTTAGAAACTGGGAAACATAAACAACTGGTTCATAAATCTTCTATAGTGTCTCCCATTTATTTCATCATATCTAGGGTCCCTTTTAGCATATTCTACTTAATATCCATCTTCCTGAGCTGGGGAAAAGAAAACATAAAAGGGTGAGCTCAAATGCTCAGCAAGGGAAAATAAAGGAAATAAAAATCATATCATATCTTTTTGAAAATCAAAACCTGCAAAAGAGATCATAATATCTTAACATGGAATAAATCATAGAAGTGAAAATGAGATCCCCATAATCATAACATAAAACTTGAAACTTTGTGGCATGCACACATAATCATGGAAAATCATTTTTGTTGGTCATGACTCATTGCCAAGACTATCTTAGTGGACAAAGTCCCTTTCTGAACCGAGTTACCCACTTTCCAGTCCTGTTTCACTGAACCGGTATAACCTACCGTTCCAGCCATTTCTATCTCATGAGATATAAAATCTTTACCCAATGCATTGGAGGGAGATATAGGTCCCACCCATCTTATAATGAATCCTTTCTTATGTGTTCCACATAATCATACATCATCGCATAACACATGTAACAAAAATGGGATTCTTGAAACATCATGACATCATAAATCAATTCATATAAGATAAAAGAATTTATAAAAATAATTCCATCACAACATGATCAAATCAATGTAATAATAGGGATAAAAACATAACCCTTTATTATCTTAGATGGAAAATAATTTTGATAAAACACTTGAACTCCATTCTTGAGGAAAATACCCTTTCTTCTTCAAAAACATTTTTCCTTTCATAATATGTCATACAACTTTAAAATAAAAGAATTTGATTAAAAATAAACTTTAAAACTTGTAAAGGAAGCTTCTTGGAAATAATTTTGTATAAGTTAAAAAAAAACATTCTTCGTACTTTTGTCGGAAAAGTCAAAAAGTACCTCGTATGACACAAGATTCCTTTCATAGATATTACTAAAAACTCACTGAAGGGTAAAAATGGATTTAAACAATTGTAGGTGGATGGAAATAATATTACATATTGATGAAACATGGATGTGGATGATAAAATACACCCCAGTAAATACTTACGAATAAACAATCTCGGATAAAAATGAGATTGTGATATTTCCCTTACCTTAGGTTCGATTTGCTTTGTACGTGTCCGAAGCTCCTGTATAATGGTTTAAATAATGGTATTGACTTATTGATATCATATATGGTCATATTCTTAGCTTCTTATTAGTAATATTTCATTGTTACTTGTTACTCGGGTCTTTATTGCCTTTTGTTCTTATGCGTGTTTTGTCGAATAAATTCTTATTCTTCTTTTAAGGTTATAGATACCTTATATCCAGAATGGTATTAGTGTAACATATATCATATTTATTCATTCAATTCATTTATATAATTACTATGTAATGATGATCATGTAGAACGAGTCGTATCACATCATGGAGACGGTATTCCGTACGTACGCATGAGTGATGATATCATTCCTATGATCGTGGAATTGTATTAGAGTATATATATATTATTTCAGTATCAATATTACTTAATAATAATCATAAATATTTACTCATTACACCATTATACCCATCCTTGTAAAGTGATGGTGGAAAATAGATTACACCACGGCGTGGAGACGGTATTCCGTACGTACGCACGCGCGGTGATTTCATTTTTCTGTGGGATTGATAGAAGGTGAATTAGGTTTGTTTCATATTTATAATAACATATCAATATTTAAGTAATACTTATGTTATTACTTTATCATGAAACAACTAAAGAAGAAGAAGTTGAAGAAGAAAGAAATTGAAAAGATCGGTAATGGATATTACCTCTTCTTTGGAACGCCTCTTTGAATCCTCCACTTAGGGAACTAAGATTGGTCTTTAAAGAAGACCAGGAACTCTAGGATTATTCTAGGGAAGTGGAGAGGAGAAAATGGCAGGGGTTGGCCGAGCTTGAGTGCTCAATTTGGTGTGAGGAGGAGGGGGAGGAGGTTCCCTTTTATAAGGGAGGAGAGGGGCACCTTAGGAATATCTCAAAATATTATTTTATATTAAAGTCAAAATCGGTTTATAATGGTTCCAAAGGGTCTTATTTCGAAGCTAAAGTGGGTAAGGGTCGAAATCCTATCATAAAATAGGATTTATACAATTTTAGGGTATTATTTTAACCTTATCAATTAGATTTAACTCTAAGTTAAATAATTTAACTTTTACCGTGTCTTTTTGTTTTCTTTCACTATATGGTTAATACACTTACTATAACATGCCAAACGAACCCCAAATTGTTTATTATTAATACTTATATACTTATCTAATTCATTTGGCCGAACCTTAGATTTTTAGGAAAACAATAACAATTAATAATATAATATTTGATTTAAAAACTATTTTGTGTCAATTTTGACACTATTTGATATATGATTTTTGTGAAAGTCATAACAGAATTATATGTTCGAACCAAGTTGATTAAAGCAACACTAATATATCATAGTAACCTAGAAAATTAGTGTAATTCATAAAAAGTCTTAAATTACATTTATTTTGGTGTTTATAACATCAATTATGTCAATATTTCATTAATACGATAATTACTGCATCATCATTGTGTCATAAATAAATTGAATTATTTAATGTCTAAAAATTACAAATAAAATACCCTTATGTAGGAAATCGTTTTAGATTTCTAATGAATATTTATAGTCGAATGTATCTTATGTATAACCCCATATTAAAAATGATTTACTTATTAAACTTTCATTTTAACTATTTTAACCCTTCTTTAAATAAATTAATAATAAATGTCCTAATCTAATCCAAGTCGGCCTAAATGGTCATATTTTATTCCTAAGTTTGTTTTTGGTCGAATTACACTTGTCCAATAGAATTAGGACATGTGTTAGGGTAATATTAATATCATATTTACCCTTAGTTACCCTATTTACTATTAACCGCGGTAAAAAAAGTAAAAAGTTACTATTCACCAAAAAATTATTTTTATCTCATTGAACCACATTTTACTTACTGATATCAACCGTGTCTGTCGGATTTTTGAAATTCCATTCACAAAAGCGGTAAAATTAAGTTTTATGCAAAATTCAGTTTTTAACCTACCACTTAGTGGTTTCACTATTCATCAAAAATTGAAAGTTTTCAGAAAAATACCAAAATTTCACCCTAGGCTAATTTCGATATTCTGAGTCCAAACATGAAGTCCATTTTGAAAAATAAAATTTATTAAATTTCAAAAAGTGGTTATTACTATTCATAACGGCTAGTTTTAATAGCATATTGTTGTTTAGTGAAACTCGGTATTGCGTACGACGCAAGCTATCGAGGAAGGTCGCGATTGCGTGTAAAGCAAGCCAAGAAAGTGTTGTGTAGAAAAAGATTCCTTTGATGATTTATATAACATAAAAGTCTCGGGTGTTACATTCTACCCCCCTTAAAAAGAATTTCTCCCTCGAAATTCGTCACTTTGTAACAAACAGATGAGGATACTTCTCCCTCATCATATCCTCAAGCTCCCATGTAGCTTCTTCATGTTGGTGGTTCCTCCATAAAACTTTCACCAATCGAGTGGTCTTATTTCGTAGGACTTTTTCGCTACGATCCAGAATCTCTATCGGCTGTTCTTCATAAGAAAGATCTTTCTCCAGTGGTACAACTTCTGAGCTGAGTACATGTGAAGGATCAGGTATGTACTTTCTTAGGAGAGATACATGGAACACATCGTGAACTTGAGAGAGATTCGGTGGAAGCGCCAATCGGTAAGCTACCTTCCCAACACGATCCAGTATTTCGAAAGAACCGATATATCTAGGGCTCAACTTCCCCTTCTTTCCAAATCTCATAACCCTCTTCCAGGGATATATTCGTAAGAACACTTTATCACCCACTTCAAACTCTAGGTCTTTTCTTCGGTTGTCGGCATAACTTTTCTGTCGACTCTGAGCTGCTCTTATGTGTTGTTGAATAGATCTGACCTTTTCTGCCATTTCATCAACGAGATCAGGTCCTAATAGCTTTCTTTCCCCAACTTCATCCCAGTAAGTTGGAGTCCTTCATTTCTTTCCATAGAGAGCTTCATAAGGATCCATCTGAATACTGGAGTGAAAGCTATTATTACAAGAAAATTCCACCAAACGTAGGTGTTGATCCCAACCTCCTTTGAAATCCATAGAGCAAGCTCTCAACATACCTTCTAGGGTTTGAATTGTTCTCTCAGACTGACCGTCTGTCTGGGGATGATAAGAAGTGCTTAAACTCAACTCTGTATCCATAGTATACTGAAGACTTCGCCAGAACTTCGAGGTAAATCTCGGATCCTGATCAGATATAATGGAAAGTGGTACTCCATGCAATCTTACCACTTCCTTTACATATATCCTGGCAAGCTGATCTAGAGAGAAATCCTCTCTAATTGCAATGAAGTGTGCAGACTTTGTAAGACGATCAACTATGACCCAAATAGCATTATTGCCTTTGGATGTTTTAGGAAGTCCTGTGACAAAGTCCATAGTGATGTTTTCCCATTTCCATTCGGGTATGGGTAATGGTTGTAACATACCCTTAGACTTTTGTCTCCCAGCTTTAACTTTTTGACAAACCAATCATCGAGAGACATATTCCGCAACATCTCTTTTCATGCCATCCCACCAGAAGTACTCTTTCAGGTCCCTATACATCTTCGTGCTTCCAGGATGAATAGAGAATGAAGAACTATGAGCCTCATCCAGCAGCTCCTTCTTTAATTCGGGGATGGGAGGAACACAAACCCGATTCCTGAACTTTATTATCCCATCACAATCAAGGTTGAATTCAGGAAAATTTCTCACCTTCTTTTGTAACTCGACATCTTCTTTCTGTGCCTCCTTAATCTTCGCATGTATAGATGGTTGAACATTCATTTGAGAAAGATAAGATTTTTCCCCTTCCATTATAATTCCAAGATCCATCCTTTGTTAATCCATAAATATTGGATCTTTTGTGATCCTCATCATGGATAAACTAGCATGGTCTTGTCGACTTAATGCATCTGCCACCTTGTTTGCTTTCCCAGGGTGGTAATGGATTGAGCAGTCATAATCCTTAATCAGCTCCAACCATCTTCTTTGATGCATATTCAGCTCCTTTTGTGTGAAAATATACTTTAAACTTTTATGATCAGTATAAATATCACACCTTTCACCATAAAGGTAATGCCTCCAAATCTTTAATGCAAAGATTACCGCAGCCAACTCCAAATCATGTGTTGGGTAATTTTGCTCATGGATTTTCAACTGTCGTGAGGCATAAGCTATCACCATATCATTTTGCATAAGAACACACCCCAATCCCTTCTTGGATGCATCACTGTATATCACAAACCTTTCTCCACTACAAGGCAGTGTGAGCACAGGTGCACTGGATAACCTTCTTTTCAACTCCTTGAAATTCTCTTCACATTCCTCTGTCCAGACAAACTTAACTCCTTTCCGAGTCAACTTGGTGAGTGGATTAGATAATCGTGAAAAATCTTTTACAAAACGTCGATAATATCCAGCCAAACCAAGAAAACTTCGAATCTCAGTTACTGTTGTTGGTCTCGACCATCTTTCGATAACCTCTGTTTTTGCTGGATCCACAGATATCCCCTCTTTTGAGATTATGTGACCCAAAAATGCAACTTTTTGAAGCCAAAATTCACACTTGGTAAATTTGGCATAAAGCTTCTCCTTTCTCAAGGTCTTCAATATAATTCTCAAGTGATCTTCATGCTCTTACTTACTCTTTGAATAGACAAGAATATCGTCTATAAAGACTACCAAAAATTGATCAAGATAGTCTCTAAAGACTCTATTCATTAGATCCATGAAGATAGCAGGGGCATTAGTAAGACCAAATGGCATCACTATAAATTCATAGTGTCCATACCTTGTACGGAAAGCCGTCTTTGGTATATCCTCCCTTTTGACCCTTAATTGATGATACCCTGAACGAAGATTAATCTTGGAAAAGTATTGAGCTCCGCGTAGTTGGTCAAATAAGTCATCAATGCGTTGGAGAGGATATTTGTTCTTGATAGTGATCTTGTTAAGTTCTCGATAATCAATGCAGAGTCTCATTGATCCATCTTTCTTCTTAACAAATAGAACAGGTGCTCCCCAAGGTGACGCACTAGGGCGTATGAATCCCTTATCAAGATTCTCTTGGAGTTGCTTCTTCAATTCCTGCAACTCAATTGGGGCCATTCTATAAGGTGTCTTTGAAATAGGCAAAGCACCCGGTACGAGTTCTATTGAAAACTCAACTTCACGATTTGGTGAAAGACCCGGTAATTCCTCCGGAAAGACATCATCAAACTCCCTTACAATGGGCATATTCTTAATCGTGAGTTTCTCACCAACCATTTGAGATAAATAACCTTCATTTAGTGGAATCAATACCCAAAAGATGGAAGAAATTTCCACTGGAAGGTTATGTTCATCCTTGCATTGGTATACGATCGTAGATGGATCTGGAATATGAAATGTGACTTCCCTTCTTTGGCAATTGATATGAGATCCATGTAGAGAAAGCCATTCCATGCTAAGAATCACATCAAATTCCACTAAAGGAAGGATCACAAGATTTGCAGGAAGCAGTTTCCCACAAACTTCGATCGGAGAAGAATTATAAACTTTTGATGCGACTGTTGTGCCATTAGGTGTTGTCACAGCTAACTCAACATCTAATTGTTGAGGTAATACGGTGATACCCTTAGAAAATTCTTTATAAATAAAAGAGTGGGTGGATCCAGAATCAAATAAAACATTTTCTACTTTAGAGTGGACGGTAAGTGTACCTTTCACCACTTCGTTATCGTACTCCACATCGCTGATAGAAATTGCATGTGACTTTCCTTTGTCTTTAGCCTTAAGATTTTGTTGACGTCGACCATCATCATCAACCCTTGGATTTGGGCATTGATTGGCATAATTCCCCATCTCCTTGCACTTGAATCATTGAAGTGTAGTAGGTTCATTCTGTGTATCCCTTCCTTTGTTTGCGTCATTAGACATCTTCTTCCCATTATCACGGCATTCAAATGCCCGATGACCTTCTTTTACACATTTAAAACATTTACTTGTCCCTTTAAGACAACTCCCTCCATGTTTCTTTCCACACTTTGAGCATAAGGAAAAGCTCATCTTCTTTTCCGTGTGCTCTTTAGATTTTTCTTTGAATTCCATCTTCCTCTTCTTATCAAACCCATGTGACTGATGGGTTACTCCAATCTCCATCTCGACTTTGAGAGCACATCGAACGATTTCCTCGTAGCTATTGAATTCCCTTATGGCTAACGCCCTTCGAAGACTTGGTTTTAAGCCACTAAAGAATCGATCGATCTTACTCTCTGGTTGGATAATAATACCAGAAGCGTACATTGAAAGTCTTGTAAAATTTGCTTCATAGGTACCTACAGATTCATCATCCCTTTGCTTCAGTTCAAGGAACTCTTTCTCCATCTTTTTTCGGAGAATACGAGGGAAGTACTTATTGAAAAATAAGTTCTTCAACTCGTCCCATTCCATAGACTCAATTTCATCCCTTTGCCTCGTATTCTTAATAAGATTCCTCCATTGATCATCATCTCCTTCCAAACGATACACTGCTAGGATGACTTTATCATGCTCAGAACATTGAAGAACTGAAAATATCTTTTCAGTAGTACTAATCCATTGTTCAGCAACTAATGGATCAGTAGACCCGCTGAAAGAAGGTGGACGCTGCCTCATGAAGGATTCAACAGAATGTTGCTCCTTCCTTTGCTCGTTTGGAAGTCCTGCATGATTCATAGCTTGAGAAAGTTGTGTGAGCATGGCTACAAGATTTTGCATTCTAGCTCCCATATGATTTGGTTGCTCATGGGGACAATCATTGCATTGCCCATCGCATTCCGCATCAACACGATTCCTTCGGGTTCCAGCCATTGACTAAAACCAAGAAGAATAGTGTGAGCAACACTAATTATAATAGGAAAACCACATAATCAAGGATAAAATTTCACACTTAAGGTTTTATCCTAGGGTATTCATGGCCATTTCTAAAACACTAAGATTGTGTTCTATGCTTAGACTTATCCTTAGGGTTCTTACTAAGGCTTTCACATTCTAGTTTCCAAAGGTTTACTATACCTTTCCTCTGATACCAACTATAATGACCCATACTTTACATACATTGTTAATACTTTAAAATTGAAGCACACTTATTACAACATATGACAAAACCACAAAGGACCGTATAGGTATAGTGTCTTTAGAAACTGGGAAACATAAACAACTGGTTCATAAATCTTCTATAGTGTCTCCCATTTATTTGATCATATCTAGGGTCCCTTTTAGTATATTCTACTTAATATCCATCTTCCTGACCTGGGGAAAAGAAAACATAAAAGGGTGAGCTCAAATGCTCAGCAAGGGCAAATAAAGGAAATAAAAATCATATCATATCTTTTTGAAAATCAAAACCTGCAAAAGAGATCATAATATCTTAACATGGAATAAATCATAGAAGTGAAAATGAGATCCCCATAATCATAACATAAAACTTGAAACTTTGTGGCATGCACACATAATCATGGAAAATCATTTCTTGTTAGTCATGACTCATTGCCAAGAATATCTTAGTGGACAAAGTCCCTTTCTGAACCGAGTCACCCTCGTTCCAGTCCTGTTTCACTGAACCGGTATAACCTACCGTTCCAGCTATTTCTATCTCATGAGATATAAAATCTTTACCCAATGCATTGGAGTGAGATATAGGTCCCACCCATCTTATAATGAATCCTTTCTTATGTGTGCCACATAATCATACATCATCGCATAACACATGTAACAAAAATGGGATTCCTGAATCATCATGACATCATAAATCAATTCATATAAGATAAAGGAATTCATAAAAATAATTCCATCACAACATGATCAAATCAATGTAATAATAGGGATAAAAACAGAACCCTTTATTATCTTAGATGGAAAATAATTTTGAAAAAACACTTGAACTCCATTCTTGAAGAAAATATCCTTTATTCTTCAAAAACATTTTTCCTTTCATAATATGTCATACAACTTTAGAATAAAAGAATTTGATTAAAAATAAACTTGAAAACTTGTAAAGGAAGCTTCTTGGAAATAATGTTGTATAAGTTAAAAAAAACATTCTTCGTACTTTTGTCGGAAAAGTCAAAAAGTACCTCGTATGACACAAGATTCCTTTCATATATATTACTAAAAACTCACTGAAGGGTAAAAATGGATTTAAACAATTGTAGGTGGATGGAAATAATATTACATATTGATGAAACACGGATGTGGATGATAAAATACACCCCAGTAAATACTTACGAATAAACAATCTCGGATAAAAATGAGATTGTGATATTTCCCTTACCTTAGGTCCGATTTTCTTTGTACGTGTCCGAAGCTCCTATATAATGGTTTAAATAATGTTATTGAATTATTGATATCATATATGGTCATATTCTTAGCTTCTTATTAGTAATATTTCATTGTTACTTGTTACTCGGGTCTTTATTGCCTTTTGTTCTTATGCGTGTTTTGTCGAATAAATTCTTATTCTTATTTTAAGGTTATAGATACCTTATATCCAGAATGGTATTAGTGTAACATATATCATATTTATTCATTCAATTCATTTATATAATTACTATGTAATGATGATCATGTAGAACGAGTCGCATCACATCGTGGAGACGGTATTCCGTACGTACGCACGAGTGATGATATCATTCCTATGATCGTGGAATTGTATTGGAGTATATATATATTATTTCAGTATCAATATTACTTAATAATAATCATAAATAGTTACTCATTACACCATTATACCCATCCTTGTAAAGTGATGGTGGAAAATAGATTACACCACGGCGTGGAGACGGTATTCCGTACGTACGCACGCGCGGTGATTTCATTTTTCCGTGGGATGGATAGAAGGTGAATTAGGGTTGTTTAATATTTATAATAACATATCAGTATGTAAGTAATACTGATGTTATTACTTTATCATGAAACAACTAAAGAAGAAGAAGTTGAAGAAGAAAGAAATTGAAAAGATCGGTAATGGATATTACCTCTTCTTTGGAACGCCTCTTTGAATCCTCCACTTAGGGAACTAAGATTGGTCTTTGAAGAAGACCAGGACCTCTAGGATTATTATAGGGAAGTGGAGAGGAGAAAATGGCAGGGGTTGGCCGAGCTTGAGTGCTCAATTTGGTGTGAGGAGGAGGGGGAGGAGGTGCCCTTTTATAAGGGAGGAGAGGGGCACCTTAGGAATATCTCAAAATATTATTTTATATTAAAGTCAAAATCGGTTTATAATGGTTCCAAAGGGTCTTATTTCGAAGCTAAAGTGGGGAAGGGTCTAAATCCTATCATCCAATAGTATTTAGACATGTTTAGGGTTTTATTTTATCCTTATCAATTAGATTTAACTCTAAGTTAAATAATTTAACTTTTACCGTGTCTTTTTGTTTTCTTTCACTATATGGTTAATACACTTACTATAACATGCCAAAAGAACACCAAATTGTTTATTATTAATACTTATATCCTTATATAAGTCATTTGGCCGAGCCTTAGATTTTTAGGAAAAAAATAACAATTAATAATATAATATTTGATTTAAAAACTATTTTGTGTCAATTTTGACACTATTTGATATATGATTTTTGTGAAAGTCATAACAGAATTATATGTTCGAACCACGTTGATTAAATCAACACTAATATATCATATTAACCTATAAAATTAGTGTAATTCATAAAAAGTCTTAAATTACATTTATTTTTGTGTTTATAACATCAATTATGTCAATATTTCATTAATACGATAATTACTGCATCATCATTGTGTCATAAATAAATTGAATTATTTAATGTCTAAAAATTACAAATAAAATACCATTATGTAGGAAATCGTTTTATCTTTCTAATGAATATTTATAGTCGAATTTATCTTATGTATAACCCCATATTAAAAATGATTTACTTATTAAACTTTGATTTTAACTATTTTAACCCTTCTTTAAATAAATTAATAATAAATGTCCTAATCTATTCCATGTGGGCCTAAATGGTCGTATTTTATTCCTAAGTTTGTTTTTGGTCGAATTACACTTGTCCAATAGAATTAGGACATGTGTTAGGGTAATATTAATATCATATTTACCCTTAGTTACCCTATTTACTATTAACCGCGGTAAAAAAAGTAAAAAGTTACTATTCACCAAAAAATTATTTTTATCTCATTTTACTTACTGATATCAACCGTGTCTGTCGGATTTTTGAAATTTCATTCACAAAAGCGGTAAAATTAAGTTTTATGCAAAATTCAGTTTTTAACCTACCACTTAGTGGTTTCACTATTCATCAAAAATTGAATGTTTTCAGAAAAATACCAAAATTTCACCCTAGGCTAATTTCGATATTCTGAGTCCAAAAATGAAGTCCATTTTGAAAAATAAAATTTATTAAATTTCAAAAAGTGGTTATTACTATTCATAATGGCAAGTTTTAATAGCATATTGTTGTTTAGTGAAACTCGCTATTGCGTACGACGCAAGCTATCGAGGAAGGGCGCGATTGCGTGTAAAGCAAGCCAAGCAAGTATTGTGTAGAAAAAGATTCCTTTGATGATTTATATAACATAAAAGTCTCGGGTGTTACAGAATCTTTTCCAAGGAAGCCTTTGAGCTCAAATCAAAGAGAGTTACCCGATTTAAAGGTAATGTCTTCCCTTGTGTTCTTTTGTCTTTTTTTGCTTCTCCAAACCCCTAAACTATTTTTATTACTTTTTTGTAACAACACAAGTATCTTAAATATAGTAGGATGTTGTTATAAGAAGTATTCGATCTACACTTTCACACACCTTCGTCTAATGGTTAAAGAACATATTGTTTCTGTGGATGGCGAATTACTGCCTCATGAAATGATGATTGTTCAATATTATTTTAACACCTTCAAAGGTGGACATTAAGATGTCACTATATTTATATATGATATATAATATGTTTATGTTTTCCTTAAGCTTCTATATTTTTTATTTATGGCATACCTTTATGGTTTCCATTATGGGTAAATGCGATATCTTCATTTTAGGAAGTGCGGACTACCACCCCTCAAAGTGATTTGATTCGTTAATGCCATATGTGGGACGTATAGAGGATGGAATTAATGTTATTACATATGATATCCTACTTGAATTGAAAATATACCTTTATATAATTATTATTCCATTCCATTGAATACAAAAAAAAAAAGAAATGAAAGTTGCGTTCATGCGTACGTACGGCTTACCGTCTCCGTGAACGGTACATTTCATTTCTTATATCCAAATGTTATGTACTATTATAAGTAAATATATATAATGTATATATATGTAATATATTACATCTAAATTATAGATATAATTCTGGAATTATAATATATATATATATATATATCTCATTTTGTTTTAATTCCATTAATATGACAAAAAATGAAAGTAGCGTTCATGCGTACGTACGACCTACCGTCTCCATGGACGATGCTTTTAATTTTTTTTCCAAATGCTATGGAATAGTATAAAATGAATATATACTGGATATATATGATATTTAAAACATAAATACTATTCTGGATATGATGTACCTATAACCACATGGAAAATTCTTTTCCAACAAGTTCAATTTTTACTCATGTACCGAACATCGACAAAAACGTCTGATATGAACTCACTTTATTAACCAATTATTATAACATTATAATATGTGATATGAACTGAATAATAATATTTAATGGATTTCCTTAAGAAATTATAAATTGACCAAATTTTATTATTTAGGAGATTAAAGAACGATCGAGTCATGTCGGACACGAGGTAAGGGATCCAACCTCTCTCTTTCTTTTTAAGTACTCTCTTTTATGTCATTTCTTTTAAGCTCATCTTTCTTATGTTTGGGTATGATATTTTATATTCCTCATACTGTAATTTTTATGTTAATATTATGAGAGACCTTATTTTATCTCATAAATCTATTTTTGGAAGTTTTAAGTGGTGTCGTTAGGCTGCCGAGTTTTCGTAAGGGATTTTTCATCTCACTTTTATTCCCATGACATTTATGCTACGTTTGACAATATTTCCTTTGAGTGGTGTATGTACTTCAAATTATTATACTCATTGTGTAATATAATTTCATTTATTGGTATTTACATCTTCATTTTATGACCCTTCTTCCACGGGATGTACGTTTTGAAAGTTACCCAACTCGGTAAGGGGACCTTTCACCCTCCTCTTTTTAAAAGACTTATTTTGTGATATCTTTTAATTCACATACTATTATGTTGGGATATGTTCTTATATATCCTTATTTATGTAAATTTTATGTCCAAGTGATGAGATACCATTTTCTATCTCATAAACTCATTTTCTGAATTTTAATCTGACGCCGTTAGGCTGTCGGATTTCTATAAGGGAACTTCTTAACCCACTTTAAATTCTTTGGGTTAAACCTCTACTTCTTGATTTTATTATTCCAAGATTATGTGGGGAATATCTATGTTGTAATTTCAACAAAACTTTGTGTAGATATACTATTTCTACACATAATCATCTCATTGATAAATTCTTACGAACTTGTATGGGAAATAATAACCCAATCTCATTTCGTTGAGTTAAATACCTATGTCATTGGTTTTGTTTTTCCATGATTATGTGTGAATGACCTCTTATTGTTTTAAACTTAATATCCACTTATATTGGGTGTATTTATATATTTATCACACATAATTATGTGATATATTTATCATTAATTTAAGGATACCATCTTTATAATGGATTTCATCTCAATTTACATTTCCATTGAGACTTCATTGTTGTTATGAACCAATTCACTCTTATATGGTGTGTATACTGTCCTTTGACATATTATATCATGAATCCTTTTATTCTCATGATATTATAAAGCTCGTATGAAATTGTATTCTATAATTATTTGTATTCAAGTGTCTCTCATTTTGTTAAAAACTATTTAACAAAAATATCATTTTAAATGTTTTAAAGATTCATTATTCTAAATCTTTATCTTTAATGTCCATGTTTTCAAAATGGTTTTCAGTACTTATTTATATGGACATTAATGTTTTAAAATTATAATTCCATTAAAATCTTCAAAGTGGTATGGTACACTTTGATTCAAAAATCTATTTTAAATGGTTTTTGAAAATGGATTGATTAATTCAATATCTTGGAATTAATTATTGTGATTGCAAATTAAATTTTGTTATTAAAATGTTTATATTTTTAATATTTTATGTGTAATGATTGTACTTGGACATTTTATGGGTGGTTACGTGATAAACCATATGACGGGTGGTGCCGTGAATACGAGGATGAGTGGTTACGTTATAACCTCCAATGCATTGGGTATGGAAGTTGGCTGTATGGCTATTCCATTAAGTATGTGTGGAAGTCGACCGTATGTTTATTCCATTTAAGTATGTTTATGTCCCAAGTTACCTTTATATGTTATGTGTTCTTTATATGGGTTTTATGGTAATATTTTGGTTACAAAAGGGTACGTAATGGTCTTTTATTCCATTAATAGTTTTTACTACTTCATTAAGGTGAAAAGTATTACTTTGGTAAAGTATTCATGGTTTACCTATTGTTTTGAAAAAACTAACAGTTTTCCTTCTTTGTGTATCCTTTACTGGGATTTTTATGATCATCCCATGTTTTTAAATGTTTTCCACAAGACTTAAAGATGAATAGGGTAAAGGATGGGTTCAAGGAAATACATGCTCTCTAAAACATGGAACTAGACATGTTTCTTTTTAAGAGTTTTTTTTATTATTTTATGGAAACTTAGTAGAAGTGTCTACTATGTAATATTTTGAGATGTAATAGTTATGAACTAATTCTCTAAAACTCTAAACCTGAAAAGATCCTCTATGTGAATTATTCATTTAATTCATTATTAAGTAAGGTTTAAGGCCAGGGCCTTATAGTTGGTATCAGAGGTCGGTTTAGATAACTTTAGAGGTTAGGGTATTCTCTAAGCATAAGTGACATTACCATAATGGTTAGGATTTCAGAAAGATTCATAGTTTTGATAAAGTGAATGAGTAAGTATATCTTAGTGTTTATCTTCCTCATTAGTACATGATGGTTTTTTTGATATACTCACACTGAAATTTCTATTTTTAGTGAATGGATGGATCTAGAAGGCACCAAAGTGACAATAGGTTTGAAGGAAACTGTGGTGGTTCTCTTATTAAGAGACTGGATGAAATGGGGGATTCAATGAGGAAACTCGTGGTTGTTCTAAACCAACTATCAAGGAGTCATGATCAACCACTTGTACCTTGGTATGTTCTGTAATGCATCATGTATGAGATGACCAATCGATGTGGAAGTTCAGGTAATAATTATAAAGGTAACCATTAGGGTTTATATGATCCTTAATTTTGACGTAATTATGGGTTATTATATGTTATGATGGAAAATTAAAGGCATGAGATAAACTTGAGGTTAAAATATGTTATGATTATTTTTGAAGATTTTATCTCATTTTGGGGAATTTTTTAAGAATTATGTAGTTTTGGAAAAAGGACAACACGCAGACCATGTGGCAACCCGTCGCGTCAGACAAAGCTGTGGGAATCGAACCCACAACCAAAGTGTGACTGGTATTTATCGCCTACCACTGGAAAACGTGAATTCCCTGGTTATTTTGACTAATTCTTTTTAGTTAGATGATTTTATGATTCAAGAGTAAGTTTATTTTGGGTTATATATGGAAATTATTAACCTATCATGGAGGATGTGTGATTAGGTTTATTATTTTTCAATATGAGACTTTAAGAGCAACTGATGTTATTTGGAGATAAATGTTAATTTGTACCTTGGAAGACTAT
Source organism: Viscum album (assembly GCA_963277665.1). Lineage (NCBI taxonomy): Eukaryota > Viridiplantae > Streptophyta > Magnoliopsida > Santalales > Viscaceae > Viscum > Viscum album. Next base: position 1,523,998,576 of record OY728137.1, read on the forward strand.
GTCATTAAATCCTTCAAATATTTGGGTTTAAATCTTAGTTTGGTTTACTTTAAATAATTTTATGGACAAATTGTTTATCTAATGGTCTTCGTTGAACATTGGGTTTGTTGGACAAATTTTGGAAATTAAGAATAGATTTTCTTTTTTATAAAAGATTATTCATTTTTGGATCTTGTTCTAACAATTTTTGGTTTTGGATTTTTTCTAAAGAGATGGGAAATATATAGTTCTCATTTGTGGATTAGGTGATTCTCAAGAAGTTTATTATAGCGCTCTTAATGCGAACAAGTCTTCCTAAATACTCGTCTTTTGGAGAAAATATGAGTTTGATTAATGAATCTAGTAAAAGATGAAAGTCTACGTGACGAGTAAGTATGTTTCATTATGATTTAGTTAAGCTCAAAAATAAATTCCTCAATGAAGAGTAACTTAAAAAAAAATGTTGTCTGTTAACTTTTTCTACTGGGGAATCGAATACCGTTTAACCCATCACAAGTTTGTGATTTTCTTATGGATAACTTTCTCCTAGACATGTTTACTATCACTCTCCCTCAGAACATAACCCTTTGTTTTTTCCTCCATATCCATGTTTTCCTACATGGAATACTAGTATGAGTTAACTCGGGTGACCTTTGTACTTCTCTTTCTTTATTTTAAAGTGATTGTTTTACTGACTCTTGTTCCGATGTGGGATTTTCAATGAAGTTTCCAAGCCCAATTTTAAAATTGCGAGCACGCAATTCCCAAAAGGGGGGAAGGATATAACACCCTAGGTAAATAAAGAATATGACATTTTCACATTTATCCATATTTGTGAATAAAATATTAATATAACTTTAAAGGGGATGCTATGCTTGATGGCATACCCAATACGCAACAATGAGTTTTTTGGGAATCTTATGTTGCACTCTAATAATAAAATAATATTATTTTAAATTGTAGTTAAAGCCTAGACATTGTAATGAAGGGAATGAATAGAACTAACTAAAAAATGATTATATATGTTTTTCAAATATTTTTACTTTTTACAATAAATGTTAGAGGATTAAAAATTCGAATGAATCCAATTTTAAGCGTAAATATTCTAAAATTATTTAAAAGGTCGATTAACCGCCTTTTGATGACGAACCTCTTTTAAATACACTTTTTGACAATTTTTTGTGTTATATTTGAAAAAATAAAATTCTTCTTTAGAATCGGGACATCAAAATTTACTTTGTGTAAATTTTTGGTATTTTTCCGATAAAGTTCATTTTTTAATGAATAGTGAAAAATGTTGTATTTTAATTCAAAACCACTTTTTAATATAATTTATTTATATGATTAGATTATCTTTTGAATTGGTTTTAAAGTTAAATTAGAATATATTTTTACCATTTAATCCAATAGTGGTCATTGGAATTAATTTCATCTTGAAATTGGACTTAAACTAGCGTCAATCTTTTGATACTTATTGTTTCATAAAAACATGCTATTTGCTCTGACAGTGGGAATTAATTACTAAATTAATTAATGTAACTTATATATTTTGAATTTTGTAAAATAGAAATCATTTTTTAATTCGTAATATCAAATATAGCTTAGGGGTAATTTTTTGTATTTTTCTGAAAAACATCAATTTTAGATGAATAGTGAAACCACTAAGTGGTAGTTAAAGAAACTGATTTTTCGTTTAAATGAAACTTTGCCACTTATGTGATTTGATTTTCAAAAATCTGACATATATGGTTGTCATTAAGAAGTAAAATGTGGTTCAATGAGATTAAAATAATTTTTGGTGAATAGTAACTTTTAAGTTTTATTAATCGCGATTAAAGGTAATTAGTGTAATTTAAGGTAAAAATAATGTTTTAATAATATGAAATGACCTAGACACATGTCCTAACCTCATTGGATGTGTCATGGCCGACCAAGACAATCCATGGGTCAACTTGGGGACCCCATGGAGCCACTTTGGTAGGAAAATGACATAAATAACTTTTTATTTAAAGTTAAAATAAAAATGTCACAAACATGAGTTGTTTTACTAAAACAATTTTTAAATGGGGTTATACAAGTCATATTTTTTACTATAAATATTCATTGGAAAGATAAAAAGATTTACTACATCATGATATATATTTTTATAATTTTTACACATTAAATAAATTAATTTATTTATGCCACCGTGATGATGCAGTGATTACCTCATAAATGAACGATTTAAATAAAATGAGAAGATAGGGTGAAATATAAGTTTTAAACTTGTAAAAAACCAATTTTATGGGTGGATTTAGGAACCTTATCACCTTATCCTAGAAATAAATTATTTTGGTACCTTTTAAATCCGAAAAACATTTTATAATAAAGTAATAGTTTATAACTTTCCAAGAGTGCCCCTCCTCTCCTCTTATAAAAGGCCCCCACCTCTACGACCTTACACACACCTCTAAAGCCTTTGGCTCGGCCAAACCCTTCTCATTTCATCTCTCCACATCCCTCTCTTCATCATTAATGCCTCACTTTGGTGAGAATCCTTTCCAAGGAAGCCTTTGAGCTCAAATCAAAGAGAGTTACCCGATTTAAAGGTAATGTCTTCCCTTGTGTTCTTTTGTCTTTTTTTGATTCTCCAAACCCCTATACTCTTTTTATTACTTTTTTTTGTAACAACACCAGTATATTAAATATAATAGGATGTTGTTATAAGATGTATTCAAGCTACACTTTCACACACCTTCGTCTAATGGTTAAAGAACATATTGTTTCTGTGGATGGCGAATTACTGCCTCACGAAACGATGATTGTTCAATATTCTTTTAACACCTTTAAAGGTGGCCATTAAGATGTCACTATATTTATATATGATATATAATATGTTTATGTTTTCCTTAAGCTTCTTTATTATTCATTTATGGAATACCTTTATGGTTTCCATTATGGGTAAACGCGATATCTTCATTTTAGGAAGTGCGGACTACCGCCCCCTCAAAGTGATTTGATTAGTTAATGCCATATGTGGGACATATAAAGGATGGAATTAATGGTATGACATATTATATACTACTGGAATTATAATATAATTTTATATAATTATTATTTCATTCCATTGAATACAAAAATACGAAATGAAAGTAGCGTTCATGCGTACGTACGACTTACCGTCTCCATGAACGATACATTTCATTTCTTATCTCCAAATGTTATGTACTATTATAAGTACATATATATAATATATATATATGTAATATATTACATCTAAATGATAGATATCATTCTTGAATTATAATATATATATATATCTCATTTTGTTTTAATTCCATTAATATGACAAAAAATGAAAGTAGCGTTCATGCGTACATACAACCAACCGTCTCCATGAACGGTGCTTTTAATTTTTTTTACAAATGCTATGGAATAGTATAAAATGAATATATACTGGATACATATGATATTTAAAACATCAATACAATTCTGGATATGATGTACCTAAAACTACATGGAAAATTCTTTTCCAACAAGTTCAATTTGTACTCATGTACCGAACATCGACAAAAACGTCTGATATGAACTCACTTTATTAACCAATTATTATAACATTATAATATGTGATATGAACTGAATAATAATCTTTATAGTATTTCCTTAAGAAATTATAAATTTACCAAATTTTATTATTCAGGATATTAAAGAACGACCGAGTCATGTCGGACACGAGGTAAGGGATCCAACCTCTCTCTTTCTTTTTAAGTACTCTCTTTTATGTCATTTCTTTTAAGCTCATCTTTCTTATGTTTGGGGATGTTATTTTATATTCCTCATACAGTAATTTTTATGTTAATATTATGATATACCCTATTTGATCTTATAAATTCATTTTTGGAAGTTTTAAGTGGCACCGTTAGGTTGCTGAGTTTTCGTAAGGGATTTTTCATCTCACATTTATTCCCGTGACATTTATGCTACGTTTGCCACTATTTACTTTGAGTGGTGTATGTACTGCCCATTATTATACTCTTTGTGTAATATAATTTCATTTATGGTTATTTACATCTTCATTGTATGACCCTTCTTCCATGAGGTTTATGTTTCGAAAGTTACCCAACTCGGTAAGGGGACCTTTCACCCTCCTCTTTTTAAAAGACTTCTTTTGTTATGTCTTTTAATTCACATACTATTATGTTGGGATATGTTATTATATATCCTTATTTATGTAAATTTTATGTCCAAGTGATGAGATACCATTTTCTATCTCATCAACTCATTTTTTGAATTTTAAAGTGACGCTGTTAGGCTGTCGGATTTCTATAAGGGAACTTCTTAACCCACTTTCAATTCTTTGGGTTAAACCTCTACTTCTTGATTTTATTATGCCAAGATTATGTGTGGAATATCTATGTTGTAATTTCCACAAAACTTTGTATAGATATACTATTTATACACATAATCTTCTCATTGATAAATTCTTATGAACTTGTATGGGAAATAATAACCCAATCTCATTTCATTGAGTTAAATACCTATGTCATTGGTTTTGTTTTTCCATGATTATGTGTGAATGGCCTCTTATTGTCTCACACTTAATATCCACTTATATTGGATGTATTTATATATTTCTCACACATAATTATGTGATAGATTTATCCTTAATTTAAGGATACCATCTTTATAATGGATTTCATCTCAATTTACATTTCCATTGAGACTTCGTTGTTGTTATGCACAAATTCACTCTTATATGGTCTGTATACTGTCATTTGACATATTAAATCATGAATCATTTTATTCTCATGATATTATAAAGCTCGGATTAAATGTTATTCCGCAATTATTTGTATTCAAGTGTCTCTCATTTTGTTAAAAAACTCTTTAACAAAAATATCGTTTTAAATTTTTTAAAGATTCATTATTCTAAATATTTATCTTTAATGTCCATGTTTTCATAATGGTTTTCAGTATTTATTTATAGGGACATTAATGTTTTAAAATTATAATTCCATTAAAATATTCAAAGCGGTATGGGACAGTTTGATTCAAAAATCTATTTTAAATGGTTTTTGAAAATGGATTGATTAATTCAATATATTGGAATTAATTATTGTGATTGAAAATGAAATGTTGTTATTAAAATGTTTATATTTTCAATATTTTATGTGTAAGGATGGTACTTGGACATTTTATTGCTGGTTACATGATAAACCATATGGCGGGTGGTGTCGTGAATACCAGGACGGGTGGTTACGTTATAACCTCCAATGCATTGGGTATGGAAGTTGGCCGTATGGCTATTCCATTAAGTATGTGTAGAAGTCGACCGTATGGTTATTCCATTTAAGTATGTTTATGTCCCAGTTACCTTTATATGTTATGTGTTCTTTATATGGGTTTTATGGTAATATTTTGGTTATAAAAGGGTAAGTAATGGTCTTTTATTCCATGAATAGTTTTTACTACTTCATTAAGGTGAAAAGTATTACTTTGGTAAAGTATTCATGTTTTACCTATTGTTTTGAAAAAACTAACAGTTTTTCTTCTTTGTGTATCCTTTACTGGGCTTTTTATGCTCATCCCATGTTTTTGAAATGATTTCCACATGACTTAAAGATGAATAGGGTCAAGGATGTGTTCAAGGAAAGCCATGCTATCTAAAACATGGAACTGGACATGTTTCTTTTTAAGAGTTTTTATTTTATTTTATGGAAACTTAGTAGAAGTGTCTACTATGTAATCTTTTGAGATGTAATAGTTATGACCTAATTCTCTAAAACTCTAAACCTGAAAAGATCCTCTATGTGAATTATTCATTTAATTCATTATTAAATATGGTTTAAGGTCGGGGACTTATAGGTTATCCCCCGACCTGCAGGTTGTCATTTTCCTAAAACTATAGTATTATAATATTCCAAAAATAATCTTCAGAAATGTTTTAATCTTAAACAATAATATCCAAAGTTCAACTTAATCCATTCCAAACTTTATAGTTATCCATAATACCTCTATCCAGAATTTCTCTAAAAGGTCTCTAAATTCCAAAATCAATTGTAACATCAGATTCCCCAAATAAAGTAAAGTTTATATTATTGTCACATACTAAAAATATGATTACCTTCATCATATTAAAACTTTAATGAAAACAAAAAGTACTGTAATACAATCCTTATATATATTACATTATTCTTATAACCAGAATATAATCCTTGAGTCCAAAAGTACCAATACCTTAATTATTCCACTTGAACTGTAGTAACAACATAAGATTATCCTTGATCCCTTGGCGTTTTCTGAGGTAAGTTTCCCTAACGCTTAGGAAATTCATTTGCATAATTCCCCATTTCCCTACAATTGTAGAACTCATAATTGATATCCTCTTTATTTCCCTTGAAATCACGGGCCTGGTGACCTTTTTCTACACATTTATAACAAACTCCCATTCATTTTAGGCAAGTACCGGAGTGATTCTTCCCACAATTATCGCATAATGGAAAATACTTCTTTCCCTTTTCCCTTTTATATGTCTCTTGTTCCACCGTTCTCTTCTTCTCTTGCACTAATTTATTGTCATAAGATTTAGATAATTCCGTTTCTGTCTTGATAGGACACGAGACAATATCTTCATACGTTGAGAAATATAGTGATACTAAAGGTCGACAGAGAAATGGTATTAACCCATCAAAGAAATGATCAATCTTACTTCTTGGGTTACATATATAATCTGCAGCATGCCTCGCTAACCTTGTAAAGTTATCCTCATACTTGGCGACATTCTCATCCTCCTTCTGCCTCAGACTCAGAAATTGCCTTTCTATATCTGCTTGATGGTCATGTGGAAAGTATTTTTTCTAAGAAAATTTCCATAAACTCCCTCCATTCCATACTTGATACTTATTCATCTTCCTTCGTGTTTTAAATCAATGACCACCATTGATCAGCACCAGTTGTATCACCAGATCCACTATAATTATCTTGAGTAGGAGGGAAATCCCTACATGGAGTGCGTGCATTGATACGATTTCCATTCCCCCCACTAGGTGCCATTTCTAAACAATGGCATAAACTAGATTAGTTTATGAATCAAAATACATAATTCCATACTTGTAACACTTAACATAAATTGAACTATAATCATAAAAATGTTTTCTTTGAGTAAGTATATACTCATAAACCCTTCATAATGGTATGTAAAGGAAATGAGAATTATCCTAAGCATATCCCCTGGGAGTGTCGTAACCAAGAGTGCAACAAGGCCCGTTGTCGTGCACCAGTTCCCATTCGAGTCTAGCTCAAAGCGATGTTTTCGTGTTTTACCCCTAGGTAAATCTGTGCCAGAGCCACCTCTACCTGCTCGTATCCAGACAGGGATGTATTGCTCGGAAAACTCACAAAATCTCTACAACAACAAAATTCTAGGAAGTTATTCTATACTAATCCTCAATGTCTATCTTATGGATATGTACTCTAATCAGAGTTTTTCTAAATCTATCTTACAAGGTTATTACTAAAATGCCTCTGATACCAACTGTAATGCCCCGACCCCAGTTACCCAGAGTCGGTGCATTATTACGTAACATTGGCATGATCACAAAAGATCAAGTCTTGAAAGACCGATTAGTTTAGTAGCCTTGGAAACACTAGATACATTCATAAATTTTACATTACATCATAAAGTGAAAAACTACAATATCACGGTCTCTATAGTCCACACTCATATCCCCTTCATACTATCCCTGCAGGTTAGTCATAAAATATTTCTTCACATCCTGGAAAACTTAAAACATAGAAAGGGGTGATCTCAGATGCTCAGTAAGGATAACAATACAACGGAAACTTTCATAAATAAACATAAACATTTAAGCCAATGTATAACTAAAAAAAAGCCTTTTAAACTTGAACTTCAACATAATATGGCAAAAATAAAATGAAATAATTCCATTTACTTATTCACGTGGATATTATACTAGTCGAATAATCACATGGAATATCAATAACCACTTTCATAATGATGGAATGCATAATGCCAGACTATCATAACCACGTAGCCAAGGCCTCGTGCCAAGACTACAAATAAGATTTTGTCAAGGCCTCGTTCCAAGACACTAGTTTGTCTCATGAGACCTACCGATGCATCGAGGAGCTATAGCGGGCTCCACCAGTCACTTATTAAGTCCAATGCATTCCTCATATGAACAGGTTTAAACATGTCATAAACCATAACATAATTGTATTAAATAAAACATGAATAAAGGAAACATAATATTTCCACATTTCAATCACAAGATATAAATACAACACATTGATATAATAAAAACACTATCAAAACCATTTTCAATACCAAAATAAAAGAAAATTAAAACTTGGTATTTATTTATCATTTTAAAAAAATTATGTCTTGTAGAGGAAGCCAAAAATCAAATAATGGTCACGGCGGCGGAGAATTCATTATCGCCGCATACGTACAACAAAAAAAACATTTACTTTTTTCATTTAGTAAAACAATTCATATAAAAAATATTCCTTTTGAATAAACGTAAAAGTCAAAGTGGTTTATACACTTTATAAAAGAAAGTCTTGTATTAAAACAAAATATGCCTCAATGAAAGAAGATTGAGATGAAGTCCCTTACAAAGATAATTTTTAAAATAAAATAGATCTATTATGTGTATTCACTATAAGTAAACATAAAGAAAGTACAAATACAAGAAAGGACATTATAATATCATGACATAATTTTAAAGTAAGAGATTAACCCAAAGAACGGAAATTGGGTTAAGAAGTTCCCTTATCTCATGTCCGACTTGACTCGACCGTTCTTTAACCTCCTAAATAATAAAATAGAGTTAATTTATAATTTCTTAAGAAACTTTTTCAAGTTTATTATTATTTTTATATCACTTATTACCATGTTATAGACATTATGTAATTATTTATGTTAATAACGGTCGTTTTGTCGATCTTTTGTACTTGAGTCAAAAATAAACTTCTTATAATTACACGTTGGTCATGTGGTAAAATATCCATTATATATAGAATTATATTCATGATTTAGATATCATATATATCATATATATCCAGTATATACATTAATTCATAATATTATGTAACATTTAGAGATAAGAAATGAAATGCACCGTTCATGGAGACGGTAAGCCGTACGTACACATGAACGCTACTTTCATTTCTATTTCATATTTAATGGAATGAAATCATAATGATATAAAGGTGTATTATAATTCTAGTATAATATAATATATTATATCATTTAATCCATCCTTTATATGTCCCACATATGGTATTAATGATTCAAATCACTTTGAGGGGGCGGTAGTCCGCACTTCCTAAAATGAAATTATCACGTTTACCCATAATGGAAATCATAAAGGTATGCCATAAATGAGAAATACAGAAGCATAAAAAAAACATAAAAATACTATATATATCATATATGAAAATAGTGTCATCATAATGGCCACCATGAGAGGTGTTAAAAGAATACTGAACAATCATCGTTTCGTGAGGCAGTAATTCACCACCCATAGAAACAGTATGTTCTTTAACCATTAGAAAAAGGCATGTGTAAGTGTAAATAAAATAATTCTCATGAAAAAATCCTAGTATATTTTATATACTTGTGTTGTTACAAAATAACGGAATAAAAAGAGTTTAAGGGGTTGGATAAGAAAAATAAAATAAAAGAACATAAGAGAAGACATTACCTTAAAATCAGGTAACTCTTATTGATTTGAGCCAAAGGCTTCCTTTAGAAGACTTATGCCCAAAGTGAGGCTTATTGGAGTAATAGAGGTAAGTTGAGAGAGTATTTGGGTAGAGGTTTTCCGAGCCAAATGGCTTTGATGGTGTGAATAAGGTGGTAGAGGTGGGGGCCTTTTATAAAAGGAGAGGAGGGGCACTCTTGGAAAGTCATGAAATGTTACATTATTATGAAATTCTTTTCATATTTCAAAGGTCCCACAATTATATATTTAGAAGATAAGGTGATAGGGGTTCTAAATATACTCATCCAATAGGTTTTTGACAAGTGTAAGTCTTATATTTTACATTATATTTTCATTTTATTTAAATCGTTAATTAATGAGGTAATCGCTGCATCATCATGGTGTGATAAATAAATTTATTTATTTAATGTCTAAAAATTATAAAAAAATTACCATGATGTAGTAAATATTTTTATATTTACAATGAATATTTATAGTCAAGATGTTAAATTATATAACCCCATGTAATAATTGTTTTAGTAATTCAACACATGTTTGTGGAAATTTTATTTTTACTTTAAATAAAAAGTTATTAATGTCATTTTCTTACCAAAGTGGCTCCATGGGGTCCCCAAGTTGACCCATGGATTGTCTTGGTCGGCCATGACTCATCCAATAAGGGTAGGAGAAGTGTACAGGTAATTTCATATTATTAAAACATTATATTTACCTTAAATTACACTAATTACTTTTAATCACGATTAATAAAACTTAAAAGTTACTATTCACAAAAAAATTATTTTAATCCCATTGAACCAAATTTTTCTTCCTAATGACAACCATGTATGTCATATTTTTGAAAATAAAATCACAGAAGTGGTAATGTTTCATTTACATGAAAAATTAGTTTTTAAACTACCATTTAGTGGTTTCACTATTCATCAAAAATTGAAGTTTTTTAGAAAAATACCAAAAATTCTCTCTAAGCTATAATTGATATTCCAAATTAAAAAATGGTGTCTATTTTATAAAATTCAAAACATATAAGTTGCATTAATTAATTTTATAATTAATTTCCGTTGTCAAAACAAATAGCCTGTTTTTAAGAAACAATATCAATTAAAAGATTGACAATTGTTTATGTCAAATTTCGAAGTGAAATTAATTTTAATGACCACATTTGGATAAAATTGTAAAATTATATTCTAATTATACTTTAAAACCACTCAATAGAATAATTTATCACTATTAATTATTTTTATTAAAAAAATTTAAAATTTAGTAATTTTCACTATTCATCAAAATATAAAAGTTATCCGAAAAGTTCCAAAATTTCACCCTAGGCTAACTTCGATATTCCAAATCTAAAAATGAAGTCCATTTTGAAAGATAAAATTTATAAAATTTCAAAAAGTAGGTATTACTATTCATAACAGCTACTTTTATTGGTTGTGGTGTGTGTTAGAACTTGAGGTTGCGTACAACACACGCTGCTCTATTATTCAAAGAGAAGCGTACCATGGAAGCTTGAGGTGTTACATAGTAGGACCCTATGTGGCTCTACCACCTACTAGATTTTACTCCTCTAATAAGGAGGCCTCATAATCCTAAAATTTTAAAGTAGCAATTACCAACAATTTTAAAGTAGAAATTGTAGGGATTCATGAACCCTCAACTCTCTGTTTATGCCCCCAAAAGAAAATTATTTCTATTTTTAGACCAACTCACACTACGACCATGATATTATACCATCCCTAAAGTTTGTATGGAGTCTCAACAGCTATTATCCTATGGGAATATATATAATTTAGGTACATTAGGTTCTTATTAAATATAATATAAAAGGAAATAATAATCTCAAAAATAAATCTTCACATTTTATTGAACAAAAATACAATTGGAATTAACTTTTTGAGAAATTTATAACCAACAAAGTCATCCTTAAAGTTTAGAGTTTTCTAATAAACAATATATATGTCACTTGCAACTCATTTAAGGATGAAGCATCGTAAACTAACCCAAATTCAGCCAAAGGTTAGTCTTTATAATTATAGAATCTCAAATGTATATGAGACTATGTATTCACCCAACATAACTTTTGACCCCCACCTCAAGATCAAAGACACAATCTTCCTACAATATAAAGAAACAACGAACACCAATAATAAAGAAAAAAATGAAATAAATTATGACAAAATAATAAAGAAAAGTATTCATCAGAGTGATAGATAATGTCAACACTAAAATAAACACAAGAATTTTAGGTCAAGAAAATATTGAGTATAAAAAAGAGATGACAGAGTAAAGCACCTAAAATAAAAATCTTGGATTTCTAAGAATGAATTGAGATATTAAATTAATGATACATATGCAACATGGAAACAATAGTATTGGAAAAGAAGTGGGTTATAAAACAATAAAAAATCATTCTTTGTAAGATTATTAGTGTGATGAAGAGGGAGAAACATATGTAGTTTAAGTTACATAGTTCAATATAATATAGATTTCTTATAATTTGGATAGAATATCCATTCCTTCATCAAAACATAATTTTTTCAGACATGATTGTCCATGATTTTATGTATTATTTATATGAATATCATTTAAAAATAGAGAAATATTATATTATATTTTTTATTATTTATTTATATTATTTAAAATATTTAATCACACTTTTTTCATGCATAATAGATTCTATTAAATCACCAATCCCTTTCTCATCCCCTCTTGCATGCCCGTTACATTTCATTAGAAATGTTTCCCTCATACCAAACCTAAAAACAACTTGTCTTCGGTCTAGGCCTGACCTGAACTACCCAGATATTTTTAATAAATTTATTATTATTTATGTTATTTTATTATATTTATATTTTCAATAATATTTTAAAAGACAAACAGACTAAAAAACTGGGCTACACGATTCAAATCATACCCAATCCACTTGGTGGCATTCAATGGAGAAGGCCAAACCATGCCCTTCTTACACGAGCTACATGGTAACACCCTTAGCTACTGGTTGTTAATAAAGATTTGATTCCCTAAAAACATGTTATGACCTTTTGTTCTAGGATATTAGAATGATGTGAATATTTATGAATAAACAGGCTAGAAAAAAAAAGAGGGAATATTGATCAAAGTTTACTACTAACTATAAATAATATAAAGTACCTGGTCATCACTGAGTTCATATTTTGCAAGGTTTATCTGACATAAATTTTCACAACTTGGAATGTTTTCCCAACATGATTTAACTTTTGATGAATAGTTTTCCAAAATTTAATCACATTTGTCACTTGTCATTTGTAACAATAACATACATTTTACATAAATTATAGTATTTTCTTTTCAATTTATAAATTAAAACATTAAATACATACAACTTAAAAAATGATGAACACTAACTATGACAAAATTATTTATGAATGCCTCATGTTCATTACCAAGATCATTAAATGTGCCTTCAAAATAAAAAATATGCATGTCCTTTAAGAAACTGTACATTAAACTAAAAATACTAATATTTAATAAATGAATCTACACCTTTGCCAACAATGGAGGGTTCAACATCATCTTTATGAAATACCAGAATAATTTCTATGGAAACTAAATAAACTCATATCATTTCATATATTGAATTTATTTAATAAAATTAAAGGTCTTGTTGTATATATGGAAACAAAAATATCAAAAATAAAGGGTTGAAATTAATCCACTTGAAAAAAATAAGTGAGTAAAATGTGTATCCTACTACATGGATTATTGGATTGAAAATTTGAGAGAAGGGAATTTATAGTACTAACCCATGCTTTCATTAGTGAAGTTGTTTATGCAATTCAGAACTATAACTAAAGTTTGATTTTATCAGTCACAACAAGGTTATCTTGTATAAATGGAAATAGGAAAAGGGAGAAAATAAAAAAAGAAACCTATAGAAATTTATCCATTACTCAATATAAAGAAACTCAATTTGATATTAAAAAATAATAGATACATATATTTAAAAACCTCATAGTAGTGCAAAAAACTATAAAAAAAATAATAAAACAAATAAAAATCTCGGTGGATGTGTTAGTTTTGAGTAAAATAATGGAAAACCACCTTCCTATGTAGTATAAAATTCAAGTAATACCGCAACCGACATATTGGTGTCACAATGTAAATCTGTAAATTATTTTTTCCTTTATTCTTTGGTCATGATATTTTCATCCTCATCAACAGAGTTTACATCATCTTCCTAGTGAAATTTAATAGTTGAAAAAACTTTAAATAATATATAATATTCAAAAATAAAATAGGAACTATATTTTAAGTGTATAAAATAAATTTCAAATTATAAAATGTATAATATCTTATAATAGATCCTTGAAATGTATGTTAAGATGGGTAATAATAATTATGACCATGTTATTTAGGATTTGATTAACCAGATGACCAGAAACTATTATATTTTATAGTCAAATTATTAGAATAATTACTATCCTCAAAAATAAATACATATTCTTTTAGTGTGTTTTTTTACACTCACATTTCTTGAGAAAACCTCTATGGAGGATTCTGTAAGGACCTATAAAACACCTTGGAAATATTATGTTATAACCACAAACTGTGATCTGTTAAGGTTACTTATTAAAATAATGATTATCTTCATGGACTAAAATGTGTATTCATAGTGTTTCTTTCCATATACAAACTTCCTAAAAAAGCTTCAAAGGATCTCACAAATCTTATTGTTTTGAGAAAAACACATCTAATTGTTCAATTATTATTACATATGATTCTAAAAAGAAATGTAGAACTTGTTGACATGAATAAAAATGTGTAACAATTCTCACAAAGTAATACATGTGTTGTGACCACAAAACTGTTTGATGTTTAAGGTTCCCTTGAAGGTATTTTTGTTATAGTGGGAGATTGTTGGTTGATAGTCAAGTGGTTATGAATGAGGACTTAGGTGTTGGATTTTTTTTCAATTCATTATTCAATATATGAATCATTTTAAACTCAAGTGTAATTGGATAATTTTTAAGATATAAAGATCATTTGGATGCATGGAAGATATTTAAATAAGATTGGAGTTGAAGGGTGAAGTGTTGAAGAAGTTTTGGTATTGAAGAGACAATAACATCACAATGGAAGTCATCAGGTCATGATAGTACTACATAAGGTTAATGTTTGGTGAATTCAGAACATATAATGCCATAATTCATATGATCATTCTGTGATTTTGATCTAAAATGTAAAGATGCTTGAGTTGGTCTTTCAAGACATGAAGATCACTTTGGAATGGTTTGTCCATGAGATTTTGATTTCTTGTTCTTTGGTGTGGGATAGAAGGTTGCATCATGAGGGAATAAAATTTTGTAGGGAAGATATTGATCACAACACAATTTGGCCACACCATATTGATCCCTGGATAAAAAATCAATTATTGTGAGAAAAAGGTAGTTGCATCGTAGAGAGATGATTTCAGCGACTTGTGGTCATGACTTGGTATAGTTGGACATGAAAATTCAATGCCCCTCAGGAGTTGAGGTTTGAGAGGTCCCATCACAATAGAGATTGATCATACTGCAATTCCCTTGGGAGTTGATTAGTTAGTAGGTAACCAGTTTTTAAAAACTGTTATATCACACTGTGATGTATTGTGTTGCATCGTGAAGAACATGGTCACATCACAATGTTTATGGTCACATCATGATTGGTGCCAAAAATCTGATTTTGAGTGTTTTGATGATGTGAATTATTGGATGATTCAAAGTCCACTCAAACTCGATCCTAAAAGTACCTAAAGAATATCAAGGGTGACTAGAAGAACTAAAAAATATTATATATATATATATATACACAAACACCAAAAACACCCAAAAACATATTCCAAATTTGATAAATAAAAAAACTAACATAAATGAAGAAAAAAATATAATTTTGAAATAAATTCATAAAATGCATCACAATATTAAGGAAAATATTTAAAAAAATCATAACCATCTATATATGAAAGGATTAAACATATCATGTCAGCATAAGAATGCATAAAGTGTAATACAATGTGGAATTTAAAGCAAAATGTAGCATGGAGTTTAATGACCATATTGAGAAACTTATTTTATTGGTAATATATAATGTTTGGATAATAATTAAAAGGATATTATGAAAGGTATTGAAAATTATGTTGTCAATGAATCCAAGTCTGGTATTGAAGAATATGAATTATCAGAATGAAATATAGTTCATTATTCATGTATCTAGTGTAAAGGTTTATAAAATAGTGGTAGTAAAATATGTACCATAGAATAAATAAATATCATTGGTCTATTGCTGAAGTTGATTGTCCATGATCTTTCATGATAGGAAACCACCTATAAGGAAATGACGGGAAAAGAAGCGAGATATAATGACTTCTTATATATGTGATCAGTGTGTTAAATGTACCTGATAAATGATACCTGACTCCATAAAAAACAGTGAAAAAATAATATTCAAATTGATATGCACATACCAATACTAAATAACATGATTATTAATAAGAATCATTAGGATTTATTTTAATGCAAACATGAATTTGTTACATCGTATGAATTCTAAAGTCATTCTAAATATTAAAAGTAAAATAATTTTTTGAATGGTTATTTTAATGAAAATATTAAATTTAGGTGACGTTGTACCATTATTAAATTCTTTAAACATCATAATTACATATATAATTAAGATTCTTTGAATTTCAAGATAATAGATATAAAAGGTGATTTGTACACAAGCTTTGAATGTGGAAAATATATCATAGAGATATCTAAGGAGGATACCAACTTGAAAATGGATCGATTATTTTTACTATAGTTATGCTATGGTGTGATTTCCATGTCTTGGTGAGTTATAGGAGGATGTTATAGAGTAGGTTTCACCACAACGCATGGCACCACAATCATAGAAGGTTTATTTCACATCTTAATAAAATTAAAATAATTTACATGAAGGAAAAATGGAAATAAAGGGGTATAAAATTTATTGTATTTCTTCAAATTTATGAGACTGAATTTATTGGGCTGACTTTAAGAAAAATGAAGTGATAAGAAATGAGGAAATAAAACATAGATAAATTTAATAAAATTGACCTAATATGATTATACTATAGCTCACATGAATGAAAATCAATATACATAAACTGAATTGACTAGAGTTTCATAACACTGAACTTAGAAAAATCAAATCATCATGAACCAAATACAATAGAATAAAATTTAATCATACCAAACTAAAAAAATTTTAAAATAGAAATAAACATAACTAATTATAAGGGAACCAAATGGAATTAATAAAGATAGAATTGCACTAAATCAAACTGAAACAACTTGACATAACCCAAATTTAACCAAAATACACATCCCAATCTATTTTAAATCAACTAAAATTGACCAAAATTAAAGGAAATAAAAAAATATAAATTCTAAACCAATAAGTACCAACCAAATATGAACCCTATATATATAATCAACCTATCCATACATGAAATGAATCAAATTAAATGGTCTATAATTGATATGAATATCAAATATTGGACCATAAAAACATGAACTAGTAGTCACACACACGTTTTTAGGGTTTGTCACCACTATACTGGAACTTTCCATATTGAAGTGCTCTATATCACACTCATAGTTTATGTTAAACATTTTTATTTATCCAAAACTCATCGTAACCTATTTAATAATATTTTATAGATAGTTTTTGCATGAGTATATAATTTTGAGATGTTGGTGTATTCCATTTATTATAGGTTCCTGATCACATGACACATATGTGAAATTATAGACAATAAAAATTGAGAAAGGCAGATCAAATGATCTGTTAAAAAAGAGTGAAATGATATTGCTAAACCTGAAACATATAATGATTCCAAAGGAAGATGGATGAGTCTTAATATATGCCTTTAAAGTTTAGATACCATTTAACTTTGAATTGATATTGGATATCATTCCATCCCTGATCAAGAACTGGTGATGTTCTGTTATACACACGTGATGAGAGGTTTATATTCCAAAATAGTGTTACAAAGGTATGTTTCAAATTCAAATCAACATCTAATTATGAGAAACCAAATATAATGATATGAACCTACACTTTACAATTCTTCCATAAATATGGATCCTCGATCAATTTGATTCTTAGGTTGGGAATAATGATTGTAACACTACTACCCATATTAGAATGACTATGAATTTATGAGGAGTTCTAGAAAATATCCTTTGATGTGGACCTGAAAATATAAAGTCTTGCATTGATGGGAGCATCTCTCACAATGTGGAGTCATGGAATATAAACCTAGTTTTGATAGAACTACCCCCTATAAATCCCCACTTGAATGGGGAAATAATAATCATGGTTGAGGAGAGGTGGAGGTTTGGTGAAGGTGGGGTGGCTACATCAAATCCGCCTTACAGGATGAGGATCACAAAGAGGTTAAGAGGTCAATTCAGAGCTACGTCGGTATGGAGGTCGTGTTTAAGCCACACCAGTGGAGAAGTTGGCTAATTATGTCGGAGAAAGAGGATATCCGTGAGAACATCGGAGGCTAGGAAGTGCTATCCAAGAGCATTTGGGGAGAATATTTATGGGAGGGATTGATCAAGAGGGTATAAGGGAGGGTTATATCAAGACAGATAGATAGGGGGGATAAACTTGGAGGATAAGTGTTTCCATAGTGTAAAAGTAAACTATGGCTTTATACAACCAATTTACACAATTTTAATATACCATGGAAATAAAGGTGTGACAATAGAGCATTTTCTTGCAGTGATAACCTATTTAGAACATGATTAACCTATGGAAAAGAAACAGGTTCAATAAAAATATCTTTGAAAAATGATTAACCCATGTAAAAAAATGTGTTCCATAAAAATATCTTTATAACATTATTAACCCTTTTAAAAGAAATGTATTCCATAAAAATCTCCTCAAAAAATAGTTAGATCATAGAAAAAAATGGATTCTATAGAAATATCTTTAAAAAAATCATAATCAATCCATAAAATAATGAGTATGGTATCAATACCAAATATCCCTAGTGTAGGATATTTAATAACAATGTTTTTTTATGTTGAAGAATGTAAATACCATTAAAATCTCATTAAAAAATTATTGGGGAAAATAATCTTTAAACATTCCAAAGCACCCCATACCACTTTGAACCATTTGAATAATTAACCGCATGAGTAAAATTAAATTAAATAAAACTTATAATATGATGAGAATAATTATATTCATGATATATCATATCAAAGTATAAGTGTATACTCTTTATAAAAGAATATAGTTGTATAACATAATAAACGTCTCAAAGAGGGAGAATTGTGACAAAAATCCATTACCACTTTGGTAACTCTGAAACCGTAATCCCCATTAGAGAGAGATCATTAAAAGATTATTTAAAACCCCATAAATTTAAGGATAATAATCCTCAAATACATTCATGGTTATAAGATACACCACAAAACAAAAATAAGTGGTTATTATGGAACAAGTCTTGTAGAAATAAAAGCGAGACTAGAAAACCACTTACAACTGTGGTAACATATGAATTAGAAACCCCAAAAGTAATAATATTCATATAAAAAATTAAAATACCATAAAGATATAAAAATTCATGATAAAATATAAATAATTTGGAAGTATATGTACCACACAAAATAAATAATTGGTGATCAAGGTGTATTCCTCCTCAAAGTAAAAGTGAGATAAGAATTCCTTACCTTGAGTCCGATTTGTCATGATTTTTATCTATCTTACTGAATAATAAGATTATGTTAATTATTTATTTTATTTATAAAATTATAAAAGTTTATTATTAATTTAATTCAACTTACAAACAAGTTATATACAATTACATAATCAATAGTGTTTATGTTTGATGTTTGTACTATATTCAACTTATGTATCAAAACCTACTTTGATAGGCCGACTATTGTGATGGGGTCCTTATTTAAATATTTCCAGAATAATAACCATGAAATTATTATAACATTTTTACATAAACTATAATTTTAAAATCATAAATGAATTATGGTTATGAAAAATGAACCAATGCTATGATCATATAGAAGGTAGGTTGTACGTACTCATGAGTAATATTCCCATTTTTCAATGATCATTATAGAAAAAGGTAAGTAATGTTTATATTTAAAAAGTGAAAATTACATCATAAATACCATATTATTTAATTATATATACCTATATATATCATTATTGTGGTGTGGTTATGAAAAATAAAGAATCACATCACTTTGAGAAGGCGGTAGTCCATAGGTTTACGAATGAAATTATCACTTTTCAGTGTGCGAAGTGGAAAGAAGAAAATGATATGTAATATATAAAGATAGATAATTATTTCATGAATATTACAAATATTTATTTTATATTATATATGTTTATTAAACCCATCCTTAATACATTCCATGTAAAGGGTCAACGTATCACATCGCTTTGTGGAGGCAGCAGTCCACACGTCCATAAACAATGCCATCGTATTCCAACAAAATGGGAAGCATGAAGTCATCTGTTGTATAATAATTATATACATATTAATAAATCCTAAATATAATATATATCACATAAAACATTAATTACATCATTATTTTCAACCTTAAGAGGTGGAAATTGAAGAACGAATGACATCAGTTCACGAGGCGGTAGTCTGCCGTACACACGAACAATGATTGCATATCCCATTTGATGGAAGTATATGAAGGTTTAAGTCAAAAAATTATCATAAATACATATAATTATCTTTAGTAAACTGAGTTTATAATATAATCATGTAATAAATAGAATTAAATTGGTTTTATAAATAGATAAAACAAAATTGATTGTTGAAGAATGTTAGCTCTTTTTTGAGTAACTCATTTTGGTTCACACCAAAAGATGTCATTAGATTTATTTCTGACAAAATTGAGGATTATAAGATTTTATTATATATGTTCGGAGCTAACTTTAGTAGGTTTTAATGATAAAAAGTGCTTGAGATGTGTGAAAAGTGTGAGGGTTAGTGTCTTTTTATAGTGGGGAAGGAGTGGCATTCTTTTAAATTTAAAAAGGTAAAAACTATTGGGAGGTATCACTTACATAATGTGCCCCAAATAATGAAAAAATTATACAAAATTGGTTATATGGTATAATCATGGCCATAAAATATGTTTTGGAAATATTTTATATCATTTTTCCCTTAAGATTTATGTTTAACCACTCAGTAAACTTATTTTTACCTTAATCACTATAACTAATTTTAATTTCTTTCACTAATATTTTTGTTGAAAAACTCAATTGAACATATTAGATATTAAAAATTATTCTTATTCCAAATATTGAATCAAAATTTCCATGTTCCTATAAATGATGTGCTAGAAAATGATTTAAAATTAATCACATAGATGAGATGATAAAGTGGGTTTTTAAAGTGAATATGTTCAAAAGTTTGCTAAGTTTTTATATCTAAATTTATTGTGAAATTGATTCCAGTGACCTAAATTTATTTAAATTATATAAAATTTATGTAATTATACCTTAAAACCAATTAAAAATATATTTTACCATAATAAATTATTTATAACAAAATAGTTTTCAATTAAAATTTGTTGTCATTCACTATTGAAAAAAATATGAAATTTATCACAAAAATATGAAATTTATCAGAAAAATACCAAAAATTAACCCAAAGTAAATTTTGATATTCCAATTTTAAAATTAAATTTTATTTTTTAAATTTAAAATTATAAAAGTGTCAAAAATTAGATTCAAAATAGGTGCACCATTAAATGGTAGCCAAAATCCCTTTTAAAATTATACAGTTTTTATGCTTAAAATTTTGATTTTTTATTATCTTAACCCTTTCAAACTTATTTGATGAATTTAAAAAAAAATATGAAATATATACCGTATATATTTTATTAATATATTTAACAAATAATTAATAATTTAATTTATTAATATAGAACACCATTCTGGTCATAAAAGTAATTTTTTCATAAAAACTAATCCTTTATATTCAATTGGTTTTTATTTTCATTTATAATATAATAGTAACAAAAAGATTAATTCTATAAATATTTTTAAATAATATATTAATAATCTAGTTAATCATATTCATTCCTGCCATTCTAATGGATATGTGACAACAATGATGTTAAATAAATAATATTTATATTATATTGTTGTCTTGTAAGACTCAGGTTTGTGTATAACATAATTCATCAAAGAAACTCAATGTTGTGTTCAATGATAGATAAAATTGGTGTTTTGTGTGATTAAAGATAATCTATGTATTTCATGTAATGAAATCTATTAAAAAATTTAAATTAATTTGAAAGATGATATTTCATAAAATTTTAGGATGTTGCATTCTACCCCCTTAAAATGATTTTTTTCTTTGAAATTCATCTTGGTTATAAAAGGATTAAAATATTTACAATTAATTCATACAAATGACATCGTAAAAAGGGTTAATAAAACATCCTATTGAAAAGGGGAAGTAGAAAACATAACGTCAATATGAAGATATACATAACTAGGATTCCATATAGGAAGAACATAGAGGAAAAGCATAAATAATTTTAGAGACTGATTGAAGTAATTGATCCCAACAAGGTAATGATCAATGGAAAGTTAAGGACCTCAAAAAAGTAAATATTTGATGATTTAAAATACCATTGGTTCATCAAAATTTAAGGTACTAGGATAATAAATTTTATTTCTGGATTTTTTTCCTAGAGTTAAATAACTATCTTCCCATATTGAGAAATAGAAAAAGGAAAAATAATTTATGAGTAGAATTTAGTATTTTAATAAGTTTCAAAAAAAAATCATATTTTCCTTTAAATAATGAGTATTCAAGATGAATTTTTAATTCCTGATGCACTAAAATAAACCTTTTAAGACCACATAACCATAAAAGGGATGGTAAAGTTATTCTGCCTATCTCAAGACATTAACCAAAACCAAAATGGTTAGAACATAGTAAGATAATTCAAAAAATGATTGAACAACAAAATTATAATCTAATATTCAAAATTAAATAGAAATACCCAAAGTTAATTCCCAATTATTTCATAAATAACTATACTTAAAATTAATCAAACATTTCCAGATTAAGTTTCAAACCTAAAGATTATAAGTATTTGATCATATGTTATTCCAAGATAAATTAACCATTATTACTAAAATAAAATCCCATATGTTCCCTCAATAAACTTAATATTTACATATAATTTTTTTTTATTCTAACCATGACATCATATAGGCCAATGGTAGTGTGTGAAACCCTTATCGTAATTCAATCATGATATTAATCCCCACCGCTTAACTAGATGAAATGGGTTGTCCCCAAGAATTTGTGTTTTCATTTTTTATTTAAATATGAAAATTAATTCCCCTCTAAAACACATCATTTTGATCCTAGTACTTTAGAAGACTTCATCATAAAAAACATCTACAAAAATCACTTTAAGAAATAATCGCTTAAAACCTCAATGGGGTGTCTAATACTTTGAACTTATTATCATACTTATGATTATAGACCTGTGACGGTATCCAAAAATCTTAAGATAACCTCATATCAAAACATCCCAGTCTCAAAAGATTTCTAAAAAAACCTTTAATACCAACTATAATAGTCCAGGACCCACACCCCCAAATCCTATGCTGAAATTGATAACTTTACATTGCTAGATTTGTTGTTGATAATTTTAACCCAAATTTTTCATATAAAATTTACAACATCAAAAGGAAAACTTGGATTAATTACATATTTTAGGACTTTTTAGGTTTATAGTTTTAGAGAATTAGGTAAAAATTTTAAATAAAAAATTCCTATCAACTTGAACTCCTAAACAACAACTTATTAATGTTAAATATCATCTCCCACTATACCCATATTTTTTATTTTAAATTAGGTCATCAACATCATCCTATTGAAATAATTTATTAGAATAAATCATTCAAAATAATTATTTAAAACCTAGTTAAAAATAAATATAAGAATGGTGAGATCAGATGTTCAGTAAGGGTAAACACAAGAATTAAAAATTAAATGGCATCAATGAGCATACGAGTTCATAAGGGTATGGTGATGTAATCAAAGTGAATGAGAAAATTATAAAGGAACCCATACTCATCAAAACTCAGATCATGAAAATATTTAATAATGATTTAACAAAGGATATATTCATAGAAATAATTAATCATGATCCATGTGACATCAATACTAATCAAAATAAATATCACAAACCCATAACAAGAATATATAAACCATATTGGTATCTTGGAAAATCATCTCATAGAACCATTATATAACCCTGATAGAACCCTTAAAAATTTAATAACCAACATGCTAAACTTTTATCTCTATATTACCCAGTGAATCAGAGTGCTATCTAGGATCCCCCATCTTATAAGATATAATGGGATCACCTAGTGTAATCTAGGATCACCCATCATCTGAAATGTCCAAGAATCGAATGAATATTGAATTCATAAAAACTCATTGAAATAAAATTTATTATTTTCATAATTTTAATAACTTGTGGAAATGAAATGGGTGCCCCAAAAATATCTTTGAAACAAAGTTAACTTGTGGAAATGAAATTAGTTCCCAAACAATCTCTTTATAACATAACAAACCTCTTATAAAGAAATGAGATCCATAATAGTCTCTTTAGAACATGATTAACCCATGGAAAATAAATGGGTTCAATGAAAATATATTTGAAATAAGATTAAACCATGGAAAAGAAATTTATTTCACAATAATATCTTGATAAGATGATTCTTACATGTAAATGAAATGGGTTCCCTAATAATCTTTTCAAAACTAGGTTAATTCATTGAAAAGAAATGGATTCCATAATAATATATTTGAAAAAATATTAATCCATGCATAAAAGAATAAGGATGATATCAATAAAAAATATATCTAGTGAAGGATAAGTAAAAAATAGGTTTCTTATTTTTATTAATGTAAATACCATTAAAATATCATTAAAACATTCTTGGGGAAAATAATCTTAAAAAATTCCAAAGCATCCCATACCACTTTGAAACATTTAAATAATTAACACAATGAATGGAATAAAATTAAATGAAACTTATAATATCATAAGAATAAGGATATTAATGATATATAATATAAAATTATAAGTATATAAACCTCATAAAAAATGATAGGTGTATAACATAACATATTCCGCAATGAAGGCAAATTGTGACAAAAATCCATTACTGCTTTGGTAACTCTGAAACTATAAACCCCATGAAATAGAGATCATAAAAAGGATAAGTAAAAGACCATAAATTTAAGTATTATAATAATAAAATATATTAGTGGTATATATAAGCACCACTTAAAAAAATAAGTGGTTATTATGAAATAATTCTCACAGAAATAAAAGTGAGAAAAGAAATCCCCTTACAACTATGCTAACATATGAATTGGAAACCCCAAAAGTAATAATAATCAAATAAAAAATTTAAATTCTATTAATATAAAATAATTAATTATATATTATCTAAAAATAGTAATTATATACACCACAAACAATAAATAAGTGGTGATCAAGGTGTATGCCTCATGAAAGTAATAGCGAGACAAGAATCTCTTACCTTGAGTATGATTATCATGTTTGTTCTCTATATTCTTGAATAATAAGATTAAGTTAATTATTTAATTGATTAAAAATATTTTACAAGTTTATTTTTAATTTTATTTCACTTATATAAAATTTATATACAATTTATTAATCAATAATTTTTAAGTTGGATGTTTCTACCATATTTGGCTTATGTGTCAGAACTGACTCTAATAAGTCGACTGTGGTCGATGAGGTAATTATTTAAATATAATAAGAATAATAAAAATTAAATTATTATAAAATTTTTATATCAATTATAATTTTAAAATAATACATGAAATATTTTAACGAAATATGAACCAACGTTACGATCATGGAGACGGTAGGCCATACTTATGCATGAGTAAGGTTACCATTTTTCAATGATCATTATTGGAAGATCTCAGGTAAAGTTTATGTTTATATAATTAATATTCTATCATAAATACTATATATTTTTAATTATATATACTTATATATAACATTATTGTGATGTAATGATGAAAAATAATGAATCACATCGCTTTGAGGAGGTGGCAATCCACACGTCCACAAATGACATTATCATTTTTTCAGTGTGTGAAATGGAAAAAAGAAAATGATATTTTATATGTACAGATATATAATTATGTCATGAATATCATAAATATTTATTTTATATCAAATTTTATTATTAATACCATCCTTAAATACATTCCATGTAAATAGTGACCGTATCACATCGCTTTGAGGAGGCGGTAGTCCACACATCCACAAACGATGTTATCATATTCCTACAATATGGAAAGAATGAAGGTATGTGTTATATAATAATGAAATAAGTATTAATACATCATAAATATAGTTTATATCATATAAAATAGTAATTACATAATTATTCCCAACCTTAAGAGTTGAAAATGGAATAACGAACGACATCGATTTGCGAGGTGGTAGTCCACTGTACACACAAATGTTGATTGCACATCCCATTTGATGGAAGTGTGTGAGGGTGTAGGTTGAACCGTTAACATAAAACAATATTGGTATATTTATGATACTAAGGCTATTACACAATCATGGATTAATTATAATTGATGTTGTTTAAGAAAGAGATAAAATAAAAGTGATGTTTGAGGAATGTTGCCTCGTTTTCAGGTAACTCCTTTTGGTTTACACCAATGGACTTCCATGGATTTCTCTCTTCCCAAAGAGAGGTTTAAAGGATGATATGAGGTATGTTGGGATATTAGTTTTCAGGGTTTTTATGAGACAAATAGTTTTAAATTTGTTAAGATAGGGGGAGGGTGAGTGTCTTTTAATAGGGGAGAGGGAGTGGCATTGTTGTAAATATAAAAAGATAAAAAATATTGGGAGGTATCACTTACATATTATGCATCAAAATAATAATACGTTTCTATAAAAGTGGTGATATAATCTAATAATTTCCGTAAAATGGATTTTGGACAAGTTTCTAGGTCATTTTCCCCCTTAAGACTGATGTTTAACCACTAAGTAAACTCATTTTTACCTTAATCATTGTAATTAATTTTAATTAATTTCACTAATATTTTTGGTAAAAAACTAAGTTTAACTTATTATACATTATAAATTTTTATAATTAAAAATAGGGAACAAATTTTTCCAAATTCCAATCACATAAGTAGAATAAATTAATTTAAAATTAATCCTGGAGACAGGACAACAAAGTGGGTTTTTTAAAGTGAATATATTCAAAAGTTTTCTAAGTTTTTATATCTAAATTCAATGTGAAATTGATTAAAGTTACCTAAATTGGTTTAAATAATAAAAAATTGATCTAAATATACTTTAAAACTAATTAACAAAGTAATTTTACACAATAAATTATTAATATAAAAAAGCAGTTTTCAATTAAAATTTTGTTTCATTCACTATTCTTAAAAATATGAAAGTTCTCAAAAAATACCAAAAATTCACCCAATGTAAATTCTGATATACATATTTAAAAAATAAAGTTTATTTTTTCAAATAAGAATAATTAAAGTTTCCAAAATTATATTTAAAATTTGTGCACCATTAAAAGGCGGTAAAACTACCTTTCAAAAATATACAGCTTTTTATGCTTAAAAATTGGATTTATTCATATCTTAACCATATCAAAATTATTATAAAAATTTAAAAATATTTTATTAAATATATAAAATATAATTTTCATTAACATATTTCACTAATAGTTATTATTTTAATTTATCAAGATAAAATGCCATTCTGGTCATAAAAATAGTGTTTCATAAAAAATCATCTTTTATATTAAATTAATTATTTTTTTCATTTATAGTTAAATTGTAACCAAAATATTCATTATATAAACATACGTAAACCATATATTCATTATCTAATAAATAATATTCATTCCCACCTTTTCAACGACTAGGTGAAAACTATTATGTTTAATAAATAATATTAATAATATATTGTTGTCCAGTAAGACTAAAGTTTGTGTGCCACATAAATCATCAATGGAACATGATGTTTCATGCAATGTAATATTAATTTCTTTTTTCATGTGATACAATCTAAACTATGTATTGCGTGTAACACAATCCATTAAAGAATTTAAATTATTTTGAAATAAGATATTTCATACAATTTTTTGATGTTACATTAATAATTGAATTCATAATGATGGAATACATATTTCAAGACATATTAAAATACTATAAAGGCATCATTAAAAAAATTATTACCATAAATTATTTATTACAATACATATTACGTAAATGAGGAAGGCCTCAACTAAATACCCATGCTAATTTGTCTCATGTGACCTACCAATGCATCGAGGAGCCATATAATTATAGTACCCACCTATCAATTAATAACTACAATGAATTCATCATATGGATTGAGAGAAACATATTTATCATAAAATATTTCATTTAAAAACTAAAATATGGAATGTTAATACTTACCCCAATCAAATAAACATAATCCTAAACCATCTAGTGTAATATGTTGAATGGTAATGAAATTTTACGTTCTCAATAAAACTGATTATAAACTATCCAATGAAATAATAAGGTTGATATAAATAAAATATATCCCCAATGGATCAAAATTATAATAAAGGGTTGATGTGTTTAATGAATAAAAATACTATAATAATGTCATTAAAAACATTTTTTAAAGAAAATAACCTTTTTACAGTGAAAATATAGTTTTTTAAAACTAAAATTGAAAAAAATACTTTAGAAATAATTTTTCATGAAAATAACCTTTTAAAAAATATAAAATAATCATTAAAACATTTATATTTCATGATAGTAGAAAATTACTTTCAGGTCATACTCTTTAAAACAGTGTTTCCTTTCACATTTTCAATAAAATCCCAACAAGTGTTGTTTGGAAAATGAAAAGAAAATTCCTTTTAAAACATATTTTAAAAATTAAAAAATGGTTAAAAATTTCTTTAATAAATAATTTGTATAATGTTAAAAAAATTAAATAATTTTATAAAACATGGTCATGGAAGAAAACGGATTTTCAACCAAAGAGAGAAATTAAGTAAGATTTTATTAAAAACATTTTATCAACAATTTTAAGTACTAAAGAGTGGGAAAATGGTATTATTACTTAAAAATTTTAATTAATAACCATAATATAATAAAATAAATTAATTTTAATATATAAATATCAAATAATTCTCCTAATAGAGACTTAAAAAAATAATCCTGAATAATGATGAGATTGTGAAATAAACCCTTATCACTTTAGCAAATTTTTAATCATAAGCCCCATGAAAGAAATAAAATAAAATTAAACTTTAAATACCAATAAGTGAAATTTATTCCTAATATAACATATACAATGTGGTAGTACATACACCACACAAAAGAATATGTGGTGATTATGGTGTATGTCTCATAGAAGTAATCGTGATACGAGAAACCCTTACCTTATTTATTGAATTACTTTGTACGTGTTAAAACCTATTTTATAATAAATACAAGTTTGTTATAAATATATAAATGTACCATAATTATATATATCATACCATATATGATTTACTTATGAAAGTTTATTTCCCATTTATTAACAATTCCATGTTAAAGTCTTATTTTAAGTAATAACTACTTCGTTTTTCATGAATGTTTTGATGTGGTATTTTCAGTCCTATTACTTTGCAAATGGTTCCAACATCACCATAATTTTAAAAATTATAAAAATTTAATATATATTAATTATTTATGTATTTATAGTAATTTATAAAAATTATATATATAAAATATAATACATCGTTTATGAAGACGGTAGGCTGTACGTACAATGAACGCTACTACCATTTTCTTGAAAGATGAAATAAAATAAAGGTTAAAAATATATTAACTTCATAGAGTAATTTTTATTTCATATATATCACCTGTTTTTATTTAAACCTATATTTATTAACTTCAATTTAAATTTTATGTGAAGAACAAATCACATCACGTCACGAGGTGGTAGTCCACTGTACACACGAACTACATTATAATATTCCCATGAAATATAGAGTAAGAAGTAATATGTGATATCATGATTAAAAAAGAATAATAATATCATAAATATCATATATAAACAATAAATATGTCATTATATTCATCTGTTAAAGGTGGTGATGGAAAACAAATAACATCAATTCGTGAGGTGGTAGTCTGCCATATACATGAAGGATGATTTTGTGACTCACTTGATAGGAGAGAATAAGGATTTATGTTATAAAATTAATATAATAAAATATAATTATATAGAATATAATTATTATATTATATTATAATGGTTTAAAAATAATTTAAAGATGTGGAGGAAGAAATAAAATAAAATTCTCTATTAGGTACGTTAGCTCTTCTTTAGAAAACTTATTTTTGTTTGCACCAAAAGTCTTTATAGTTTAGATTTTTGAAAAAAATAAGTATTATAGGATGATATTACTGAATTATGAAATTTATTTGGATCGTTATTTTCTGAATGAATGGGTTTTGAATGTGTGAAGAGGAGAAGAGAGTGGTTGGCATTTTATATGTGTGGTGAGTGGGACACATGTAAGGTTTGAAAAGAAAAATTTATACCCAAAATTTTCATAAAATAAGCTCCAAAATAGATAATTATAGAAATTAGAATATATAACATTTAAATATATCTATAAAATTTATTTTTATAATATTTGGTTCATTTTTAACCCTTATCCTTTTACTTTAACCCCTCATTAAACCCATTTTTACCTTAACCCCAATAATTCATTTTTATTGTTTTTACAATTAATTATGGAAAAAAATAAAGTTTAACTTATTATATAATATAAAATTTTCAGATTAAAAATATTTAATCTAATTTTTCAAATTCCATTCACATAAGTGCAAAATTTTATCTTAAAATTAATCCGATAGATGTGACGAGAAAGTGATTCTCTAAAGAGAAAATGTTCAAAAGTTGTAATAGTTTTTATTAAATAATTCAATATAAAATTGATTTAAATTACATAAATTAAATAAATATTTATATAATTTAACTAATTTATTTTTAAAACCATCTTAAAATTATTTGGATGTGTTTAAATGTTTTAAGTGAAGGGAAAATTCTTAATACAAATTAGTATTTTCACAATTTATCGAAAAATTTATCTTAGCATAAAATTATAAAAAAATAACCCCAAGATAATTTTTACATTATTATATCAAAATTGAAGTTTATTTTTTCAAATAAAATTTTAATAATTATAAAGAAAAATTAAAAATAAGTGTGTAAAATGAAAAAAATGCATTTTAGAAAAATATTGTTTTTAAAAGTAAAATTAGATTTATTGTTATCTCTTTTATATAAAACACATAAGATGAATTCTAAAAAATTTATTGAATATATAATATATACATTTAATTAAAATCATTAAATAAAAGTGTTTATTTAATTTATTTAGGAAAGACATATTTTTGCGCATATAAGTTGTTTTTCAGAAAAATATTTTCATTATTTTAAAATGGTATTTATTTTCATTTAAAATTAATTAGTCATAAAAGAATTATTTTATATAAATTTATTAACTATATATTTTCATAATTTATTTAATCCTATTCATACGCATTATTCCAACTACTTTTTGATTAAAATCATATTAAATAATAATAATTTAATAGTATGTCATGTTTCATTTAAACTCGATGTTGCATGTAATGAAAGAAAAAATTGATGTTGTGTTTAACAAAATATATCAAAAAAATTAATTTTTTTTGAAAATATATATTTCAAAATATCTTAGGGTGTTACATTATACTCCCTTAAATAAATTACTTCCTCACAATTTAAAATTGGGCTTTGTAAACAAGGGTTTAACATTTGGAAATACCTTTATTGGAAACACACATCATAAAAAGGTTTAATAATAATTCCTCTTGAAAACATAGAAAGGGATGTGTGACCATCATTTAGATAACACAAACAAGGTTTGAAAATAGGAGAACATAGGTGGGAATTGAGGATTTTTGCATAGAAGAAAAGTGTAATGTTCTAATAATGATAGAGAGTGATAGAGATCATTAATAACAAGAAAGTGAATAATCATGTGAAAAAACCACAAAACCATAAACCAAATATATGTGAAAAAGTTTATTGATATCATTAGAAATCATGGTAAATGGATAACATTTTATTTCAATATTCTTTTCCTTAAGTTGAATAATTTACATATGAAGATTTAATTAAATGATTTCATTCCACTTCATAAGCACAATCTCATCCATTGGTTGTTCATTGATCAATTTCTACGTAATATATTCCTCTAGGAAATGATGATAAATATTTTATATCTAGAGCACTATTGGATCATAAGATCCATAATATAATGGTAATTCATTAATTTTATCACTATTTATCATCATAAAAAAATTATTATCAAAGGTTATCCAATATATATAAATCTTCATATGGTGAAGTAATACATTAATTTATAGAATGTTTTCTAAATTCCAAATTAAACGATTCTGTAAATGGTTAACCCTTTGACTCATCCCAAACATGTCTCTCCAAATTGATAGTCCATTTTTTAGGGAAGGCAACTAAATCAAAATTATTTTCTTGAGAAAATATAAAGTGTCTCTTAATGTCACATTCTAAATATGTGAATACATTTATCTCCATAAAACCTTAATGAAAAAATTAATTCTTTCAAGAATAATATCTCAGTTTGTCAAATATTTTTTATATATAAAAACATGTAGTAAACTCCAGCAGGGAAAAAATAATACATCAAATCACTAACAAATTTCATTTTAACCAATATTATCACATAAAATTATCATTATTATTATTATATAGACATATATAACATATTAAGGATTATGTTCCATTAATAATGTGTTTTCAGAAACTATCAACTTACCACTGAATCACTTTTCTTAGTACCATTCAGCACATGCTTTCAAATCCTTAAATAAATACTACAACAATAAAATTCTTATATGGTTCATGATTATTTTAATGAGAATATCATCAATTATATGATTTTAAAACACATTTCTTGGATCTAAATACATAAGTACGTTAATCATTCCACTTCAGTTACATCAATAGAATAAGCTTGAACTTGATCCCTTAGCTTCTTCGGAGGTATATTTCCTTGCTGCTTGGGTAATTTTTTTGGAATAGTGCCCCATATCCTTATATTTAAAGAACTATATTTATAGGACTTATACATTACCATTTTATTCATGATAATTATGGAACTTTTATACACACTTGAAGCAAAATCCTTTTCCTTTTGGAATATACCATGGTGCTTCCTTCCACATGTAGAGACCCGAAGCCTGACTTACATGGACTTTACATTACTTTTGCGGAATACTTAGTACATAACAAAAACACACACACAAGGATCGTAATATTTTAGTGTCTTTGGAAACTCGGAATAAAATCTTCTAATCGTGGCGAAAGATCTTCAACATCTCCCATAAAGATCTTCCTTTTTTTTACCTAAAACCTTTCTTTATATCCTGGGGAGAAGAAAACATAAAAGGGTGAGCTCAAATGCTCAGTAAGGGTAAACAAAAGAAATATCAATCACATCGTATTAATAAGAACATAACATTTTGGAAATCATAACCTACAAAAGAGAGCAAAATTTCATAACATGGGATAAATCATGGTAGTGAAATGTAATCACAATAATCATAACTTAAAACATGAAACTTTTTGGCATTCACACATAATCATAGAGAATCATTTCTTGTTAGTCAAGACTCATTGCCAAGACTATCTTAGTGGACAAAGTCCCTTTCTGAATCGAGTAACCCTCGTTTCAGTCCTGTTTCACTGAACCGGTATAACCTACCATTCCAGCCATGTCTATCTCATGAGATATAAAATCTTTACCCAATGCATTGGAGGGATATATAGGTCCCACCCATCTTATAATGAATCCTTTCTTATGTGTGCCACATAATCATAAAACATACATCATCGCATAACACATGTAACAAAAATGGGATTCTTGAAACATCATGACATCATAAATCAATTCATATAAGATAAAGGAATTCCTAAAAATAATTCCATCACAACATGATCAAATAAATTTAATAATAGGGATAAAAACAGAACCCTTTATTATCTTAGATGGAAAATAATTTTGATAAAACACTTGAACTCCATTCTTGAGGAAAATATCCTTTCTTCTTCAAAAACATTTTTCCTTTCATAAAATGTCATACAACTTTAAAATAAAAGAAGTTGATTAAAAATAAACTTGAAAACTTGTAAAGGAAGTTTCTTGGAAATAATGTTTTAAAAATCCATTCATGTCGTATAAGTTAAAAAAAACATTCTTCGTACTTTTGTCGGAAAAGTCAAAAATATACCTCGTATGAAAAACGACAAAAGATTCCTTTCATACATATTACTAAAAACTCACAGAATGGTAAAAAATGGATTTAAAAAATTGTAGGTGGATGGAAATAATATTACATATTGATGAAACATGGATGTGGATGATAAAATACACCCCAGTAAATACTTACGAATAAACAATCTCGGATAAAAATGAGATTGTGATATTTCCCTTACCTTAGGTCCGATTTGCTTCGTATGTGTCCGAACCTCCTGTATAATGATTTAAATAATGTCATTGACTTCTTACAGAATCATATTCATTGTTATGATATCATATATGGTTCACTTATGACATTATATTACCCGTTCTTTTGTAAATTCCATGTTAAAGAAGCGTTTTGGGTAAAATCGTTTCATTTATCATAGGTGTTTTGACTTGTTGTTCTTGACATTATTATTACTTATATCATGATTTACTTACTTCCAGAATATAAAATATGATTTATATATCATATATATTCAGTATATATATATATAATAGATAGATAAATGAAATGAAAAACACCGTTCATGGAGACGGTAGTCCGTACGTACGCATGAACGCTGTTTTCCTTTCCTTATTGTCTTGAAATGGAAGTAAGTAGATGACATACATATATATATATATATACATAAATCCAGTAGCTTTATAATGTCATATATTTCATTATTATTTCTTATATATACTTTATAATCATTCTTAAATGGTTAACATGGAGAACGAATCTCATCGCGTCGTGGAGACGGTAGTCCGTACGTACGCACGAGCGATGATATCATTTCCATAAATATTGAATTGAATTGGAGTGGATTATACAATATATCAGAATCAATATGATGTTTTAATAACTATGTATATTTATTCTTTACACCATTATACCCATCCATGTAAGGTGGTGGTGGAAAATAGATTACACCACGGCGTGGAGACGGTATTCCGTACGTACGCACGCGCGGTGATTTCTTTTTCCGTAGGATAGATAGATGGTGAAATAGGGTTGTTTCATACTTATAATAACATATCAGTATATGAGTGATACTGATGTTATTACTTCATAATGAAACAACCTAAGAAGAAGAAGTGGAAGAAGAAATAAAGATGAAAGAATTGGTAACGGTAATTACCTCTTCTTTGAAGCGCCTTTTGGAGACCTCCTCTTAGGGAACTAAAATTGGTCTCCGAGGAAGACCAGAACCTCTAGGATGTTGCTAGGAAAGTGGAGAAGAGATTTTGGCAGGGGTTGGCCAAGCTTGAGTGCTCAAATTGGTGTGAGGAGGAGGGGGAGGAGGTGTCCTTTTATAAGGGAGGAGAGGGGCACCTTAGGAATACCTCAAAATATTATTTTATATTAATGTCAAAATCGGTTTATAATGGTTCCAAAGGGTCTTATTTCGAAGCTAAAGTGGGGATGGGTCGAAATCCTATCAACCAATAGGATTTAGACAAGTTTAGGGTATTATTTTAACCTTATCAATTAGATTTAACTCTAAGTTAATTAATTTAACTTTTACCGTGTCTTTTTGTTTTCTTTCACTATATGGTTAATACACTTACTATAACATGCCAAACGAACCCCAAATTGTTTATTATTAATATATATATCCTTATCTAAGTCATTTGGCCGAACCGTAGATTTTTAGGAATAAAATAACAATTAATAATATAATATTTGATTTAAAAACTATTTTGTGTCAATTTTGACACTATTTGATATATGATTTTTGTGAAAGTAATAACAGAATTATATGTTCGAACCAAGTTGATTAAATCAACACTAATATATCGTAGTAACCTAGAAAATTAGTGGAATTCATAAAAAGTCTCAAATTACATTCATTTGAGCATTTATAACATTAATTATGTTAATATTTCCTTAAAAGGGTAATTACTGCATCATCGTTGTGTCATAAATAAATTAATTTATTTAAAGTCTAAAAATTATAAATAAAATATCATTATGTAGGAAATCGTTTTAGCTTTCTAATGAATATTTATAGTCGAATTTATCTTATGTATAACCCCATATTATAAATATTTTAGTTATTAAACTTTGATTTTAACTATTTTAACTATTTATTAAATAATATAATATTAAATGTCATAATCTAATCCAAGTGTACCTAAATGTTCATATTATATTCATAAGGTTGTTTTTGGTCGAATTAAACTTATCCAATAGAATTAGGACATGTGTTAGGGTAATAGTAATATCATATTTACACTTAGTTACCCTATTTACTATTAACCGTGGTCAAAAAAAGTAAAAAGTTACTATTCACCAAAAATTATTTTCATCTCATTGAACCACATTTTACTTACTGACATCAACCGTGTCTCTCGGATTTTTGAAATTCCATTCACAGAAGCGGTAAAATTAAGATTTATGAAGAAATTATTTTTTTTAACTACCACTTAGTAGTTTCACTATTCATCAAAAATTGATGTTTTTCAGAACAATGCCAAAATTTCATCCTAAGCTATATTTCATATTCCGAATTCAAAAATGAAGCCTATTTTACCAAATTCATATCATAGAATTTGAATTAATTAATTTTATAATTAAATCCCGCTGTTAAAACAAATAGCGTGTTTTTAAGAAACAATATCTATCAAAAGATTGACACTTGATTATGTCTAGTTTAAATGTGAAATTACATCCAATGACCAACATTGTATTAAATTGTAAAAATATATTCTAAATATACTTTAAAACCACTAAAATTAATAATTTATCACTATTAATTATTTCGATTAAAAAAGTTGTTTTTAATTATAATTTAGTAATTTTCACTATTCATCAGAATATGAAAGTTATCCGAAAAGTACCAAAATTTCACCTTAGGCTAAATTCGATACTCCGAATCCAAAAATGAAGTTCATTTTGAAAAATAAGATTTACAGAGTTTTAAAAAGTGGTTATTACTATTCATAACGGCTAGTTTTAATAATATTTTAATAGCATATCGTTGTTTAGTGAAACTCGGTATTGCGTATTACACACGCTATCGAGGAAGGTCGCGATTGTGTGTAATGCAAGGCAAGTCAAGGATGCGTGTTGTGAAAGCTCCTTTTGGTGTAGCGTACAACACAAGACATTAAAAAAAGAATATTGTTTATAAAATCTTGGGCTGTTACACCACATGTATCACATGTGGGAAAATATTCCTTTCCCATATTCCCTTTATCCACTTTTTTATATTTAGTCATCTTCATTTCTTTCTTTCCATAAAATCCATATGACTTATAGAATTATTTCTATATCCTGATATAATGTGATATTATATACTCGTATGATAAGAAAGTTTGGCAGACTTATTCCCTTTGAAGGATTGGCTTATGCTCATCAAATAAATGGCTAATATTTATCTTTGGATTATATATGTTGTCCACATAATCCCTCACCAACCATGTAAATGTGGATTCTTACTTAGTATCATTTTCCTCTTATTTCTGTATTATACTCAAGAAATATCATTCTATATCTGCTTTTCACTCACAAGGAAAAATATTTTTCTAATAAGAGTACCTTGACATCATTACATTCGAGGTTTTTTTATTTCTCTTATATCCTTAGTGTTTTGAATCAATTACCACCATTAATTCACATCTCCTAAGAGATAATAAAATTCCATGGTTTTTCCCTTTCACTACTTCCTAGAGTAGGAAATATCTTCTCTAAGGAACTTATCCATTTATAAGATAAAATTATATTTCAAGTCCTATTTAATGTTGGTGGTTTTCAACGCATGAAGTGGTCTACCATTATTACATTGTATGGTGGGTTAGTAGGATGATCCATATAGGAAAGGTTATTTCTCATTACCTAAGTCATGTGTCCCAATATGGTTATAATTTGACTAGTTTCAATTATAGATCCAACTCTATATCTATTATCTTTCCGAGGAGGAAAATACCTATATGGGGTACATACATCGATATTATTCCCATTCCTTTCGTTATGCTCCATTTCTATATAATATAATGCACTAGATTATATTATAGAATTATAAAACATAATGTATAATCCCAAAACTAGTAAAACACATAACATAAATTAAAAAATTTATGCAAAGCTAATCTCATAATCATAAACATAGTTTTTTGGGTATATCTTCATTTTCAAATTCTTCTTAATGGTATGTAAAGAGAATTTTAATTATCATAAGATTATCCCTCAGAAATATAAAATCATGTACATGGTAAGGACCATTTTCATGCACTATGTGATTATTAGGTCCAGAACAATGTTCAAATTTTATAGTTATTATCCCAAGGTACATTTATTCTAGAACCATGTCCAGTTGTAGTATGCAGAAAAAGTTGTACTTAGCGGAAAACCCATATAATATCTTCCTTACCAAAACTTTAGAATATTCTTATATACATATATTCAAAGTTTAGTATAGGGTTATGTTACCTAATATATGTTTTCCTAAATCTAGTTCCCAAGGGTTCTATTAAACATACTTTGTTATGAACTATAGGGACCTCTAACACTATATCCTAAAACCAATTGTTACTTTATTACATTGTAAATACATACAAGGCATCTCATCCTAAAGGATTGAATAGTTTGGTAGTCTTGGTAAACTAGATACAAACTTGAATTCACATTTAATTTTAAAACATAAAATATAGAAATTATTTTCTTAGAGAAATATATTATTCCACTTTGCATATCCCTATATATCAATAACAAAATACTTCCTACTATTCTAAAGAAAAACAAAACATCAGAAAAGGGGTGAGATCAGAAGCTCAGTAAGGGTAAGAGTACAACCACATATATCATGAATAAATATGTATAATCAATATGGAAAGGTAAATAACTAAAAGAACTTCCATTTAATCAATAGGTTTAGCATAATATGGGAGGAATAAATTATGATCAAATAATGACATATAAATAATAACATGAGATGGAAAATTAACCATTAATATTCAAACTAATCAAATAATTACATTTAATATCAAAAAATGAATTTATAATTATGGAATTCATAATTCTAGACATCTTAAACAAACTTTCAATACCTTATTCCAAGACTTATTACCATCAGGGCCTCATGACAATACATCTTACATAAATGGGTAGGGTCTCAACCAAAAATATAATAAAATTTGTCTTTTGAAACCAAGAGATACATCAAGGGGATATGTAATTACATCACCCACCCATAACTTAATAAGTCCAATTAATTCCCCATATGAAAGGGGTTAAACATAGTAAGAACAACATTCATATTGAAAAACTAACATATTAAATGTTAATACTTACCATAATTAAATAAACATAATCACAAACCATAATAATAATATGGTGAATAGTAATAAAATTGTAAATCCTAAGTCAAAAAGATCATAAACCATCCAAATAAAGAATAATGATAATATAAATTACACTTATCCCAAAATTATTATAAGTAAAATGAAGGTTTTATGTTGTTGATAAATAAAAATACTATAAGAATGTCATTAAAAACATTTTTAGAGGAAAATAAAATTTTCTATTTGAGAACATATTTTTTTAACTAAAAGTTAAAAATATATTTTGAAAATAATTTCCCTTGAAAATAAATTTTTAAAAATCATAAAATAATCTGTAAAAAATTTAGAGGTCATGATGGTAGACAATTCTGTTCATACAATACTCGTTAAAACAAATATTTCTTTCACATTTTTAGAAAAAAACAAATGGTGATTGTTTGGAAAATGATATAAATATTCCTTTATTTTTTTTTAAAAAAGTAAAACATGGTTAAAAATTTCATTAATAAATCATTTATATAATGATAAAAATATTTTTGTAGATATTTTTAGAAAACATGATTTTGGAAGAAAAATGATTTTCGACTGAAGAGAGGGATAAAGTCAAATTTTATTGAAAAAATTTTATCAATCATTTTTAGTAAGAAATATTGGAAAATGGTACTATTACATGAAAAAAATGATCAATAACTAGAGGATAAAAAAATAGATTTATTTTAATATCAAAATATCAAATAATTTTCCCAAGGGAGACTTAAACAAAAACCATCCTAAATAATTATGAGATTGTAAAATAAACCCTTAAATCTTTGGTAACTTTTGAATCATATGCCTAATGAAGGAAATAAACTCAAATTAAACATTTTATACCATTTATAGAAATATATTATTGATATAAAATATCAAAAATGGGAAGTATATACACCACAAAATAGAATAAGTGGTGATTATGGTTTATGTCTCACTTAAGTAAAAGTGAGATAAGAAACCCTTTCCTTAAGTATGATTTCCTTTACACATGTTAAAAACTCTTATATAATAAATATAAGTTTATTTTAAATATATTAAATAACCATAATTATATATATCATTCCATATTTTATTAACTTATGACCTTTTATTACACATTTATTTACAATTCCATGTTAAATTCTTGTTTCGGGTAATAATTGGTTTGTTTTGCATGTATGTTTTTCATTTGGTATTTTCGATCCTATTACTTTGATCATGGTTCCATTTCCTTCATGATTTCAATAATTATATAAATATTATATATATTTATTATATATTTATTTATATTACCCCCTAAAAGTTAGAGATAGAAAATGAAATACACCATTCATGGAGACGGTAGGCTGTATATATGCATGAACGCTGTTTATACTTTCTCAACAGATGAAATGAAATAAAGTTAAATAATATATTTAATTTATAGAATAATTTTTATTTTATATATTTCACATATGTTTTTTTAAAATTTTCCTTATTACCTTCCATGTAAATAATATGTGAAGAATGAATCACATTGCTTAACAAGGAGATTGTTCATTTCACACACAAACAATGTTATCATATTCCCACAAAATAGAGAATAATAAGTGATATGTGATATAATAGTTCAAAAAGAATAATTATATCATATATAAATAATAAATCCATCAATATATCCTATCGTGAGATGTGGGGTTGGATAACTAATAACTTTGATTCGTGAGGTGATAGTCTACCGTACAAACAAATGATGATTTCATGACCCATTAGATGAAAGATTAAAATAATTTATGTTATTATAATAACATAATAAAATATAAAGATACGAATTATAATGATTAAATTACAACAATATGTTTTAATATGAACTGAAGGTGGTGGAGTAAAAAATAAAATAAAATGCTCGGTTAGGGAAGTTACCCCTTCTTCAGACCAGTTCTTTTTGTTTGCACTAAAAGTATTCCTAGGTTTTATTTATAACCAAAATAATGATTCAAGGATGAGATGATAGAATTAATTAAGTTATTTTGAAATTTATTCAATGAACCAATGGGTTTTTAATGTGTTAATAGGGTAAGATAGGGGATGGCTTTTTATAAGTGAAGTGAGTGGAACACTTGTAATTTTTGAAAAGAAAAATATGTACCCATGTTTTTCAAATGAAATAAGGCTCTAAAAAGGGTCATTATCAATAATATAAGATATAAGTTATAAATATGGTCATAAAATTTATGTTGGAAATTATTTTGGGTAATTTTTAACCCTTACCTTTTTTATTTAATCTCATAGTAAACCCATTTTTATATTAACCACTATAATTAATTTTTACTATTTTTTATTCTTTATGGTAAAAAAATAAGTTAAACTTATTCTATAATATAAATTATTATGATTTAAAATATTTTTTCCACTTTATTAAATTCTATTCATATAATTGGAAAATTCTAATTCAAAATTAATCCCACAAACACGACGAGAAAGCGATTTTTCCAATGAGAAAATGTTCAAACGTTTTAAAGGTTTATATATCAAAATTCAACATAAAATTGATTAAAACTAGCTAAATTGGATTAATATATATATAACTGAACTAATTTTACTTTAAAAACATCTTGAAACAATTTTTATGTGTTTAAATTTTTTAAAAGAAATGATACTTTTTAATAAAAACCAGTAGTTTTCACTATTCATCAAAAAAGCTTTCCTCTAAGAAAATTATAAAAAATATAATCCAAGATAATTTTGAATTGATGATTTGAAAATTGAAGGTAATTTTTTCAAATTATTTTTCTAAAATTTTAAACATTTTTTTTAAAATAATTGTGCAAAACGAGATAGAACTAATTTTTAGAAAAATAACATTTTAGGCATAAAATATAATTTATTCTTATATAACATCAAGAAAACACATAATATGAATATTAAAAAATTTATTAAATATATAATATATACATTTAATTTAAAAAAGTAACTAAAAGTGATTTATTTAATTTATTTAGGTAAAACATGTTTGTTCACATAAAAATATTTTTTTTTCAGAAAATGATTTCCTTTATTTTAGAATGATATTTATTTTAATTTATAATTAATTTTTCACAAATTAATTCATTTTAAAAACATTTTAAACAAGATATTTTAATAATTTGGTTAATCCTATTCATATTTATCATTCTAATAGCTAGTTGATAACTATCGTATTATATAAAAACATTTTAATAGTATGTCACGTTTCGTTTAAATTTGTTGTTTCATGTAACACAAGATAACATCATTGTTTCATGAAACATAATTTAAACCTAATGTTGAATGTGATTCATGCTAAACAGAGTGTTTCCTTTAAATATAAATATCTAAAAGATTAAATTTATTAGAATAAAATATTTCACAAAATATCAGGGTGTTGCAAATATCACAATGTTTATGACTTCATCATGAAATCAATATGACTTAAAAACATAATAAAAATTTTTATCAATCTAAAATTTATTTAATAATTAAAATGATTCATTTAAATATACCATGTTAAATTTTTTAAACCTATATTTAACATATTGGAACTCAAATAATATTTTATTGCAATAAAAAATAATGTTTGGTATTTTCTTTTAATTAAATCCTCACATGTTAGATTTAACTTTAGTATTTATATTAAAGATACATAAATATAAGTAATAAACCAATTAATTTTAATAAAATAAACAATATTTATAATTTTATCCTATGTATAATTTTTAAACATAAAAATACACTTTTTTA
Source organism: Viscum album (assembly GCA_963277665.1). Lineage (NCBI taxonomy): Eukaryota > Viridiplantae > Streptophyta > Magnoliopsida > Santalales > Viscaceae > Viscum > Viscum album. Next base: position 1,524,041,781 of record OY728137.1, read on the forward strand.
AAAGACATTTTTACTCTTTATGAACACCAATATTAAAATTATTTTTTCTCAACATTGAAAATTTTATATGATAAAATTATTTTTATAATTTTAATCAAAATTTTAAAATTATTTAATAAGTTAAATTTAAAAAAATTCATTAAATTTTTTTACCAAGGATAAAAAAAGAGTTACCACGGTAAAAGTAAATTATATAAAGAATTAAAATTAAGATAAATTTCCTAAAATTCCAAAAAAATTTAATAACATTTTTGGTTAAGGGTTTTATTGAATCAAACCTTATAAAACCTACATTATATTAAATTTTTAGACTCACAAGCCTTCAATAATGACTTTTTCCTTTTATATTATAAATAAAATTACACTCTACAAACCTATAAAAGAAGACTTTCAGTAACCCTTTCCATAAAAATTAAAAATTAAAATTTCTCTAAAAAAATTACCATTTTAATTCCAATATATTCCCATCCCTTGTTTTATATCTCCATTATCTAGGTAAAATCCATAAATCCTTTATTTCAATGTGACCCTCCAAGTGAAGCTTTACATTCTCAATGTGAGTACTAATCACTTCTTAACCTTTTTTATTCTCAATATTTATCCTCAAAATATATTTTCAAAGTTATAATATCATGGAATTATTATTATTATTATACTTAATTTTTTTATGTTAATGATATAACCATTATCTACCCTTCCAAATTCTTTAGAAAAATGAGAATGTCGTTTGTGTGTACGTGCGGACCACAACCTCCATGAAGAAACATATATATTTTTTTTCATAACCAACATACATGGATGGTTTTAAAAAAGTATTTATTGAATAAATATTAAATTTATAACATATTTAATATTATTAAAAGGTAAACCATTTTCTACCTTTCCCTTAATCTATGGAAAATGAAAATTTCTCAAGTATATAAATGTGAACTACCACCTCCATGCTATAATGTATTTTATTTTTCATCATCGCTCTAATTAAATTATTTTAATAAATTATATAATGAATTAAATTTATTTCTATTAAATTATTAATGATCTAAAATGTTAATATTAATATTTATACTTCTTATTAATAAACCACCTTTTGTTCATTAAAACATACCGAATCAAGCTTGTCACCGATTTCATATTCACAAATCATAACTATATATGTATTAGAATTAAATTTGAATAATATAAATCACTGTGAAACATAAATTATAGTACTTTTAATAAAATAATAATAATTAACTTGGTTTTAAAGTATTGGGATTGACATTGATATTAAAAATCATGTGAAAAACAATCAAAATCAGTAACATTTGATAATAAAAATAAAAGATGACTAGCTAATGAATGTATAATATATGATTATAATTAAATATTAGAAAGAATAATATATATTAATAAGGTTATGAAACAAACTATTAATATGCTAATTTTTGTTATACATGAATTTAAATCACTTTCTTGGAAGCCGAGAGTTAAGGTAATGTTATTTTCCATCTCAGACTTATTTCTTTGAGACATACTTCATATTTTTCAATGATTTTTTCTTATATGGTATATATACTAACTATGTGAATATTTAATAATTATTTTCTATTATTCAAGGTAATTTAATATCTATTTTAATTTTTCTCTCTGAAAGAGCTATAATTCAAATGTTACCAAATTCATAATGGTTTCTCATCTTAATTTTCTTTGAGAAATATGTCAATTCACCACTTTTTATATATTATGTGGTGTATTTACTTTTATATGGATGTTTTTTAGTATAATATAATGAAATTTAAGGGATTTAAAAATCCATATGAAGTTTAATATTTAGTGGTATTTCTATTTAAGTGATACCAATGCTGTATGGGGTTTTATAACTCAATTTATTTTCTTTGAGATATAAGGTTACTTCTTGAACCCATTGTTATAAGATAAATATATGATTTCATTTCATATTTTATATGATATTACCTATTCTCTCTCTAGGTAATGTGACATTTTTAATTCAAATATTATCCCATGATGAATTTTTTTCTTATAAAAGTATAACATTGTTAGAATAATTATCATCCTCTTTAATGGATATTTCTCCTCTATATCCATATTTTTTATTTCCACAAATATTTTAATTTATTCTTTTGAAACCAAAATATGTATTAACTCATGTGAAATTCACAATTCTTTTACCTATTTTCAAAGTAAATATTTATTTCTATTTTAAATGATATGGGTTTCATTGAAGGTATTTTAAATAAAAATGATGTTTTCTTTTCATGATTTAATATTTATCTTCCACTCCACATTTCCACTTGAAATCCTTTATGTATTTTTTAATTCTACATTATTGGTATATCTTTAAAATTGGTATTTTAAATTTTTTTTCATGGTGCTTTCTTAAAAATTATTTTTTTGAAGTTAACTCATAACTTTATCTTTTTAAAAAAAGGATAAAAATGTTTTATAAAACCTATTTTATTTATTTTTATTCCATTTTATTCTTTATATATGAAGGATAAATCCAATATATAGTTTTATTTTATGAATCACCCTCTATTTTGTTATAAAAAATGTATTTTGGATGATTGAATTTTTGGTTCCAACCAATCTAATTCTTAAATTCATTTTTCGTGATACCATTTAGAAATGTTATGAAACCCATTTTCATTCCATGGGTATTTAATACAATATATTGGATTGATTTTGTGTGTGTAAATAATGTGTATTTATTTTAATTATGAGATGGTTTTGGCCTATTAAATAACTAAGATGAGTTCAGTTTTTTAAAGCCTTGAGATGGGTTGTTCTATTAAATCCTTGAGATAGGTTAGGTCTGTTAAATCTTTATGATGGGTTGGGTGTAGTAAATCACTATAACTCATTGGTTAAATTTTTTTATCACATGAGATAATATTTTTTTAGTGGACATAATTGTAGATTATGTGTCATTATATCGTGACTTGTAGAAAAATCACATTATTCCAAGTTATTTTTAATAATATATGTTTATCATGGTCATGTATCTCATATTCTTATGATCTATACCTTGATGAAATATTTATAAGTTTTTACCTTACATAGTGTTTGAGTTCACCCCGTTTTATGTTTTTAATCCCTATGTAATGAAGATGATTATAACCTAGGAGATGTTTTAAAGGTGATCTAATATGGCGAGATTATGTATAAATATTCACAATGATATTTTTATACAACTAATCTCTAAAGACACTGAACCTTTCGGTTTTGGAAATTTATGATTATTGTGAGATATAATTGAAATATTTATAAGTTTTATTTGAGTCATATCACTTCATATAGAAGATAGAAATTAAAGTATTTGTTCTTAGAATCAAATATGGGAGTGTAGATTTGGGGAACCTCATATATACTTGGAACCTAATTCTTGGCACCAACCAGGTACAATGCAAGCAACAAATTTATAATATGAGGCCTTTTCACTAACCAAGGATTTTTCTTTGAATATAAAACTTATCTTATACCATGTTAAAGTGGATAAATAGTGAAATATTTGTGTCTATCCAAGATAGAATATAATTTATTTTCTTAAAGTATATTAATCTAAAGGGACAACTCTCTAGTAATCACAAAGTTACATCCAATCATATTATATAGGAATGTCTTAGTTATCCATATTTTAGATACAAGAATATCATTTACTAGATTCATCAATCATTTTTTTGACTTGAATAATAATAAGCAGTAGTTTAGATATTATTCCTATAATATTTTTATTTTTTTCTTCTTCAACATACATGGATGATCACCCTCTTAGAATAGTTGTAATTATGTCACTTTAACACAAAATATATCACAGTGATGGAATAAAGATCTATTGTTTCTTTGATGAAAACATTTCTCTCTATTAATACAATATTGATTCACTCATCCATTTCATCGTTGAATAACAAAATATTTAGGATAGAAAAAATATCACATCTCACTATATATTTTTTGTTTTATCAGCATATGTATTCAAATAACTATGTGAATATATTCTCTATAATATTTGACACTTTTATTCTCCCATAATTATCAGTCTTTGAGGTCATTAAATTTGATCATACAATAATACTTTTAATTATACTTTTATATCCTCAACAACTTTATGAATATTTCTTCAATATTTGAATATTAAGTCCCCTTTTTAATTATCTATAATAAATATATTAATATTGACCTAGAATTTTCCATAATAGACTCCATGATTTTCAACCTTATAATTATTATAATATCACTCAATTATTATGGAATCTTTCCTTTTAAAATTCCTCAAAATTAGCTTGCACATGAAACCCCTAACTGTATGAAAACATAGTCTCAGTGTCAAATGATCTCACATGGAATGGCTATATCCTGAATATAAGATCTATATTTAGTTATCCATTCATCCAAAAATAGATTCATGGTATGAAACTTCTCTCCATTTAATATAAACCTTAATCATAGCGTGGAGACCCTCTTCTTTACTTTTTTACAAATACCTACTTAAATCATGACTTAATTATCAATGCATCATGATGTTTAAGATATTAGGAATAATACAACATTAACAAACCAAATACTTATTCCAAATTTTCATCAAATAATTTTACTTTATTATTTTTTATTAACTTCTATAAGTCCCATATTTTGGAAAATTCAATGATATTTATTTATTAAACACCTTACCTTTATCTATAACAATATCCCTTGAATCTTTGAAAAATTATACTTGAGTGACTAAAAAGTATCAGTTATATGACCTTTATATATTGGGATATGTACAATTATATATCACTATAAGTATCATGAATTTTCAAAATTTCTGTGAAAAAAATTTATATATTGGATTGATATTAATTTTAAATTTATTCATGAAAACCTTTACATATCTCAAAAAGGGAGAATAATTTTTCAAGTATTACTCTCTACTCACTAAATATTTTAATTTTAAACATTGGATAATTGAATTTTATAGATCTTTCTATCTTTGATACTTTTCCTTATTTTTTTGATTCAACTCAAAGTTACATTTATATACCCCAATGTGTGATTCTAGGGACTTTGAAAAATCTTAAACTTAAAATAAAATTTACTTTTATGGATGAATAATGTTTTTGGAATTAATTTTACATTCCAAAAGGTGTTTTTGAATTTTTAATTATTTAGTCATCTGTAGCATAGAAAGACTCCTATGCATTAATGAAAATATCAATTTTCAACATTTTAATTAAAATTTTAGAAATATTCATGTGAGATTTACTTTTTTTAAAAGTCTAAAACCCTTGAGAATAATTTTTAATTACTTTAATTCACCTTCACTCATCACAGAAAAATTACAAAGCTGAATAACACTTGTTTTATCATTAACTCATTTTTAACTTTATATAAGTTTATTTTTATAAAAAAAGATAAATTTTCATCAAAACACCATCCATCTTATATTCTCAACCCGATTCATATATTTCTTATAACAACATCAATAATTTTTGTTAGGACCAATAGGGGCCTATATACCCTGAGAGGGGGGGTGAATCAGGGTATGGATATTCTTTTTCAAAGTTCTTCCTACCCAACTGGATCTTGACCTCTTTATTACAAGGGTCACTTTGTTTGCTCTTGTGTGTAAACTGTGATCACTTCTTTACTTCTTTATCTAATGATGATACTTTGAATGTAATGCAGGGAAGAAAACAGATAGACACAGAGATTTTTTATTGGTTCACCCTCACTGGGCTACGTCCAAGGAGCATACGCCGACAAGTTGTCAGTCGTACCAAATTCCACTATTCTTCACTAGATGTGGATACAAAGTTCGGGCTAGATCACTTCTATGCCCAGGCTCACTGCCTTTACAAAGTTTAGGGTCAGCTCACTGCTTTCCCAAGGGTCACTCCCTATTTCTCTCTCTCTGGCTCACTGCTGGTGGAGAGGATCACCTTCTTCCTCTTTCTAAGCTCACTGCTCTAGAAAGGAATCCACTCACAGTTTATAGACCTGTAGGTCTCTTCATTTTCATGAATGAATGCATCTTCCTCTATGTGTAGATGCTCTGTTTAAGTACAACTTTCACCCGTAGATGAATATCTCTTTGCACCAAAGGTATCAGGAAACGTACCAGCTTCCACGCAGTCCGAGAAGCACCGCTGGAACAAAGACTTACTTGGCGCGCAAGTCAATCTCGGCGCGCAAGTATCGGCGCACAAGTCACAACGGGCGCGCAAGTCCTCCTTAGACACGTGCACGACTCAAGCTTCCTCAACTCAAAACTTGCGCGACTCTCTTCCTTTTACACCCAAACCAATATTGGTGCACAACTGCCAACAGGCGCACAACTTCTAACACCGGCACACAACTTCAACCACTGGCGTACAAATTCACCTGTGCGACCACACACACCACCTGCGTGACCACCACACCTGCGCGACGGGAGTTCTGATTTCTCAAAGAGTTGAACTCCAGTAAAGAATGAGGAGGGGTGGTCCAGTATTTATAGGCAATCTGACCAGCCTGCGCGACCCAGTTTTGGCACGCAAGTCTTCTGTCCTTTTGGACACTTGCGCGACCAACTCCCAAACTTGCGCGAACCTACTTCCTTTGCCATATTTTGATCTTCTAATCTTGAAAAACATATGGCGCACAAGTTTCCTATTCTCAAAGTCCTCGGCGCACAAATCCCTTTGCCAAAAACACTTTTCTTCATTTGCCGATTTTTAGGCCCTAAAATTTGGCAAACACTGGAAAACGGCGCCACCTTGTATCTGTTCTTTTGTACCGCCTCCAGATCATCCATTCCTTTCATCGACGTTCTTGAATCAAACATGGATCGTTGACCTCAACTCTTGAACTTGACATTCCACCATGAAATCCTCTTTGTCAACAAATTTGTATATCATTGTTTTTCTTTGTCAACAATCACTACTCAGATGTCCACTTTGTCAACAAACACAATCACCTCAAAAATGCTTCAATGATACCTTGAGGGATTTTTGCCCAAAAATCTCCCCCTTTGGGTTTGTTGACAACTCTTCCAAAACAAAGATACGTCGTTGATTCTTCAGCCTTCATTCGCCTCATTGCGATTCTGATAGCGATCAAGGATTTACTCAACACATACTCTAAGCCCACATAAGTAGTGCTCGGCATGAGAAACAAGAGTAAATGAAAAGGTCATCAATGAATCACTTTATCTCTGACATCCACTGTTGACACCAAACTGATACCAATTTGTACTAAACTGATACCAATTGTTAATGGGCTTGTTGGAAGACCAATGTTTGGTTTGGAAATAGTCTTACCACTTTCCAACACCACTCTTCTGCTTTCATCACGATCCTCAGCTGTCATGATATCTATTCTTTGATCGATCACTTCTAGCATCATCAGATTTAATACACTCCCCCTTTCTCATTGCTCCCCCTTTCTGGCTGATCCACCTGTCAGCTTCTCCCCGTATCAATTATGATTTATCAAATCTCCACACTGTCTCCCCCTTGAACAATCACTATTTTCTCCTCCTTTAACAAACACCTTTCTCCCCCTTTGTCAATGAACCCAAAGGACAGTCCTTTGTAGTCTGTAACATAGTAGAGAACACATATCATCATATTAGGGAAAACACATCATACCTCGGGGAGAGGGGGGGGGGTCCCACATCTACACTATTTCATGTGCAGGGAATCGACTGAACTCCCAGAGCCAGTCGATGCCTCTCAAAAGCTTCCTTGGGTAAGGCCTTTGTCAGAATGTCTGCAACCTGTAGCTCTGTAGGCACATACTCCAACTTCACGATGCCCTGCTCAACCTTCTCCTTGATGAAATGATACTTGATCTCAATGTTCTTTGTCTTGGAATGATGGACATGATTTTTTCTATGATTTATAGAACTTGAGTTGTCACACTAGATTCTGATCGGAGACTTCACTTCAACTCCCATATCTTCAAGCTGCTGCTTCATACACAATAACTGTGTGCATGCTTGAGTGACTGCAATATACTCAGCTTCTGCGGTGCTTAATGAAATGCAATCATGATTCTTGCTCAACCAAGAAATACATAGTCCACCAAGATAAAATGCACCTCCAGATGTTGATTTCCTGTCATCTGCTGAACCGGCCCAGTCTGCATCAGTATATCCCAATAATTCTGTCTGAGACTTGTCGTTATATGTCAGCCCGAAGTCCACTATTCCCTTGATATACCGAAGTATTCTTTTCACTGCAAGCATGTGACTTTCCTTGGGATTAGATTGATATCTCGCTGCTTGGCATGTGGCGAAAACAATATCAGGCCTCGTCGCGGTCAAGTACAACAGACTTCCGATAATTTGCCTATATTCTGTGATATTGATTGCCTTGCCATCCTCATCTTTTGATAATCTCATCTGGGTAGCAACCGGAGTCTTCATCTCCTTGGAATTATCCATTCCAAACCTTCTTAGAACCTCCTTGGCATATTTGGATTGAGAAATAAAAGCGCCATTACTTCCTTGTGTCACCTGTAAACCAAGGAAAAATGTTAGCTCTCTAATCATTGACATTTCAAACTCATTTTTCATGAATTCAGAGTACTGTCTGCATTGAGCTTCATCTGAACCGCCGAATATTATGTCATCAACATAAACCATCACCATCATCCGTTGATTACTTTCATTACTAAAATAGAGATTGTAATCAACTCCTCCACGCTGAAAACCAAGCTTCTTCAAATACTGATCAAGCCTTGAGTACCATGCTCATGGTGCTTGTTTCAGCCCATACAATGCCTTCTTCAGCCTGCAAACATTGTTCTCATCCTCATGAATAAGAAAACCATCTGGCTGATCAATGTACACCTCTTCTTCCAGAACCCCATTCAAGAACGCGGATTTGACATCCATCTGGAACACTTTAAACTTTCTTTGCAATAATATGGCCAAGAATAATCTGATTTTCTCCAGCCTTGCAACTGGTGAAAATGTCTCATCAACATCTATTCCTTCGATCTGGGAGTACCCCTTGCACACTAATCGTGCTTTGTTTCGAATCACAGTTCCATCTTCATTCATCTTGTTGAGATAGACCCATTTAGACCCAATGACATTCTTGTCTGCTGGTCTCGAAACAATCTCCCATGTCTGGTTCTTTTCTGAATCGGCATCAATCACTTTTTCTCCCCTTTAATGCTTTCCTCCTCATCACGTTTATCAGGAAATTTCTCACTGTTTCATTGATCAGTGGAATAATTCCTTTCAACTACTTCTCGCAGCTTCTTGGTATCCTGAAAACAGTCAGCTGATACCACAATGTTAGATAAAAATAAATAAGCATGAAATGCTTGATCATTGCGGCTTCTCCCATAGTTTGTATTCTCTCGATAGATAACACATGATCTGGGTCATCCAATTATTTCCTTAATGGATCTGGCATCTGATTTTGTTATTGAATGCTCCCCCTATGTTATGCAACACTTCCTGGGGTTTGACCCACTGTTTAGACCCATAAACGTCATTCCTCTCCTGCATCATTTATTCTTGTCTTCCACCTGTATGATTTATGCCAATCTAGCACTCATAATTGAGCCATTAACCAAATCTCTAAGCCTACTGAGTTGGAACCCGGTGTAGGAAACAAGAGATAAAGATAATAACACAATCACTTCTAATTGTGCTCAGTTTCTCCCTTTCATTTTCAATTCTGCTACCTGATTTGAATCAATTGGAACTCAAGAGCATATCACTTCTCCACTTCGCATCCTTAGATGCCACTACCCCTTGGATTGTATCTCCCTAAAACCTGAAACACATGAATCATCAGTTAACAACATTTATAGACATAGGGAGAGGGGGGTTTCCTTTTGGACTTCTCAATATGAAGATGGTGGTTGATCCTGATGGGTCAACCCATTGATTCTTTCTTGGAGGGCATCACAGTCTTTTCTTGCTTCCTCCAGCTGCCTAGCCAACTTAAACTATTCTGGCCATATGACTAGGCATTCATTGCCTACATTTTGAGCCTTTTTCTGATATGTAGATTTGGTAGGCTTGGCCTTCCTCACCGCTTGGGGTATAAACCCGCTAGTACACATTTCCTTCTTTGAGGTTCTATCAAAATTCCATTTTCCTTGATTATTTCTCTGAACAGGAATCTCCTTGCTTGTCATCTACCCCTGCTTCTTCCACCATTGCAAGGGTCTTTCACCTTCCTCCACTTTTCGCTGTGGAACACGACATTCAAAATTTTCAATACGTTCTTTGTTCATCTTTCCTTTATCAGATGTATGAGTCACCACCCTATTTTGCATTGGTGGTGGGTCCTCCACTGAACGTTTATTGTTCTTACTCACAGCTGTAGATTTTCCTCCCTTTTTCTTCCAGATTTGTTCATGTTATTTCTTAGGGGCGGTTGTGAGTGTGACAGAGAAGGTGACTGATACACCTTACGTTCAACTCTATATGATTCCTCTGAGGCTCTAAACCTATTCTCAAACTTACCACATTGTCTCCCAGTGTAGAATTTCTCATTATGCATCACTGGGGATGCGAATCTCCTTTCGAGTCCCTTTTCATTTTTTGCTTTCTTCTTGTTGCAATGTCTTGACAAATGCCCATAATTAGTACATATAAAACAATTTCCATCAAAGGCATACCTATTTTCATCATTTATATATCGAGATGCTGATACACCTTGAGTTCTTCTTATGACACAAGGCTCTTGAGATTCCTGACACATACTCATGGTGTGTCCCATTCTTCCACAGTAATAGCATCTAACAGATGCTTTCCTCTGAGAGACTCTTCTCTCTAATTTCTCAGGACGCTTCTTCTTATTCTCAGATTCAGCAGAGTTTCTATTTTCACAGCCTGAAATGTATTCTAGAGCATCTGCACAGAAGCTTGATGTGTGGCCATAAATCTCGCAGAAATAGCACATGTCATCACTACTTTTTGTAACTGTCCTCTTAGGCCTATCTCCAGCACCTATAGGATTTCAATCATATCTGGAACTATTCGCAGCTCTCTTTCTATCATGAACGGAAGGGGATTCATCAAACCCAATACCAGTTTTTCCCGAACTGTATGGTCTTTGCGCTGAGAAAATTTGTCCCTACCTCTTTTCAGAAATAGCAAATTTTCTTTTCATTTCATCATCACCTGTTGAAGGATGATCAAATAGAAAGTGCAGTGCATCCTTCAACTTGGGATTATCTTTGGATTTAGACTTCTCTATTTACTGCTTGACTGATTCTAGCTCTTCTAACAAATTTTGAATCTTCATATCCCTTGATTCAAGTTGGACATCAATTTTTCCTTAAGAAGCTTCCCTCTACTCACCTCATCTTCCAGTTCATGCTTCAGCTTATCAACCATGTCATTTTTCTCCTTTACCTTCAATTTTTCTTGAGTGACAGAGTCAGAGCAACATGCATTCTCTTGTTGTAGCCTTTGATTCTTTTGAACTTCTGCAGACAACTGTGCTGCTAGATCATTATTTTTGGCTTTAAGATTCTGTGCTTCATCTGACTTTTGACTCTTTTCATAATCACTAGCCTTTTGTTTTCCTTTCATTCTATCCATCTTCTGCAGCTCTTCAGCATGTGAATCATTCTTCTTTGTTAGGTCAGTAACTATATCAATAAGCCTTTGATTTAAGCCTTTTAGCTTGTTGACCTCAATCTCCAATCCCTTGATCTGGATATCTTTAGATTTGGATTCTTCAGTGTTTCCAACGTCACTTACAATATTAGGTTCTTCGTTGCTTTTGAATTGATATTTAACTTTTCTATTCAAGCCATCGATCTCCCTTTTCTGTTCTTCAATCTTAATCTTATATTCACTAACCGATTCTGAGTTCTCTCGTGTTGAAAACTTGAGTTTCTCAATTTCTTCCATCAACTCATACTTCTCTTCTTCCCGTTGCTGCATATAGAGTTTGGCATCATGAACAAATTTGTTGGAATTCTTTGTTTTTTCTCTCCAAACATCTATCTCCTCAAGAGCAGCCTCCAACTCAGCTCGTATATCAATTCTTCCATCAATTTATTCTTCTGTTTCAGCATCACTCTGATGCTCATGTACTTCACTCATTCCAACATCATGATTGAGTGAATCAATATTTTCCCGATTAGATTCATCAAGACCTTCCTTCAGTAAGTTGTTTGATTCTTTTAGTTGAATCACACTTTTTCCAAAAACACTTCCACACTGAGGGAAATTACCAGACTTCTGATTCTTCTTTGATGCTTTTCCTTTTCCCATGGTAGATTGGGATAGAGAAAACTGAATCTTCAACCACACAGATCGAATACACCAAGTCGAAGCAAACAAATCTGATAAAAGAAACATATCCCTATGATACCAATTGTTAGGACCAATAGGGGCCTATATACCCTGAGAGGGGGGGTGAATCAGGGTATGGATATTCTTTTTCAAAGTTCCTCCTACCCAACTGGATCTTGACCTCTTTATTACAAGGGTCACTTTGTTTGCTCTTATGTGTAAACTATGATCAATTCTTTACTTCTTTATCTAATGATGATGCTTTGAATGCAATGCAGGGAAGAAAACAGGCAGATACATAGATTTTTTCTTGGTTCACCCTCACTGGGCTACGTCCAAGGAGCATACACTGACAAGTTGTCAGCCGTACCAAATTCCACTATTCTTCACTAGATGTGGATACAAAGTTCGGGCTAGATCACTTCTATGCCCATGATCACTGCCTTTACAAAGTTTAGGGTTAGCTCACTGCTTTCCCAAGGGTCACTTCCTATTTCTATCTCTCTGGCTCACTGCCGGTGGAGAGGATCACCTTCTTCCTCTTCCTAAGCTCACTGCTCCAGAAGGGAATCCACTCACAGTTTATAGACCTGTAGGTCTCTTCATTTGCATGAATGAATGCATCTTCCTATGTGTGTAGATGCTCTATTGAAGTACAAATTTCACCCGTAGATGAATATCTCATTGCACCAAAGGTATCGGGCAACGTACCAGCTTCCATGCAGTCCGAGAAGTACTACTGGAACAAAGCCTTACTTGGCGTGCAAGTCAATCTCGGCGCGCAAGTATCGGCGCGAACGTCACAACGGGCGCACAAGTCCTCCTCAGACACTTGCGCGACTCAAGCTTCCTCAACTCCAAACTTGAGCGACTCTCTTCCTTTTACGCCCAAACCAATATTGGCGCACAACTGCCAATAGGCGCGCAACTTCTAACACCGGCGCACAACTTCAACCACTGGCGCGCAACTTCACCTGCGCGACCACACACACCACCTGCGCGACCACCACACCTGTGCGACGGGAGCTCTGATTTCTCAAAGATTTTAACTCCAGTAAAGAATGAGGAGGGGTGGTCCAGTATTTATAGGCAATCTGACCACCCTGCGCAACGGCGCGCAAGTCACCTGCGCGATCCAGTTTTGGCACGCAAGTCTTCTATCCTTTTGGACACTTGCGCGACCAACTCCCAAACTTGCGTGAACCTACTTCCTTTGCCATATATTGATCTTCTGATCTTGAAAAACATATGGCGCACAAGCTTCCTATTCTCCAAGTCCTCGGCGCGCAAGTCCCTTTTCCAAAAACACTTTTCTTCATTTGCCGATTTTCAGGCCCTAAAATTTGGCAAACACTGGAAAACGGCGCCACCTTGTATCTGTTCTTTTGTACCGCCTCCAGATCATCCATTCCATTCATCGACGTTCTTGAATCAAACATGGATCGTTGACCTCAGCTCTTGAACTCGACATTCCACCATGAAATCCTCTTTGTCAAGAAATTTGTATGTCATTGTTTTTCTTTGTCAACAATCACTACTCAGATGTCCACTTTGTCAACAAACACAATCACCTCAAAAATGCTTCAATGATACCTTGAGGGATTTTTGCCCAACAATCTCCCCCTTTGGGTTTGTTGACAACTCTTCCAAAAAAAAGATACGTCGTTGATTCTTCAGCCTTTATTCGCCTCATTGCGATTCTGATAGCGATCAAGGATTTACTCAACACATACTCTAAGCCCACATGAGCAGTGCTCGGCGTGAGAAGCAAGAGTAAATGAAAAGGTCATCAATGAATCACTTTATCTCTGACATCCACTGTTGACACCAAACTGATACCAATTTGTACTAAACTGATACCAATTGTTGATGGGCTTGTTGGAAGACCAATGTTTGGTTTGGAAATAGTCTTACCACTTTCCAACACCACTCTTCTGCTTTTATCACGATCCTCAGCTGTCGTGATATCTATTCTTTGATCGATCACTTCTAGCATCGTCAGATTTAATATACTCTCCCTTTCTCATTGCTCCCCCTTTCTGGTTGCTCCACCTGTCAGCTTCTCCCCGTATCAATTATGATTTATCAAATCTCCGCACTGTCTCCCCCTTGAACAATCACTATTTTCTCCTCCTTTAACAAACACTTTTCTCCCCCTTTGTCAACGAACCCAAAGGACAGTCCTTTGTAGTCTGTAACATAGTAGAGAACACATATCAGCATATTAGGGAAAAACATATCATACCTCAGGGAGAGGGGGGGGGGGGGGGGTCCCACATCCACACTATTTCATGTGCGGGGAATCGACTGAACTCCCAGAGCCAGTCGATGCCTCTCAAAAGCTTCCTTGGGTAAGGCCTTTGTCAGAATGTCTGCAACCTGTAGCTCTGTAGGCACATACTCCAACTTCACGATGCCCTGCTCAACCTTCTCCTTGATGAAATGATACTTGATCTCAATGTGCTTTGTCCTGGAATGATGGACAGGATTTTTGCTAAGATTTATAGCACTTGAGTTGTCACATTGGATTCCGATCAGAGACTTCACTTAAACTCCCATATCTTCAAGCTGCTGCTTCATCCACAATAACTGTGTGCATGCTTGAGTGGCTGCAATATACTCAGCTTCTGTGGTGCTTAATGAAATACAATCCTGCTTCTTGCTTAACCAAGCAATACATAGTCCGCCAAGATAAAATGCACCTCCAGATGTTGATTTCCTGTCATCTGCTAAACCGTCCCAGTCTACATCAGTGTATCCCAATAATTCTGTCTGAGACTTGTCATTATATGTCAGCCCGAAGTCCACTGTTCCCTTGATATACCAAATTATTCTTTTCACTGCAAGCATGTGACTTTCCTTGGGATTACTTTGATATCTCACTACTTGGCATGTGGCGAAAACAATATCAGGCCTCGTCGCGGTCAAGTACAACAGACTTCCGATAATTTGCCTATATTCTGTGATATTGACTGCCTTTCCATCCTCATCTTTTGATAATCTCATCCGGGTAGCAACCAAAGTCTTCATCTCCTTGGAATTATCCATTCCAAACATTCTTAGAACCTCCTTGGCATATTTGGATTGAGAAATAAAAGTGCCATTGCTTCCTTGTGTCACCTGTAAACCAAGGAAAAATGTTAGCTCTCCAATCATTGACATTTCAAACTCATTTTTCATGAATTCAAAGAACTGTCTGCATTGAGCTTCATCTGATCCGCCGAATATTATGTCATAAACATAAACCAGCACCATCATCCGTTGATTACTTTCATTACTAAAATAGAGATTGTAATCAACTCCTCCACGCTGAAAACCAAGCTTCTTCAAATACTGATCAAGCCTTGAGTACCATGCTCATGGTGCTTGTTTCAGCCCATCCAATGCCTTCTTCAGCCTGAAAACTTTGTTCTCATCCTCATGAATAAGAAAACCATCTGGCTGATCAATGTACACCTCTTCTTTTAGAACCCCATTCAAGAACGCGGATTTGACATCCATCTGAAACACTTTAAACTTTCTTTGCACTACTATGGCCAAGAATAATCTGATTTTCTCCAGCCTTGCAACTGGTGCAAATGTCTCATCAACATCTATTCCTTCGATCTGGGAGTACCCCTTGCACACTAGTCATTCTTTGTTTCGAATCACAGTTCCATATTCATTCATCTTGTTGCGATAGACCCATTTAGTCCCAATGACATTCTTGTCTGCTGGTCTCGAAACAATCTCCCATGTCTGGTTCTTTTCTGAATCGACATCAATCACTTTTTATCCCCTTTAATGCTTTCCTCCTCATCATGTTTATCAGGAAATTTCTCACTGTTTCATTGATCAGTGGAATAATTCCTTTCAACTACTTCTCGCAGCTTCTTGGTATCCTGAAAACAGTCAGCTGATACCACAATGTTAGATCAAAATAAATAAGCATGAAATGCTTGATCATTGCTGCTTCTCCCACAATTTGTATTCTCTCGATAGATAACACCTGAGCTGGGTCATCCAATTATTTCCTTAATGGATCTGGCATCTGATTTTGTTATTGAATGATCCCCCTATGTTATGCAACACTTCCTGGGGTTTGACCCACTGTTTAGACCCATAAACATCATTCCTCTCCTACATCATTTATTCTCATCTTCCACCTGTATGATTTATGCCAATCTAGCACTCATCATTGAGCCATTAACCAAATCTCTAAGCCTACTAAGTTGGAACTCGGTGTAGGAAACAAGAGATAAAGCTAATAACACAATCACTTCTAATTGTGCTCAATTTCTCCCTTTCATTTTCAATTCTGCTACTTTATTTGAATCAATTGGAACTCAAGAGCATATCACTTCTCCACTTCGCATCCTTAGATGCCACTACCCCTTGGATTGTATCTCCCTAAAACCCGAAACACATGAATCATCAGTTAACAACATTTGTAGACATAGGGAGAGGGGGGTTTCCTTCTGGACTCCTCAAGATTAGGATTGTGATTGATCCTGATGGGTCAACCCATTGATTCTTTCTTGGAGGTCATCACAGTCTTTTCTTGCTTCCTCCAGCTGCCTAGCCAACTTCAACTGTTCTGGCCATATGACTAGGCATTCATTGCCTACATTTTGAGCCTTTTTATGATATGTAGATTTGGTAGGCTCGACCTTCCTCACCGCTTGGGGTATAAACCCGCTAGTACACATTTACTTCATTGAGGTTCTATCAAAATTCCATTTTCATTGATTATTTCTCTGAATAGGAATCTCCTTGCTTGTCATCTTCCCCTGCTTCTTCCACCATTGCAAGGGTGTTTCACCTTCCTCTGCTTTTCGCTGTGGAACACGACATTCGAATTTTTCAATACGTTATTTATTCATCTTTCTTTTATCAGATGTATGAGTCACCACCCTATTTTGCATTGGTGGTGGGTCCTCCACTGAACGTTTATTGTTCTTACTCACAACTATAGCTTTTCCTCCCTTTTTCTTCCAGATTTGTTCATGTTCTTTCTTAGGGGGCGGTTGTGAGTGTGATAGAGGAGGTGACTGGTACACCTTAAGTTCAACTCTATATGATTCCACTAAGGCTCTAAACCTATTCTCAAACTTACCACATTGTCTCCCAGTGTAGAATTTCTCATTATGCATCACTGGGGATGAGAATCTCCTTTCGAGTCCCTTTTCATTTTTTTCTTTCTTCTTGTTGCAATGTCTTGCCAAATGCCCATAATTAGAACATATAAAACAATTTCCATCAAAGGCATACCTATTTTCATCATTTCTATATCGAGATGCTGATACACCTTGAGTTCTTCTTCTGACACGAGGCTCTTGAGCTTCCTGACACATACTCATGGTGTGTCCCATTCTTCCACAGTAATAGCATCTAACAGATGCTTTCCTATGAGAGACTCTTCTTTCTAATTTCTCAGGACGCTTCTTCTTATTCTCAGATTCAGCAATGTTTCTATTTTCACAGCCTGAAATGTATTCTAGAGCATCTGGATAGAAGCCTGATGTGTGGCCATAAATCCCGCAGAAATAGCACATGTCATCACTACTTTTTGTAACTGTCCTCTTAGGCCTATCTCCAGCACCTATAGGATTTCTTTCACATCTGGAACTATTCGCAACTCTCTTTCTATCATGAACGGAAGGGGATTCATCAAACCCAATACCAGTTTTTCCCAAACTGTATGGTATTTGCGCTGAGAAAATTTGTCCCTGCCTCTTTTCAGAAATAGAAAATTTGCTTTTCATTTCATCATCACCTGTCGAAGGATGATCAAATAGCAAGTGCAGTGCATCCTTAAATTTGGGCTTATCTTTGGATTTAGACTTCTCTATTTCCTGCTTGACTGATTCTAGCTCTTCTAACAACTTTTGAATCTTCATATCCCTTGATTCAAGTTGGACATCAAGTTCTTCCTTGAGAAGCTTCCCTCTACTCACCTCATCTTCCAGTTCATGCTTCAGCTTATCAACCATGTCATTTTTCTCCTTTACCTTCAATTTTTCTTGAGCGACAGAGTCAGAGCAACATGCATTCTCTTGTTGTAGCCTTTGATTCTTTTGAACTTCTGCAGACAACAGTGCTGCTAGATCATTATTTTTGGCTTTAAGATTCTGTGCTTCATCTGACTTTTGACTCTCTTCATAATCATCAGCCTTTTGTTTTCCTTTCATTCTAGCCATCTTCTGCAGCTCTTCATCATGTGAATCATTCTTCTTTGTTAGGTCAGTAACTATATCAATAAGCCTTTGATTTAAGCCTTTTCGCTTGTTGACCTCAATCTCCAATCCCTTGATCTGGATATCTTTATATTTGGCTTCTTCAGTGTTTCCAACGTTACTTGGAATATTAGGTTCTTCGTTGCTTTTGAATTGATCTTTCACTTTTCTATTCAAGCCATCGATCTCCCTTTCCTGTTCTTCAATCTTAATCCTATATTCACTAACCGATTCTGAGTTCTCTCGTGTTGATAAATTGAGTTTATAAATTTCTTCCATCAACTCAGACTTCTCTTCTTCCTGCTGCTACATATAGAGTTTGAAATCATGAACAACTTTGTTGGATTTCTTTGTTTTTGCTCTCCAAACATCTATCTCCTCAAGAGCAGCCTCCAACTCAGCTCGCATATCAATTCTTCCATCAATTTCTTCTTCTGTTTCAACATCACTCTGATGCTCATGTACTTCACTCATTCCAACATCATGATTGAGTGAATCAATATTTTCCCGATCAGATTCATCAAGACCTTCCTTCAATAAGTTGTTTGATTCTTTTAGTTGAATCACACTTTTTCCAAAAACACTTCCACACTGAGGGAAATTACCAGATTTCTGATTCTTCTTTTATGATTTTCCTTTTTCCATGGTAGATTGTGATAAGAGAAAACCGAATCTTCAACCACACAGATCGACTACACCAAGTCGAAGCAAACAAATCTGATAAAAGAAACCTATCCCTCTGATACCAATTGTTAGGACCAATAGGGGCCTATATACCCTGAGAGGGGGGGTGAATCAGGGTATGGATATTCTTTTTCAAAGTTCTTCCTACCCAACAGGATCTTGACCTCTTTATTACAAGGGTCACTTTGTTTTCTCTTGTGTGTAAACTATGATCACTTCTTAATTCTTTATCTAATGATGATGCTTTGAATGCAATGCAGGGAAGCAAACAGGCAGACACAAGGATTTTTTTCTTGGTTCACCCTCACTGGGCTACGTCCAAGGAGCATACGCCGACAAGTTGTCAGTCGTACCAAATTCCACTATTCTTCACTAGATGTGGATACAAAGTTCGGGCTAGATCACTTCTATGCCCAGGCTCACTGCCTTTACAAAGTTTAGGGTCAGCTCACTGCTTTCCCAAGGGTCACTCCCTATTTCTCTCTCTCTGGCTCACTGTCGGTGGAGAGGATCACCTTCTTCCTCTTCCTAAGCTCACTGCTCCAGAAGGGAATCCACTCACAGTTTATAGACCGGTAGGTCTTTTCATTTGCATGAATGAATGCATCTTCCTCTGTGTGTAGATGCTCTGTTGAAGTACAACTTTCACCCGTATATGAATATCTCTTTGCCTCAAAGGTATCGGGAAATCTACCAGCTTCCACGCAGTCCGAGAAGCACCGCTGGAACAAAGCCTTACTTGGCGCGCAAGTCAATCTCGGCGCGCAAGTATCGGCGCGCAAGTCACAACAGACGCACAAGTCCTCCTCAGACACTTGAGCGACTCATGATTCCTCAACTCCAAACTTGCACGACTCTCTTCCTTTTACGCCCAAACCAATATTGGCGCACAACTGCCAACAGACGCGCATCTTTTAACACCGGCGCACAACTTCAACCACTGGCGCGCAACTTCACCTGCGCGACCACACACACCACCTGCGCGACCACCACACCTGCGCGACGGGAGCTCTGATTTCTCAAAGAGTTGAACTCCAGTAAAGAATGAGGAGGGGTGGTCCAGTATTTATAAGCAATCTGACCACCCTGCGCGACGACGCGCAAGTCACCTGCACGACCCAGTTTTGGCGCGCAAGTCTTCTGTCCTTTTGGACACTTGCGCGACCAACTCCCAAACTTGCGCGAACCTACTTACTTTGACATATTTTGATCTTATGATCTTGAAAAACATATGGCACACAAGTTTCCTATTCTCCAAGTCCTCGGCGCACAAGTCCCTTTTCCAAAAACACTTTTCTTCATTTGCCGATTTTCAGGCCCTAAAATTTGGCAAACACTGGAAAACGGCGCCACCTTGTATCTGTTCTTTTGTACCGCCTCCAGATCATCCATTACTTTCATCGACGTTCTTGAATCAAACATGGATCATTGACCTCAGCTCTTGAACTCGACATTCCACCATGAAATCCTCTTTGTCAACAAATTTGTATGTCATTGTTTTTCTTTGTCAACAATCACTACTCAGATGTCCACTTTGTTAACAGACATAATCACCTCAAAAATGCTTCAATGATACCTTGAGAGATTTTTTCCCAACAATTTTACTCCACAGAACCCAATTCAGATTGTAATATTCCACTGACTTTATTGAATGAAATAATCTACCACATTAATTCTTCCCTAAAAGTGTATAGAGTGTCACATCATATTAAACCATATTTTCCATAACAATATCTTATTTACTTATTATAATATCATTTACTTATCATTTAACATAACAAAATATCATTTCATGATTCATTATGGTTCTCCTTTTCGTATTCATTCCTCAAAACTCAACATATAGAGACACCTTTCTTAGAAACAACAATGAATCCACTTCAGTACCTTAATTTATTCATAGATTCAAAGATATTCTTAAACTAATTTTATCATGAATCTATGAATATATTCCTCATTATTTTCCATGTGAATAAGAAAATAACATTTGTATGGTTTATGAGTCTAGTTGTATTTGTGGTTATTATATAATAAGGAATCAAATTCAATGTATTATCAAGTCCTATTTGTTTAGTGACTAATCATAGAAATAGATAGATGGAAATATTTTAAAAACATTGAATAAGGTTGGTAATGATTATTAGAGAATTTTTATGGATTCATTGGATGCAATTTTTTAAGACAATTCTACATGTCTAATTGGGATTATTGTTGAAATGGTCCTATGTTCAAAGAAATGTTTCAATGATCTTAAAAAATTTATACACTGTTTTCAATAATGAAGAAGTGAAGACCTTAAAAATATTTATTTATTTATAATGATTATAGTAGAATAAGAATTTAATAAATACCTTTATTAATATAATATTTTAATTATGATTATTTTGGAATTGGTCTTATATTTAAAGACATGTGTCAATGATGTTGAAGAAATAACACATTGTTTGCAACAATGAAGAAGAAGTGAATACCATGATAATATTTATTTTTATGATGAATATTTTTGAAGAAGAATAATTTAAAGAATACCATGATTAATAGAACATATTTATATTTTTGATGCATTATATTTTATAAATAATATTTGAGAGGTACATGGAATTAGAAATTTGATACTTAGAATTATTCAAAGTATTATTGTGGGACTATTAAAAAAGATGGCCAACCACAACCAACTGATAACCCACCTTAAACCACACATTTAGGAATTAAGGGGTCTACCACATGGGAAGTTGTTCTAATCAAACAACCATGGTTGAATGAGGGTTTATTGAACCCATAAAAGGGTATAAGAAGCATTGGTGGATACATAGTCCTAAAGGGTGCACATGATGGCGTGCAAGTGGGTAGGTGGGTGCAACCCTCCCCATATGTGGTGTGTGAAATGTGTCCAGTTTCCAACCCCAGTGTTAGATCTAATGGTTATTAGAAATGGGATATATTATATAGTGTGTCTCAACCTACTTGAAATTTGATTTCAGACAAGGAATATATAGAACACTGTTTATCCACTAAAAAAATATGTGAAGAACAATTGTTGTTCGATGAAATGAATCCAAACCATCCAATATTCCTAGTGTCTCATACCCTATCTCTTGATTATGGGTTCTTCATTATTTTTATCATTTATTCTTTGATGAAATACCAATGTCTAGAGTTCATCCCTCCAACCATCACCAGTGACCAAAACAAAGAGTACTAGGCATTCTTGATCATACCGAACCCATGTATACAATCTCCATCTTGTATGCATGTGTTAAATCAAATAATGATCCATTGTAGAGATATCACAATGAGGTGACTATAATTTTAATGTATTTCATTCCATAACACATGCATGCGATACTTCTTCATGAAGTAAGAACATGATCTCTTAGATGTGAGGCACCACCATTTTTAGCATCACTTGATGCTAAATAATTCTAAGGATCCCTCATTCATAAATTTAGGAAATAATGAGATATTTATTGTTTTAAACAATAAAACTGATAAGGATAATGTTTAGGAGGCTAAGGAAGTGAAGGAATTAAGATAATGTAGTGGATACCTCACCTATAAATATTGAGGTTGGAACAAGCCTTTGATTGTGGCTATTATTAAAGAGGGAACTCATATATTTAGAAGAAAAAATAGAGCACTGTGAAAATTTTGTTTCACAAAGAGAAAAACCAAACATGACCTAGTTACATGAAGTAGAGATCCTACGTACATGTTATGTTATGAGTATGTTGGAATTTTTACATTCTCTTAACTTGTTCAAAGAAAACTCAAGGGTTATGTGGTGACCTTGAGATTCCACTCACTTAAGATCACAACTTGTGTGAAGAAATTTCCACAAATCCATCCTGTTTGTGTAAATTCACTATGTTACCACATACATTATTATGTAAATAAAAAGTATAAATACATTTAATTTTATTTTATAAAATAATTAGTGTTTGTGATAGAAAAAAAAGCACTCATCACTTTCACAAGGAAAGAAGAGTTAGTGCGATATACATGCACAAGGAACCTAAGGGTCTATGTGTACTATTTGTGAAAAGTAGTTTCAAGAAGACATAGAATATCCATAATATTTTTAGGAATAGGTTGTTTGAGAATATTTTATACTCTGTTACCTGAAGAATAAAATGAATAGTGATGGTGTATGCTTGCAAGAAGTACATAGATGCATAAGAAAAAGAAATTCATGAAACATATTTGAGATTGTAAAAGCCAAACCATTTGAATAAAACCATATATGAGAATAACATGAAATAAATATATTAATTAATAAATGTGATAAGGTTTATTAATGACAAGTGTATCAAGATTTATGATCTTGAATAAATGATACTATGAATTCATGAAGATCAATTTGATATTGTGCAAGTTCTATCTGACATAAAATATTATTGAAATAATTGTGTGCATTACATATACAAATATAATTAAGGATGGTAACTTCATTAATAGAAGGAATATCTACCTAATCATTTGTTAATTGAGGAACTATACAATATGATGTATCCTGTATTCAATAAGCACTACTTATTCTATTAGTCAGCTAATATAGTAGTACAAATGTGTAATAAATACCTTTGAAAATACTTTGGATTTCAATGATATATTGTTTTATAGAGATTATCTTATTAAATTTGATAAAGTTACATCCTTGAGATGATAGAGATATATTTTTAAAAATGTTTTTGGATGATCTTTGAGTAACTACTAGTTCCTATATAAACAAATCCATTGGAGAATTGGTGGTACCACTATAAAAAACACAATTTATCTTTTATAGGATGTATATTTTACCAATACTACATTATGTGAAAATTGTATAGAACTTTTTATCACTAAAAATTATAGTGATAAGAAATTACATGAAATAACAATAGGTTTATCTAAATAAGGAGTATTATTTCTTATTGAGGTCAAAACCTGTAAAAATATTTGTGTACTGATGTCTCATTTATTATATATATTTTATGTGCATGTGATTATGGAGATAAAATATCATATTCATTCATATAAATTTGGTTAGAGGTTTGAGAGTAAGAGGGGATAATTGAAAATAATATATAAAATCATTAACAGTTGGGTAAAATGATTATTTCCCCTCTCAGTTTCCTAACACGATCTATCTAGTCTTACTGGTACTACTAGAAAAAAATGAGAAT
This sequence comes from Viscum album, assembly GCA_963277665.1. Classification (NCBI taxonomy): domain Eukaryota; kingdom Viridiplantae; phylum Streptophyta; class Magnoliopsida; order Santalales; family Viscaceae; genus Viscum; species Viscum album. The sequence goes on from OY728137.1 coordinate 1,524,066,077, forward strand.
CATTGACTACTGTTGGTGATGCTAGAATTTTAGGCATCAAGGTGTTGTGTATTGGAACAACATAAAAATGTATAAAGAATAAAAAATTAATAAATTTAGGGTGTTATATGTAAATAAATATAGAAACATTATAAATAAAAGAAAGTACCATATAAGAGAATGAATTTGTACACTAAAAACAAATTCAAATACCTTGAATAATTATGCGAGTATTACAACATTTATGGTCACCTAGAAGAAGAGTGTTGGTATACACTATCCAAGTAAAAATCCTAGGATAATATAAATTTAGTGATACAACCTAGATAGTATTAGGTGAGAATTAAATAAAAATCTTACATGGGAGATAAAAAAGTGAAGGAAAGTGTTCAAAAAATAACAAGAACTAAAAAACCACTCCTATGAATATTGAGAAGATGGATGCCAAGAATTTCAGTCCAATAAATAAATTTTTTTTATATTTTGTAAAGATATTTTATACCACGGACCAGTAAAAATAGGCCATATAAATGAAAATGAATGGAAGAAATCTGAAATTTAAAAGAGAATCAATCCATGAGAGAAATAAGAATATAATATTGATTAAATACATTCCTAAAGAAGATTGTGATAAGTTAACCAAAAAAGGTAAACAGAAAACATTGAATAATCCTTGTGGAATATTCAAAGAAGAATATGTTAAAGAAGGTTGTATAAATATTTGTCCTATCAAGTGTAAAATACTAAATAAATACAAAATGATGAAGATAAAGAACATTCTACATAAAAGGTAAAGGGAAAATAGGTTGTTGTTCATAAATAAGAACATGAATTTCAGGAGAGGTTTTCAATAAATTAAAACTCAACTATTTTATAAAAATGATGTAGAACTTACAAGAATATTGGGAATAATGAAATAAAATGTATAACTCTTCTACCTGCACAAGAAGATATTTTGAAATTGAAAAAACAAACTCTAGAGGAAGGTACTACACTACTGGGAGATTTTAGGTTAAACATTACACATTAAATGAAAAAGAATGAAATGAAAGAGTCCATTCTAAATAACATGACTTAAAATATTAAATAATAAACAAGAATAATGAGTACCAAATACTTTATAGCCTCATTGAAAAGAGTCTATGGGTGTAGAACATGTTATCATCCCCATTTCACTTATTAAGAAGCTCAAAAGTGTTCCACCTTATTCCATTACTTTTGTGCAATATGTGTGAACCAAAATTATAGGAAATTAAAGGTGATTTTAATTCTCAAGATAATAACCAAGAGAATAAAGTGTAATATAAAAATTTGGAATTATTATTCAAAATATGATAAAAACATTAATTATTTCATAATGGTTGATCATGAATATGAACATATTGAATACTATATGATGAAATTATCCACCAAGTAAATTGAAGTTCATGAACCCCATGAGGGGGAGAAAATTTTTATAAGATTATATCAAATATTTTTCCATGAATATCTTGAAGTTCATGTCATCTCTATAGAAGTTGAAAATTTAGCTAACCAAGTTACACATCTTTACCTTGTCACGATTTTATCAAATATGTGTATAAAGGGGGGGGGGGTAGTGCTAGTTAATGAGTAAAATCATATAATGGTGGGATTAAATTATCCTTTCAATTGATATTTATGATTTATATTTGTAGTTTAGTACAAGGTATATATTTATTTATGTAAAATTGGGTTTTATTTTCCCAAGGATGAACAATATGGAATTTGCATCACATGATGAATCAGTTAACAGACTTCATTGATATCTCAGTGAAATCAATCTTATCTTCTAAACTGGGTAAGTGCACATATAATTGGAGAGGAATAGATAAAGACTCATTGTTATTGAAACATGTGGTATTATCCTCCTCATTACAAATTAACCAGATGAATCCTTTGCATTCATTTTTAAAAAGGATTTGAAGAGGCATTTACTTTATTTAAGGAAATTGCATTCATAAAAAATCCAAAGGGGAAGATTTAAGAGCCCATGTTTATGGATTATGATTTGGTTATAGTTTTTTTCAATAAATAATAATAAATCAAATCCATTTTTTGATAAATTATTCTATGATTAGTGACTAATCATAGAAAATATATAGATATAATAAATTTTAGAAAAATTGAAGAAGATTGATGATGATTCTTATAGAATTATTATTAATTAATTGGACGTCATTTAGTAATATAATTATCTTTTTTTTATTGAGAAAATTGTTGAACTGGTCCAAAGTTCAATGAAATGTGTCAATGATGTTGAATAACTAACACAATGTTTGAAAAAATGAAGAATAATTGATGAAAATGAAAATATTTATTTTCATGATAAATATTTTAGAAGAAAAAGAATTTTAATAAGACCCTTATTGATATAAAATATTAATTGTGATAACTATTGAACCTATATTAAGTTCAAAGACACATGTCAATGATGTTTAAGAACTAACACATTGTTTTCAATAATGAAAAATAAGTGAAGATTATGTAAATATTTATTTTTATGATGATGATTTTATAAATAGAAGAATATAAAAATACCATTATTCATAGAAAAAATTTATATTTTACATGAATTATATTTAATGAATAATATTTCCAAAGTAATTGGTATAAAAAATTATATAGTCTAATTTATTCTAATTATTTTGGTAGAACTATTAGAACATTTGTCCAGTCACAGCCAATTGAGGACCCCCATTAAACCAAACATGTGGGACCCAAAGGATCTACCACATGGGATATAGGTAAAATCAACTATATATGGTGGTAAGAGTGTTTATATAACCTACAAGTAGGGAACACAAATCATTGGTTGGTATATAATTCTTTTAGGGTGCTTGAGGTGGTATGCAAGGGTGAAAGCAAGTGTAACTCGACATATATGTGGTGTATGCTATGTTTTCAAGAACCAAATATGGTTTCGACTTGAATGATAATCAAGAATATAATATATAATATAGAACAAATAAACTTACTTGAACTTCAATGTGGGACCTGGTATATGTGGAACACTGTTCATCCACCTGAAATGATACTTAAAGAATAATAGCTATTTGATATGATGAATCCAAGGCATCTAATCTCTCCAACACATCACCCCTACTACCCAAATAGGGTTTCTATATTGTTTGTATCCATCATTCATTAATGGAATATTATATTCTGATTTTTATCCCTATGACTATCTCTATTGATTAAACTAGGATTACAATGCATGCTTGAGCTCCCAAACCCATACATACAGTCTCCATCTTGTATACATGTGTTAAGTTAAAGAATGATCCATTGAAGAGAGTATTGTAAAGTTAATACATTTAAATTCATTTGATTATATAATTCATGCATGTGTGAATATATCATGATGTAAGAAGCTAATATTAGAGAACTAATATGCCACCTTTTTGGAATCACATGATTCCAAAGAAAGACAAGGAAAAATATGTTGGTAAATTTAAGAAATATGAATATCTTATTTGTTTTAAATAACAAGATTGATTTTTATTGTGTGTCTATGGAGAAGTAAGTGAAGTAATGAAGCTAAGGTGGTGGATACCTCACCTATAAAAATCAAGGGTGGAATAATCCTTTGGTGTTTGATACTATTTAAAAAGGCCCCTTTTCTTCCTAAAGAAAAACATAGCACCACAAAACTTATGTTTCACAAAGATGGAACTCAATATTGACATAGTGAAATTAAGAGGAGATCCTATGTACACACTATGTTATGATAAGGATGGAATTTAAATGCACTATTAACCTATTTGAAAAACACTCAAGGGTTATGCAATAAACTTGAGATCCATTACACCTAAGATATCACGTTGCATGAATAACTATTCCAAAAATCCATCCTGGTTTGTGCGATTTCAATGTGATACCATGTACCTTGTTACATGAAGAGGAAAGAGAAAAACCTGAATTTTAGTTTCTAACATACTCAGTACCTGTGCAAGTAAGAACTAAACCTCATCATTTTCATAAGGAAGATATGAATTAGTGTGATATACTTGAGTGAAGAACTTGAGTATCTATTTGTAATATTTGTGCAATTTTTTTTAAAGAAGAAATTTAATACCCATATTATGTATAATAATAGATTTTTCAAGAAGTATCCATACTTAATTTCCCAAATAAGAAAGTGAACATTGATGGTGCATGCATGCATAAAGTATGTGAAATCATAATCATAAGAATTTCATGAAACATATTAGAGTATGGTAAGGATAAACCATTTAATGAAAATTAGATATGAGAATAACATGGAATTATAATTATAATTAATATATGCAATACGGTTTATTTATAACACCTGAACCAAGGTTTATGATCTTCAATAAACAAAATTAAGGATTCAAGAAGATTGAGTTGAGGTTGTAAAATTTCTATTGGGAATAAAAAAATTATTAAAGGATTTTTATGAATCACCAACACACATCTACTTGAGGTTGGGAACTTCATTAATATAAAGAGTACGAGCCTAACCATTTAATAATTGTGGAAGATGGTAGAATGAAGTATTCTTCATTCAACAAGCACTAATCATTTTGATAGTGAACTAATATAGTAGTTCCAACAAGAATGAAATAAATTTTTCATTACTTTGGCTATATAAGATCTATTATTTGAGGAAGAATATATTTCTCAATTTGAAGCAGTGACATCTTTTAGATAACTAAAATATTTTTTTCAAATTGTAAAATAGTTTAGGAACTAGTGTTTCTACTATAAAAAATTATATTAAAGAGTTGGTGGTACCGGTATAAATAATTTCATTTATTCTTTACTAGACATGGATGATACATATATAAAAATGTGTACATATTTTTGAGTAGTTTTGATCTGTACAAATTAGAGTGATAAGATAATCACTGAAAAAACCATAGGTTGATCATGACATGGAATAGGATTCCTCATTGAGGTTGATCCTTATAAAAATCCTTTTGTGATCACCTCTCAATTATTATCTTCATTAAGTGTTTACATGATTATTGAGAATTAATATTAGATCTATTCCTCTTAACCAAGGTAGAGGTTCGAGAGTAAGAGGGGATAATTAAAAAGAAAGTATAAACTCAGTAAAAGTTGGGTGCAATAATACCCCTTTCAATACCCTTATATGATCCATTTTTGATCTATTGAATGGATCTATAAGAATATCTCCATTAAATAATCTTAGTTTAAATCTTCTTTTCCACATGAAAAAAGGTATAAACTCAACCACTGAACCATATTCCTTACTTTATTTACTATATGAATAATGAATGTTGCTTAGTTACTTCTTCCAACACTAGAATATAAGATATTCTTTAATATTATGGACTCAATGAATATAGAAAAATTGTCTTGGTAGCTTAACCTAGTCTTACCACCATCAACACTTATTTACATTATGAGATATTATCTTCAAAATTATGGAAAAAAATAAAATTCCACACAAAGTTGGTCAATCATATATTAACTTGAAGAATCCACTACAATGAAAAATACATAATCAATGTTGAAAAGTTATGAGAATCTCAATGTTTGGAGGGAATCCTTGAAACATTCATATGAAATAGTGGATTCCATATTTTTAAATATTGAGGAGGAGAAAAATTCTAAATTAAAAATTTGAGTTTCTATGAATATTAAAAGGTTTGGCTACATGGTTTAAGAAACCATGCACCAATCCTATGAAAACATCTAGAGTTTCCTAGTTAGTCTACATGATATAGTCTCATGTTTGGGAAAACCATGTTCCAACCATGAAAATGATTCTTGAATAACCCCTCTATATAAAGTTGGGTTGTACAGTTTACACTTACTGTGTATTATCCTTGCACCCTTCACAATTCTATAATTTTTCATGTTTTTAAATTTTGAACACTAATTTTATCTATAAATAAATAAATAAAGGAAATATGAATACACCAATGACATCATGGTGTCATAATTCTCTCTACCATACCACTTATAGCCTAAATAAAATCATTAACATTTTAGACTAGGAAAAAAAGGGCATCCATTTCTCCCATATAAAATCCTCTTGATCCCACATATTTTGGATATAATTACCATGATTTCATGGTTTATTGACCAAAGAAATATATTTACCATGTAATAATTTATTCTAGTATTTGAGGATACAAAATAGTTGTTCAACCATAGTGGTATCATGTCACAATTCAAATCCTCCCAATTATATATGTGTGAAATATTTGTGAAATAAATATTCAATATAGGTACATTAAATACATTATGAATGGTAATCAATAGGGTTGTTAAGGATAGAAAGAATTTCACTATTTTTAGATATTCCACCTTTTAAAATAGTCTAGTGTACATCAATATAATCTTACCCTTTATCCATATTCTATGTTTTCCTAGTGGAAAAGAAACTTTAAGGAACATTGGATCACAAAATATATAATTTAAGTGATGATTTATTTTATCAATATATAAATTATAATTAATTTGATCTATATTGAATCTTTTATAGATGAACTAAACATTACCTATTATTTAATGAATAATTCTTATTCCCAGTAGAGAGAACTCACATAACTTAGCCTACGTCAGAGTGGACTAGAACAAACATCTATAAATCTCCTAAAATGGGTCCATCTTGACTGAATATTATTTACTATTATTATATAATAACTCAATCAATGAAAATTTAATCTCCAACAGTCCTTAAAAATTTTGCACAGAAGCATGGATCATGTATTTGAGAATTTTAATCACCCACTCAGTGTGAACATACACTTGTGAGTGATAGGACATGATAAACTTCAATTGAGATGCCATTTCTCTTGGAAGACCCTTCTAGAATCAAGAAGTGAAGTGTGGATGAATATTAGAGTTAGAGGTTGGGTGGGGTTTTTTTAGGAATTTAAGTAATGGTGTTAAGGGATATCAAGTTTGGATCATAGGTTAGGGAACCCAATGTTGGTACATTGACTTGCATAACCATGCTCCATGACTCTGATAACCTACTTATTTAATTGGTATACTAAGGAACCAGTTGTAGGGAATTAAAAATAGTACATGAATCATATAAGGATTGATTATTTATTTTCATATCCTTATTGATTAAAATCCCAATATACAATTTTTTAAAATTAACCCATCTTGTTAATTTTAAGATGCCTCCAAGTAGGTATCCAACCAGTATTTCGAGATAGGTATGCGACATACCTATACTGGTGGTTTTATTTATTATATAAGAATAGATGATTGAAAAGTCTTTTATTGAGGGTCCAGTTCATATGATGTTCCTATTGGGAGGGTAGATATTTATGCCTATTCCCATTTTATAATGATAAGACCTACCTCCTGTAGTGAAAATGGCCAATTCTCTTCCCACAAAATTTCCAATTATTCCAATGGGATAAGATAAGGATGTAGGAAGGTTAATCATGTTACAAGATTTTTAGTGATAAGTACTACCAAGATTTTAAGGGGAGCTTAATTATTAGGAATCTGAGTAGTGGAAAGAACCTATGATTCAAGTTTTTCATATAGTTCAGACACCTACTGATCATATTTCATTATTAATATCCAGTCTTCTCAGGGGTTCAGGGAGTCACTATAGTGGTATTTGACCATACTAACCCATGATGAGTTGATTCTTCCTTGGACTCAGCTTTAGAGTATCTTCTATGAGGAGTACATCCTGATGATATTGTGATCTAGACACTTTCTGTGTCATTTAGAGTTATAGTAGAGAAATATGATAGCTTCTATGTATGTTTCCTGATTCACTAATCTTGTGAGTTACTCCCTTGATATTATCCATTATAGGTACTTCTTAGTGAAGAAGAAAGATCATAGCCTTCATATATATATTAGAGTAGGTGTGGTTCCCCCAATGAATTTCTATTTATATCTTGGTTATAGAGTGAGCCTTAGTGATATAGATATTCCGGGTATAGAAGCAGTGTGTAGTTCATGCTAATATTGGTCACCCAGGAGAAAAATCATTTTCTATAACTGTTAGGTGCTGGGAATCAGGGAATTATCATAGGAGGGATTCACACATACATTCTTAGACCTAGGAATCAATAGCTCAAGGGTCGTTGTAATGACCCAAACATTCATTAATAAAAATTCCTATTGATCTAATTAAATGTTTATTATGGTTATATAAAATGTGAACATCATTGGTTTTATGTTTCTGGATTTTAAAATATTGTTATGAATTTTTACCATTGCTAATATAGCCCTTGAATAATGATCACATGATTAGTATAAATGTAGGGCTTTAACAAATCCAATTTACTCAGACAAAGGAAGCGATGGCCTCATCCATTAGACTTTCCCCGTATGAAGCCCATTTTTCAGAGATCAGAAATGAGGTGGTGTCATTGGGATTTTCTCTTGACCAAGTCCAAGCCAAGCTTGCACACGTTAAGCTTAAGCAGAACCAACTACATGAGAAGTGGAATTTAATAGAGATTACCACCCAAGTGATGTTATATGATCCACCCCAAGAGTCTGTCACCATCGCACACCTTAACCTTCAGTCTTATGTGGGTGTTATAAGGGGTTATGTTACAATAAATTAGAAATATGACAATTTACATTATTTTTTTTGTATAAAGAATGTGCATTCATTTTATTATTGTTACTTTGTAAATAGTTTTTAAAGCATAACTAGTATTTTTAGTTAATATTCAACTAAGAAATCTATTTCGATGAATTAATGGATTTTAAATTAAATAATATTTCAATAAAATATTAAAATTAAATTACTTTTTAAAATGATCATATAATTTTATGAATGCAATTGTAATTTTTATTAAGGTTTGAAAACTGTTTTTTTCAAAACCCATGAATTTTCGATAAATATCAGTTTTTATATTAAAATTAAAAATTCACATATTTATAAAATTATTTAGATAAAATGAATATTATTTTTGGAATCAGGATGTTGAAATAATCCAATGGTTAATTTTTCATAATTTTCTAAGACAGTCGAATTTTTGGGTAAAAATTAAATACCATTTAAATATATAATGTGTTTTATGACATCATAATGACCCAATAGTGAGGTAATAAAATACTATAAACATTATGTTCGGACAATATATGTTTTATCATTAAAATAATGTGATTTTAGATTTGTTTGATTTATTTTACAATGATTTTGTGGACCCTCTAAGACTTATAAAACATTTTTTCATTTGAAATTGTTTTCCTTGAGAGTGTGACTCAAATCCACAAAAGCAACCCTATTATTTTAAAAATTTCAGAAATTGGCCTTATAAAATATTTTTTTCGCTCCCCTTTGGTAAAAACCATGGTCAAAAACCATGATATGGTATGTGGTATTGATTAGTTTAATGTGAGGTGTCCCAAACCTAAATAACAATGAATTTCCTCTCCTTTCTGATATAAACCCACCCAAGCTCCCACTTCCTTGTCACTCAAAGCCTTTGTATTTTGACCAACCCCTGCCCTCATTTCTCTAGAATCTCCCAAAGGTTCCCCAATCTCCCCAGAATCCTCTCTAAAGCCTCTCCCAAGCCTTTGGGATCACACTTCCATGTAAGGGATTTATTCCTTTCTCATTTTTGTCTAATTTTCTTTAAGTTGTTATGAAATTTGTCTTTCAATTATAAATATTGGGGTATGATTTCACCCCCACATACTATACTCTCTGTGTTTGGATGATGGGAGACTGCTTTCTCTCTTATTAAATCCTCCCATGTACACCTGTTACCATTCCAAAATTCCGTGAGAGATTTCTCTCTCCTCTTTTACATACAAGTAATTATTTTGTATTATGCACGTAAATTCCATTATGTTTGTTGTGACATGTATGCATATAAACCCTTTACTGTCCATTTCATGTACATATTATGAGACACCCTTTTCTATCTCATCAAATATTTTCATGAATCCTTATGTCACGCCGTTATGTTGCCGAAATTGCACTGCGTTTTTCCAAGCCAAGATCATTGGGTAGTGAATACCATACCCATGTCTCTATCAAGGGTATTCACCTTTATGCACATATAACTATTTAATGGTACTTCCATGTATTTATTCCACATTAAATAATCATTTAATAACTTATTATGTTGATTAATTCCATGTTATATGATCCATGTGGCGCACTTATGCATGAAATGAAATGTTTAAGAAGGGTACACCTTGATAGCGCTCCAATGCATTGGGTAAAGTATAGTATCCTGATACGTCATGTGTAATGGGTGTTGAATCATGATAAATCAAGTAAAACTAGGTTTTAATTATGGTTCCTGTGCAATGAGGGTTTACTCATGCTCCATGTGCAGTGAGCCTTGGCTCATTCTAATTCTATGTTAAGTGTTGTTGCCACATTTCCATGTTATGATTATCATGATTTATCATGCCTTTATGTTCTTGTTTCTATTGTGCTCCATTGATATGCCTATTTTCTAACATGTATTTTATTCCTCATGTTATTCCATGTTTATTCCCTTACTGGGCTTTATAGCTCACCCTTTTTTTATGCATGTCCTCATGTTATCCCATGCAATGCTAAGTAAAAGGGAATGTAGTGGTCATGTAAAGGAAGTTTTCAATAAATATGTTGTGTCTTTTATGTTCTAAGATGTTATGTAATGTTCCTAATACCCAAAGAAACTAGACCTCTCGATCTTATATGTTGTATCAAGTGAATATTTTATATAATAAATCTGGTTTAAGTGTATAATAAAAAGCAGGGTTGTTATTGTTGATATCAGAGGACATGTTTAGTTATTTTTGGGATTATGATTAGAAAAACCTAGTGAAGACTTAGAGACAAGAATAAGTATAATAATAACATATCTATGTATTGGTGAGTATTGAGTAAGTGGTTTATCAAGAAAATACATCCCTATCTGGATACGAGTAGGTAGAGGCGGCTCTGGCACAGATGTATCCTAGGGGTAAAACCCGAAAACACCGCTTTGAGCTAGACTCGAATGGAAAATGGTGCACGAAAATGGGCCTTACTGCAATCTTGGTTACAACACTCCCATGGGATATTCTTTGGTAAATTCATAAGCTTATTATGAACCCTTATTAAAGGAATTAAAAAAGATTCCCCTAAGAATATATGTTAGAAAGTTGATCATGGATAACATAGATTGAAGCCTATTGATTCATAAGTTAAGGAAATAAAAGTTATTTATAAGTCACCAGTTTTTTCCTTGGATTAACCTTTATGTGTTACCCCTAACTTTCCTTTTTATTCCAGCCAATGGCCGGTAATAGGAGGACTCGGGCTAACAACTGATTTGAAGATCAATGTGATGACTATGAAAATGAGATATCCAATCCGATGGGAGCGGGAATCACGAAATTTGTCATGATTCTCTCTCAGTTAACTCAATATTTGAATAGAAACATGGGTCAAGAGGAATGTTCAAACCAACCTAAGAAAGAACAAGTCACTATCAAGATCTTCATGAGACAAAGGCCTCATACTTTTAATGGATTGTCTGATCCCTCAATCGCCGAACAATGGATCAACTCCATTGAAAAGATCTTCTCCATACTTCAATGTTATGAACAAGAGAAGGTTCTTCTAGATGCTTATCGTATGGAAGGTGATGTCGATCAATGGTGGACATTGATCAAAAATACGAATCTTGAGGAAGATATTGAGGCATTGGAATGGAAGGATTTTCGAAAGATGTTTTTTGATAAATATTTTCCACACACCCTATGAATTAAGGTCAAAAGGGACCTTCTTTCCCTCAAGAAAAAAGACGATGAATATTTTTGAGTATATGAGGAAAAATTCACAAGTCTTGCACAATATTCTTCCAGCTTTGTCGTTACCCCCGAATGCAAGGTTGACCACTTCTTTAGTGGGATGAAACCCAGCCTATGGAAAGTGCTAGAGATCTCTGAATTTGATAGCTATGAGGAAATTTTACGATGTGCACTCATTGTTGAAATGGATATTAGAGAATCTCAAGGGTATCACGAGGATAAGAAGCGTAAGGTGGACTTCAATGATGGCGGTATGGAGGATAAATCAAATGGTGCTAATAAGATCCAACACCCCACTTGCGAAAGGTGCGGAAAGAAGCACCCTGGAAATTTCTTAAAGGGGACGAGGAAATGCTTTAGGTGTGGAAGAGAAGGTAACATAGCTATTAACTACCGACAGAAAAATCCCACAGTTGAAATATAGGAGAGGAACTCTCTGTTCAAACCACAACGTGTTGTTCATTGCTACAACTACAAAGAACCATGACATATTGCAAATCATTTCCCTAAGACAAGGAATTTCGGAGGCAACCAACAACCACCAAGGCACCAAGGGAGATATTTTTCCATCACTACTACTAAAGTGAACCCCGAAAATAAAGTGGTGATAGGTACACTAGTTATTCATTCAAGAATAGAGAACATACTTTTTGATTTACGTTTTAAAAATTCTTTTATATCCCAAAAGTTTAGTAGAACAATCCCAGCACCACCAAAAATCATGGAAGTAAAGATGTCGGTGAGTATGAAAATCAGGGAAATCATTGCATCCCATGAATATAATTCATCCCACATCATAATATGTGGATTGAATTTCCTGGAGAACCTCATCAGACCCCCTATGGTGGAATTTGTTTCAATTCTTGGCATGGATTGTCGTTCCTTATATAGAGCCAACATAAATTACTGTGAGAGGGAAATCACTCTCCTTGTGGGGAATCATCCCCTGATTCTATACAAGTGCAAGTAGGAAGATGAATCTTCTTTAGCTCAATTATCTCAAGCGTGGATATTACTACCCTATGAGAACACATATCTGGCTTAGATGATTGATTTTAAGGAGGCAACCATCCTCAAATACATGCCTCTTGTGAAGAAAATTTCTGAAGTGTTTCCATAGGAATTGCCTGGTATTTCTCGTAGAAGGGATGTTGAATTCTCAATTGATCTTATTCCTGAGGCATTGAAAATATCCAAGACTCTATATAGAATGGATGTTATGGAGCTTGAGGAGATGAAGAAACAACTAGAAGAGAATCTGGATAAAGGGTTTATACTACCAAGTGCTTCACCATGGGGTGAATTTGTCCTCTTCATCAAGAAGAAGGAAGGGTCATTGTGTATTCTCATCGATTATCATGAGCTTAACAAAATCATGATAAAGAACAAGTATCCCCTCTCACGAATTCATTACTTGTTCGATAAGCTGTGTGGAGCATAATACATGTCCAAGGTGGATTTGTGGTCGGGATATTATCAAGTAAGGGTGAAGAAGGAAGATATCCCCAAGAATGCTTTTTGTACAAGATACAGGCACTATGAATTCATAGTAATGCCTTTCAGACTCACTAATGATCCAACAATATTTATGGAATTGATGAATAGAGTCTTTAGGGATTACCTTGACAAATTTTTGGTAGTATTTATAGATGATATTCTAATATACTCCAAAACCAAGGAGGATCATGAAGAGCATATAATAATCGTACTAGAGACCTTGAAAAAGGAGAATCTCTATGAAAAGTACAAAAAGTGTGAGTTCTAGTTGAAGTAGGGATTATTATTGGGCCATATCATCACTAGAAATGGGATATCTATGGATCCCTCCAAAACAGATGCAATTGAGGGACGACCGAGGCCAACATCGATAACGAATATCCGTAGCTTATTCGAATTAGCTGGACATTATCGATGATTTGTGAGAAATTTTTCACAATTGTCCAACCCTCTTACCAAGCTAACTCTGAAGGGAGTAAAGTTTTCATGGAGTGATGAATGCAAAGAAAGATCCAAGGAGTTAAAAAAGGAGCCTTATCACTGCGCCCGTTCTCACTTTACCCACAAGTGGAGAACTTTTTGTGGTATTCATTGATCCTTCAAAGAAGGGTCTGGGCTGTGTGTTGATGCAAAATGACAAAGTCATTGCCTATGATTCAAGGAAATTGAAAGTTCCTGAGTAGAATTATCTAAGACATGATTTGGAGTTGGTTGTGGTGATCTTAAATTTAAAAATTTGGTAGCATTATCTCTTTGGGGAGAGGTGTGAAATATATACAGACCACAAAAGCCTCAAGTATATATTCAAATAGAAAGAGTTGAACATGATCCAATGGAGATGGTTAGAGATGCTCAAAGACTATGACTGCTCAATCCATTACCACCCTGGGAAAGTGAACAAGGTGGTAGATACTATAAGTAGAAAGGACCCAACAATTCTCTCATTGATGAGAATTGAGAAGGACCCAATCTTCTTAGATTTGATGAAGATGGATATGGGAATCATAAATAATGGAACATCATCAATAATTTCATAAGTTATTGCTCAACCATCTCTTTTGGAAAGGTTAAAGGATGATCAAAAGAATTATGTGGGAATTCAGAAGATAGTGGAATATATCAAAAAAGGGAAATCCTCGTAGTTCAATGTTAATGAAGAAGGAATTGTAAGATTTGGGAAAAGACTACATGTTTCATCAAGTAAAAATATGAATAAGGAACTTTTGGATGATGCACATAGTTCAAAATTATCTATTCACCCAGGAAACAAAAAGATGTATCAAGATCTCTGAGATCATTATTGGTGGGATAATATGAAGAATGAGATCACTGAGTATACATCAAAGTTCCTGGTGTGTTAGCAAGTGAAGTCAGAGAGGCAGAAGTCTAAGGGGATGATGCAACCATTTACCATACCAGCATGGAAGTGGGAGAACATCACCATGGGCTTTGTCACTGGACTTACAAAGACATCCAAAAGAAACAATGCAATCTGGGATGTTGTGGATCTTCTTACAAAGTCTACACACTTCATTACAATTGAGGAAGATTTCTCATTGGATCAGCTAGCACAAATATATATTAGAGAAGTGGTAAGGATTCTTAGAGTACCACTATCTATTGTATCTGATTGAGATCCAAGATTCACCTATATGTTTTGGAAGAGTCTTCCACATGATCTAGATACCAAGCTGAACTTTAGTACGACTTATCATCCTCAAACTGATGGCCAATCCGAGAGAAATATCCAAACACTTGAGGAAATGTTGAGAGCATGTTCTATGGAATTCAAAGGAGGGTGGGACCAACATCTTCCACTGGTTGAATTATCCTACAATAATAGTTTCCACTCAATAATTAGAATGACACCTTATGAAGCCTTTTATGGGTAGAGGTGCAGAACACCGACATATTGGGATGAAGTCGGTGAGTGTAATCTTCTAAGACTAGAAATGGTCGAAGAAATGGTGGGGAAGGTGAAAACCATTCAGCAGCATATCAAGGCAGCCCAGAGTTGACAGAAGAGTTATGCATATAACCATCAACGAGACCTTGAATTTAAAGTTGGATATATGGTATTTCTATGCATATCTCCATGGAATAAGGCCATGAGGTTTGGAAAGAAAGGGAAGTTAAGTCCTAGGTACATTGTCCCCTTCGATATTGTTGATTGTGTTAGGGTTGTGGCCTATCGACTAGCACTTCCACCTACCATGGAAAAAGTACATGATGTCTTTCATATATCCCTCTTATGGAAGTACATACCAGTCCCTTCACATGTACTCTCTTTAGAGGTAATACAACTATAGGATGATCTTTCTTATGAGTAGAAACCAGTGAAGATCATAGATTGTAGATAAAAAGTTCTACTAAATAAGACAATGCCCCTCATCAAGGTGTTGTGGAGAAACCACATGTTTGAAGAAGTGACATGGTAATTAGTGGAAGTGATGAAGCAAAGTTACCCACATCTATTTTAGTGTGGGAAAAGGAAATTTTGAGGGCGAAATTTCTTAAGGGGGGAAGATTGTAATGACCCAAACTTTAATTAATGAAAATTTCTCTTGATATAATTAAATATTTATTATGGTTATATAAAATGTGAACTTTATTGGTTTTATGTTTTTTTATTTTAAAATACCGTTATGAATTGTGACCATTTCTAATATAATCGTTGAATAGTGATCAGATTATTAGTATAAATATAGGGCTTTAACAAATCCAATTTACTCAGAAAAAGGAAGTGATAACCTCATCTAGTAGACATTCCCCATACAAAGCCCATTTTTTGGAGCTCAGAAAGGAGGTGGCATCATTGGGCTTCGATCTTGACCAAGCCCAAGCTGATGTTAAACACGTTAAGCTTGAGTGTAACCGACTACGAGAGAAGTGGAAGTTAATAGAGATTACCACCCGAGCGATGTTATCCGAGCCAACCCAAGAGTCTGTCACCATCGCATACCTTACCCTTCAGTCTTATGCGGGTGTTATAAGGGGTTATGTAACAAGACCCTAGAACTATGACAATTTACACTATTTATTGTATTAAGAATGTGAATTCATTTTATTATTGTTAGTTTGTATATACTTTTTAAAGTAAAAATAGTATTTTTAGTTAATATTCAACTACGAAATCTATTTTGATGAATTAATGGATTTTTTAATTAAATAATATTTTAATAAAATATTAATATTGAATTACCTTTTAAATATATCATATAATTTTATGAATTCAATTGTAATTTTTATTAAGGTTTGAAAACTATTTTTGTCAAAACCCATGAATTTTTTGTAAATGTGAGTTTTTATTTAAAAAGTAAAAAATCACATATTTATAAAATTATTTAGGTAAAATGAATATTATTTTTGGAATCAGGACATCTAAATTATCCAACGGTTAATTTTTCATAATTTTCTAAGACAGTCAAATTTTTTGGTAAAAATTAAATACCGTTTAAATATATAATGTATTTTATGACATCATAATGACCTAATAGTGAGGTAATAAAATAATATAAAAATTATTTTCGGACAATAAATGTTTAATAATTAAAATATTGTGATTTTATATTTTTCTGATTTATTTTACAAGGATTGTTTGGACCCTCCAAGACTTATAAAACATTTTATCTTCTTAAATTGTTTTCCTTGAGAGTGTGACTAATCTCCGCATAAAAAACACTATTATTTTAAGAATTTCAGACATTGGAATTATAAAATATTTTTTCCACTCCCCTTTTTCAAAAAACATGGGCAAAAAACATGGGCTGGTTTATGGTATTGATTAGTTTAATGTGAGGTGTCCCAAACCTAAATAATAAAGAATTCCATCTTCTTTCCTATATAAACCCACCCAAGATCTAACTTAATCTTCACTAAAAGCCTTTTGAGTTGGACCAAACCCAACCTTAATCTCGTTAGAATCCTCCCACGAATCCCCAAGCTCCCAATAAGCCTCTCTCCAGCCTCTCCCAAGCCTTTGGGATTATACTTCCAAGTAATGGATTTCTTCCTTTCTCATTTTTTGTCTAATTTTCTTTAAGTTGTTATGATTTTTTTTTCAATTAAAAATATTAGGGTATGATTTTGAACATCCCCCATACTATCCTATTTATGTTTGGGTGATGGGATCCCCCTTTCCCTCTCATTAAGGCCTCCCATGCACACCCGTTACCATGCCGAAATTCATTGAGGGATTTCTCTCTTCTCTTTTACATTCAAGTAAATCTTTTGTATTATGCACCTAAATTCCGTTACGTTCATTGTGAAAGGTATCCGTATGACCCCCTTAATCTCTACTTAATTTATATATGGCGATAAACTCTTTTTTATCTCATCAACTATTTTCATGAATCCTTATGTCATGTCGTTATGCTGCCGAAATTGCACCGTGTTTTTCCAAGACAAAATCATTGTGTAGTGAATACCATACCCATGTCTCTATCAAGGGTATTCACCTTTATGAACATATACCTACTGAATGGTACTTTAATTTATTTATTCCACATTAATTAATTGTTTAATAACTTATTATGTTGATTGATTCCATGTTATATGATCCATGTGGCACACTTATGCATGAAATGAAATGTTTAAGAACGGTGCACCCTAATAGTGCTCTAATGCATTGGGTAAAGTATAATATCATGATACGTCATGTGAAATGGGTGTTGAATCATTATAATTCAATTGAAATAAGGTTTTAATCATGATTCATGTTCAATGAGGGTTTACTCATGCTCTATGTGAAAAGATCCTTGGCTCATGCTAATTCCATGTTAAGTGTTGTTGCCATATTTCCATGTTATGATTATCATGCTTTATCATGCCTTTATGTTCATGTTTCTCTTTTTCTCCATTGATATGCCTATTTTATAACATGTATTGTATTCCTCATGTTATTACATATTTATTACCTTACTAGGATTTATATCTCACCCTTTTCTTATGCATGTCCTCAGGTTATCCCATGCAATGCTAAGTACAAAGGAATGTAGTGGTCATGTAAAGGAAGTTTTCAATAAAGATGTTGTGTGTTTTATGTTATAATATGTTATTTAATGTTCCTAAGCCTCAAAGACACTAGACCTCTCGATCTTCTATGTTGTATCAGGTTAAGATTTTATGTAATAAATCAGTCTTATGTGTGTAATAAAAAGCTGGGTTGTTATAGTCATGTAGAGGATCTAGTTAGGAAATGGATTATAATTGCTATGAATGTGAGGGAAGAGGTCATATAGCCTTCTAATACTTCAACCTTTGGGCAATATAAAGATGTTAGGTAGTTTATAAAACTCTAAATAACATTAAATTATGTGATTAGGTACCACTATTAGTGGTCATGGAGGTCTCTATAAGGATGACCTTGTAGGAGAACCTAGCGGTTCCTCCGATGGAGGAGTTTATAGAGTTTGATTTTATGAAATTCCTCCACCATCTCCACCTCTATTCACTCCAAAATAGGATTAGTGGTTTATTTTTTAGGGAAATATCTAGATGTGGGAGATGGAGAGTTTGGACTAGGATGTCATAGGCATGATTTGAGGTATGATATGTTTCTTTTCTACACTAGTACCCATACTCATAAACATATGAGTGATCCATTACTTCATGGACATATTCCTAGTTTTAGAGCATGATATTCTTTTAGATCCCATAGCCAAAAACATATATCTAGGTACCTAAATAGAAATAAATCTTAATCTTAATAACATCATCCAGTTACATGAGATTAATATTGGTGGCGAGAGGTATTTGTGGGACATCATATTGGCTACATTTAAACTGTAAGACACCATCCTTGCTTTGGACTAACTATCTTCACAACATGACTAAATAAACTATTACCATTGGAGAGTGAGGTTTTTCTAAGCTAATGGATCTTGATTATAAATTGTGGGAGTGTGGTACTTCTAGTTGAGATGAGTAGGATCAATACATGTGAATTTATACCCAATCAAAAATTAGTTGGAAATTCTAGTTTTTTGTGTCGTGAACACCTTCGACAACCAGTTTCGATTAGTGGTAGAGTGGTACATTGAAGTTTTACTAAGGATAAACATTGATTTAATCTTCATTAAATGGTCTATTTAGGAAAAGGACTATAACCTAATACCACTTTGATATCTCGTAGTTCCTATAAAATGGTCTCATATGGGCTTAGGGAGATGGGGGTATAGTTGGAGGACCTTATAGAGAAAGGTTTTATCAGACATTATGTATCCCACTTGGGTATGTCTAGTGTTTCTTTTGAAAAAGGAAAGTGAGTGCCTAGGGGTATGTATTCATTATAATCATCTGAATAAGGTGAAAGTGATGAAAAATTAACCTTTTATGAGGATCAATGACCTCTTTGACCAGCTAATGAGAGTGAATTGGTTTTTTAAGATTAATCCAAAGTTAAACAATAATGAGTTTTTGAGGACATATCGATAGTGACAATAATATGCCACTATAGTTATTATGTGTTTATAGTGATTCTAATAGATTTAATTAATTTCAAAACTAAATTCATGGGTTTTATGAATACGATTTTTCATCATTTTTTGGATCAATTCATGGTTATCTTCAATGATGACATCCTCATCTATTTATAATTGGAGGTTGATAAGGTGGAGCATATAGAGATCATATTGGACTTACTTATAGAGTACTAACTGTATAAAAATTTCAAGAATCTCCAATTTTGGATTTGAGAGGAACACTTCCTAAGATATATCATCTTAGGAGGTAGAGTTGTAGTGGACCCAAAAATGATCTAGGTAGTGCTATCTTGGGAGCCACCCGAAATAATTTTTGTGGTGTGGAGTTTCCTTAGGATGGTGGGATACTATCATATATTCCTAGAATACTTCTCAAATATTTTGTGCCCTTTGAATTCCCTTAATTAAAAATATGATCTATTAATGTTGTTTGAGAAATGCTGGAGATATTTTGCAAATCTGGTGTAGATATTGGATAGTTCAGTTATCTTATAATTTCAAAATGTGGGAGCTGAGTATGTAGTGTTCTGAAATGACTTTGAAGGTAGGAATAATTGTGTACTAATGTAGAGTTATGTGGTGATTTATTATTGGTTTAGATATTTGATACCCCAGATGAATAATTATATGACCCAAGTTTTGGATCTATGAGATGTAGTGTTCATGATAAATATATAGAGACACTATATCTACCATGGTAGGTTTTTTGTATATTCAAGACCATGGATACTTTGATATATATATTTACCTAGAGGTATATCAACTTGTAATAGTGGGGTTGGATAGATTTTTTTAGGATTTTGCATTCAACCCCATCTATACTGTAATAAAAGTTTTTATGGAAATTAATTCCCTTAATTGGAAGTCATATTATTTTTTAAAAAACAAGAGTAGCCAACCAAATTTAAATTATCACCGGTGTTTGAAGGATAACATCCCTATTTTTGATAGATGGTGGTAGGTTCTATGTGAGGGAGGCCTAGTTGATAGAAATCAATTGTGAGGTTTTATATGATCAGATATTCACAAGAGATACATTGGATGGATTTACTAAAGGCGTGGAGTGAATCATCCTCATTTGAGGATATATAGTTTTACTCATCTTTCAATGTTTGGAGGTGTTGAAGGAGTTCTATACTTAACCCTTGGTGGTACATTCCAGTGTTGTGAAGATATACCAGAAACATAAATGTAAGTTTTGAAAGTAGAGTATAAAGCATAGTGTCATCATGTTTATCTCATGATGGCTCACCTATCAATAGTTAAAGGCAGAGTACCATGTCCCAATAGTTTTGGCCCAATTTTAACGAATCAACTCGGGCTTCCATCCTACCCGATATTCGGCCCAATTCTCCACATGTATTTAAGGGATTTACAAATTTCCATGGGTATGATACAAGAACATATGCATCATAAGAACTTCTTTGGGAATGGTTTTCCCGTATCAGATATAAAAAAGTTGAAAAAATAAATACAAAACCCAAATAAATAAAATTAATTCCAAATAGGTTATAACCAACTACCAATATCTAACCCATTTTTGTATACATTAACAAAATCTATAAACAAGATATACAAGAAAAGGGGGAAAATAAGGAATAAAAATAACTAAAAAAAACTAATAAAAACCATCCCACTTGAGCTGAGCTTGAAACCAACTCCATGGAAAATTCTATTTCTCACCATCTCCCAACTCACCTTATGTTAGTCACGAAGAATGATAAGGATCCAACTAATAACCTAAGACCTAAAATGATATAGGTTTGAGCTAAAAATCTCAATAGGTCAAAAAAACCCACCAAAAGTATGTAATTCATTTAATAAGGAAATTCACTAATTCTAGATTGAAATTTAAGATATAAAGTTAAATTTACATAATTATAATGGATTGAAATCAAAACATTTCCATAATGTTCTTTTTAAAACATTTACCTTTGTTTTACAATACCAAACCAACATGTTTTGAAAAAATCCATTGGCTGTAGCTGTTTCAAAAATACACACACACACTGCTAAAATTTCTCAAATCATATCACACTTGTTTTGTCTAATTGAAAATGATTTTTTAAAACATTTCATTGTCTAGATCCACCCTTAAATAAAATCCTTGTTTTAAAATCAACATTAAATCACTCACACAAAAGATCCTTTAACATTCCAAATAGGTTTTCCAAAACATCATTGAAAAATTATTTTTCAAAGGAAGCATCTCAACACCCACAAGGGTTAAGCATCATAAGAAGCCACCACACATATATCATGAGGCATAATGAAAAGAAACACAATAATCAAAGGTTCAAAACTATAATAAAATAAACATGGGATATAATTGAATCTCAAGGGAATACCCTAAAATAATCCAAAGGATACTAGTGTCATGGTACTAACCAATGGGATCTAAAAGGGAACTATCTTGAGTCAGAATAACCCTAGGATAAATTATAGCACATAACATGACTACAAATAGGTAGAGGATAAAATGGTCCTCCACAAATCAGGGGATTCTTACATGGTCCTACCTAGGTTCTCATAATCCCCACTAGGGTGCTCTCAATTCCAAACCACCCATGATCACAATTGGACTAATGGGGGAACGTTCCCGTAATGAGTTGCCTTAATCTCGGGGGTAACGCTTCTAATCACTAACATAGGTCAGAGATTCAACCCCCTAAGTCAACTACCCCATTTCCCATGGTCCACCATAAAGAATAGAGGAATTAATGTATAGTAAAATGACCTGAGTGTAATCCTCAAGGAATAACTAACACTACCCCCACTGATAACACCCAATGATGAAAATCCCTTACCTATATGGTGCACATAAAGTATAAAAATTAACCACATTCCCAAACAAGGGGAGAAAATTGAAATCACATAGTGATAAAAAATCCACACAAGGGGAATACAAGTATGGGGAAATCAATGGGTGTCTCTCAAAACAGCCATTTTAAAAACAAAGTGATAGTCGGACCATTAAAACTAAATCAAATGTCATAAAAATAAGAAATCATTTTCACATTTCATAAAACATTTTCCAAACACCATTTGGAAAATGATAGAAATAACCCAAACATTTAAATTATTTCAAATCCACTCCAACACAAGGGCTCTTATATTTTAAAATCTAATATGTGGATAGATCAAATATTTCCATAACATATTTCCTAAAATACCACTAAAAACATTTTAAGGGGTCTAAATAAATCACCCATTTCTTTTTAAATGTTTTAAATATACCCTCCAACAAGGGTATCCCTCTTTGAAAACCAATACATGGAAAAAGGGAAAACATTTGGAATAAAATTATTTTATCAAGATGATATGGAATTTTAAAAAGGGGTAAACTACACAAACCATTAAAATTACGATCTGAAATACATTAAAACACCCAATTAAAAATAATTTTGTGGTCTTCACCTCAATTAGAAACCAAATTATCTTTATAACCATTGTTTTTTCTCAATAAAAACTAAAACTATGTTAAATACTATTTATTCTCATGAAAACTATTAAAAAAACTATAAATAATTTTAATAGAAGTTTAGCATAACAAAACATTCGATTTAAAATAATAAAACATGGATTTTACAAATAAATCCAATTATGCCAAGAAAGAAATTAAAATAAATGGTTCCAAATCTTCACAAGGCTACCATATACTATTATGATTTTATAAAAAAATAAATTTAGAATTTGAAAGTATTCTTAGAATTCCAAAATTAAAAAATTTCACAGTAACACCAATCACAAAGTAGAAAAAACTAAGCTAAAACATCCTGAAACAAGTCACCTTCAATGGAGACCACACCCATGGGACTAGAAACGATGTCTACAACCCATAGAAACTAAAATAACCATAATTAAAACCACTAGAACCATGAAATAAATACACATGATTACTAAGTTTCTTTGGGAATTCCAAAATAAGAGATAATAGATATATAAGGAATTAAAAGTGAAAGAGAAGAGGAACACATTTCAAATCCACTTGGAAAACACCAAAGGTAGCCAATAATCCAAGTTTAGGAGGTAAAAACTACTCATTGGATTCAATAGGGTCACTCGAGAGGGGTGAAAACCACATAAAACTTTTGAGGGGTAAATTGAAAAAATTAAAATTTTAAACACCTAGAAAACTCACATTGTTTGGATACATAGTTAGGAAAATATTTCTCTAACTGCGTGGGGGACACTAACTCCCAAAAACCATAGGATGCATAATTATTATAGGGAGGCTGAACGGTTAAAGAAACTATGAATATCACTCTATAAATACCCTAATCTTGACACAACCTCTTGTGGTGCCTTGTATGATTTGAAAAATGATGCAGAAGCTGTGAAAATGGTTCTTACAAAACTATAGATCCAACCGAAAACTTACCTCATGGTTTACAAAACCATGCTCAAGTCGTGTTCCACACCTAAGAAAATATAAGGAACTATCATGGTTTCTATTAAGGTCCACTTGGTTTATACTTAAATGTGCACATCCCATACTAACAAACCATGCACAACTCAACTGTGATGATTGATTAACTTACTGGCTGTATAGAGGCATGAAAGCAGCATTTGAGATCCAATTGCATATGAGTAAAATTTAAATACTTAGAAGGTTGTCTAGATCAATTAAACCATTCATCTTCTCAAGCAAATGTTAAGGGATATCATATTAGATTTAATTTAGAGATGGTAGGAACCCTTGACCTTGGTGGATTTTACATACAACAACAAATAACACTCCACTATTAAATGTAACCTTTTGAGAACCTATAAGGAAGATATGATAAGACAACCCTATTCTAGATAGAGATAAGAGAGTTTTTGTTTTTGGTGTTAGAGATGGTTAGTGTAAAAATGGAGAAAGTGTATGTGATCCACATGTAACAACCCAGAAATTATAAATGATATTTGTCACTTGAAATTAACATGTGTTATAATATAGTATATATAATTATAAAAAAAAGGAAGAGACAAAAATTTATTTCATTAACAAATACTAGTAAAAAAATTAGAAGAAAACTAATTAAAATTCCAAACACTACAATTGGACAAAAAATTTAAAATATAAAATCTAAATTGGGGAAATATGGAACACTCTAATCTACTAGAATCATCGCCCTCACAACCAAAACAATACAATATAATCGAATATTAGAAAACAAATAAAAGTTTTAGAAAATGAAAATATATAACATTGGGAGGAATGATAGTGAATATTGAGTGAATGAATTAAGTGGTATTTATATATTGTAACGTGACCAGTAGAATAGTCATGTGATCCTTATAATAGTATTGTGGCCATTGGAATAGTAACATGACCCTTGAAAATAGTAATATGGCCATTGGGAATAATAACTTGGTCGTTGGAATAGTAATTTTACCTCAAAATAATAATTCTTGATATAAATAAAATTTATCATGATTAATTTAAGTACATATAAATATTATAATTCCAATAAATAAATATAATGATTAAAAAACTCAAACAAAATATAAGTACATTTTTAATATACTATATTTTAAAGTATTTCATAAAAATCATAACTTTTATACTAAAATTTTAAATTAAATATGTTAGAAATTTATTTTTATAAAATGAATATCATTTTTGAAATCATCAGGTCGAAATTTTCTAGGGGTTATTTTTTGGTAATTTTCCGAAATACTTCAAATTTTAGGTGAATAGTAAAAATATTTTTTTTCTCATAATTGGTGTATCTTACATTACATCATTCATGATGTAATAATGACATAATTATTTATTGAAATTTATGTTTGGTCAAAAAATATTTAATTTCACAAATGATTCATTAAAATAAAATAAACTAAAATTATAAGTCTAAAATGCATTTTCCAAAACATGAAGTCAAAAGTGATTCCTTAAAATAATAATTTTTATTTATTTCCCATATCCCTTTTAATAAACTAATTATTTGGAATTATAAATAGGTTTAAAGTATTAAAACCCATTATATTATATTTATATATAATTTATATTTCAAGAAATTCACTATTACAAGTTTTACCTTTAATGTATTATTTTATTTAATATTTTATTCTAAAAATACACCTTTACTCAGGTATAAATATACCCTCTCCCTCTCTTTGAAAAAACACTCCTCCCTCACTTTCCAGAAACAATATTCTAACCAAATAATCCTTCTCAAGTCCCTTAGAATAATTAGGGTCATTTTGGAGTAATCCAACTCCAAGCATCAAGGGAGTTTTGGTGTTATACAAGAGAAGCTACATCAAGGATTAAGTAAGATTCGATCAACAATTCTCTTTAATGTCTTCTTATATCTCTTTTCTTCACCACCTATTTCAAAAATAACCTTATAAGATTAATTATGTATTAATTTAATATTATATAGATTATTTTAACCAACTATAAGTTTCATATTTATGATATATATAAATTTCAAACTTCTCTTTACTACTATCCCAACAATGTCCCATCAATGGTTGGTTAACCACCTATAGAGACATTGGCATGTCAATACTTATAAACATCACCACAGATAAATATATTGAATTATATATAATATATTGAAAATTTAATTACATATATTATAATATTTTGGAATTAATTCTACTCATGTATAACGACTTTGAACAAAATTTATGAAATTAAAACAAAATGGGAAAAATTTAATGAAAACATGATATAAAAAAAATTCAGTTTTAGAAAATAGTTCTATAAAATAAAATTCAATAGATAAAATGGATAAATATCATAAAAAATGAATATAATTCACTTCTGCAACTATGTTTCAATAATACTATGTTTATTATTCAGGATTTAGAAAATTGTCAAAAAAAAAGCAGGAATTAAGGTAAGAGGATTCTTAAACCCAACTCATTTATTTGGGTTATACCTATTTCATAAAATATTTGATATGTATTTTCCTATAATATTCATTAAATATAATTTTACAATTACTACCTTTTATTTTATTGATATACATGGTTCTACCATGATTTATAATCCAAATACAAGGATTTTCCAAAAATAATTTTCTTCCCAAAACACATATTTTTCTCATATTGAGTTGTTTCTTATTCATGGAAGAATTATGAGGATTATTCTAAATATGATTTCCATTATTCAATTTTGAACCCCAAATTTTATCCATGAAATTATTATTTATAAAATCCTTAAGAAACCCATTCATTTCCATGGGTTATTTAATGACTACGATTGTTATACATTCTATATGGAATGCAAGATTATGCGAACATTATGATGTGATAGGTGGGTCTGGAATTATATATCCCTCCAAAAAACTATGCAATATGATGTATCTAATTATTTAAAGTGTATTATGTGTGAACATGATGCTATATTTTTTCATAATTATGATGTTATGATTATGTATATTTTTTAGGAGTGAACATGATGCTATCTTTGTTCACAACTATGTGTGGTATTTAAACACTCTTCCACGATGTTTAATTTTTATGCATTTCCACATTTTATGACTTTATCAAATGTTTACCATATGATTATGATGATTTTTATATGCTCATGATATGATGATGGAGATTATTATCACCCATGTTATATTGATTCATGAACCTTATTCCCCCTCTTACTGGGCTTTTAGATCACCCCTTTATTTGATGTATATTCTCAGGTGACAAAATTTACTATGGATAATGTGAGATCTTATAAGGATTAATAAGAATGATTTAATTAAATGTTTATGTTCTATTATTTAAAAGTGATGTGTGGTCCTAATTTTTTAAAATTAATAAATATTTCGATCCTTGAATTTATAACTATTATTTTTTTATCTTTAAAATGATGTAATAGTCATGTAAGAAAAAATTAGGGTTGATATAATTTGTATTTGTGGTATGGTTTAATTAATTTAGCAATTAAGATTTGAAAACATTAGTGAAAAAACATAGGATCAAACTAAGTATATGTAAACATCCAATAATTTTTTTTAGAAAATGGCTAAACATAGGGATCCTATAATACACAACTCTAAAGTCAATTGCATAAAAGAATAAATTATTTATTCATGATATTTTTAAATTCATTTTGTCCAAACCTTTTTTATTTTATAAAATAGTGGGAACCAGGAGAAACTAGGAAAACAACTCATGTGTGGCATAATAAAACAATTGTAAAAAACAATATCCCAAATTAAATGGGATGTGGAGTTCGAAAAATTTGAGAAATTCTTACCCAGCTGTCTCAGGATATGAAGAATAACCAAAACCACATGGAATTTACTCCTTCACCCAAGAAGGAGAATCTGACTATTGAGTCTTTTATGTAGAAAATTCCACCAAAATTTATTGGATCTTATGATCCACTCATCGCATAATAGTGGGTTAGCTCAATAGATATGATATTCTTTGTGATCCACTTTTCTGAGATGGATAAGGAGACTCTACTAGTCTAGCATTTAGATGGATACACCGATAAATGGCGGGAATTGATAATGAAAACCGAGGAAGAGGATGAAATGTATGAGATGGAGTGGAAATACTTTAAGAAAATATTTCTTAACAAATATTTCCCTATAACTCTTCGAATGAAGATACAGAGAGAATTCATAGAGTTGAGGAAAAAGGAAGGTGAGTCAATCATGCCTTACAAGGAAAACTTTACAAGGATTTCCAGAAATGCCTCAAGGTTTTTATTAATAATAATATATGAATAGATATATTTTTTAGTGGTTTAAAACCACACCTTCAAAAGGCTCAAGCTATTTGAGACTTCGAGAGATATGAATAATTGGTTTGATGTGCTCTCAAAGTAGAGATGGAGTTTTCGGAATAGTCAAATGGTTATGTAGATAAAAAGAGAAGAATAGAGTTTCAAGATGGTGGGTAAAATGATATATGAAAGAAGATCCAACTATCCAAACATCAGAAATATGGGAGGAAACATCATGGTAATTACCACAAAGTAATAAGGTAAATTCATCAAGTGTGGGAGAGGAGGCCACCAAGCTCATGAATGTCAAAGGGAAATGAAGATGTAAACCAAAATGATGTAGTAAAGAAGGAACCTCGTAATTAACCACCCATGGTTTTATGGTTAAACTATAGGGATAAAGGGTACTATTCAAGGCAATTCACTAAAACATGAGTCCTTGAAGGTAATAATTTCCAACAACCACCAAAGACAAAATAGAACGGAAAAGCTTATGTCATCACTACTATGGATGTGGAGCATGGAGACGAAGTCATACAAGGTATAGTTCCTATTCACTCTTTAATGGAAAAATTCTTATTTGATTCTAGTTCTATAGATTTTTTTTATATCCTATAAATTTTCAAGAACTATTGAATTTAATCCCAGATACCTTGAAGTAGAGGTGTTTTTAAAAACACATAGTGGTGTGATCATTATATCCCAAATGTTAGACTCTTATCCTACTTGAATATATTGGAAGATTCTTCTAGAGAATATCACAATCCTTACCTCAGTGGAATTTAATGCTCTACTAGGAATTTATTTTCTCTTTTTATATAGAGAACACATAAAATATCATGAAAATGAAATTTATTTTAATATTCTAAACCATCCCATGATCCTATACAAATGAAAGTAATAACATGAATCTTATTTTGAAAATACTTCAATGGTGTGGGTATTTATACCCTTTTTATAAACATACATTACTTAAATGGTTGAGTTAAAGGAAGGTACCAACCCAGAGAAAATTTACATTATTAGAGAATACATTGATTTATTTCCCAAAGAGTTTCCCGAACTTCTCTCAGATTGTGAGGTAGATTTATCAATAGAACATATACCTAAACCCACTCTTATATATAAATTTCTTCTATAGGATTAACTTAATTGAAATAGAGGAGTTAAATAAGAAGTTGAAAGATAATTTAGAAAAAGGTTTCATACTCCATATGTAACATACCAGTTCCAGAAGCCACCTAGAGGCACCCCGTACCCGGTTGGTCACATGGCCTCAAGCGCATTTCCCCAAATGGCAGAGGATACCGACTAGTAGCGAGGGCCTTGGGTGTGATAGTGGGGAAAATATGCCGTCATTGGCAAAGTAATAAAATGTAAGTAAAACAGATACACAATAGAAGAAGCAATAGTAATATCATACAACAGTAAACATCAGAAGGATGAAAGTAAGAAACAACTGGAGCACATATATAAATGATACATAATACATATGTCTATGAAAAATAGCCAAACAAGCCACAATGCTGAAATATAGTACTAAACCAAAGTGTAAAAGAAAATAGATAAACTCATCAGCATCGCAAGCCTCAGATTTTTCCCATGCTCTCTAGCTCCACAACAGTCAAGTACCTGAAGTAGAAGGTCACTTGCCCTTATCTATACCTACAGTAATATAATCCATTTGGACCCAAAAACATGTTGCAAACAGGGTTTGAGACTAATCCCAGTAATAAACCAACAAAAGATCTGTGCCTAACAGCCTATGAATATATATGGCAGGTAATAAGTAAAAGAGCAACAAACAAAGAAGTACTCAAAAGAAAACATTCCTACAGTTCAATTGCATTCAAATATACATCTCATGTAAACAACTAATCAAAGTAGGTAACCCTATGGGAAGTAATATCATCTTAACCCCTCTAATTCAACCAAATAAACACAAGCAACCCTTTGGGTTGTACAAATAGTCTAACCCCTCTAGTTTATCTTAAGCCTAGACTCTCTGAGGAAGAACTCACAATAAATTCCCCCTATAGTCTTATATCGGTAACTAAAAGGCACTCTGGGTAATAACTTATGCCACATTCCCCCTGTGGCCCATTTTGAGGAACTATAGACACTCTGAGGTAGCACTTACATCAATTTCCCCTATGGTCTTGCATCATAACAATAAAAATAGACACTCTGGAGAAGCCCTTATATCCATTCTCCCTAAGGTCTACTACACCATGTTCCCACATCCCATGTGTAAGTCAATCAAGCATAGTAATGCAGTACGACCAAATTAAACCTCAAGAACTACTTGGATAATAGCCTACAACATAACATCATGTTACATAACAAACACTCCATCCTACGGTACTAGGCATGGGAAACAAACATGGAAGCCTAAAAAGCTAAGAAAGACCAAATAGTCATAAAAAAAACATGCATGGGAAAACACTTCTAAGTATAAAAATTAACCCTATTCATATTCAATTAACCTCTACTCAAGCATACAGGATAGAAAGAAATTAAAAGGGATAAAACCGCAAACACACAATACCCCGTTCAAGGGTATTGGGAAATTTTGCACATATAACTCAAATAATTTTACAGAAAGGTACAAACCACCTACCTTGGTGTTGTAGGATCGCTATACATGAACTTCAAGCCTTGAATCACCTAAGAACACCGTATATCTACAAAAACATATAAAACATTCAACAGAGGATAATTCTTGAAAGAGGAAATATCAGGAAACAAATATCTAGAAGAAGAGCTTACTGTGGTGATCCCAACGCAATCGATGACGGTCGATTCAGAGAATGGGTGCATGATTGGGGGATTGAGGAAAGATTGTGTTTGTATGGTTTCTCCCAGATGAACTAGGTCGAGAAGGAGGTTTTTTTTGTTCGTCAGACACGACCCCAGTAAGTTTAATGAAAAAAAGTACATGACATGTATTTTCTAAGTACATGTCGTGTACTTTCTCTTACCAATCCTCGCTTTAGGCAGCCTCCAGGTCACCACACACGGCCGTGTGCACAACCGATACACAACCAACACATGTATTCCTATCGTAACGAAGTACATGGCATGTACTGATAAAGTACATGGCGTGTACTTCGAAAAAATTTCTAGAAACTCCTCTTTTCATAAAAAACACCATAAAAATGAAAACATACCTAAAAAATGTTCCAGGTTATTAAAAGCATCCCCCCATAAATATAATTTTCTATGAATTTTTCTAGCAAGGCGGCGTAGAAGAAAAATCCCTGAAAAATTATAGCCACTAAGATCATATATCAGCCTCCCTCTCCCAAGTCTCATCTTGTAATTTCCCATACTTCCATAACACCCGTACCAGAGGAACAAACCAGCCACAGAGAACCTTCATAATTCGATCAAAAATATAGATAAGATGCTCATAGAATGATGCATCTACCTCCAACTCTACATCCTCAGGTTGAAAAGAATGATATATGTCTGAGAAGTAACATCTTAGTAGAGAAATGTGAAAAACCTTCATGTATAGCCTGATACATCTGAGGTAACTGCAATCGATAGGCAACTAGCCCCACTCTCTCTGAAACCTCAAATGTCCCAACGTACCTCGGTGAAAGCTTACCCTATCTCCTAATCCTCCTGTATCCGAACCTCTGTGTGACACGCAGAAAAACCTGATCTCTAACCTCGAAATCCAGAGTTCATCTCTATCGATCAACATAAAACTTTTGTCGAGACTGTACATTATCCATCCTCTTTTGAATAAAATCTATCTACTCTATGGTCTCATATGAAAGACGATGTCCTAGCATTGCTGCCTCTCCTACCTCCAGCCAACACAAAGGTGATCAGCATGTCCTACTATACAAATCCTCATAAGGTGCCATCAGAATAGTTACTTGAAAACTATTAGTGTAGGAAAACTCCACAAGAGGTATATGCTTCTCCCAAGAACCTCCAAAATCCAGGATGCATGCCTAAATCATGTCCTCAAGCACTTGAATCGTATTCTTGGACTGGCCATCTGTCTGGGGATGGTAAGCTATACTCAAAAAGTACTTGTGTGCCCAAAGCCTTCTGTAGCCCCTTCCAGACCCGAGAAGTAAAACATGCATCCATGTATGAAACAATTGAGTGTGGAACTCCTTGTAGACATACTATCTCTTGAATGTACAGTCTTCCCAACTCATCAACACAGAAGGTCTCTTTGATTGGCAATAAGTGAGCACCCTTCATGAGTCTGTCAATGACAACCCATACTGCATCATTCCCTTTAGGTGACCTTTGAAAACCTGTCAAGAAATCCATCATGACATCATTACACTTCCACTTGGGAATGGGAAACTGCTGAAAAATCCCTTCGGGTTGCTGATGCTCTGCCTTCACCTGCTGACAGGTGGAACACCTCATGATGAAACCAACAACATCTCTCTTAATACCTAGCCACCAATACTGATGGTGTAGATCACGATACATCTTGGTGACTCTAGGATGAACTGACCAAACTGAGGAATTAATGTCCCACATTATCTCCTCATGTATGTCTTATAACACCCATATGAACCCAAGAAAATGATATATCTCATCCTTGCCTATAGTCCATCCAGGAATAGGGTCATCCCATGACACGCTTTCCCGTAGGACTGGGCCTTCATAATCTGATAGCTGCCTCATTTGTACTCGATCAAGAAGAGTAGATGTAACAACTACAGAAGAAAGGAAAGTATGCCCCTGTCTGTCGTGCACCTCTACATTTCAGAGAACAGATCCATAAGCTACCACTCACTATTGGCCTCCTAAACAGCCTAAATCTGAGTCCTCCTGCTCAGTGCATCTACCACTGCATTGCCTTTCCCAGGCATATAGGCAAGCTCAAAGTCAAAGGACTGAACATAATCATCCCAAATTTACTGTCTCGAATTCAAGTCACATTGAGTAGAGATATACTTGATACTTTTGTGGTTGGTGAAAACCAAAAAATGCTCTCCTAATAGATAATTTCTCCAATAGCATAAGGCATGAACAAATACTTCCAAATCAAGATCATGTGTTGGGTAATTTCTCTCATGTGGCCTTAACTACCATGACCCATACACAACGACTCCCTCTACCTACATAAGCACAACTCCCATCCCGATACCTGATGCGCCACTGTAAATGGTATAGATCTTACCCGGCTCTGGAAAAACTAGTATCGGTGCGGAAGTCGATCTTCATTTCAGCTCCTGAATGGATGAATCACAAGAATACGACCACAAGAACTTCACACTCTTATTAGTAAGACCCATCAGTGGTACTGCTAAGTGTGAAAAGTCCTGTATGAAACATCTATAGTATCCATCCAGCCCTAGAAATTTCCATACCTAAAAGATGTTCTTCGGCTGCTCTGAGGAAACTAATGCTCTCACTTTCTCTAGGTCTGTTGATACTCTTGTCTCTAAGATAACATGACCCAAGAAGTGAATCTGGTCCATCCAAAAGTGGCATTTTGAGATCTTAGCATATAACTGATTCTCTCTCAATGAACTCAAAATGATCTCAATATGGGTAGTATGGTCATGTCAAGTGTGAGAGTACACCAAGATATCATCCACTAAGAGCACCATGAAAGAATCAAAGTAAGGATGGAACACTCGGTTCATCAGTTCCATGAAAGCTGCAGGCGTGTTTGTGAGATTGAACGACATAACCACATACTCGTATAGACCATAACTACTCTGAAAGTCTATAAGAGGTATATAAGATAGTCTAATGCGCAACTTATGGTTACAAGATCTCAAGTAAATATTCAAGAACCCCTAGGCTCCTCAAAGATGATCGAAGAGATCATTAATCATCAGCACATATATTGGTTCTTGACTGTCAACTGGTTCAACTTTCGATAATTCACACAAAGTTTGAGGGTATCGTCTCTTTGCAAACAGGACAGGCGAACCCCAAGGAGAAGTACTGGGTAGGATGAAACCCTTTTCCTACAACTCCTCCAACTGCTTCTTGAGCTCCTGTAACTCTAGTGTAGCCATCCTATAAGGAGGAATGGACACCTATGCTGCTCCTAGCACAAGCTCGATCAAAAATTCCACCTCTAACTCTGGATGAATACCTAAAAAGTCCTCTGTAAAGACGTCCCTAAAACGATCCACCATTGGAGTAATGTCTATCTATGAAGTACCCTGATAATATAGATATAGACTAGAAAATTGGGCTATAAATCCTCCCAATTCATGATGCTTGGGTCCCAATATGCTCTCCTAGACATCCCATTCTCCCTTATGAAGAAACCATCCTCCCTCTAGTGATATGAAACTCACCCTATGATGATAGCAATCAAAAACTGCCTGGAAGGGAACTAGCCAGTCCATTCTGAGAATGATATCATAGCCTATCATCTCTATGACATAATGTTCCCATAAGAAGTGACACCCACCAACCTCTAGAGGGTAACCCTTGCATTGAAGGACAATATCTGTTCTTTTCCCCAATGAAGTGTCCAACGTTAAGATATCGACATAAGAAAAGATATAGAGCCCAAGGCTTTCCACAACAGAAATAGATATAAAGCTATAGGAAGCCCCTGTATCGAAAAGGGAAGAAACTAAAATTGAGGAAACTAGGATCGTACCTCAAACAGTAGAGGGTTTGGGATCCTGCACCTTCTAGGTCTGCTCCACTGAAAAATTATGACCTACACCGTGGCCCTGTGACCCAGCGTGACCACTTTGAGCTGATCCACCAAGTTGTATCTAAAAGCCCGGTGACTGACTACAATGGACACAACCTCCACCTCATCCTGAACGACCGGTAGAACTCTAGTTACTAGAATGGTGAGAAATTGGTGTTGCTGCTCCTGAATGTGGAGTCATAGAAGAACCCCTATCACCAGCTGCTGGTGAAAAGATCTGACAGAAGAACTGGAGATAGCCCATCTTGCCGAAATATCGATACTCAAGTGGGTCTCTCGGGAAATTTTGCCTTGTATTCCCACTCTTCTCGCACTGGTAACACATAACCTGGCTACTAGAAGAATTGTCTCACATCATTGGATCACCGCATGAAGGCCCCATATGGTGATTCCTGCTGTTAGTATAAGGGATACTAACTTTTAATGTCAAGATTCCCTATCTCACAATTCCCAAATCCCTCAGATTACACTTTTTGATCAGTATCTGGTTGACGATAGAAGTGATAGAAACCAACCAAAAAATATTCACCTAAAATCAGATGTCGTGCCTCAGACTAACCTCAAACTTCCTTGCCAAGAATAACTCATCACCTCCTGGATGGGCATAAAGCACTGCAGCTCTGTGAAGCGAGAGGAATACTCCATAACTGAAAGAGTACCTTGTTCCAGACTCATGAACTCTTGAGCTTGATTGGCCCTCAAAGTATCTAGATAGAAGTAGTCATAGAAGGCATGCTGGAACTCATACCAAGACATAAACTTCTGCCATCCCACCTATGAGATCACATCCCACCATCTCTTGGAAAAATCACGTAGAATGTAAGTAGCGAGCTTCACCCTCCTCTCTGGAGGCATCTACAGATAATCGAAGATAGAAATCATGGATTCTAACCATGACTCTTCAGGCAGAGGTCCTCATTCCCCTGTGAATTTCAGAGGATGCTACTGCTAAAAAACTCACATCGAATCTTCCATAGACGGGGTAAGATGCGATACTCTGTGGAAGGTCTGCATGAACCTCATAAATCCCTATTGGAACTGTGCGTCAGAACCTGTGTCCATAATGACAGCTGGTGCCAAGACTGGCAGTACTGGAGGATCTGTTGGTAGTCCCTAATTAGCCATGTCTAGTGTCTGATCACCACCTTGCAACTTGCGTACAACTGGAGGATGTCTTGGTGGCCTGACTCTACACAGTCAAGCGTACACCTTAGATCAAGATTAAAAAGGACAAAAACATAGATGTAAAATAATGGAACAAGAGAAATAAAGAATTCATGTTTTGAAAAACATGGATACATGGTTTGTATAATTCCTACAGGTCATGTTACTTTAAGCCTTTCGCATGGGTGTGTACTCCTACAACAACTGGTTGTGTAACACCCCAAACACATGACGTGTTGTCCAAACACATGGCATGTACATGACTTCTCTTCCCTTTCCTATGGTCTTCTACATGACTAAGCCACATGGCTCTCCTAGAACAAGACTGCACATCATGTTCATTATAGACATGGGATGTACTAGACGAGCTTCACCAAACTTTGTTGTTAGTGACACTGCCAGATACACGACTCACACTATATGGATTGTTCCATATGGACACAATGTGTATTAGTAAAGAATCAACTGACTCGTGTTGTTAGTGACATGACCGGTTACACGGTTCTACAAGATGGCGTGTACATCCGGTACGCGGCGTGTCCTACCAAACATTCCAAACCTAGTGTCCCTGCCCACACAGTCTGAGACCCGGTTAGAGACTACATGACGTGTACATATAGTACAAGACGTGTACTTAAGAAAAATAGTTTCTTCCCAAACAGAAGAACACATGGCATGTATTCATCATTACACACAATTCATTCTTGGTTTTTCTAGACAGTAAGCCTCAGAAACTACTCAAAAACCCAGAAAAACACTGAAATGGACATTCAAAGTGCCAAATTCCGATCCGTGAGGGCACATACTCCTTTCGAATCAAGGCTTGGAATCTTATTCATGCCATATACAAGGAAAAAAAGTCAATCATCCACCAAATTATGATTAATGTGGTCCCATAACACCTCAAGAACCAAAGTTTGGTGTTTATTCTAACAAGACCTTACATAAAGAAATACCCTCTCAAAAAGTAGGTATTATATCTCCTATCACAACAATATGCAGTCGCTAATGCACCCTAATTGACAAGGCAAGAATACATGACATGTGATTTCTAGCAAGTGCCTATATAATGCATGAGATGGAATACCCACATCTCATCAGGTTTCAACAGAAATAGAACCTCAATAATATCAACAACAATAACACAAAACATGTAAATCACCCAATGGTGAGAATCAATTCAACTGTAAAATTGAAAAACCATAAAAAAGTGTAATAATGAGGTAGATTGTCTTTTCCCTATACATGGGTTAGCTACTCTAGGGAACAACTTATTACTAAGTACCTATTTCGTTCTATCCCTGACTATAGGATCCAAACAGTAAGTTACGAAGAAAAGAAATTCCTCTCATACCACTTTGTAATGTCCCAGTTCCGAAAACCACCCAGAGGTGCCCCATACCCAGTTGGTCACATGGCCTCAAAAATATTTCCCCGAATTCCAGAGGATGCCGACTAGCAGTGAGGGCCTTGGGTGTGATAGGGGGAAAACTAGGCCCTCATTGGTAGAGTAACACAATGAAAGTAAGATAGATACACAATAATGGAAGCAGTAGTAATATCATACATCAGTAAACAATGGAAGACTGAAAGTAAGAAAAACATGGAGCACATATATAAATAATGCATGATACATATGTCTAGGAAAACATCCAAACAAGTCACAATGCTGATATATAGTACTAAACCAAAGTACAAAAGGAAACAGATAAACTAATCAGCATTGAAAGCCTCATCTTGGTCCCAAGCTCTCCAACTCCATAGCTGTCAAGTACCTGAAGTAGATGGGCACTTTCCCTTATCTATACCTGCAACAATATAATCTGTTTGGGCCCAAAAGCATGGCCCAAACAGGGTGTGAGACTAATCCCAATAGGCAACCACCAAAAGATCTATGCCTAATAGTCAATTAATATATATGGCAGGAAATAAGTAAAAGTGATGTAAAGAAGGAAGTACTGAAAAGAAAACATTCCTATAGTTCAATTTCATTCAATTACACAACTCATGTAAACATCTAATCAAAGAAGGTAACCCTCTAGGAAGTACTCTCATCCTAACTCCTCTAGTTCAAACAAAAAAAAACACAAGCAATCCTCTGGGAAGTACACATAGTCTAACCCCTCTAGTTCAACTTAAGCATAGACTCTCTGAGAAACCACTCACTGTCAATTCCCCCTATAGTCTCGTATTGATAACTAAAAGGAACTCCAAGGAAACACTTATGTCACATTCCCCCTGTGGACCACATCTAGGAACTACAGACACTCTGAGGAAGAACTTTTGTTAATTCCCCCTATGGTATCGCATCCTAACAGTAAAAATAGACACTTTGGAGAAGCCCTTATGCCCATTCTCTCTATGGTCTACTACAACATGTTTCCACAGTCCAATATGTTAGTCAATAAAGCATAGAAAAGCAATATGGACAAGGTAAGACTCAAGAACTACTTGGATTATAGTCTACAACATAAAAACGTTTCAAATAACAAACACTCCATCCTATAATACAAGGCATGGGAAACAAACAAGGCAGTGTAATCAACTAAGCAGGAAAAATGTTTATAAAAAAACTTGTATGGGAAAACACTTCCAAGCATATCAATTAAATCTATTCATATTCAATTAAGCTCTACTCAAGCATATAAGCATAACAGAAAACTAACAGGGCTAAAACTGTAAACATGCAATACCTCGTTCAGGGGTATTGAGAAATTTTCCACATATAACTGAAATACTTTCTACGGAAAGGCACAAACCACCCACCTAGGTGTTTTAGGATTTCTATACGTTAACCTCAAGCCTTGAATCTCCCAAGAACAACATAGATCTACAAAAAAGACTAAAACGTTCAATGGAGGATAACTCTTGAAAGAGGAAGAATTGGGAAATGAATCTCTAGAATAAATAAGAGCTTACTGTGGTGATCCCAACACAATCGACGATGGTCAATTTGAAGAACAGGTGCGCAATCAGGGACTCGGGGAAAGATTGCGGCTATGCGGTTTCTCCCGGACAGACTAGGTTGAGAAAAAGGGATTTCTATACGTCAGACATGACCCTGGTATGTTTAATGAAATAAAAAGAAAGTACATGGTGTGTACTTTGTAAGTACAAAACGTGTACTTTCCATTACCGAACCCCGCTTTAGGCGGCCTCCAAGTCACCACACACGGCCGTGTGCATGGCCGCTACACAGCCAGCACATGGTTACCCAGAGTAACCGAGTACACAACATGTACTCATAATGTACACAATTTGTACTTAAAAAAAAACATAAACTCCTATTTTCCTCAAAAACACCAAAAAAAGGAAAACATACCTGAAAAGAAGATTCGGGTTCTTAAAAACTTCCCCCCTTAAATAAATTCATCCCCTAATTTCTTTATCATGGAGGCATAGAAGAAGAATCCCCAAACATCTACAACCACTAAGATCGTACATCGACCCCCTCCCAAGTCTCATCCTAAACTCGCCCATGCTTCCATAGCACCCGTACCAGAGGAATAGACCAGCCACAGAGAACCTTTATTCTTCGATCAAAAATACAGATATGATTCTCTTAGAATGATGCATCCACCTCCAGATCAACTTCCTCGGATTGGAAAGCATGGGACAGGTCTAATAGGTAACGTTGAATCTGAGAAATGTGGAAAACTTTGTGCATAGCCAGGTACCTCTGAGGTAACTGTAACCGATATAAAAACAGCCCAACTCTCTCAAAAACCTCAAATGGACCGACGTACCTCAGTGAAAGCTTACCATGTATCCTAATCCTCCTGTGTCCCAACCTCGATGTGACACATAGGAAAACCTGATCTCTGACCTCGAACTCTAGAGGTCATCTCTGTCGATCAGCATAAGGCTTCTGTCGAGACTGTGTTGTAGCCATCCTCTTTCGAATTAATTCGATCTGCTCTGTGGTCTCCTGGGCAAGATGAGGTCCCATTATAGCTGCCTCTCCTTCCTCCAGCCAACACAAAGGTGATCGGCATGGCCTACCGCACGAAGCCTCATAAGGTGCCATCTGAATAGTTTCTTGAAATCTATTTTTATAGTAATACTCCATAAGAGATATATGATTTTACCAAGAACCTCTAAAATCTATGATGTATGCTAGAAGCATGTCCTCAGGCACCTGAATTGTATGCTCGGACTGACCATCTGTCTGAGGATTGTAAGATATACTCGAAAGTACCAGTGTACCCAAAGCCTTCTATAGACCCTGCTAGACCCGATAAGTAAAATAGGCATCTCTGTCTGAAGCAATGGAGTGTGGAACTTCATATAGACATACAATCTCACGGATGTACAGTCTTCCTATCTCATCAACACTGAAGGTCTCCTTGATCGGCAAGAAGTGAGAAACCTTAATGAGTCTGTCAATGACAACCCATATTGCATCATTCCCTCAAGACGACCTTGGAAAACCTATCACGAAATCCATCACGACATCATTCCACTTCCACTCAAGAGTGGAAAACTACTACAAAATCCATGCTGGTTCCTAATGCTCCATCTTCACCTGCTGATAGGTGGAACACCTCATGACGAAACCAGAAACATCTCTCTTCATACCCGATCGCCAATAATAATAGTGTAGATCATGATACATCTTGGTGACACCTAGATGAACTACCCAAACTGAGGAATGAAAGTCTCGCATCATCTCCTTGCATATGTCTGCTGACACCCATACGCGCCCATGAAAATGCCAGATCTCATCCTCGCCTATGGTCCATCCAAGAATAGGTTACTCCCCTGACACACTTTCATGTAGGAATAGACCTTCAAAATCTGATAGATGCTTCATTATTACTTTTTCTATAAAAGTAAATTTAAAATCTATAGAAGAAAGGAAATTTTTCCCCTTTCTTTCAAACACCTCCAAATACATTTTTGAGAATAGATCCATAAGCTGCTAGTCACTACTATCCTCATAAACAGCTTGAATCGGAGTCCTCCTGCTCAGTGCATCAGTCACTGCATTGCCTTTCCCAGGTGTATAGGAAATCTCAAAGTCAAAGGACTAAAGATACTCAACCCACATTTGTTGTCTCAAATTCAAGTCATGATGAGTAAAGATATACTTGAGACTTTTGTGGTCTATGAAAACCATAAAATGCTCTCCCAACAGATAATTTATCCATCAACAAAGGCATGAAAAACTTCTGCCAACTCGAGATCATGCGTCGGGTAATTTCTCTCATGTGGATTCAACTGCCGAGACCCGTACGCAATGACTCCCTCTCCCTGCATAAGAACAAATCCCAACCTGATACCTGATGCATCACAGTAAACGATATAGCTCTTTCTCAGCTCTAAAAAAACAAGTATCAGTCCTAAAGTAAATCTTCCTTTCTACTCTTGAATGGTTGAATCACAAGAATCTGACCACAAGAACTTCTCACCCTTCTTATTAAGACCTGTCAGCGTTGATGCTGAGCGTAAAAAGTACTTTATGAACTATCTTTAGTATCCAAATATCCCTAAAAAATTCCTTACCTCAAAGACGTTCTTTGGATGCTCCCAAGAAACTACTGCTCTCACCTTCTCTAGGTCTACTATTACTCTTTCCTCTAAGATAACATGACCGAAGAAGTGAATATGGTCTATCTAAAAGTGCAATTTTGAGAACTTAGCATATCATTTATGGTCTCCCAGTGTACTCAGAATGATCTCAAGATGGGTAGCATAGTCATGTTGAGTGTGAGAGTACACCAAGATGTTTTCCATGAAGACCACCACGAAAGAATCCAAGTAAGGATGGAACACTCAGTTTATCAGTGTCATGAAAACTGCAGGCATGTTCGTGAGACCTAATGGAATAACCACATACTTGTATAGACCATACCTACTCTGGAAGGTTATAAGAGGTATATTAGATGGCCTAGCGTGTAATTGATGGTAACCGGATCTCAAGTCAATCCTTGAGAACACCTGGGCTCCTCAAATCTGATCAAAGAGATCGTCAATTCTCGACAAGGGATATTGGTTCTTGACCGTCAACTAGTTCAACTTTCAATTATCCACAAAAATTCTGAGGGTACCATCTGTCTTCTTCACAAACAGGATAGGCGAACCCCAAGGAGAAGTACTGGGTCAGATGAAACCCTTTTCCTACAACTCCTCCAACTGCTTATTGAGCTCCTGTAACTCTGGTGTAGCCATCCTATAAGGAGTAATGGACACCGCTACTACTTATGGAACAAGATTGATCGAAAAGTTCACCTCTCATTCTAGAGGCAAACTTGAAAAGTCCTCTGAAAAGACATCCCTAAAATGATCCACCACTTGAGGAATGTACATATGTGAAGTCCCATGATCATCCTGATATAGACTATAAAACTGGGCTGTAACTCCTCTCAATACTTGATGCTTAGGTCCCACTCTACTCGCCTGGACATCCCATTTGTCCTTATGAAGAAACGATCTACCCTCTGGTGATTTGAAAATCACCCTACGATGATAGAAATCGACAAATACCTATAAGGGAACTAGCTAGTCCATTCCGAGAATGATATCATAGCATTTCATCTCTATGACATAAAGGTCACACAAGAAGTGACACCCACCAAACTCTAGAGGGCACCCCTTGCACTGCCTGACACTAGCCGTTCTTGTCCCCAATAGAGTGTCCAACATCAAGATATAGACAGAAGAAATGATACAAAGACTAAGTCTCTCAAAAATAATAAAAGATATAAATC
Source organism: Viscum album (assembly GCA_963277665.1). Taxonomy (NCBI): domain Eukaryota; kingdom Viridiplantae; phylum Streptophyta; class Magnoliopsida; order Santalales; family Viscaceae; genus Viscum; species Viscum album. The sequence continues at coordinate 1,524,109,007 of OY728137.1, forward strand.
TATGGGAATCCCATATATCTAAAAGAGAAGAAGCTAAAACTGAGGCAACTAGGATCATACCTCAAATAGTGGAGGGTCTGGGATCTTTCTCCTACTGGGTCTGCTCCACTGCAAAAGTCTAACCTGCACCACGACCCTGTGACTCTTCTTGACCACTCTGAGCTGATCCAACCTATTGTAACTGAAAGCCTAGTGACTGACTACCACAGCCATGTCCTCCACCTCAGCATGAACGGCTGGTAGAACTCCTGTTCTCAGACTGGTGAGAAACTGGTTGTGCTTCTCGTGAATGTGGAGTCATAGAAGAACCCCTATCACCAGCTGCTGGTGAGAAGATCCAAAAGAAGCGCTAAAGATAGCCCATATTTTTGCAAGATCGGCACTCAACTAGGTCTCTCGAGAAATGTGTCCTCATATGCATGCTCTTCCAACACTGGTATCACACTACCTGACTACTAGAAGAAGTGCCTCACCTCCTTGGATCACCACGTAAAGACCCCATGCGGCACTTCTTGCTGTTAGTATGAGGGATACTAACTCTAGATGTCGAGCCGCCCTGGATCAAAACTCCAGAATCCCTCAGATTAGGCTTTATGATCAGTTCTTAGTTGACGATAGAAGTGATAGATGTTAAAATGAAGATATTCACTTGAGATTGGATGTCATTCCTCAGACCATCCTCAAACTTCTTTTCCAGGAATAACTCATCACCTCCTGGGATGGGTGTAATGCACTACAGCTTTGTGAAGTGAGAGAAATACTCCATAACTTAAAGAGTACCCTGCTCCAGACTCATGAATTCTCAGGCTTGATCAGACCTCAAAGTCTCCAGATAGAAGTAGTCATAGAGGGCATGCTGAAACTCGTCCCAAGACATAACCTACTGGCGTCCCGCATGTGAGATCACATCCCACCATCTCTTGGTGGAATCACATAGTATATAAGAAGCGATATTCACCATCCTCTATGGAGGAATCTCCAGATGATTGAAGATAGAAATCATGGATTCTAACCATGAATCTAAAGCCTGATGTCCTCCTTCACCTATGAAGGTGGGAAGATGATGCTACTAAAAAACTCACGTCAACTCTGCCATAGAAAGGGCAGGATGCAATACTCCGTGGAAGGTCTTCATGAACCTCATAAATCCCTCTCGGAACTATACTTTAGCACCTGTGTCGGGAATGAAAGCTTGTGTCAAGACTCTCACTACTAGAGGATCTGTTGGTAGTCCCTGATTAGCCATGTCTGATGTCTGATCACCGCCTTGCAAATAGCGTACAACTAGAGGACATCTTGGTGGAATGACTCTTCAAGGTGAATCATACACCTTAGATCAATATTAACAGGTACTAAAACTTATAATTAAAATAAGGTAATATGAGAAAGAAAGAATTCATGTTTTTTAAAACATAGATACATGGTGTGTATAATGCCTACACGGTGTGTTCTCTTATGCCTTTCGCATTGGCGTGTACTCCTGTCACAACTGGTAGTGTAACACCCCAAACACATGGTGTGTTGTCCAATCACATAGCGTGTACTTGACTTATCTTCCCCTACTTGAGTTATTCTACACAGCTAAGCCACATGACTCTCCTAGAACAAGACTAAACGACGTGCTCGTTACAGACACGACGTGTAATATACAATATTCACTGACCCGTGTTGTTAGTGACATGACCAGATACATGACTCACACTACACAGCGTGTTCTAGATAGACCTGACGTGTGTTAGAAAAGACTCAACCGACCCATGTTATTAGTGACACGACCAGTTACATGGTTCTACAACACGACGCGTACATGCGGTACACGATGTGTCCTACCAAAGATTCCAAACCCTGTGTCCCTACCCATATAGTCTGAGACACAGTTAGAGACTACATGGAATGTACATAATGTACACGGTGTGTTCTTAATAAAAACAGTTTCTTCCCGACCAGAAGAACACATGGCATTTATTCATCATTACACACCATGTCTTCTCAGTTTTTCCGGACAGAAATCCTCTAGAACTACTTCGAAACTCAGAAAAACACTGAAACAAACATTAAAAGTGCCAAATTCTGATTTGTGAGGGCTCATACGCCCTACGAATCAAAGATTGGCATCTTATACATTTCATATACAAGGTAAACAAGTCAATGATCCACCAAATTCTGATTCACGAGGGTCCATAATACCTCAAGAACCAAAGTATGACATTCATTCAAACAAGACCTTACACAAAGCAATACCATCTCAAAAATTAGGTATTCTATCATGGCATCTATCACAAAAACATGCATATCTAACACCACACCTATCACAACAACATACAATCGCTAATGAACCCTAAATGGCATGGAAATAATGCATGACATGTGATTTCTAGAAAGTGACTATATGATGGATGAGATGCCATACTCTCATCTAATTAGGTTGAAATAGAAATAGAAATTCAAAAATATCAACAATAACAGCACAAAACATGTGAATCAACCAACAGTGAAAATCAATTCAATTGTAAAATTGCAAAACCAGAAAAAATTGCAATAATGAGGTAGATTGGATTTTCCCTATACACGGGTTAGCTACTCCCGGACACAAATTATTACAAAATACCTATTCCATACTATCCCTAACTATAGGATCCAAATAGTAAGTCAAGGAGAAAAGAAATTCATTTGATACCACTTTGTAATGTCCTGGTTTCGGAAGCCACCCAGAGGCTCCCTGTACCTGGTTGGTCACATGGCCATAAGCATATTTCCCTAAATGCCAGAGGCTGCCGACTAGCAGCAAGGGCCTTGGGTGTGATAGTGGGAAACTATGCCCTCATTGGTAGAGTAATAGAATGGAAGTAAGACAGATACACAATAACGGAAGTAGTAGTAATATCATACAACAGTAAACAACGGAAGAATTAAAGTACAAAACAAATGAAGCACATATATAAATGATGATTTATAACCATGTCTAGGTAAACGTCCAAACTAGTCCCAATGATGAAATACAGTACTAAACCAAAGTACAAAAGAAAATAGATAAAATCTTCAGCATCGCAAGCCTCAGCTTGGTCCCATGATCTCCAGCTTCACAACAGTCAAGTACCAAAAGTAGAAGGGTGCCTGAACTTATCTATTTCTACAACATTAAAATCTGTATGGGCCAAAAAGCATGGCCCAAACAGGGTGTGAGACTAATCCTAGTAGGCAGCAACCACAATATCTGTTCCTAACAGTCGGTGAATATATATGGCAGGCAATAAGTAAAATAGATGTAAACAAGGAAGTACTCAAAAGAAAACATTTCTATAGTTCAATTGAATTCAATTCCACATATCACGTAAATAGCTAATAAAAGAAGGTAAAGCTCTGAGAAGTAATCTCAGCCTAACCCCTCTGGTTCAACCAAACAAACACAAGAAACCATCTTGGAAGTACACCTAGTCTAACCCCTCTAGTTCAGCTTATGCATGGACTCTATAAGGAAGCACTCACCGTCAATTCCCCCTATAGTCTTTTATCGGTAACTAAAAGGTGCTCTGGGGAAGCACTTACGTCACATTCCCCCTATGACCCACGTCGAGGAACTACATATGCTCTGAGGAAGCACTTACATCAATTCCCCCTACGGTCTCGCACATTAAAAGTAAAAACAGACACTCTCGAGAAACCCTTACGTCCATTCTTCCTATGGTCTACTAAACTTGGTTCCCACAACCTTGTGTAATTCAATCGAGCATATAAATGCAATACGGAAAAAATAAACCTCAAGAACTACTTGGATAACAGTCTACAACATAATAACATGTCAGATAATAAACACTCCATCCTACAATACTAGTAATGCGAAACAAACAAGGTATCCTAATAGGCTAAGCAAGACCAAACAGTCATAAAAAAACATGCATGGGAAACAACTTCTAAGCACAACAATTAAACCTATTAATATTTAATTAACCTCTACTCAAGAATACAAGAATAGTAGGCAATTAAAAGGGCTAAAACCATAAACATGCAATACCCCAATCAAGGGTAATGAGTAATTTTTTCACATATAACTCAAAAACTCTCTATGGAAAGGCACAAACCACCCACCTCAGTCTTGTAGGATATATATAAGTGAACCTCAACACTTGAATCACCCAAGAACACCGTAGATATAAAAAACTTCTAAACTATTCAATAGATATAACTCTTTAAATAGGAAGAATCAGGAAACGAAGATCTAGAAGAAGGAAGAGCTTACCGTGGTGATCCTAACGTAATCGACAGCGGTCGATTCGGAGAATGGGTGCGCGATCGGGGGCTCAGGGAAAGATTGTGACTGTACGGTTTCTCCTAGACAAACTAGGTCAAGAAGGAGGGATTTCTATCCATCAGATGCGACCCCGATATGTTTAATGACATAAAAAAAGTACAGAGTGTATACTTTGTAAGTACACATCGTGTACTTGCCCATACCGAGCCCCACTTTAGGCGGCCTCTAAGTCACCACACACGACTGTGTACATGACCACTACTTGGCCTGCACATGGATACCTGTGGTAACAGATTACACGACATGTACTCATAATGTAAAAGGTGTGTACTTCAATTTTTTTTTCAAGAAACTTCTATTTTCTTAAAAAACACCATAAAAAAGAAAACATACCTGAAAAGAAGATCCAGGTTCATAAACCATAGTGCATCACCTTGGTGTGCACCAGTTCTATTTTTAAATTAAAAGGATGGATCAATGCGGCTGTGTATAGATTACCAGAATCTCCATAAGATCACCCAAAAGAACAGAAATACCATACCTAGGATTGATAACATGTTTGATAAACTACAAGGATCTCAATACTTATTAAAGGTTGGTCTTTATTTTGGATATCATCAATTAAAGGTGAAGTAGTAAGGTATTTTGAATATAACCTTCTGAATAAGGTATGGGAACTATGAGTTTATTGTGATTCCCATAAGACTTACTAATTCCACTACACTCTTCATGGATTTTATGAATAGAGTATTTAGATAATACCTCATTAAATTTTTTGTAGTGTTTATCTATGATATTATTATTTACTATAAGAGAAATAAGAAACATGAAGAGCAACTAAGAATTATGATGATGATATTAAGGAAGGAGAAAATGTATTCTAGATTTAGTATGTGTGACTTTTAAATATATCAATTTGCATTCTTGGTGAATGTGATCACAAGTGAGGGAATTTATATAGACTCTTCAAAGAAAAGGATTATTGAGGAATGAACTAGACCCACTAGTGTCATAGAAATTCGTATTTTTTATAGCTTAACATGGTACTAATAATGTTTTGTGAGAAAGTTATCATGGGTTTCTATATTGTTAACTAAGATAACATGAAAATGGGTAAATTATATATAGACTGAAGAATGTGAGTAAATATTTAAGGATCTCTAGAAGAGGATAATCACTATGCCTCTACTAATACTACCATCAAGTGGAGAAGGTTTCGTGATATATGAAGATGATTCAAAGAAGGTATTTGGTTGTATACTCATGTAGAATGACAAAGTGATAGCCTATGAATTATGACCATTTCTTTATGAAAGTTGAATATCCATGAGAAAAACTACCAAACTTAGGATATGGAGTTAGCAGCTATGATCATTACCTTGAATATTTGACAGTACTATCTCTATTATGAGAAGTGTGACATATATAATTATCATAAGAGTCTAATTTATATATTAAAATATAAGGATTTAAAAATGTGTGAAATAAAATGGTTATAGATGATTAAGGACTATAATTTCTTTATTAAAAAATATTTTGTGAAGGTAAACAATGTTGCTGATGTTCTTTGTAGAAAATAACATGCTGCACTATCCATGATGTGGATTGATAAAGACCCTATACATATGGATATATAAATGGTAGATCTTGAAATAATAATGGAAAGGAATACATTATAACTTTCCCAAATGATTTCCCAACCAACCATCCATGAGAAGATCAAGGAGGCACAAATGGATGATCTAGATCTGTAAAAGAATGTGAAATTAGTAAAGTGAAGCTACATGAGTTCTACATCGATGAGGATGGTTATATTTGATTTGGAAATAGAATTTTTTTACATACATCACCTATGATAAAGAAGGTTATATAGTATAATTCACATAGATCGCTATTCTCAATTCATCTTAGAAGTACAAAGAGATACGGTGATATTTGAGAGCACTTATGGTGGGACAACATTAAGAATGAGATTGAAAATTATATCTCATGGTATTTAGTGTCTCATTAGGTTAATGTAGAGTAAAATAAATCCAAATGTATTATAAAATTATTTCTTATACATACATATAAATGGGAGAATTTTACTAAGGACGTTTTCACTAGTATCCTTAATAAATCCAAAGGAAAAAAATGCGATATTGGTTGAAGTAGAATGACTCACCAAGAATGACCACTTAATTGATATTCATGTAGATTTATCACTTGAAAAACATTCCATGATATATGTAATGAATGTGGTGAGGATATCTGGGATATTACTTTCAAATGTTTTTGATCATGATCCAAGGTTCAACACTAAATTTTAGAGAATTATTCAACCTGATTTGGAAACTGAATTGAATTTTATTATGACCTATCACCCCCAAACTGATGGAGAATATGAAAATACCATTCAGAAACTTGAGGATATGATAATATAATACACAATGGAATTCAAAGGAAGATGGGATCAACATAACCAATTAATTGATTTCTCATATAACAATATCTTACAATCAAGTATTCAAATGGATCCATATGAAGATATGTATGGGAAGAAATTTAGAACTCAAACTTGTTGGGATGATGTTGGAGAATTAAATATACTTGGACCTAACCTTGTCAAAGAGGTGGCAGTGAAGGTTCAAGCCATAAAGAAACATATAAAATATACTTAGAGTCAGAAAAAGAGCTATGTTAATAAAAGTCGAAGTGACTTAGAGTTTGAAGTTGGAGACATAGTTTTACTTCTAATATTAACATGTAATATATTCACGTGGTTTGGAAATAAATGATGATTATACCTAGTTACATTGGCCCATTTTTAGATCCTTTATTGCATATGAGAAGTGGCCTATCGTCTTGAACTTCCACAAAATGTGTCTTGAGTTCTTGATGTGTTCTACTTATCTCTTTTAAATAAGTACATACCTTACCCCTCACATGTACTAAATATTTAGGTGGTACCACTGCAGAATGACCTCACTTATGAGGAGCATCTGGTTACGATCTTGGACAATAGAGACAAACTTCTATGGAACAAGGTAACTCACTTTTTTCAGAGTGTTATAGAAGAACCATAAGCATGAAGAGGGGATATTGGAACCAGTTGAAACTATAAAACAGAAGTACCCTCACCTATTCTTAACTGATTATGAGTTGAAATTTCAGGGTATAAATATATAGAGGGGGAATAATTTAACAAAACAAAGTTTATAAATGATATTTTTCCCTTGAAATATTTTTTTATAATATACTATATATTATTAAACATATAAAGAAACCGAAAAAGTTATTTCATTAATCAATACTATTACAATAATCAATAAAGAAACCAATGAAAATTCTAAACATTACAATTATAAAAATAATGTAAAAAAATATAAATTGTAAAAATATGGATTACCAAAATTTTCTAGAATCATCACCCCCACTTCTAATAATATATAAAAGAAAAAAATAGTAAACCAATCAACATCTTAGAAAATGAAAATGTATATCCTTGTGAGGAATTATATTGAATATTGAGTGGAAGAGTGAAGTGGTATTTCTAGGAGGTAATTTGACCATTAGAATACTAATGTGGCCATTAGAATAGTAATGTGACCATTGAAATAGCACCTAGACTTTTAGGAATAGTTACCTGGCCATTGGAAATACTAACCTGACCGTTGGGAATGGTAACCTGACCATTAGAATAGTAATTTTACATCAAAATAATTTTTTTTTGATATAACTAATATTTAACATAATTAATTTAGGTAAATATAAATTTTAAAATTTTAAAAAATAATTATCATGATTAAGAAAACACAAATAAAATATAATCACATATCTAAAAAACTGTATTTTCAAGTATTTCATAAAAATCAAAATTTCTATTTTAAAAATTAAAATTACCTATGTTATAATTTTATTTTTATAAGATGAATATAATTTTTAAAATTATTATGTATAAATTTTCCATGGATTATTTTTGGGTATTTTCATGATATACTTCAATTTTATGGTGAATAGTAAAAATACAGTTTTTCTTGTAACTGGTGTATCTTAAATTATATAATTAATGATGTAATAATGACCTAATAATTTCTAGAACTTGTTGCTTGGGGAAAAATAATTTTTATAAATGGGTCATTAAAACAAAATAAACTTAAATTCCAAACCTAAAAAATCATTTTCCTAAACCTAAACTCCAAAGTGATCACTTAGAAAAACAATTTTTATTTATTTTCACTTTAATTTTTAATAAAATAATCAATTATAATTATAAAGTGTATTAAATTATTCGAAACCATTATATTAAATTAATATATGATTTATATTGTAAAAAATTTAGTATTAAAAGTTTTACCTTTGATATATTATTTTATTTGATATTTTATTCTAAAAATACCCATCTCCTCTAGTTTGAATAACCCCACTCCTTTCCCTTGGAAAACCACTCATCCCTCAGTTTAAAAATAAAACATTTCATCCCAAATAATCCCTCTAAATACCCTTATAATACCTTGGGATGTTCTACAGTAATCCAACTCTAAGAATCAAGGGATTTTTAGTGCTGTATAAGAGAAGCTACATTGGGGATTAAGTAAGTTTCTATTAACTCTTATCTTTTTTCCCTTATCTTTATTTTTTTGACCAAACCTTTAATAAAACCATATAATATTTATTAGTTTGTAATTTAAAATTATATTAATGATTTTATCCAACTATAAGTATCAAATTTAAACTATATTTAAATTTGAAACTTCCCTTTCCTGCTCTCCTGACAATATCTTATAGAAGGTCAGTTAACCACTTATGAATACATTTCCATGTAAAAACTTATAAACATCATCATGTATTGATATAATTAATTATATATAATATATAAAAATTTAATTAAATGTATTATAAGCTTCTAAATTTAATTTTACTCATGTATAATGACTTTTAACAAAATTAGAAAAATCAAAACAAAATGGGAAAATTTAATGAAAACATGATATCAATAAAATTCACGTCTAACAAATAGTGTAATAAAATTGAATCAAATAATTATAGTGGAAAAATAGTGTAAAAAATGAAATTAATTCAATTATGTAACTATATATAAATAATACTATGATTATTATTCATATGCCATAAAAGCGATGAAATAAAGTGGGAATTAAGGTAAAGGGATTCTTGAACCCAACTCATTTCTTTGGGTTATCCCTATTTCACAAAATCTTTGTTATGGATATTACTTTAATATTTCTTAAATATAATTTCACTATTATTCCCTTTTCTATGAAGGATATACATATTTTTGCCTTGATTTATATTCCAAATATAATGATTTTCAAAAAAGACTTTTCTTTCCAAAACAAATATTTTTATCTGCTGGAGTTGTTTCTTATTCACTAAGGAATGGTGATTTTTAATCCAAATATGTCTTCCATTATTCATTTTGGAACCCTAAATTTTATCTATGGATGTATTCTTTATGAAATCCTAATTAAACCAATTCATTTGGATGTGTTATTTCACAATAAAGATTGAAGTACATTCTATGTGGCAGGAATGATTATATAAATATTATGATGTGATGGGTGGTAATGAAATTATATAACCATAAAATTCATTGGTAAATGTGATGTATCTCAGGAGATAATGTGTATTATACAAAAACATGATTTTATGTATTTTCAAAATAAAGATTCTATGACAATTCAAATATATTACACGTGAACATGATGCTGACTTTATTCACAAAAAGGTGTGGTATTTGACCACTATGACCTGATGTTTCATTTTTATGCATTGAAACATTAAATTAATTTATAAAATTTTCCCCTTATTATTATGACAATGTTCTTATTCTTATGATGTGATGATGGTGATTATTCTCACCCATGTTATATTGATTTCTGACACTTATTTCTCCTCTTACTGAGCTTTTATATCACCCCTTTATTTGATGTATATCCTCACGTGATTAAATATACAAAGAAGAAAACTAGATTTTAGAAGGATAAATAAAAAGCATTTAATTAATTATTTATGTACTATTATGTAAAAGTGATTTATGATCTTAATTTTCCCATGATACCAAACCTTTTGATCCTTGAATGTATAGCTATTACATTGTTTATATTTAATATAATGTAATAGTCATGTAATAAAAATCATGTTCGTTATACCATAAGTTTATGAGAACTTATTATATCCACTAGAAGTCCTATATGGATCAACGGTAGAGACCATTTTAGTTTGAGGAGGACGATCATGTGTTCTAGGTGGTCTCTCCTCAACTTTATTTTTAGAGATTTTGTTGGGTTGGCTTGATCATCTCATTATCAACCATGATGGGTCCTAAGGTTTGTCATTTTATTATATATTTTGTGCTTGGTGGGTGAGACTCCCTATTTCTCAGAGTTTACTCATAGTTAGATCAGGTGCATAATGTCTTCTATGTTTCATGGATGAGGAGATTCATGAACTAATCGTTACATGTCATTTATTGGGGGGGGGGGGGAGTTGGACACCAAGGTAAAGTCCACTTTCTTAGAGTACCCAATGTCGATCAAGGATTGGTAGGAGATGACTCATTTTGTATGATCTATTCCACTAGTGAACATCCTTTGTTTCTAAGTTATCACTCAAGAGAGATCATGGGAGAACGTGACAAATGTATGATCCCAATACACTCAATTTTTTTAGTCAGTTGATCTTTTCGAGGAAAAAGGTGGGGTGAATTTGGTGACTCTAGTTTTCTATTCCAAAACAATATAATATTTTAAATGATATTTTTGGATTTTTTATAGAGGTGGAATGATTTTTTGGGCATCAAAGAGCCCTGATATTAATATATTATTAATATATATTATTCTTATCTAATGCATTCAAATTATTAGGTAAATTATTTCCCTTAACAAACAGATCCTCATATAGAAAATATGAGACTATAGTTGTGTAAAAAATGGGAATTTTACCTTAGCTGTGGTATATTCATTCTTATGGTAGTTCTTAAATTTTGGATATTGTAGAATGATTAATTGATTAAAAAAGAAAATTCTAATTTATTTATGAGGGAATTATAACTTTTAACTAGTTTAATTGTCTATATAAGAATCATGTTCTCTAATCCAAGTGTTGTCCACATAAATAATAGGATTGTAGATTAGATTCATTGGTAAGGAATTTGAGGAATTGGAGAAACCCTGATATCTAAGAATGGATTATCGCCAATAGCAACATCCACTGATATAGAAAAAAATCACCACAAAATAATTCATTATCAAGGTAGGGAATTATGATTTATTATTGATCCATAATTTGTAAATTCAATTAATATTTGATAATAAAAACCATTACACCTCATGTTCTTTATGAAAAGTGTTCATTTTTAATACACTTCTAATAGTTTTCAAAACCCATGCCTAGATTTTGGTAGAATTTTAAACTCTAACCATGATCTCCATGATGGTGGTAATTTATAGAGGAAATCAATATCAACATGAGGATAGTGGTCAATTATTGATACACCCTCTTTTATATCATCTCCCTCCTCTCTCATCTATCTATATCTCCCTAATCCCCCACTCTCTCCCTCATCCCTAATTACCAAAATTAAAAAAATGGGGTGGTGATTGTGGAATAGAATATAGATGGGGACTTTATAATGACGACAAGTTGATGTGAGGGGGGAGATGTACATTGAAAATATGGGCCACCAACATGATCGGTATTACAAGGTTAAGATGTATTGGTAATTATGGTGCATGAGGATAAGGAAGTGGCCTCTTGTCCATAATAAAAAACAATGATTAGGTGGTGATTTCTTGGTGACTATGGTGTATGATGGGGAGGCAGAGGCCACCATGATAATAAGGAAGTAGCCATCACCTAGCTACCATGGTGCGCTCCCACCAGTGGGCCTCAACCTACAAATATAGCCCATGATAAAAAGTCCTTATTGTGGTGTCATGAATCTATGCATGAATAGAACAGCCCAACTCAAGGGCTCCCAACTTTATCTACATGATCCTAGTTGTGGGGACCTAACCCTGTATGCTTGGTCATGATGTCCTATCCAAGAAAGTCGAGCAGCCCAAGGCTGACCGAGGTTAGTCGGGCCCAAGTCGATTGGATTCCATAATTTAACCCAACTAATAATTCATTGTAAAGAGCATGCAGAACACATGTGTACTAGTTTTTCATGACCCTTTTCTTTTACCACCCCATATGGAATGCCTGAAGGCCACTATGTATCCTAATAACTATATTTATGGTAATTTGTTTTTGTGTTTTTTCACCATAAGTTCGTTTTTGAAAAATAAATAGTCTATAATAAGTATTTTTCATATATATCTAAATGGAATGGTCCTCTTGGATATCCAAGTTCACTAATAGTGTGATACTAGCAGTTTTTAGGTTTTATATTCACATGACTGATGATGAGATTTGAGGACATTCAGAGTGTTCACTAGGATAGTATCCCCCATGAAAAATGTTTATGTCTAGGAAAAAGCTATCCACATATCATACAAGGTTCAATACTCATTGTTATACTTGTGGAATTAGTCTAATATCTTTTGATTTAATACTCCCCCATCCAACAGTTCAATCAAGGTAATAATCCTCTACATGGGTCGATACTCCCTTGATTTATTTATTCTTTAGTGAGGTAAAACCACCTATGATAATTCTAGTGAGTTTATGTGGTTTATTGAATTTGGGTTTTATAGATTCTTGAACATCATGTTTATTTAATATATTACTTGAATTGAAGATCAATACTTTATCCTACATCCTTCTTTCTCCTTTAAAATATATCTTGTTTCTTTGATGAGACATACTCCCCTTTTTATTTTTTGGATAAGATAACTAGTTTTATTATTATTCCTCAATGGTTTTTTACGTATCCTAATGGGTATTTTTATAATCACCCTCGTATGAGTATCTTCTCCCACATATTTCATGTCTTGTGTAAAAAATTTACATTTTAGTGGTGATCTTGGTAGGTAAAGTGCTGACAGAGTATAGTGGTTCCTAGAAGTTGGTGTAGTGGGTGGTTTTCATGTTAATATTTTAGAATCTTGAATACTTCTTCACTTCTAATTATTAGGTTGGTGTTTTTCCTTTGGCTATTTCTCAGTGTGTATTTTCCCCTTGTAAATTTTATTTCTCAGTGGTTTTGTCTTCATGGGTTCTACAGGTTGTTTCATGTATTACTTATATTTTTCTATTAGTTTATTTTATGTTTCTAGAGTTTTTATCATATCTTATGTGATGGTGTGTGTTGTGTAATGGTTTATAAGGATAAGCCACCCAAAATTGTGATATGTGCATACTTAATGATATTTAGAAGCCCCTGGTATATCAAGGTTTGGCCTAAGGTTTTATAGTTTACTCATTTCTACCTAGGAGGGGTCATGATGTGATGAGCCATACCAAGTGTGGTGTTTATAACAGACCATGATCTATGGATTTTTATGTTCTATTAAGGTAATGTTATTATTTTTATTATCCAATTTTACTTTTCTAAAATTTTTTAGTATGTATTTATCCTTCAAAAATAATATTATTATATAAATAAATTATATAATTATTGTTTCTTCATGTGTCTTGATCCATTTATTTATGAAATTCCATTATAATGGAATTAATAAATTATATAGAAACATATTTTTGACAAAAAACAAGTTAAATTATAAGTATGTATAAATTTTTGGTTCATATTGTTAGAATAAAAGTAAAAATAAATGAATTTAATATTTACATATCTAATTTAAGGGAGAATATTCATTTTAAATCTAGTATGTTATAATCTAAACTCTTAAAAAAAATTAAATCCTCATAATTTTTACTTATTGATAAAAAATTATCAATATATTATCTAATTTTTAAAACCCACATTACTAAACTCTTATGTTAACTTAAAAATGAACTATGTTAAAGTTATAATGTGGAACAAGATAAATACATTATAAATTTTAACCCAATATTATAATACTGTTTATAGTTAACCTAGTACTCTTGAACCAATGATTATCTATTAAAGGATTTATTCCTGAAAAATTATCTATAATAATTCCCCAAAAAAACAAAAATCTTCTCAGATAAAAAAAGAGATTCCCTAGACCTATACTTTTGAATTGGGTGAAACAAATTCATACTATTTATAGAAAACATTAATTACAACCTACTCCAAAAAACATTTTTTTTGTATTTGGGAACTAGGAAAATTTTACATCATCAACCTATACTTATACCATATTATTTTATTAAATCATTAATTGATGATGAATTATAAAACAATAAAAATCTCTTTAACACCTATGATCACTTGGGGATATAAGGAAGCATAAGAAACAAGTGATTTCAAATTCTCATTATGGGAAAAAACATTATGAATGTGACATAGAGGAATTATAAATATATCTGAAAATAGTGAGAGACATGATAATGAGAAGAATGGAATAATAAATGTAATTAGATAATTTAATAATACCATGTGATCATAAAGCATAATATAAAAAATTTCATTAAATAAAATCTGTATAAGGAGAATCATGAAATCATAACATATATCTTTCCATAAGGATTTTAAATCATAAGACATTAATCACGAATCAAGGTGATATAAAACAAGAATGTGGAACATGCATTAAAATATATAAATAATAACATTTTCAAGGATCTGTACCAAGACCATCATAATATTGTAAACATAGAAAATTTTATCAAGTTCACACATAACAAAATTGATAAAGTTAACTACTTCCTACCGATGCCCAATATCGTGAACAAATATAACTTTTTCATATCCAGACCTAACATAGTGAACAAAGCTATTTGAATCATGTCCACACATAACGTATGGATAAAATATATCTAAATCACGACCACATATAATGGATTGATATCATTAGATTAAAAATATTTAACAAAGTAGAATATAATTTTGTGGACACCCAATACATAATGATATATCCATACATATTTGTGAAATATTAATATAAAAAACAATCAAAAATCATAAAAAATCATAACATGATAACCCATGAAAATAAAATATAAATTCAAAGATAAAAAGTGTCTATCCTGGTAAATAACATCCAATTAAAATAATTTTTTTTGATTACTCACATCATATATAATAAAGGGGTATTTTTTAAAGACAATAGTTTCCCCCAATTAATATAATTCTATTACTATCTTTTTGAAGACCCTTTATTCAGAAGAGGTAAGTATATGGTATCAACTATGGAAAGGTATTTTAATAATGGTTATATTGATGTATAGATAAAAATAAAAAAAAACAAATCTATTGATGGATCAATCCACAAAATGAAATAAAAATAGAAGATTATTTTTGAAAAGTATTTTTATAACATTGTGGATAAATTTTCATAAAAAAAGATTCAAATCACTATAAAAATAATATTCACAAGGTAATAAAAAATGAATTATACAATTAATTTAATAATAAATTTTTTCATTAACAGTGCCTTGAAAATAGCTAAAGTGAAAGTAGAAGAAACATAGTGAGGAAGACAATAAATGGAATGAATTTGGAAAGGAATATATTTTTTAATCATTACACTAACCAAAATATATGAAAGGGTTATAAAATGGGATTTTAAATATAATTATAGAAAAATATGAGAGTTATAAAAAAATTTATATTTTAATTTCTAAAGAAAAAATATATATCTATGGTAAGAAATAATATATAATTGAAAGATAAATCTGGAAAGCAGATATTGACAATTATTTTTTTATAAGGTTGTGTTTTTTATAATTAATAAAAAATGAATACTATGAGAATGGAATGTAATTAAAAATAAAATAATAGGATATAAAAAATATGAAAATAAAATGGTAGAATGAAACCAATAAAAATAGTATATTTAATGAATAAATATCATGAATTAATTAAAGGATGTTTAGTTAAGAATCCTACTTAAAAAATTTGTAAGTTATAACTTAAAAATAAACATTTGAGATCAAAATGAAAAGGTAAATAAATACATAGAAATTGGAAAATAATAAATTATATTTTGAAATTAGAGATGAAAATTTATATTTATCTTTTTTTAAATAGGAATAGAGAAATATATATAATCCCAAAGATAAGACTTAGTAAGAAAATCCAAAAGAAAATGATTACTAGAGATCCCTATTTTACAATGTATGGTGTTAAATATATAAGATAAGAAAGGAGAAAAGTAAGACCTCAATAATGAATAAAAAATATAAGGTATAAATTCAAGTATTTTGATATAATATGTATAAGGGAATATATAAAATAGAAAAAAATACTAAAAAATAATCGATATTGAAGGGTCTTGAAAACTCTGCATTCAAGGAGAAATAGATTCCATGAATTTGGTTAAGGGTAAAGTAAACATGAAGAATAGTTGAAAAAAAATTATTTGATAATGAAAATTCATGAAGGAGGACATTGATTATGCATATCAAATTTATCTTCATGGATAACCACTCCATGTGGTATCCCACTTCTCTTCATGGCATCTCAAAAATGGGAAAAAATCATTTGTGGGCATAGACGGTGTTTCCCATCTCCCATAAAAGAAATTTGTTTGGGAGCTCAGATATTTCTTTCTATTCCCTTAGAATGAGATCTCTATTGTCAACCATGGATGACCAAATATCCTAATAGTGAGTTACCTCCATTAGTATATAAAAACTTCTTGAGTGATCCAAAGAAATGGAAGATATAAAAAGTCAAGAGATGGTGTGGGAGAAATCTTTTTCTATAGGTAAACTTATCGCATAATGCTAAGTAAAATCTCCCAACCATATGTATACCTAAAATCCCTTGTGGATGCTATCCTAATATCCATATGTAGGTGAAACTTTGTGAAGATCCTATGAGAAAGGCCCTCTATAGAAGATTCCATTCAGAGGTAGTGTTTTTTGCTATACGAGTCATTACTCTCTTACCCCCATGTAATGAATAAATTATTTTGAAGAAGAACCTCTTCATGGATAGTCCCAGGAATACCCGCTTCATAGAAAGTCCTTTATGGCCCCTTGTAGAATGGTCCCTGGAGGACCCCCATCATGGAATTTTCATTTGCATCCCCCTTCATGGAGGGTCTTTTGTGGTCCCCTTCATGGATGTTCCTTTGCAGCGATCCCTTTGTAGAAAAGGCTATGCCTCCATCCCTATGGTCCCATTCAAAAACTTTTTCACCCCACACACCATCCTGAGGGGGTTGGACCCCCTCACCCCCACTTAGCATCAATGCTGGGATATGGTCTCGACCCTCTAGACCAGTCCCTTCAGTACCGTTACAAACCCCCATGAACAAAAGATAGCCACATCATGAACTTTTTAGGCCAGGTTGAGGACATTTTGGGTTTCCCCTTATAAGGACCGAATTCCGACCCCTATAATACAGTGATTTAAGATACCCCTCCATGATCCCTAAATTGCCTTGAGTCAAAAAAAATGTTATTATTTTATTTATCATTATATGATTTGAGATTCTCCTCTAGGATTATCTGAGTACCTTGAGTCATACATTCATTAAGAAACTCCTAGAACCCCATCACCTAACTTCAATGCTAGGTGGATCCAGAAAGGGATGCTCTAGTGTATGTACCAAACAAGCCATTTCTATGCATGTCAGATCCCAATCTCTTTCCCTCTCCCTTTGGAATCAGGCCTCATCAATCGGTGGAAATGTGAGATTGTGTGGTTTCAAGATCTACTGCTTCCTCTTGTTTCTCACACCGAACATGACTCACATGGGATTAGAGGTGAGTGCCGATCATCACATATTCATGATCCAAAACCATGGGCCTCATATATGGTATAATACCCAATAATATCACATAAGATGGGAATCCTCCATAGGTGTAATCCCCAAACTTTCTAAACTACATGTACATTTATTCCCAACTAACCGAGATATGTAGGAATCCTCCTTGAGATCTAAACCCAACACCCAAATTCACCTCTATCTTTTATGGGACATATTTCTTGTAGGGTCACATACAACTCAGAGGGCCATATTCCTTTTGATACTCTTTAATGTCCATCCTCATTAGGCAATATTTTAGATAATACCATATCCCACCTAGGAGATCATACCCCCTCCAGGAACTTTCAGCCATTTTGGCGTAAGCCCTACACCAAACAATGACTAGGCATGTTCCGTCTGGGCATCATTTCTGTATAACATTAAACTTCATGGTTTTGTCCATATAACATGACCATAAAAGGTATGATGTGTCCAGTTAAGTGGCACAAAACTACATGGGTTTTGTTTCCTTTTATGAGGATATGTAGGAATCCATTTTAGGGGTTTGATCAGGACATCAAAACAACTTTAGTCTCCCTAAATGATAGTAAATTCTAGAGAGTATCATTGTGTGGATTAAAAACAAAACCATAATTACCAAAAATATGAGAACATATAATCTGTGTATAAAGGTACCATTAATGGAGATCCTCAGATACATACAGATCCCTTTGTTAATAGATAACTTCATATATATACAGATGAATCCAAATTCACACATGATAATAATTGATTATTAATTCAAGGTGATATACATAATACTTGGGAATGAAAAAAGAATTCATAAACATATCTTAAATCTATAATAGAGTCCCAAAATAAGCAATATTCTCCCTAAAGGGTGTGATGATCTTGAATTCCCATCCCATTAACTACTGTGAGTTCTTAAGTATCATTGGCCAAGTTACCCAATGAGCGCATATCTTTGGAAAGTAGGTCCATGAGTCATCATGAATATGAGATCCATTGGGTGTTTATGGTTCGATGAATAAACCTCATTAGAAATTGAACTGTCATAAGTGGGTATGAGATAATAATGGTGAACCCAATACAAATGATCAACCAATATTCAAACCCCCCACAAACAATCATATAGAGCATTTCCACACCATGATTATTTTATTAGAAATAGAATAGTGATCTTGATGTGAAATCATTTAACTATAGAATCTCCTTTACAAGATAAAATGATAGATTTCCTAGTTCTCATTAAACATGTCTATTCTCAATACATGGGTGTCAACTAAAAACACCACAACCCTCTTGTCAAAAACATAGTTTTAGAAAGTACCTCATATAATATTTCCTGACTTTTTTCATATGCCCCATTAAATCATAAATAACCAAGTGATATTTTTTAATTACTCAC
Source organism: Viscum album (assembly GCA_963277665.1). Lineage (NCBI taxonomy): Eukaryota > Viridiplantae > Streptophyta > Magnoliopsida > Santalales > Viscaceae > Viscum > Viscum album. The sequence goes on from OY728137.1 coordinate 1,524,128,412, forward strand.
TTTATAACTTTATTCAAGTGTATTTCATTGTTATTATTACGTTTTATTTATTTCTTGATCATTTTATACATCATTTTTTGAGGTTGTTTAGTTCATTCTTCTGAAATGGATTTAATGTAACTATAACGGTAGATAAACAATATAAAATGGTTTCATAAGAACTTAAAGAGTTAAGGTATATGGTTTTTTTATATTAGATGTAAAATTTCTCATTATTTTAATATATTATGAAAGATAGTTCCAAATAAACTATAATTTCTTCGTAATCTTATTTTTATGGTTAAAAAGACATGAATTGTTTACTTTTAATATCATTATTATCATGCCATCTTTGTCATTTCAAAATCATAAATATTAAATTAATAAATTATTTATATGATATTTACATATAAAAAACATTTTAGAGGAATCTACTAATGGAATAAGTAAAAATAAAAAATAATTATTCACTTAGGTAGTATAAACCTACCATGGGTGAACTTTTCCTTTAAGAGAGTTTAAAAGAAGGGAAAAAACTAATAAATATTTAATTTAATTAATGCATTAGAGTATTATTATTTTATTTGTTAATGTTATTTTAAATATGAATCAAATTATATATTTTTTATGAGGAGAATGAGAAAAAATACATGAGATTTTTAAAAAATTTCTTTCTATTAGAGATCCCTCCTTTAGAATGAGACTTAACCCTTCGAAGGAAGGAATTTTAGTTAGAACAAGGATTGAATAATATGTATAGAAGGTTTTAGAATGATAATTTGGGTGATATTTAAATAATTATTAAGTATTTATATGAGGATAAATGGGTGGATAAGGGGTGTTCTTATATGAAAATTAAATGGATACCATTGAATAAAATATTGAAAATATTATTTTTCTAGATTAAGACTAGTAATATTGTTGATTATTATGGCTATTAATAGTATTTGATTTAAAAATATATGTTGAATTGGAATTTAAAGCCACTAAAAACTGAATGGAATCTTTTCAAATATTTATATAAATTAAATAATAATAATTAGTTTTTTATTAGAAAAAAATATAATTTATGATTTGAAAATTGATTTATTGGTTTAGAAATTACGTTTATTGTTTTTAAATACATTATTTTTCAAATTAAATATATTTTAAGGAATTATTTTTCAAATAGATTATTGATCCATTTTTATATCATAATGATTTCATAAAACATACTATATAAATGAAAAATAGTATTTTTTACAATTCACCTAAACTAAAACTTATTTCATTAAAATACCAAAAAATTCACCCTAAGATAAATTCAATATTATAATTATCAAAATTAGGTCTATTTTTTCAACGAAAATTTCTATAATATTTAAATTTTAAAATAATTATGAAATTAGTTGAAACAAACATTATTAAAAATGTACAATTATTCATATTTTAAGTTACTTGATTTAATAAATAAATTTTATGGTGTTGTAGTATTTATATTTAATTATATAATTGATGGTGAATTTTTTATATGGATACTTCATCAATAACACTTACAGTAATTTCTAAATTCCAATTGTGAGTATACTATTTTAAAAACCATATAATTATTATAATTCCATAAAAGAATACTTATTTCCCTCATTCTTAATTTAATCATTTTTTATGTTCACTATATTTTATTGAGAAAAAATCCCAATCTTATTTGTAAGGTTTTATTATTTTCACTGTGTTTTTATTGGATACAATATTTAAGGTAAACCAAAACCCTTTGGTTTTCAATGTTCTAGTTATGCTATTAAATTATTTTGTTGTAAAATTATCTAATTTTTAATTCTATAAAATTTATTAATCCTTTTTATTTAATGTTATAAATTTATGAAATAAAATAATGATTTTTGTGTATATATTTTCATCCATTTTTTATGAAATAAAATTATATTAAATTAATATTTTATAGAAAAATGTATTTAATAATAAAGGAATCTAATTATGTGATAAATATGTACAAATTATAGTTTCATATATTTTAAAAAATTAATGTAATAAATGTAATATTTATAAATCTAATTTATGGGATACTATTCACTGAAAATATGGGATGTTACAGGAGGAGTTTGTAACAAATCACCACAATAATTTAATTTATTGTTTTGAGTATATCTATCATTATATTATTTTATATTTGGACTAGGGTGTTGTCTTTGTTTTATACATATATATAGGTTTCTTTATATCATTATAAACATAAAACATGGACTCCCTAAAGTACACATTGTTAGTTTATTATGGGAAACTTCCAATATATGGACGAGTTTTTCCAAATTATTGACTAAATATTACATCAACCTAGGTTTTAACCAAAATAAGATAAATCATTCACCAATAATTAATTCAAAACTTTATTTTTTTACATAAAGAAATAGAGATTGGGGAATGAACTAGGGGTATATGTTCATTTGAACTAGGTAAATATAAGGTTAAATTTCTATCTTTAGAAGTTTTATTAGAGTAGTGTTTGGGTTTTCTAGGAATTTCTAGACAAAATATATTATTTTGGGACATAGGGGATACACTATATGAATTTATTTCCATAACTCCCAATGAAAAAAATATCAAACATGTCTCATGGAATTGAAAATATAAACAAATAACCCTTATGGATTAAGAAACACATTAATAGAAACCCCTTAAAATAGTTAACTTGAAATTTAACTTAAATTAACATAAATAAAATAAAATCCAAGATATTATAAATGGAATAGAAATATAAAAAATGATTAAATAAAATTTGGTGCATAAATCATAACACATTTTAATAGAAAGGAAATATAGACAAAAAACCTTGCCTTGAATTCCCTCTTTGTCAATCAAACTATGACCTCATATAAAAAAAATAACTATATTAGTTACCTATTTAAGAACCTTTTTTACATATATTTCATTTTATATTAACTTAAAACCATTTATTGGAAATATGTGAGTTAGTTATGTCTTATCTTCCCCATCAGGTGTTATTAATTTTGATAGTTCAGAGCACGTTTTATAATGTCGATACATATACCTATTAATTGATATCAATATTATAATTCATAGGTAATTAATGTAACAGAATATATCATTAAATTTATTAATATAATTCTTATATCATTCCATGATTGTTTTAGTTACATTATTTGAAAATGAAATTGGAGGAAATCTTCTTCCAATAATTCTTATCAAATAAAGGTTGTTGTATTAATAATAAGTTTAATAGTAATATGAAAATTATAGAACCCAAAAAAAAATTATTTATTCATTAATATTTAATAACAGTAGTAGTTAAGTTTCAATATTTATCCATCATATGGTTTTATAAAATCGTTTATATATGTGGTTAAACTGGCACATGTAAGAACATACTATAACTTGATCCGTAAGTATGGTTATGAAATTTTTTATTTTGACTTAATATCATCATAATAGAGGCATACCAATATTATTTATTTTTTAACGTTTTTACCATATTTTAATAGGTATGTATAAATAATTAAAATCTATATGAAAAATGTTATTTCGTGGAGGCAGTAGTCATCATGTTCCCACGATCAACGTTCTTTTATTTTTATTAATGTATAGGTAAGAATAAATAATGGTCATCATATAAATATAATAACATTTAATAATAATATAATAATAATTTAATTATATTAGAATTTATTTCTAATGTGGTAAAATAAGAATCTATGGAAGAAAAAATAGAGAGAAGCGTGACACTTATATATAAGAAATTAATCTTCTCTTTAAAACATCATTGATATTGAAAGGTTTTAGGAAATATTAAGGACCCAATATATAAATAAAATAGGTGTGGGTTCAATGAAAAATAAAATGTATAGTTTTAGTAATAAAATTTAAATAATAGGGGTGGAATGAAGTGGGGGAAGTGTGACCCTTTTATATGTGGAGAAAAGGACACTTGGGTGAATACCCATTATTTTTCAGTAATGGGAAAACATTGTTAAAGGTTAAATATGACAAAAAAGGAAAAATAATGTATTTTAAATGTTATTTGTATATATAATACTCTCAACTATTTATTTGGAGACAATTTTGATTGATTTAGGGATTTTCACCCTATTTTTTAACATTTACCACAATTAAACTTTTATCGTGGTATTGAATTATTAGCTTTGGTAATTAATTTTAATGAAAAAATTGAAATTAACCTTATTTAATATTTTTTATATATTAATTTACACTATTAAAATAATTTTATCAAATAAAATATATAAGGGCTATAATTGTTTTAGTATTAACGTAAATAATACGTAAAAAATGTTTTAGAAAAAGTTTATTTTAAGCTTAAAATGTATGTGTAGCTTAAAATTATCAATTTTTTTTATTTTCATGATATAAATTGGTTTATTATAATTTTTTTTATTTAAAATAATTCAAAAAAATTGAATTTCTTCATTAACATGATTAATTTAATATAAAGACAAAAAAAAGGTTTTTATATTGGAATAAAATGTTACTTCTATTCTAAATATTAAACTATGATTTTATATGTTAAAAATAACATTTAAAATGAATACCCTTACCCATTAAATACATATTTTAATAATTAATTTTTTAATAAATTTTTATATCCTTCTTATATAATTATAAATCCATAAAATCTATAGTTTTGGTAAAAAGTGTATTTTCAGAATTCACCTAAACATAAAATATTTTTAAAAAATAAAAAAAAATTAATATTAAGCTGGCATTCAAAATATGGATCCATAAATAAATTTCATTTTAAAAAATTACGAATTGTAAAATTAGTAAATTTATATTTTAAGTTAAAAATAAAAATAAAAAATTTATATATAGAAACATTACTTTTTTAAAATTCAAGTTTCTTTATTATTATTTTATGTAAATTTCTAAATAATTAAATGTTCACATATTATGCTTATAAATTTAAATATTACCTTTTATAATAAAATTTTAACTATGTTCAATTTAATTTATTAAGCTAAATTATAATACCCATTTAAAATGGTTCTACTAAATGCTTCCATTTTAATATACTTATCTAAGAAAAATAATAATATGTAATTAATTTAATTTTTTATTAACCTTTAATTCACTAATGATTATATTATTCATGTAATTTTTTATATGTTTTTGTTTATTTTATTCAGGGTTTTCATTAGTTTGATGATGCATGTCACAAAAGATATCAAACATAGTATTAATTTAAAGGATTCAAAATCTCATGTCGTTACATTATAACCCCCTAAATTAATTTCATCCTCACAGTTTTAAGTATCAATTACTGTTGAAGATAATAAAAGACATTATTAATAAAATTATCAATCAAGATATACCTTCTAATGAGCCGTCATCCTTACTACTTAAGGATATATCAAGATACATATCCTTTTCAATATTAGTTACTCATATATCCATGTATGTATATATCAAACTCATATATTCCAAGATAACATAAATTTCCAAGAAATAAAACCATATAGTGATCATATATGCTTCAAAAAATTAACTATTTCTTTAACCGTAAAATGGTGTCAACAACTAGGTTATAAAATCACACACCATCAATTATGTACCTGACTCCACAAATTTTGGTAAATTTACCAAAAATATCATGATTCCCATTTTCATCATATCAAATTTCAATCCACAGGTTACCAATTTTATAAAACATACATTCTCTAAATCAATCAACCCACTATCTCATCTATCCATTATTACCTCACCATCAATCACATTTTAAACCTATGATTTATCCATCCTTAATAATGCATTTTTAATTATTTATCTTAAAAAATATTAACTTTTCATAAAATCCCTTTTCAAGGTTTTCAGTACCATGTAAAAAATATTACCAAACATTTAATGAAATACTACTCAAGAAAAATCAATAGATATTTAATATAATCCTCATAATTTATCAATACACCATAATATCATCGATAAATAACAGTAAATAATATTATTTAAAACCCTATACATAGACACTTTAATCATCCAACAAGCTTCATGAACCAAGATATATCAGCTTATTATATAGTAATTTCTTCCTACAACCAAAAATATAAATAATATCCTAAAATTTATTTTAATTAGTTTAATATTATTCCTTACGTTTAACATAAGAATACTAATTTTTAACTCTTATACATTAACCAACCCATTTGTTTTTCTTGGAAGTTTATTTTTTAATATATTAATTTACCAAAGATAAAACATCTTCCCATTCCATTTAGACAATATCTTAGGTGCCTCTTCCAACATTTTTAACATGAATGAAATTAAATGTTATTCCTTCACCATCTTAATTACCTAAACTTACATGATACTCCATCCTTATATTCTTTAGTGTGTTTATAAAATCAACTAAATTCTTGTTTTTAATCACAATTCTTGATATATGTTTTACATAATCACTATATTTCTCACTCTAATTATTATCTCATTAGGTTTTTATTGTGAAATTTTCCTTATTTTATCTCATATGTTATTATTTTGGTTCTTTTATAATTCAAACATTACTAAAACCAAAAAATTTTAATCATGATTGAGGGAAAATTAACACCAAAAAATAATTATTAAAATATATGACTGATTAAACCTTAAAATTTCTTTCTCTTCAAAAATAATTACATTATATTTTTGTTTAACTTAAATCAATATTAGTTTTATCTTGGTTTCTTTATGTTGGATTTCATATATTCTTTAACCTAATTTTTAACATAATAAACCCTCATAAAATATTATAAATTGAATGAGATTAAACAAATAATATCCCTCGGTAGTTTCTATCCATATCTGTAGGCTTAGGTCCACTCATTATGTGCCAGAGTAAAGATTGAGTTGACACTAAACTAGATATTTTTAGTGCAATACCCATAGGTGCATATGTTCCATATCTACATCCACTTTTTAGTATCTAGATAAAGATTTAATTACAAGGATAACCACACAATCCCAACTTTTTCCCTAACATTTTGATGTTATCCTATACACAAACTTATCACTTATACTAATGAATAGGCTTTTCATTAAATTTTTATTATCATATTATCAAGAATATTCTTTATCAACTCAACTAACCTAAAGGGTTATCTATACCTTTTAAATAATATCCACACTTAACTTATCACCCCATGATAAAATTTACATCCTCCACCTATAACATCATAATATCCAAAGTTATATAAACCCTTATTTGATACCAATAATGATGCCCAAAAAATAAGATTGCCTCACAATTACATGATTTATGTAAAATATTTGATTATAATACATTCTCATAATCATTTTGGTCTAGAGTTTTATATAATTAGGAAAAAATAAACTAAAAAAACCCATGTCTTTTCAATTAATGGTAATTTTTCCCAATATATAAGAAACTTATTAATCCATAACATGTCTTCAACATCTCTCAAAAATTTTCCATACATTATACTCTTCTAAAAACATCATATGTATTACATTACTTCATAACCTACAGAAATTAAAACATAAGAAAGGGGTGAGCTTAAATATTCAGTAAGAGTAATCATAAGAGATAATAATAAATGAACATAAGTGAGTGTTATAATCAGGATATATAAGAAATTTATAACCAAAAAAGAAAATATCATAAATAATTTAAGGTATATAATAACATCAAAGTGAGGAATATCATAGAAAAAATGAAAGAGAATATAATACAATGTATCCTGAAAAGAAAAGAAACTTAGAATGGTGGAAAAATTATATGCATTGTAAAAATTTGTGAGAAAACATAGTATTCCCATGCCTTTGTTTATAAACTCATTATATCCACATGTCAAAATGTGAACAAACTCATTATTTCAACTACTTTGTGAAAAAACTTATTATGTCAATTCCTTAATATCTCATGAGATATTAGAGATAACCAATGTAATTAAGGAAAATAATAAACCCCACATGTCATCATCTACACATATGTGTTCCACATAAAATCAGTCAACATCATATCATAAAGAACCCATGGATAGTAAATGGTTTTCATATCTCTTTCAAATGGAATCATATAAGGAAAAAAATTAATAATCCCATTAATAAATGTAATAAAACAATAGAATATAAATTAGTATCCAATGAGAATAAAAAAATTTATACGTAGATACCATAAAATTATGTACATTATTTTTACGCCATATAGATAAAGGGTATATGATTTAGTCAATAATTTCCCCAATTAATTGACTTATGGAATCCCGATGAACAACCTTTAATCAATGAAATAGAAAAAAGGGTATTCTGAAAAGGAAAATTTATTCAATGAAATTTATTCCTATACATATTTGATGGTTATTAAAGTCAGAGGAAAATACGTATCACATGAATTAATACATAATTAGGTTTCAATATATAAAGGATTACATTGATAGGAAAGGAAAATATAGATAAGGAGGGGAAATCATTATTAAAGAGGTTGAGAATTATTGTTAACAATTATAAAATTTTTGAGAATGAAATTTTATCAAGGTAAAATATTTCAATTAGAATTTAATTTACCAACATAGAGGAAGATAAATTACCATGAAATAAAATTTTATAGTGGAAGAAAATAATATTAAAATAAATGAGTTTAATAAGAATACTTATAACTCAATAAAAGTAGTTGAGTTAACAAAAACCGAAACAACTTTTATATATTTTGAATTAAAATACATTTAAAGAGGGAACATGGTGTGGATCTTAAAACCCCATTAATTATATGAATATGGTAATATAAATCCATTAGGAAGTAATAAAACCATATTAAAGATAACACAGTGCACAATATGAATTATGCCTCACAAAATTAAATTTTAGACAAAGAACCCCTTACTATAGTGGTAACATAAGAATCAAAAGAAAATAATAGGGTTAATATGAAATAGAAATTCTGATATCATAAAATAAAATATATAAATTAATCTTAAAGTTAAATAGGGTAGTAAATACACTATATAAAAGAAAAATAAGGTGCATAATATCAAACATACCTCATGGAATTCAAAATATAGGAAAATAAACCTAATGGATTAAGAAAAACTATAATAGAAATTCCTTGAAAGAGTGAGGTAAAAATTAAACTTAAATTACCACAAATAAAATACAATTCATGATATTATATATCTAATAAGTACTATACACATCACATAAATGAAATTAGGTGCGTAAATCAAAACTTGTCTCAATAAAAAAGAAATTGAGATGAAACACATTTACCTTGAATTACTACTTTGTTTATCACTCTCTAACTTGTGGTTCAAAAAATATAAATATCCTAATTACCTATTTAAGAAAAATTTTAACATAAATTTACTTTTTTAACTTATAATCATTTATGGAAAATATATTAGTTAATTATGTCTTATGTTTACTATCAGGTGTAAGTAATTTTGATTGTTCAATGCCCATTTTATAATGTCGTTACTAATACACATTCATTAATATTAACATTATCATTACTAGATAATTTATTATAAATAAATAAATATTTTATATTTATTTATAATTTTTTTATCTCATCCTATGAGATTTTTATTTATGCTATGTCAAAATTAAATCAGTGAAAATCTTGTTTTGGTAATTCTTAACAAAAGAATTGTGTTATATTAATAATGGGTTAAATAGTAATGTGATCACTATAAAACAATGATAAAATTATTTACCCATTAATATATAATAACCCAAGTATTTTTTCTATATCCATATATAATTATGGTTTGTAGCATCATTCATGTAGGTGGTTAAATAGATCCAAACAAGAACATGTTATAATTTGATTAGTGATTATAGTTTATAAATTGTTAATTTTGATTTAATATCATGATAAAAATAGAATAATTATATTATTTATATTTTTTAATGTTTTGAATAATATTTTAGGAGTTTTTTTATAAAAAATTAAAATATAGATTAAAATGAAAAATGTTATTTTTTGGAGACGGTAATTAATACTTATATATGATCGACATTCATTTATTATGATAATTAGATGGAGAGGAAGAAATCATGGTTGTTTTATTAATATATATAAATTTAATCATATTAATAATACTGAATTAATTATATTGAAATAGATTTTTGGTATTATATAATAATAAATTATTGAAGAAAAACTAAAGAAAAGTGAGACACTTCTATTTAAGAAATTAATATTATATTGTAAACCTCCTAGATTTTGAAGAATTTTAGGAAATCATAAGGAATCAATGTATCAAGAACATGTTATAGGTGTTAAGGGGAAATAAAATTTTATATTTTGAGGTATAAATTATTAGGAATAAGTTTGTTATGATGTGGTGGACGTTTAACCCTTTTATAAGTGAGGAAAATGATTTTTTTGGGAATACCCATTGTTTTTCAACAATTGCATAAAAATATTCAAGGTAAAATGGATTAAAAAGGGATAAATAATAGAGTAAAAATGTTTTTTGTGTCTAGAAACCTCTCCACCATCCATTTTAGACAAGATTGAGTGACTTTATTGGCTTTTATACTTAGATTGAAAGCATTACCATAATTAACCTTTTACCATGGTAATTAATTATTAACTTTGGTAATTAGTATTAATGACCAAAATTTAAATTTAAATGATTTCATAATATAGAATTTATAATTTAAAATAAAAAAATAATTTTATAAAATCAAAATTTTATGGTTTATAAAAATTAATTCTATTATTAGTGAACATAACACCTAAAACGGTTGTTCAGATAAAGCATATTTTCCAGATTAAATTTATGTGTTTGTTATAATTATAAATTTTTTTATTTTCATGATATAAATATGATTATTGTAAAATAAATAAATGTTTCTTATCTTTTAAAAAAATTCCAAAATAAAATTTCACTATTAGAAATTTTAATTCATATAAAAGAACAAAAACTATTTTTAAATTGGAATAAAATGATTCTTAATTTATAAAAATTAAATATAAGTTTTATATTTTAATAAAAATATTTAAATCTAATAATTTTAAATATTTAATACATATTTTATTAATTAAAAATATTATTAAATTTATAATTATTTCTTATATAATTAATAAGTTGTAAAAGTTTCAGTTTTGGTAAAAACTATATTTTTCTCTACTCACCTAAAAATAAAATGTATTTAAAAAATATAAAAAATTAATCTTAATCTAATATTTACATGAATAATGAATAAATTACATTTATTTCCAAAAATTTAAATAACAAAATTAATAAATGTATCTTTAAAATGAAAATATCATGAAAAATTTGATTTTATAGAAAAATGACTTTCTAAAACTTCATGTGTCTTTAATAATATTTAATGTAAATTTATAAATAATTGAATAATGAAATATTAGTTTATAAATATAAATATTACCTTTTATAATAAACTTTGAACTATAAAAAATTTAATTAATTATGGTAATATACAATACTTTTTAAAAATTTCCCTTTCAAATTCATCCTTTTTAAAACATTAATCAAAAAAAAAATCATATCTAATTACTTTAATTTACCTTTTTCTTTTTATTTAGTAATTATTATATTCTTATAGTTAATTTCTAATATGTAATTTTTTGGTGAAGCCTTAGTACAATGATTCATGTCACATGTGCTATTGAAGATAATATTAATTTAAAAGATCCAAAATCCCAGGTCCTTATTTTTCTAACATGGATATATCAGAAATATTAGTCAATAAGGATGTATGGGTATTTATTTTATGAATTTTAGTTATAAGTGACCTTTTGGTTTGAGTATCTCATCTATAAAATGGATATAACTCATTCAGAGTAATTGGTCTCATTCAATAATGAATTTATACATTTTTTCATGAATCATCTAGTTTAAGTTATAAATGAAATTTTCACAGCTTTTATTATATCTGAATGAATATTATTAATTATAATAAACTTAAAAATTAATATTTGTTTTCATGATAATATTGTTTATTGTGGATAAATTAATTAAAAGCATTAACATGTGGTTTAATTTCCAATTATGATTTTTCTCTATTTATTTTGGGGATGTTAATGATCTTAATGTTTTAATGATTAAATTTTTAGTAAAATATTTCAGAATTTTACATGTAAATAAAAAAACATCACATAAATGTTTTTAACATAAAAGGTGTTTTGAAATGTAATTTAACTATTATAAATTATCTGTATTTTTTAAATTATTTTATAAATGGTTTTTAAAAAGAGGTTTATGAGATTTTATTGGTCTTGGAAATCATTTTTTTTAAAAGTAAAAATATAAAATTATTTTAAAATAAGGGATAATGGTATAATTAGTATTGATTGGTTTTTTATATGTATGAATCTATAAAATTATTTGATTAAGATACTTCAATTGAATTTTTAATTTGGTTTTTTAAAACTAAGAATTTTGAGAATGAAATTTAGATAGGGTTTTAAAATGAAAGATTAAATTTAAGTGAAACTGATCAGGTGATTAAATGTTTGGGTAAGTTTAAAATATTGTATCAGGAAAGATAATGGTGAAACATATGTAATTCTTAATTTGGTGAGAATAATATGGTTATAATTATATTTATTATCAATACATTGGGAGAAATAAGTGTGTTAAAATGTATTTGTGTGTATATGACCTCAAGTATTGAGTTTTATGTTTTGATTTTAGGAGATGAACATTTGAATCATGATAAATATTTTTTGGACATGATTGATTGTGCTAGTTGTGAATTAGTGATTATTATAAGTAATCAATCTTAATTAAAAGACTGGGTTGGAGATTTTAGGAAGGAAAAATATTATCATGGAGAGTTTTTAATTACTTATACATCTAGTTTATTAACTAAGGAACTATTTAGATTCTAAATTAAGAATTCAATGGTGATTTTTTTTGACTTTTTAATTTTTTTGAAATATAATCAAGATATTTATAATTTTTTTGTCTTTTTAAGGATCTTTAATTGGGTGATAGGATTTGGTAGGTGGTTTATTAATGTTCATGTCATGAATCGACCCACCGGGGCCCACCTGGATGGAAGAAGATTGAGCCGCAACTACCCCAAGACGTCCTCTCTAGGCCAGGGGTTGACGTCTAGTGCTAAGAAAAAATATATTAAATGATATTATTTTGCTTAATGTACCTATATACATGACAAAATCTCTAAGAACATACAATGTTAAAATGTAAATCAACTTATACAAATGTATGAATACATATATAATATTATAATCAGAGTATGACATGAAGTACTGAAAATCATAAAAAAGTTTCTATATACAAGACCACACAAAATTGGAAAATAAATTTCGACCTTCTAAGAAGGAGGGGACTGCTGACAAATAAAACACTAGATACACCTCAGTCTATCTAGCCCAAAATAAGATCCACTTACTCTTAGTCCTCCTAGTACTTTCTAAAAAGGGATTTGATTTTCATGAGACCCGATGCATGTGGGAAGATTCCATATAGGGGTTAGTATAATAATACCTAGTAGGACATACCAAAATAACCAAATATAGAGCATCAAGAGTAGTCATCACATCAAACAACGGTATGTGAAAAAATATATGATACATAACTATAAACAAGAATATCCTATATATAATCCTAAAGGAATCTATGTTACAAAGGTCTCAACCACTACCAGCCATAGATCCACTCGAGGTTTCAAAGAAATTCTCATCTAGGAAGAACTGTTCCCCAAGCTATTCTACAATTGATGACACTAATCCTAGAGGCCATGCTCATTATGCCTAGATAAGAAGAAAGAAATAGAAAACTAAAAAGGTTTATCTGAGATACACACTCTACCAGACTAATATCCCCATTTTAAAGATAATATTCTGATACATAGATAGTGTGTTAGTGCCTATTGATCACTAGGGGGGGCAACAAACCCAATTATAAATATCCTTCTAGATAGGTAATCAATGTCGGTGTAAGTGTTGGTCATCCAAATTTCACAAACCCAACCTATGGAAAAAAATAAGGGCATAAGGATCACTCTGGGACTATTGGAGGGATACATACTCTAAGCTGTTGAAGGGTCTGTAATAGAAGTAGACTAAGACAACTCACTCCACATAAACTACACTATTCAATAAGAAGTTTTATAAGGGTCACCCTTTATGAAGATAATGGGATGTTTCAATGAACCCTCATAAGAATAGACTAAGAGAACACACTTAATTGATAACAGTCTAAGAAAGATCACAAAATCACCCAATTAAGCTAAACTAAGAAGGATGTGGACTCCAACCATTTATTAGAGGAGTAAACATCATTTCTCTAGGGGTTTATGACATATTTCACAAGTTACGACACTACCCGTGTCTCATGCTCACACGATATTCACTTTTCGATAATACACAACACGTATCTTGAGGTAAAAAAAACATGTATATGTATCCTTGGTACTCAAAGTGTCATCTTCCCATTCTCATGTACATTGGTTTATGCTCGTGTAATTGTTCATTTCCTGGTACATAGCTCTGTCTGTGTACTCTGTTCTACCTTTGAACATACCAAGCACACAACATGTGGGACCACATGGTAACATAGGAGTGTACTCCTTATACGCACTGATATGTCTACCATGTGTAACATAATGTTTAAATTAGAACATATGGTGTGTAGCACTACATTTCATACTCAGCTTGTACCCCTTTTACACCTTAATATGGTCCGCTAAGGTTCACACAATATTGTACACATGGCACCCAACATATGATACATTTCACTATGTGGAAACCCTAGTGCCTTACAGAGTGGTCTACATGCCGTGTGATCATAGGACTACATGTCGTGTAGTCGGGTTTTTCATAGAACCCATGAGATTATTCACGTGTCTTCTTCTGCATCTCCAATCCCTTTGAACTTGATGCGATTTCATTTGTGGAACTCAGATTTGGTCCAACAGAATCCTACCATCTATAGGTCACCATATTTTTACCACTAAATCATTAAAATCACACCTATCATCACCTATCCTCACCGGGATAAAAAAACCATGAATGAGGAACTTTGATCCACACCCGATCCATCCTCATTACCACCAAGACATGATTCTATCACTATATCTCAAATCTAGACCTTCAAGAATGATCTGTTGCACAAATGATCAAATGTGAAATGATTATTTTTCTAATAAACATCAATCCACCATCGAATATAAATGCCAATTATGAACACATAGAATGGGGGGGACCATAAAACACAATATGAGGAATGAACATCAACCATTGTTCAGATCGGCCTTGTTATGTTTCTATTATAATGATGAATGAATATCGACTAATAAACAAAAGAATAATAATCATCCCAAAAACCCCATATAAAGAAACCCGTACCCAAAAAATAGTTGATCCCTGAATAAATTTGTTAGTAGATTGATTCATGTTATTCCTACGATAAAAAATGGGGATAAATCTATAAAACAAACATCCTACCTCGATTTGGATCAATCACTGATGAAGAATGTTTACACGTTGTTGTCTTCGATGACATCCACAAGCTGTGTTGTCATTTTTATTCCCTTTGGTACTCCGACAATATATCCATGATCTTGATTTCCTTAAATACTCTTCTATGATCTCCTATCAATTCCTAGGTCTCTGAGTCTAACCTTTTGAAATTTCCATAACAACTTACTTATAGAAGAAAAACCATATCACTACATCAACATAATAAATAAATAAATTTAATTTATTTATTTCATAAATTTGTTACCATGATAAATATTAACCAAACACCCAATGCCAAAAAAGACTATGAAGTACCTAGGGTAAACCCTATATTCTGAACTGAATGGAAGTCTTAGATTTATAATTTGAGACTCCTTTTTGGAGTTATTCTACTTATCATGAAACTTGTGCCCCCATGATATTAATGTATTTAATATTTTGAAGATATCAATCCCAGGATCACCGCGCCTCATAATCTCACGTCTTATCAGCTTTTGGCTCTTGAAATATTCCTATAAATATTAAAAATTATTAAATAGAAAAAATTAACATTATAGTTCAAAATTAGTGTTTTTAGAGTTTTTGGAGTTTAATTTTATGATAATGTTCATAAGTGGACACCATGTTACCAGCATAGTCCCATCAAGTACTTAGTAAAAATATCCAATGGGATAGTTCCCACTAAACTATCATTGGATATCTATTTGAGTTCCATTTGGTTCCTAATGGAGTTTAGTTGAATTATTTTAAAGAGGGTGTCATGGTCCTTTTCTCCTTTCTTAATTTTTACCCAATCATGGGTAACCACATGTTTCATTGTATCCACCCACTGCATTAGGATTCATGGATTAATAAACTATATTTATTAATATTAAATAAAATGTTACAAATTTTTAATATTTATTTTAATAAACATTAGTAATTTAATCACACAGTTCAATTAACAATCAAATTATTATTATAACAATTTTTTCCTTATAAAAACGTTACCATATTCCAATGATCATGTATTAACTGGAACCCAAGTTATATATAACTATCATCCTGATGAATATATATCTTATAATCATTCATATATATTATTCTCATTTTATTATTAAAACCATACTTCTATTTATTTTATTTTTTCCTTTAAAAATATTAATCATGAGGATTATATTAATATTTTTTTATTTTTTTTATCTCTTATAACTCTGATGTTTGTTAGAGTATCTGATATTTGAGAACTATGTATTTTATTTATAATATTTATTTTCATTTTTAGTCTACTCTTACTATAGGAAATTATATATAATATTAACCAGTTATTTATAATTTTACTGTTGTAACGAAATAAATATTATGTCAATATATATATATATATATATTATTTATTTATTTATTTATTTATCTTTGATATTATTTGATACTTAGGTTATTTACTACTAGAATAAATGTAAATTAAATATTATTATGGAACAATATTTGTATTACAATATTAAATTTATACCAAGAAAATGAAAACACCATGAGGGTTGGTGGGGGTGAATTTGGTTTGATATAAATTAAATATTTTTTCATTATTTAACAATTTTTTTTCATCTTATTTTGATTTAAAAGCCAAAAAATGTTTCAATCTATAAGATATATGATTTCCATACAAAAATAAAGTGTATAAAGAGAGTAAAACACATGTGAACGTAATGTTTTTACTTCATTCACTAGAATGACATATTTTTTAGGAATATACATTGGTAGTGGATTAGTGTACCAAAATACACTAAAATCACAGTCCTTTTGAATAAAAAATTTTAGGTGGGTTCACTGATCACTATGACCCCCTACTTATTGATTATAATTTAAGGATGACACACTACTTTCCAAGGATAATTTACCCTTCCTCCTCCACACACTTCATCCAGGAGGGACTTTAACATTTTAAAGTCTCATGGGTCTTCTTTAAATTAGTCTTCTAAAATAGTTTTTATTATACCAACAATACCCAATATGATATGTCCTTTTCATCCTAAAGTGTCTGTCTTTTTTAATGCATAGATTAAAAAAATCTATATGTGATGGGTTATTACTTTTTCTTCTAAAATTATTCAGAACATCAATTACTTCTTCAAACAGGGATCCAAATTAGATTAATTCCTTATTAAGGGAGTTATCTATGTTAAACTATATATTCATCTCCCTATTAAAATTTAATTAATATGTTTATAATCATCCTTGAATGATAGACCAATTACTCAATGATATAGATATTTCAGTATCACCCCATTTTCCCTTTTATTATTCTATATAAAAAAGATATATGTAGAACATCTACAACATTGAGATCTAGCATCAAGGGATGGGATTTCATCAGTTTATCAAAATTTTGAAATGTTTAATAATAATAATAATGCAGACAAATTCATGGATAATTCCTCTTATAGTGGTCAACCAAATCCTGATCAAATAGTTCTATTTCATCTAATGAATCCTCCATTAATGTCATAAAAAATACCCAATAAAATATCCCATATTGACTAGATATAAAATCTAGAATATTCATTATATGAAAATGTTCCCCCTAATTATTTTTATCCATGTATATTTCATTTTAATCATAATGGTTGAATGTTTTCCTTACTCTAAAATATAGTATTCATCTCATTTGAATTAATCCTTATGATTCAAAATTATTATATTAATACATCTTATTCAACAGTGGACCCATAAAATGAATATATATCATCTATTATTTACACTAATACTATGTCAAAGAACAATCATTGTCATGTTTCATTGTATATTTCCCACCATTATATTTGTTTCTCTCTAAAATTACCCCATAAATTTTACCCATGTTATACCATAACACATAACCCATTAATAAGTTATCTAATTCACCCAAAATAATCAAGTTAAATATTTCATAAAACATATACATATTTATATATTGGAAAATATTACCAAATCCATAAATCATGTAGATATAATGAAAACCATGATGTAACTGCTTCAATCATGATGTTTTTTAGTCAAAGTATAGAATCTTGGAACCATCATGTTTGAATCTCTATGTTTTTTATGTTTCATTTTTATTTATTTATTTTAAATTCATATATGATGAAAAACATGAAATTGTCTATTCCCATTCATGAAATATTTGTTTCATGAATTTTCTTATAAATAACTACAATAAAATGTACAATAATCCAAAATAATAATTCCTTTATAGACTATTTTTTATAAAAAAATTCCACCACATCCATAAATATGATGTGGTTTAATCATCTCATGTCATAAAATAATTTTTTCAAACTAAATTCTTCAAAAACTCTAAGAACCATTATTTTAATTATTCCAACCATAATGTATTTTTTTTAAAAATGATATTATTTTTCACCTCATGGAATCCAATAAGAAAAATTTCTTTAATTAATCATTTCACTAAACCATGACCTATAAAATTACTTTCAATATAAAAAGTTTTTCCATGATTCCTAAAATCATCTTTCATACTTGTTAAATCTTTCCCCATAATTATATCTTTTTATACACTACCTCAATATGATATAGTTAATGTCCATAAAAATTTGAATCATCTATTAAGTAAAAATTAAGATAATTGAACCTTTATGTTTTCTTTAACCTATTTAATAAATACCATGTATTCTTATAGATTATTTAAAATAAACATCTCCTTAGTCAAAACCTCCAAATTCACTTTTGTGTCTTCAATACATGCTCTTATAAATCATTATGTATAAATTTCATAAATCTATATATAAATATATGCATATATATTTGTTATCCAATATCATTCCATAAACTTCCTTCTTTATATGACCTAAAACCATGATCATATTCTTCCTTAACAATTGAGAATTCATATCCTGTAGTTGAAAATAAATATGTTATAGGATTCATTCCCCCCATATCCTTATGATATAGTCATCTTATTTATATGTGTTTATCTATTAAGATACTATTATTTAAAATATATCCATACAAGTTAAAACCTTATGTTTTAATAATAATTTTAAAAAAAATTATAAACACTTACCAATAAGGCACTTAAACATATATTATATATTGAAATTATATCAAGTATTCATATCAATGATTATCTACTTAATGTATAAAAATATACTCCTTGATTCTAAGGGCTTTATATTATAATATCCCACATTCAAACTAAATGAAAGTATTCAAATATAAAAACAAATTATCTCAAATTCTCTATACCATTTGACTTCTCCTTCCTTAAATAAATAACCATATATGTACTTATACCTAATAAAACCTATTTGAATCCATTACATTAAGAAAATTTATTGAGTGAACTTACCACTTTACAAATTGATACTGAGAATTCTATAATCTTATTGATTGAAAAAATTAGAATAGGTAACAAGAGAATAAGTAAACACCATCTATGTTTTCCATTCTACTCACTTATTCATATAAAAGAAATAAAAATAATTTTTTCAAATTACATCACAAAATATACCCCTTTTATTAAAATCATACTTTTAAAAAAAATTAATGATTAAACATGAAACACAAATTGTGTGGGATATATTAATTATTTAAAGATAGTTTCTTACTTTCCTAGAATTTTATTGATTCTCCAACAATAAAATTCATCAATAAAAACACTCTAGTGAAGAATTATAGTGACCCAAGATTTTAATATATTGATATTTCATATTTTTTAGATATATGTTCAATAAATTACACAAAACATGCAAGATGAATGTAATTTTTTAGTTAATTTGGATACTTGGAACACAATATTCTTAATTTGGTGAAAGATATTCATCGTCTCCCATAAATATATTCCCTTTAGTACTCTTCACATACATACCATACATAAACCATTATTTATAACCTGAGGAAAGTAAACAAAAAAAGGGGTGATCTTAGATGCTTAGTAAGGGTAAACAAGGTAGATATATAACATTAAAACAAGGGTATGAGAACATGAGCATACCATATGAAAACCATACCATTCATATAAATGATTAAAATCTTAAGACATGACACAAATATTGGTAGTTCATAAGACATGGATTATATGAAAATCATTGAACATGATCCATGATATCATAACATTGTCATAAGAAAATTAATTATAGCATACACATAAGTATAGAAAATAATTTACATAGTAGTCAAGGATCACTACCAAGATTATCATAGTGGAATAGGTTTACTCCCCAAATCATCACAGTAGTCATGGTTCACTCCCAAGACAATCATAGCATAAAATATCCCGTATTGAATTGGGTTCACTCCAAATTCTAGTCATATCTATCTCATGAGATATAAATAATTACCCAATACATTGGATGTAGATATAGGTCCCACCCATCACAAAACTAAATTTTTTGATATGTGTTCCACCTGATCATAAAACATTAATCATATCATGACCAAATAAATTAAATGGGTTTCATAAGAATTTCATCATGAAATAAAATATGTAAAAGATAAAGTATTCATAATCATTTTATCCTTTCATTATAGATTAACACATGGGAAAAAGAATCAGGTTTCAAAATAATTTTACCATGGTATAACATGTTGAAGAGAAAAAAGTTTCATAGACATCATTCCATCATAAACATAAACCATTCATAGAAATAATTAGAATGGTAACTATGAATCATATCCCTAGTAATGAATAATTTGAATAAATTTAATTCATCTTTGATAAAAAAATACGTTAATTTAATATGTTTTCTTATGACTTTTTCTTTCATTTATGTTTTGAAAATTACAAACACATTTTCTTAAAGAAAATTTTCTATCTCTTAGAATGTTTTTTTAATCTATTATTTTCAATGTATTATTTAGTATTTTCATAAAACAAGACTAACCATATTTTTATTAATTAATAAATCCAATCCTTATTTAACTCATAATCTTATAGTTCCTTAGAATATGATTCTCCTAGAAATGTGACTTTGATTTCTACTGAAATTAGATTTTGATTTCTTTTGAAATCAGACTACGATTTCTATAGAAATCATACTACTCTTTCTTTTAAAACCAGACTCCGATTTCTAATGAAATAAGTCTATGATTTCTAATGAAATCAGACTTCGATTTCTTCTAAAATCATAGTCTGATTTATTCTAAAATCAGATTCTAATTTCCTCTAAAATCAGACTCTCATTTCTTCAGAAATCAGACTTCAATATCTTCTACAATTGGAATCTTATTTATTCTGAAATCCGAACCCAATTTATTTTGAAATTAGACTCTAATTTCTCATAAAATAATACTCTGATTTATTCTGATATCTTATTCCAAATTCATCTAAAACTAGATTCTGAATTCAGACTCCGATTTTCTATTATCTCAAAATCTGATTTTTTAGAATCTGATTTTCAATATCTTAAGAATTTGATAAAATTATTTTCTTAAAATCACCTCATTTACTCAATGTTTCATTTAATTTTATTTTATCCTAATCTTTTTATTTTTTCTTGAACATGTAAATTCTTCTTAAGCATATTAATGTTTCTTAATCATTATAATTCTTCCCATGATTTATTACATGAATAAATCTATTAAAATTTTATTTTTAACTAACCATTAGATGAGTGACACATGTACAGGTCCATCTAAAAATTAAGGAAAAATATGTCCATTGGAGGATGAATTGGACCGTTGGAATCCATTCCTATAAATACCCATTCATTTGAATGAGCTCAGTGCTAGAGTTTTTGCTGTGAACTGAGAATCAATAGTAGATTTCTTGGAGCTCTGTTGAAGGTGTAAAAGCTCTACTCAAACCTACCTTGTGCTAATTATGTGAACATATTTTTCATCCAAGAATAATTTTTTAAACCTACATAGTGAAAATATGATTATTGCTGATCAATTGATGGATTTAAGGGATAAAAATACAGAGGTGTCAATCACCTTAGAGATCGAGGGCTTGATGGGATTCCAAGATAGATTCTGATCATCATATCCAGGTATTACCTTGGGGTGGGTAAGATATAATTTCTTGAAATTACAAATCAAGGGAACATTATCCAAGGTTGTGGGATACCCTTCTATTTGGGTTAAAATATTTCTTATACTAGTCTTGTTTTGTTATAAGTTTTATTTCCATTGAATTTTGTTAAAAAAATAAAGTGTAACATTCTTATACTTTCTTATAATTTCTTATACTTTCTTATACTTGTATACTCTGATATAAATAATATTTTATAATATTTCCATACATAAAATTTTCTTATGTTTCTTTATTAGATACATCTTATCAAATTCTACGAAATTTAGTTTCTTAGTTAATAAATAAAGAGGGTTTGTAAATCCATCTTTTTTAACTTTGTCAAAAATAGATTTTATTTAGGATAAAAACAAAAGTTTTAAACCAAAAATTCACACCTCTTATTATAATTGTGAAATATACATCTACATTTTGATCCTACAAATTTCTTTGAAAGATAAATGACTTGGAAATTTTCTTTAGGAAAATAAAATTTCCTTTAAAATAAAATTTTAAAACTAAATTTAACAAAACATTTTCGAAATAATTTTTGGTGAAGATAACCTTGAAAACATTAAAGTGGGGTTTAAAAATAACATAAAACATTTCTTGAAGAATATAATATTTTCAAATTTATTTTTTAAGCATTTTTAAAATTATTTTCTTTGAAAATAAACTTGAAAAATTATAAATTAATCATTAAAAATCATTTAAAATAATTCTTGAGTAAAATGTACATTCCTCTTTGAAAAAACCTTTATAAAACATAAAACATTTTCAAAATAATTTTTACTTTGAAATAATTTATTTAAAATCTAAAACATTAAAAAACAATAAAGAAAACATTTTCATTGAAAATAACTCTGAAAACCTATAAGGGAAGTAGAAATCATTGAACGACCATTATAATTGGAAATATGATGGATGTCCTATACATTAAAAACAAATATTCTTTTCACATATTTGGAAAAAGACAAATATAGTTTTTTGAAAAATAGTTGAAATATTACTTTGAAATTTTGTTCTAAAAATTCAATCATGGTTAGAAATTTATTTAGTAAATCATATGAAAACTATTAAAATTATTTTTTAAAATATTTATAGAAAACAAGATTTTGGAAGAAAATGGTTTTTGACCATAAAACGATTTTTATTAAAAAAACTATTTTGGAAATATAGAGTACATTAATAGGGGAAAATAAAGGAAAAATGTTTATTCTCATGACATGAACAGAGGATAATGAATGACATGAATTTCTTGAGGTATGAATCATAATATTTGATCATCGTAAACATAGTCATAAACAATCCTGATAAATAATGAGATTGTAACATAAGATCATTAGCACATTTATAACAATAAAACGTAAGTCCCATGAATGTGAGATACTAAAATAGATATGTAAACACCCATAATTTTAAGGATAAAAATAATAAAGTACGTTTATGGGTAGTATATAAACCACATAAATGAAATAAGGGTGAATATGGAATGTATCTCACAAAAGTAAAATGTGAGATAGAAATCTCTTAATGCTTATTAATCTTTTTAATCCTAAGCCCAAATAATGAAAAAATCAAAGTAAAATTGTAATAAAATTAAAATAATGATATTCATTATATAACATGTCAAAGGGGAAGTATATAAAACACACAAAAGAAACAATTGGGGATTTTTCATATATCTCCCCGAAATAAAAGAGAGACTAGAAATCCCTTACTTCAAGTCTTCACTTACATCATACACATTCAAAATACATGTATAATAAAAATAATTTTTTTATAAATATATTATATAACTATACTTATATATATAATACCATATTTGATTTACTTATTTCTTTTTATTACCCATTTATTAAAAATTCATCAGTAAAGTCATGTTTGAGGTAATAACAACTTTTCTTTCCGTATATGTCTTGATTTTTTATTTTTGGTGATCTTAATTTAATCATGGGTTTAAAAATATATTAATGTTTAAACATGATATAAGTATAATATATATTCATTATATATTTATTTAGTGAAATCCAAAAAATTTAGTGATCAAAAATGAAATACATTGTTCATGGAGATGGTAGTTTATACGTCCGGATGAACGTTGAATCCATTTTTTTGTAAGATTAAAAGAAAGAAAGGTAAAATAATTAATATAATTATATAATAATTTTTATTTAATATATATAACATATTTTTATTAAAACCATCATTAATACCTTCCATATAAGTCATGAACGAATCACATCACCTCGTGGGGTGGTAGTCCGTCGTAAACACAAGTGACCCTATCATATTCGCAAAAAAATAAAATTATGAATTTATATGTGATATAATAATTCATTCAGAGTAATAATATCATAAATTTCATATTTAGACAATAAATTCATCATTATTTCTATCCCTGAGAGGTGTTAATTAAAAAATGAATGACATCAGTTCATGAGGTGGTAGTCTGCTGTACACACAAATAATGATTTTGTAATCCATTATAGGGAAGTAGAGGTGGTTTTAGTTCATGAAATTATCATAAAAAACCATAGTATATGTAATATAATGAGTTTATTATACCAATATGGTATAATAATATTTTAATGTGGTTTAGTAATAAATTAATCAAAAATGGCCATGGATGAACTTTACTTCTTCTTCACATATCCTCCTTAGGTTTTCACCAAAAGTATTACTAGGATTGATTTTCTTCCAAAATAAATCTTATAAGATGCAAGGAGGTAATTTGGGAAGTTATTTGGGTAGGTTTTGGTTCAACCAAATAGGTTTTATGGTTTGAAGAGGATAGGAGAGTGTGTGGCCTTTTATAAGTGAGGTGAGTGGCACTATTGTAATTGTTTTGAAAAGAAACTGTGTACCCACGTTTCTCACATGCCAATAGGGTAAATTATGGCTCAAATAACAACATAGACATTATAAGGTATAAATATGGACATAAAATAGATTCTATATAAGTTTATATGTCATTTTAACCATTGTCATTTTAGTTTGACCACTAATAAACAAATTTTTACCTTAACCAGAGTAAATAATTTTTACAATTCATTTTAATCAAAACTTAAGCTAAAATTATTAGATAATATAATTTAATATTATTAAAAATATTTAATTCATTTTTCCAAATTAAATTTCTACAATTTTAAAATTTTAATTTAATTTTAATCCCGCAGATGCGATGTGAAAGTGGCTTTTAAAGTGAAAAAAGTTCAAAAGATGACAAAGTTCTTATATCCAATTTCAGTTTGAAATTGATTACAATTAACTAAATTGAATTAATAGATATTTAATTTTACTAATTTTACTATAAAACTAATTTAAAATATAATTTAACTTTATTATTTATTTAAATAAAAATAATTTGTTTAATTAAAATTCATTATTTTTCTCTATTCATAAAAAATGAATCTTTTCATAAAATTATCAAAATTTCTCCAAAATATAATTTTTAAATTTTGATTTCAAAAATTATATTTATTTTTTAAAAAAAATTGTCTAAATTTGTAAAAAAATAAATATAAATTAAAACATGTCGATGTAACAAAAAATGGGTTTTGAGAAGTGAATTTTTAAAGTAAAAGATGATTTTATATTAACTCTTTGTATAATAATAATAATTGTATGAATATAAAGTAAAAATTATTAATATATAATATATAAATTTAATTTAAAAAATTCCCCATTATGGATTATTTTAATAAATTAAAATGGAGAAATATTATGCACTTTAAAATTTCTTTTAGAAAAAAACCATTTTTTAAACCTGAAAATAAATTTTTAAAAAAGTACAATATAATGTTGATTAAAATGTAATTATATAGATTAAATATTAATAAATAATAAATATTTTACTTTAAGATATAACTGGGAATTTAAATTAATTAATTAATTTAATATAAATGATTGTTTTACAAAAATTACTTATTTTCACTATGCACTGAAAAATCAATATTTTCTGAACAATCCTAATATTTCACTATAAGTTAATTTTGACATGATGATTCCAAAAATGATGTTCATTTTATCAAATAAATTTTCTAATATACCAATAAATTATTTATAATATTTTATCATAAAAATCAATAAAACTTTTTTGAATAAAACATATTTAAAATGAATATAATTAATTTACTAAAAATTGATTGATTATTTACTTAGATTTTATAAATTTATATTTTGTATGAAACTTATTAGTATATTTCATAAAGTTGTTAATACTATCCATACCCACCTATTTAAATTCTATGTTATAATAGTCATATTTAAAATAATATTATTTAGTGGTTCATTTAAGCTCTGTGTCGCGTGTCATGTACGCTATTGAAAAAACTAGTTGTTTTTTATAACCCAAGATAAAGGGTATTGTTTATAATGAAATCTATGTAAAAATATATATGAATTTGAAAAAAAATCATAAAAGCTTTTGATTTTATAAGACTACCACTATATTATAACACTTATTACTAGAATTATAAAAACATAATGGATTCCTCCTATAAAATTACTAATTATTTATGATATTTGTGTTATCACTCTCTAATATCAATGCTTGATATTATCTTAAATGCACTTCCATCAGACACCACTTGTTAAATAGATTGGAATCTCTTAAAAAATTGAACTCTTCATATAATGACAAACTTTAAATCTTATATTAAACATTATGAAATATTCAAATGATCTTCTCCCCTTTCATGAAATCCCATTATAATTAGTTCTATACTTTTTCATTACTTATAATTATTTTCCATATGAATTTCATCTACCGCATGATCCTATATGAGAAAAAAATTCTAATATGTAAGTATAATAGGGATATGGGTATTTAAAATAATATTTAGTTATAGTAATGTGGTTAGTATTACTAGAAAAACTCTTTTATATCCCTTTATTTTCAACATTATTCATATTGAAATTTCATTAAATAATACCACTTGCATAGAATTCAATTATCCACAAATGATATTTATCATACTCTATAATTGTTTAATATTCTACAATTAAGGTGATATTTATTACATGTATACAATGATCTTTATTTTTCTATATTTTGAGTCTTTTAATAGTGATACAAGTATTTCCATGTTTCTCATATTTTATATTTAATTTGATGAAATTAAATCCATATTTTCTTCTTTGTTCCTGAGAAACAGATTGTTCTTACAAACAATATTTTCTTCCCTTTTTTCTAAAGGAAATAAATTTCTACATTTATCCTTCATTAAAATTTTTGTTACAATAATTTTTAATATTTCTAATATTATCACAAATAGAATATCACACAAGGAAATCAAACCTCTCATTTTCCATACAATGTTATGATACTCGTAATGATTTCATAAACTTTTATATCTCTATGGCATCCATACTATAGGGAATCCACCCTGGGGTTTAATCACTTGAAAAAAATCACCTAACAATTACATATAGTGGAAACCATGTCATTTAAAAGGACTCCCTAAAATTTGTGTACAAGAATATAGGAAACCAAAAACCCTACTCACTACACTAAGTCAAACCTCACACATACTAAAGAGAAATAATACCTAAAAAAAATAAGTACAAAAATAATAAAGTAAAAGACACAAGAAGTTATATAGTTGAGACATTTTATCCTTTATCCTTAAGATAATCACTACTACCACTTTATTATAATCAAATATTACAATAATTACTCTTCAACTAATGAAAATAATTTAGCAAAGAATAATAATAGATATTAAAAATTATTAAATTATCTAAAAAATTTAATATCATAATAATTATGCACATGTTACCCACTTAACTTTTGAGGAATAATACTTCTAGTCAAGTTATTTATACCATCCTCCTATCTTAATAGAAGTCCCTCTATTTAGAATGGGGACGACAGATCTCAAGTAATAATATAAACTTGACCACTTGTACAAGTGAATAAACTAAGTTATATTTTCTCTTATAACATTGATTAAATATATATCCACATCACCAATAATACATAAATCCATCAAATGTTTTTAAATACTGTATAATCTTCCATCTATTAGAGATATTTTGTGGCCACTCCCTGAACCCCACAGATGATATATTGTTTTGCCCACTTTGTTGATCTATATTACTCAAAATATAAGTAGGATTCATATCCCAAAAATCTACCATGTGAATAATAATTTATTGAACATATAGAAACTCTCCAATTATTATGAATAATTAAACACTTCACCTTTAATTAAAGTAAGAAAAATTTTATTCGAAAGAAACAATAATATAATGAATATAGATTTATTCAAGAAAGTTAATAAAACCTATTTAATTATTTTTGATTTTAATTTTATGAAATCAATTTAATTTTTGAATCCATCATGTTGGGATTTACTTGGGTTAAAATTTTCAGAAATTTCAGAAATAGTTGTTTTTTTGGGTGAATAGTTAAAAATACCGATTTTTCAATGTTGTTAGTTTTAAGAAATTATAATGATATAAGAATGAATTAAAGGTTATTAAACCTATTTTATAGAAAAAATATATTTTATATTTAATAATATATATATATATATATAAATAAAATAAAGTTGAACTTAGAAATCTATGTTTAACAACTTAGAAATCTTTGTAATGTTTTTATTCAAATAAAAAAGTATCTTTTATTTTTCTCTCTTAATCAAGTATTCCCAAAATTAATTTAGGTTTTGGATTAAGTTTAATGAAATATAAATTTATTTTAATTTAAAATAACCTAATTAATTTATTTGGAATCATCATAGTACATCATTTTTCTATAAAATAATTTTTATGCTTAAAACCAACATTTTTTGTAAAAATGGGGTTTCATTGCATTTTATGAACTTATATTAAGATTTATTTATTCATATTAAAAGAATTGAATATTATAAAATATATTACATATTTTTAATCATTTTAATTAATACTAGGTAATGAGTTCAACTTATTTTTGTTCATAATGAATTGTCACCATAGTAAAAACATACCACTATGTTAGGGGTTAAAAAGGTTTTATGATGGGGTTAAATTAAATAAATAAGGGTTAAAATTGAATAACACTTGTATAAATCCTATTAAGTGAATTTATTTTGACCATATATAATCCCATATTCTAAATTAATCCTATTTTGTTCCATGTTACCATGAGAGTGGCTTTATTATATTTTAATGTTCTTAATAATTACAAGTTTCCCTCTCACAAAACTTATAAAAGGGAAGCTTATACCCTATATTATCACCACTTATTAAGAACTATTATCTAGACCAATACTTTCCCAAATATATTCCAACATTCTTACAAAAAATTTTCAAGTTTATTTCTACATAAAACTAATTTAAATATTAAATAAACATATAGGAATAATTTTATAAGTATATTTACAATATTGATATGTTTTTTTATTAATGTCACATCCATTTTATTTCTTCTTTCCACTATACAAAAAATGAAAACATCGCTCGTGTGTACGTGTGATCTATCATCTCCATGTAGTGGTGTAATTCGTTTTTCATCAATGCTTCACTTGTATGGTTATAAAGACGAATTTAATGAATTTATATTATATTTATAACATTATTATGATTATTAAAATATAATATATCATCTTTATTATTACTATTACATCTGTTTGAAAATGATAAAATCGCTCACTTATATGTGTGAACCACCACCTCCACAAAGTAATAAAATTTATTTTTCTATTACCACCAGGAATGGATGATTATAAAATGTAATATAATGAATAAAAATATATTCCTGAAATTATTAAAATTATGGATATTATTTAACTATTTCATAACACCTTTTACCAAGTTCAAGATACCAAAGTAAATTTGGAGGAATTAACTGAACAACCTTAAGTGGTCTACGTAAGCAAGAACTATACAAAGAATGGATGTCATATGATTATAATAGAAACTTAAAAAATAAATTATACATTAAATTTGTTCCTAATGAAGTATTTAATTAATTAAAATTTATTATTTTGGAGGGTATAATGTTCCCAACCAAGAAGGAATCCAAGGTAAGGGTTTTTCATCTTAATTACTCTCTCTTGGGATACATTTAATAATATAATAATAATTTAATTTATATAGTGTATATAATTACCATTTTAAATAATATATAATTATTTATTATCATTTATTTTATTTAATTTTTGAATTTTTCTATCAATTTTAAGGAGTTTTGATTTAAAAGTTATTAAATCAATAAATGTTTATTTTATAATTTCATTATTATTCAAAATTGTTCAAGATTAAATTTATATTGGAATAATTATATGCTCTTTGTATTCTTAAAACCCACATATTTTATTCTCCTATGGTAATTTATATGTTTCCTATATTTTTATTCAAATTTTTCTCTCTTTGGTACTCAAATACAAAGAGATGTTTTTAATCTATACTGGCCTTATTTATTCTTATGGGTTAGGAATACTTTTATTCCATGTTGATATTGTATAAAATATTTTAATAATGATATTTTATATTCTATAAATATTTCTTAAATTAATTTTAACCATATATGACGTTATTTTTAAGGTTTTATAAAGGAATATATTTAATGATTTACGAACAAGTCATTTTGGACTTTTTCCAAAAGTGTGAAAGAAATGTTATTTTTATTATATATAGAATAAATGTATTTTCTCAGCTCTATAACCATTATTCAATATTTATATTCCTATACATATTTGAATTTTTTTATAAAAAAATAGTTTTTTCATTATTCTATGATTTTTTAGCTTTTAGATTAAAATTAAAAGGAATTAGTTTTCAAAAGGTTGAAATGAATTTTGAAAATGATACATAAATTCATTTTTATAACAATGTAATTAAATATTTATGTAAAATTATTTTTATTTATTCACTACAATTACCTTATAAATTTACCAAAATACATTATTTTATTTTAAAACTTCATTTTTAATGAATCTATGGTTTATTGTCATCCTTTTATTGATTTATTAATTGTACTTTATTTTTTGATCATTCACTTTCTTGTGATCATGTTATCTATCACTATCCATTATTCATTATAAGTTATTTTTATCCTTTATATCCATATTCTTTTTTATCATGGATATATATCATTTCAATATTTTCTTAACCATATACCATTACTAAATATGATATTAGTTGAAAGATTCTTATTAATAATTTTATTTCAATTATTAGAGATATATTTATATTCTATATTGCTGATTAAATATAGATATTTATTTATTGATAAGGAATATTTATTATATATTATATTTATAATTCAATATATGATGAATTAATTGGATATATGTATGTAAGGGGTTGTTCTGGGTTATAGTTATCCCGTTGATGTATCGATAGGTCTCAGGTGGAAAAAAGTTGGAAAAATTACTTGATTATTAGGTGTATGCCTACCCATTAATTTAAATTTATTAACCTAAGGCCCTGATGGTGTGATTTATAATGTATTAGTATATTTCCATGATAATAATATCATAATTTTAAATTTTTTTATTTCATTCATTAGTATTTCAATTATTATTTTCCATATGATTATTCTGTAGATATTTTCCATGGATATATTCTTAAGATAATGTTATTTATTAAATTGAACATGTGTTGGTTATCCACTATAGCATATTGTTAATGAATTATCTAATCATGATAGTATCCATTATGCACTTTCCATTATTGATCATTTTATCTGAACATTTATTATGTTTTCCTTTCCAAATAATTTGAAGTAGGAATCTTGGAATGGGTTTTTAGGACAAAAGATTGTTTTTCATGCTATGTTTTATTTTTCCAATATAATAAGAAAATAATATATATATCTAGTATCATAAGGATGCTAAAATGATTGATTTTTTATATTATTATCCCATGTATCTTTTAAAAATGTAATAAAGTAATCACCCGTTCTAGGTAACTAGAGTTTGGGTCTTTATAGTTGGTATTAATGGATGTTTAGTAGGAACCTTGAAAGATGGATTTTAAAAGAACATAGATAAAAAAATCATTAAGTTGATCCATTTGAATATTTGAGAACATTCACTAACATATATATTTTTATTCCGTAAATAAATATACATGATTCTAGGATTTAATTATATATCTAATATTATTTATAAATGATACATATTGTTAGAAATGGAAATCATATCAACACCCATAGCCATTGTAGGTATTGTACTTATGAGAAATTATATACAATGGGTTTTTAGTTTATCATATCGTAGTTATATTAGGGAAGCTAACTCAAGTTATAACAAATAACCTTACCTATATGGGGAAACCTGTTGGTCCATAGCACGATGCACCTATGTTAGATTGATTTATCTGATAGAATCTGTAATACTTTAATAGAACTAATAATACATTGGTATATGAGAAATGGATCAAACCCTTGAAATTTTTTTCCAAGATTTATGAAGTAATTACAGGGAAATGTTTTTCTTGTAGTATAATTTTTAAAGGACGATATGGATCAATGGTGGCCATATATCCGAAATAATAAGAAAGATGATGAAATAGAAATCATGGAATAAATATCTTTTAATGTGATATTATTAAATAAATATTTCCCTTGAGGGAAAAGAACTAAAATAGAGATAGAGTTCTACAATCCAAAGCAGATGGATAAATAAAGTGTTTCTAAATGTGATACTAAATTCACAAGTTTAACAAGTCTTGCAATGGACTACATATATAATATCAAAGTTAATATTGACTATTCCTTTTTTTAGGATTAAGACCAGAATTTTAAGGGAATTTTTCTCCCTTAAAAATAATCATATGATGATATAGTATCATATTCTATCATGGAAAATAAATACCTTTCTAGGTCTTATGTCTTTTTGAGAAATCAAAAAAAAATCTCATCTGAGCACCAAGGAAAAATTCATGCATCAATGATGAAGAAAAGATATATGTGAGTTCTACAATGTGATAATTGTCGAAAGAAACATCCTAGTGAATTATTATAGGAAATTTTTGTTTGTTAAAAGTGTAGAGATAAGTTTTATCTAACTCATTAATTCATGGAAAATAAGGAAACCTCTGGTATTCAATAATTCAAGAGCAATGATATAGGTAATTATTTAATACAATGCCAAAATTATTAAGGGAAACTACCATAAAAGAGGCTACATGTAAGGCCAAGATTATGAAAATTCTATAGCTAAAGTTAATGTTACTAAATATGCGGTGGTATATACTTTGATCACAAACTAAAATTTACTTAATGATTTATTTGATTCTGGATCTTCAAATTATTTTATATATTCTATGTTCTCCAATAACATTAAATAATTACCTATAACATTAAGAATAAATTTTTCAATCAAGACTCCTAGTGGAAATATTTGTGAAAAAAAGATATTATATTCAACCCTAATTATGATGCATAGAAATACCCTATTTTCAAACATAGTTGTAATACCTATGGTTGAATTTGATAAAAAACATTGTTTGGATTTTAAATTATAATGTGAAAATTTATTTCCAAGAGAAATAGATTATTATTCCTGAAATAGGTGTATAATAACTTATCTTCAAAGTGGATACTTTATCATCTAAATAATGTCAGGATCCACCTCTAGTAGCGCTTCTTAATGAAATTATAGGAGAATAAGAGAAGACACAACTAATGTATGGGAAAGGTAACTATAATATAAAAGATTTATCCAATATGTAGGAATATAATGGTATGTTTCTTGAAGTGTTACCTATAAATCCAACCTAGAGTTTAATAAAAAGGGATTCATTCAACCTAGAGTTTTATATTGGGGATCCCATGATTTTTATAAATAATGGTGGGTCTATATTGTTGCACATTAATTATAGGGAAATCAATGCCATTACTATAAATAAAAATTATCATCTACCTTATATTTATGAATTGTTTGGTCAAATTGAAGGATCTAAATATTTTTCAAAGATTAAATTTTTTTCTATGTATCATAAATTTTGAATAAAAAAATAATATATTCCAAAGTCAACATTTCATATAAGGTATTAATTTCACGAGTTTAAAAAAAATTTCATTATATTGACCAATTCACCCTATTTTTTTCTTGTTCTAATGAATATATTATTCAAATATTATCTTGATAATTTTATTGTTGTATTTATCGATTTTATTTTATTACACTCTAAATTATATGAAGATAATAAAATCCATTTCATAATCATTATTAAAACTCATAGAGGGAAGATGATAAATAGGAAATTTATTAAGTGAGAATTATAGTTTTAAGAAATTTATTTTCATGGAAATATTTTCCCTAAGTATGTAATATTATTTGATCCTTACTATCAGAGTTTAATATAATCCTACATAGAAAAATAGAACCAAAATACATAGTTTCCTTGGATTAGTGGTTACTATCAGTTCTTTATATAAAAACCTTCTATTTATTGCACATTAATTAATTATTTATTAAATAAATGTACACATAATACAACCTAAAATATCAATAAGTCTACTATAATTTGTAATTATTTACATATAATAACATCTTGAACACGATATTCCACAACATTATTAAAAACATCCTTAACATTCTTCTAAAATTCCATGGATTTTTTAACTGCATGAGATAAACCGAGGAAAATCATAAGAAAGGGGTAAACTATTAATCCTAGCAAGTGAATAAACATATAATAACATGAAGATAATAATAAAATTATAAAATTAATATCAATGGGTTATAAAAGGAATCTGAATAATAAGGAATTATATAGCATGATAATCATAACATGTGAAATATAAAAACAACTTATAACACTACATCATAAACATAGGTTAAGGATAACTACCAATACATCATGAAGTAAAAAATCCAATAAAGGTATCATGTTCACTCCCTATCCCAACATGGAATCTCATGAGACTAAACATATACAATGAATTGGAGTGATATATAATTCTAGGCGCACCTGTTACTTTCATTTCATTATCATGCTTAAGTGTGGTACATAGATCATGAAAAATGGATTAATTCATCATCATATTTTATTCCATGATTTTGTTTTGTAGAATAAATACATGTAATTCCCAAGTAAAATAAGTTTAAGTGTATAAATGTGATAACCGTTGATTGGTAATTATTATGGTATTCACTACATAATTCTTTTTCCATGGGAAATTGTGGTGAAATTTCGGTAGTATAATAACATCTCTTAAAGATTCATAAAATGGTTCGATGAGAGAGAAATGGCTATCTCATAATTTTTACATAAAAATGGGAAATAATAGGGACCTGTAAATATATATCCCAACATTAGTAATTGGAAATAGAGGGCATAAGAAAATAAATAAACTTGAATAAAGAAGAGAAGGTGAGGATCCCCTACAAGAGAGTGTGACACCAAATTCTTTGGAAGATATTATTTAGAGCATGGGGAGCCTTGGGAGGAATATAGATAGGGTAAGGAAAATTAATTATGTTATAAAAGTATTTTTAGTGAATAAAAATGGGATATTTATGTAGAGACCCGTATCTTGATGTACATTGACATTACATTACTTTTGCGGAATACTTAGTACATTAAAAAAACACACACACAAGGACCGTAATAGTTTAGTGTCTTTGGAAACTCGGACTATAATCTTCTAATCGTGGTGAAAGATCTTCAAAATCTCCCATAAAGATCTTCTTTTTTTTTACCTAAAACCTTTCTTTATATCCTGGGGAAAAGAAAACATAAAAGAGTGAGCTCAAATGCTCAGTAAGGTTAAACAAAATAAATATCAATCACATCATATTCATAAGAACATAACATTTTGGAAATCATAACCTGCAAAAGAGAGCATAATTTCATAATCATGGGATAAATCATGGAAGTGAAAAAGTAATCCCAATAATCATAACTTAAAACATGAAACTTTGTGGCATACACACATAATCATAGATAATCATTTTTTGTTA
The DNA here is from genome assembly GCA_963277665.1 of Viscum album. NCBI lineage: Eukaryota > Viridiplantae > Streptophyta > Magnoliopsida > Santalales > Viscaceae > Viscum > Viscum album. The sequence goes on from OY728137.1 coordinate 1,524,164,692, forward strand.
GTCAAGACTAATTGCGAAGACTATCTTAGTGGACAAAGTCCCTTTCTGAATCGAGTAACCCTCGTTTCAGTCCTGTTTCACTGAACCGGTATAACCTACCGTTCCAGCCCTGTCTATCTCATGAGATATAAAATCATTCCCCAATGCATTGGAGGGAGATATAGGTCCCACCCATCTAATAATGATACCATTCTTATGTGTTCCACAAAATCATAAATCATACATCATTTCATAACCCATGTAATAAAATGGGATTCTTAAACATCATGCCATCATAATCCATAAACAATTGATATCATTTCATCATAAGAAAACTGAAACCATTTAAATCATAGAGACATTTTACTTGAAACATACATATCAAATAACGTCATCTTAGATGGAAAAATAGTTTAAAAAAAAACACTTGAAATGAATTCTTGAGGAAAATATCCTTTTTTTCTTTAAAAACATTTTTCCTTTCTTAACATGTCATAAAACTTTAAATTAAAATAAGTTGATTAAAAATAAACTTGAAAACTTGTAAAGTAAGATTCTTGGAAATAATGTTTTAAAAATCCATTCATTCCGTATACGTTAAAAAAACATTCTTCGTACTTTTGTCGGAAAAGTCAAAAAATCACCTCGTACGAAAAAGCGACAAAAGATTCCTTTCATATTCTTTACTAAAAACTCACCGAAGGGTAAAAATGGATTTAAACAATTGTAGGTGGATGGAAGTAATATTACATATTGATGAAACATGGACGTGGATGATAAAATACACCCTAGTAAATACTTACGAATAAACAATCTCAGATAAAAATGAGATTGTGATATTTCCCTTACCTTAGGTCCGATTTGGTTTGTTCGTGTCCGAAGCTCCTCTTCTTTGGAACGCCTCTTTGAATCCTCCACTTAAGGAACTAATATTGGTCTTTGGAGAAGACCAGGACCTCTAGGATTATTTTAGGGAAGTGGAGAGGAGAAAATGGCAGGGGTTGGCCGAGCTTGAGTGCTCAAATTGGTGTGAGGAGGAGGGGGAGGAGGTGCCCTTTTATAAGGGAGGAGAGGGGAACCTTAGGAATATCTCAAAATATTATTTTATATTAAAGTAAAAATCGGTTTATAATGGTTCCAAAGGGTCTTATTTCAAAGCTAAAGTGGGGATGGGTCGAAATCCTATCAACCAATAGGATTTAGACAAGTTTAGGGTATTATTTTAACCTTATCAATTAGATTTAACTCCAAGTTAATTAATTTAACTTTTACCGTGTCTTTTTGTTTTCTTTCACTATATGGTTAATACACTTACTATAACATGCCAAACGAACCCCAAATTTTTTATTATTAATATATATATCCTTATCTAAGTAATTTAGCCGAACCTTAGATTTTTAAGAATAAAATAACAATTAATAATATAATATTTGATTTAAAAACTATTTTGTGTCAATTTTGACACTATTTGATATATGATTTTTGTGAAAGTCATAACAGAATTATATGTTCGAACCAAGTTGATTAAATAAACACTAATATATCATAGTAACCTAGAAAATTAGTGGAATTCATAAAAAGTCTTAAATTACATTTATTTAAGCATTTATAACATCAATTATGTTAATATTTCCTTAAAAGGGTAATTACTGCATCATCGTTGTGTCATAAATAAATTAATTTATTTAAAGTCTACAAATTATAAATAAAATATCATTATGTAGGAAATCTTTTTAGCTTTCTAATGAATATTTATAGTCTAATTTATCTTATGTATAACCCCATATTAAAAATATTTTAGTTATTAAACTTTGATTTTAACTATTTTAACTATTCATTAAATAATATAATATTAAATGTCATAATCTAATCCAAGTGGACCTAAATGGTCATATTATATTCATAAGGTTGTTTTTGGTCGAATTACACTTATCCAATAGAATTAGGACATGTGTTAGGGTAATAGTAATATCAAATTTACCCTTAGTTACCCTATTTACTATTAACTGTGGTAAAAAAAGTAAAAAGTTACTATTCACCAAAAATTATTTTAATCTCATTGAACCACATTTTACTTACTGACATCAACCGTGTCTCTCAGATTTTTGAAATTCCATTTACAGAAGCGGTAAAATTAAGATTTATGAAGAAATTAATTTTTTTAACTACCACTTAGTAGTTTCACTATTCATCAAAAATTGATGTTTTTCAGAACAATGCCAAAATTTCATCCTAAGCTATATTTCATATTCCGAATTCAAAAATGAAGTATATTTTACCAAATTCATATCATAGAATTTGCATTAATTAATTTTATAATTAAATCCCGCTGTTAAAACAAATATCGTGTTTTTAAGAAACAATATCTATCAAAAGATTGACACTTGATTATGTCTGGTTTAGATGTGAAATTACATCCAATGACCAAAATTGTATTAAATTGTAAAAATATATTCTAAATATACTTTAAAACCACTCAAATTAATAATTTATCACTATTAATTATTTTGATTAAAAAAGTTGTTTTTAATTATAATTTAGTAATTTTCACTATTCATCAGAATATGAAAGTTATTCGAAAAGTACCAAAATTTCACCTTAGGCTAAATTCGATACTCCGAATCCAAAAATGAAGTTCATTTTGAAAAATAAGATTTACAGAGTTTTAAACAGTGGTTATTACTATTCATAACGGCTAGTTTTAATAATATTTTAATAGCATATCGTTGTTTAGTGAAACTCGGTATTGCGTATTACACACACTATCGAGGAAGGTCGTGATTGCGTGTAATGAAAGGCAAGTCAAGGATGCGTGTTGTGCAAGCTCCTTTTGGTGTAGCGTACAACACAAGACTTTAATAAAATTAAAAAGAATATTTTTTTATAAAATCTTGGGCTGTTACAATTTAGTTGTTTTATATAGGAAATGAGTGTGGATTTATTTATTATTTCTCAAACTTAGGTTTCAGACTCTATATAATAAAATATCCAAAACCACATACATTATCATGGGGTTTGCCCATATTTTCTACCAAATGGGATTTTTTAGATTATTTTATATGAAAAGGTGGTGATCGTAATAAAATAATACACTTGCTTATGTGGAGGTGAGTCATATTGTCAAAGAAATTGTTTTAAAACCTTAAAATATATTAATGGTTTCAGAGGATTCGTAAGGGATTTATACAATTAGTAAAAAATACATAAAATAAAATAATTTTATACTCTAAACATATATTTGGTCATGAATACCATTTATAGTATTTATTACATCACTTTTGGATCATTATGACATGTTATAATACAAAAATTATATTTATATAATATTTAATATTTACCCAAAAAATCAACTGTCTCATAAAATTATAAAAAAATCACCATTGGATAATTTTGACATTATAATTAAAAAATAATATTCCTTTTATCTAAATAATTTTCTAAATATTTGAATTTTATCTTTTAAAATAAAATTTACATTTATTAAGAAATGCTTGGTTTTTTGAGAATAACTATTTTCAAACCCTTATTAAAATTAAATTTGACTTCATAAAAATTGTATCAAAATTAATATTTAATAAAAATTAAATAATAGTAATATTTTATAAAAATAATATTTCTTTAATAAAATGGTTAATTCATCAAAATAAATTCTTTAATTGGATTTAAATATTAACCAAAAATACTATATTTGTTTTATTATATCAAAATAAAAATCATTTATAAAGTAACCATAATAGGATGAAAATATAGTAATCATTATGTAAAAAATAATTTAAATACTCATAATTCCATGGGGTTGATACATATCCCTTTTATACACCATAAACTCCCTAAGAGGAAGGTGTGTGATGGTGATACTTTAATTGGGTGGTTCGACATACATGGTTTGGGTCATGATCTCGATGAGATTAAATTTCTCCCATAAATGGTTTCACTAATGATCAAGTTGTTGGATCTAATCTTGGTCTTGGTCAAGGGAAAATCCCAGTGATTCTATCTCCCTCCTAAGGTCTAATAAATGGGCTTCATAGAGTATGATCATACAAGTTGTGGTCATCACTTCCCTTTTCTATGTCAATTGGGTTTGTTAAAATCCTATAATTATACTAATTATCTGATCCATGTTAAATGAATATATTATCATTAGGAATGATACTTAATGGTATTTTAAATTCAATTGAATATATTAAAAAAAAATAAGTTCATGTGTTTTCTATAACCATATTACATAATAAGACATTTAATTAAATAAAAAGGGAAATTTTATTTATAACAGTTCATATCATTAAAATATCTACCCTTAAGAAAATTCAACATAAAAAATTTCATTTCCCACAATAAAACAGATGAGGGTACCTATGTTTCATCACCTCCCCCGGTTCCCACATTGGTTCGTCAAACTTTTGGATTCTCCACAACACTATAACTAGGTGTATTGTCTAATTTCATTGAAATTTATCTCTACAATCTGAGATATTTATTGGATTCTCTTCATATGATAGATCATTATCCAATGCTATCACTTCTATATTGAGTACATTTGAGGTGTCTAGTATGTAAATTCTCAAAATGGATACATAGAATACATTATTTAATTGAGATAAGCTAGGTGGGAGTGCTAGTTAGTAGGTCACCACTATAATGCGATCAAGGATATCAAAGGGGAAAATGTATCCTAGACTAAGATTTCCCTTATTCCAAAATGTCATCACTTTATTCTATTTAAATATATATAGGAATACAATTTCTCAGATATCAAACCCTAGGAATCGTCGATGTTTGTCAACACTGTTGTTCTATAGACACTAATCATCCATGATGTGTTGCTAAATGTTCTTAACATTTTCTACTGTTTCTTCAATCATTTCAGGGACTGGTATTTTTTATTCCCAAGATTCATCCCAAAATGTTGGTGTTCTTTAACTATTCTAATAAATGGATTCATATGGATCCATTTGTATGCTCGAGTGGAAACTTTTGTTGTAACAAAACTTGACTAGAGGAATTTGTTGTTCTCATTCTCCTTTGAAGTTACTCGAGTATGATCTCAACATATACTCATGTGTTTTGATATCTCTGTAATGACCCAAAGTTTCATTAATGGAAACTCCCTCTTGATCCAGTTAAATGTATCTTTATGAAAAATGTTTTTATAATATGTCAACTTATTTGGTTTTATGTTAAGAATTTTGACCATTGTTAATATAGCCGTTGAACAGTGACCACATGATTAGTATAAATATAGGACCTTAACAAATCCAATTTACTCAGACAAAGGAAGCGATTGCCTCATCCAGTAGAATTTCCCCATACGAAGCCCATTTGCCAGAGCTCAGAAAAGAGGTGGCGTCTTTGGGCTTCTCCCTTGACCAAGCCCCAGCTGAGCTTCATTATGTCAAGCTTGAACGGGACCATCTACGGGAAAAGTGGAAGTTGACAGAGATTACCACTCGAGCGATGTTATCTGAGCCGCCCCAAGAGTCTGTCACCATCACACAACTTACCCTTAGGTCTTATGCGGCTGTTTTAAGAGATCTATGTAATAAATAAGTAGTACTATGTTCATGTACATTATTTTTTTGTATATAATAATGAATATAATTTCTAGCCATTTTTGATACATTGTAAATAGTTTTTAAAGTACAAATGGTGTTTTTAGTTATTATTTAATTAAGAAATATATTTTATTAAATTAAGGTATTTTTGAATTATATAATATTTTAATAAAATAGTAATCTTCTTATTAAATTAATTTTTATTAAATATAAATGATCTTATAATTTTATGAATGCAATTAAAATGTTATATTAAGGTTTGAAAGCCATTTCTGTCAAAACCCGTGAATTTTCGATAAATGTCTATTTTTATTTTAAAAGTGAAAATTCACATATTTAGAAAATTATCTAGATAAAATAAATGTTATTTTTGGAATCAGGACGTCAAATTTTCTAATGGTGAATTTTTCATAATTTTATGAGACAGTCAAATTTTTGGGTAAAAATTAAATACCGTTTAAATATAGAATTTGTTTTATGACATCATAATGACCCAATAGTGATGTAATAAAATACTATAATCTTTATGTTCGGCCAATATATGTTTTACCATTAAAAAAATCGATTTTGGGTTTGTTTGACTTACTTTTAAAAGCATTAATGGACCCCTCAAGACATATTCAACACTTTGCCTTTTTAAATTAATTTCCATGGGAGTGTGACTCACCTCCACATAAGAAACCATAATATTTTAATAATTTCGGACCTTGGACATGTAAAATATTGATTTTATCTTCCCTTTTCCAAAAACCATGGGCAAAAACCATGGGATGGTTTGTGGTTTGGATTAATTTAATGTAAGGGTACCCAAACCAAAATAACAAAGAATTCCCTCACCTTTCCTATATAAACCCACCCAAGATCCCACTTCCTCCTCACTAAAATCCATTGGAGTTCATCCAAAATATTCCCTAATCTCTCTAGAATCCTCCCAAGGTGCCCCAAGCTCCCAATAATCCTCTCACAAGCCTCTCTCTAGCCTTTGGAAGCACACTTCCAAGTAAGGGTTTTTTCTTCCTTTCTCATTTTTGTCAATTTTCTTTAAGTTGTATTGAACGTTTTAATTTCAATTATGAATGTTGGGGTATGGTTTCTCAACTCCCCCATACTGACCTATTATTTTTTTAATGATGGGAGACCCCTTTATCTCTCATTAAATGCCTCCCATGTACACCCGTTACTATGCCGAAATTCCGAAAGGAACTTCTCTCTCATCTTTTACTTTCAAGAAATAATTTTGTATCATGGATCTATATTCCATCACAATTGTTGGGACATGTATCTATATGACCTCCTTAATATACATTACATGTAAATATGATGAGTAACCCCTTTCTATCTCATCAACCATTTTCATGAATTCTTATGTCACGTCGTTACGCTGCCGAAATCGCACCGATTTTCTAAGACAATGCCATTGTGTTGTGGATACCATGACCATTTATCCATCAAGGGTATCCACCTTTATGCACATTTACTTATTTATTATAAAGTTTCATGTATGAATTCCACATTCATTTTTCGTGTAATAAATGATTATGTTTTATGAATCAATGTTTTATGATCCATGTGGCACACTAATGCATGAAATGCAATGTTTAACAAGGGTGCGCCCTTATAGCGCTCCAATGCATTGGGTAAAGTATAGTATCATGATAAGTCATGTGCAATGAGTGTTTACTCATGATAATTCAATTGAAATGATGGTTTACTCGTTCTTCATTTGCAATGAGGGTTTACTCATGCTTTGTGTGCAATGAGCCTTGGCTCATGCTAATTCCATGTTAAGTATTGTTGCCACATTTCCATGTTATGATTATCATGATTTATCATGCCTATATGTTCATGTTTCTTTTATGCTCTATTGATATTCCTATTGTGTAACATGTATTTTACTCCTCATGTTATTCCATGTGTACTCCCTTATTGGGCTTTATAGCTCACCCTTTTCTTATGCATGTCCTCAGGTTATCCCATGCAATGCTAAGTACGAGGGAATGTAGTGGTCATGCAAAGGAAGTTTTCAATAAAGATGTTGTATTTCATGTTTTATGTTTTTATGTAATGATCCTAAGCCCCAAAGACACTAAACCTCTCGATCTTCTTTGTTGTATCAAGTGAAGTTTTATGTAATAAAGCATGTTTAAGTTGTAATAAAAAGCAGGGTTGTCATAATCTCTGTTAGACTAGACATTAGTTTTAGGGTGATAAACCACAGTGAAGTTTAAATTAGTATTCAAAGCATGTTGGAGACTCTTCCAAAGAATAGAGGTGAATCTTGGATCATGATAGGATACAATTTTTATATATACACCATGTAGCCTTACAACTTCTCTGATGTATATATGTGCATGTTGATCAAGTGATAAATATCCTCAAATTGTAATGAAGTGTGAAATATTTTTAAGACGATCCACCACAAACCATATTGAATTATTCTCTCTTGATGTCTTCAGAAGACTAGTGACAAAGTCCATTGTGATGTTTTCCCATTTCATGTAGGTATGGGTAATGGATTCATCAATCCTGTGGATTTTTTCATTTCATTTTTCACTTATTAACTTATTATAAATCTTGATGTATATCCTATGATATAATTCCTCATATCATCCCAAAAATAGTGTTCTCAGAGATATTGCTACATATTGCTTCTTCATTGGTGGATTCAGAAAGTTGAACTATGTGCATCATCCAACAACTCCTTCTTTAACTCATGATTTGATGGTACACATACTCATGATCCAAATATCACAAATCCTTTATTAACATTGAAATTCAAGGATTTCCTTTTTTAGTCTATACTTTATTCTGAATTCTCACATAATATCTTTGATAATCTGTTATCCTCTCTAGAAGGGACAGTTGGGAAATCATTTGTGAATGTATTGATGATGTTCCTTCTATTGTGTCACGAACCAAATCTAGTCGCCACTAAAACCAGCAACAAAAACAGCCTACGAAAAGACCCTAAGGGTGTTATTGATCCCCATTGGCTGACACAAGTTCCCGGGTATCATAAAATAAGAATTGGTAATGATTTACCCGAGTTTATAAACTTAAAATAACAAAAGAATCCAATAAAACGAATCTGGATTTTTCAAACCAAACAGTCATTTACAAAAATTCAGAACATAATTACATATTTTAAAACAACTCAAAAAGACTATAACAAAGGTAAAAACCCAAAAGATAACCACCCGAGAACCCTCATGGTAAGGGTCACCTCCCTCAAGCCATATCCACAAGACTTCACCACAAAGGACCTGCTTGAAACCCAAACCACGAGAACTAAAAACTGTACCCAACCTACGACAACAAAAATAACCAAGTATACTTACAACCAAGGGTGTAAGTAAGGTGTGAGACAATCCCCAGTATGATACCACAACTAAGAGATTCAATGCAATAAACATTCAAAGACGAAAAGCATGCATGTTTTTAAAAACATATAATTTATAGTTACAATTTCTAAAGATGCAACTTAAAAAATCTGTTTTCAAGTGGGATAATTTAAAGAATAAAAAATTTTAAAATAAATTCCATAGATATTTAATTTTATAACCAAATATACCATATTCCAACGGTACGTATAAAGGATCTAATTAGAACAAGTAATAGGAAATAATCCTTAGGAACTAGCTCGTTGTGGGTCCCAGGTACCCCATATCTCAGTGAAAGTAAGCATAAAAAATATATGTTCTCATGAACAATCCACTAGTAGGGAACATACCCATAACCTAGTGGTCCCCAATCATCATCATCATAGTTTAGTTATAGTTGTAAGCATTAATATTGATGAGGCTAAACCCCACGGATTCACTAGCATACTTGTACACATCCACCCTCCTAGATACCCAGGGTTTCCATTTGTGCTCAAACAAGTTCAACATGTCAGGAAATATAATTTTCACATGAAAATATCATTTCATCATAAAAAATTTACCAAAAATCTCACATTTATACCACAAAAGTCACAATATTCCACTTTTTTTTGAAATTGATTTGAAATCTAACTCACACCAAAATAACCCAAAACACTTTTCCCATTTATTTAACACTTCCACAAATCCATTAATTTAATTTATAAAACCATTATAATATATTAAAACTCACATAACAGCCCAATCACATGTTACATAATACATTTTTTCATAACCACAATATATTTTGCACATCACAATCACACAAAACATCCCACATCAATTCCACATCTCTTACACACTTTAGTAAATCTTTCAAACATTTTTGTAAAACATTTCCAATATGGAACACATCATAAAACAACCCCATTACATTGAAAATGTACCATTTCATAATATAAACACTCCAACACATTTTTATAATATGGTTTCACCACTTAAATAAATCATTAAATCTTTCAAATCTTTCATAAAACAATTCCAAAGAGTATACCCAATATTTCCTCATATAACCCATTTCAAAACCATATTTCAAGGAAAAAACAAAAGAAAAACAAAACCAAAGTATAATTTTCATCCCTAGATAAATTTATAAAACCACTTTCAAGTGTTATAAAATCATCTTGGATAATTCCAAGAAAGATACAAATGAAAACAACCATTTTCATAAAATGCTCTCAAGAAGTATAACAAAGTTTTAAAAAACAAAGATATTCCAAAAACCCCATTAAAAGGCCCACATTACACTTAGGAATTAACAAAACACAATTTTCAGCCCCTTTCAACAACTAATAAATCAATTTCATATTTTATAAAACTACCAAAAAAGATACCACATGTGTTACATTCGAAAAGTTCACAACTTAAAAAAAATTACAATTATAAAATTACATGCTTAACAAAATCCCTAAAAAATGGTTTTAAAATAACAAAAAACATATAGGGAACATGAAAAACCAGTAAAATAAGAAAAATAACTCATCAAGGAATGTTTAACTATGGAATCACCTACAAAAAGTGTCGAATCCCTCAAAACATGGTGCAAAACATCAACCGCAACACTGCCGCACCACAAGGAAGATAAATCCATCCCTAGACCACAATATTTGACCCAAAAGACACCAAATCAAACCCTAGGTTCTAATACTGACTTCTGGACATTTTATAGCATAATTAAAGATGGAGGAAACCCTAAGGGAAAGGAAGAAACCAAGAAGAAATCACTTACCTTGACAAATATTGAAGAAATCACCCAAAATACACCAATATTTGAATTTCCAAACATCCAAACATTAAAGGGAGATTGGAAAAAGGTTTAAGAGATCACTTAGGAACTATAATGGGGGAAAAGAGTTAACAATTAAGGAGTTATGAAATAATCAATTTACTTCTTCAAATTTGGGAGATTTGAGAAATTTAGAGAATCTTCATCTAAATTCGAGATGAAACCAAGCTCTAAAGAAGGGTATAAGAGCATGGGAGAGCGCCTTGGGTATGTTTTCTTGGGAGAGAGTTTATATCACCAAACAAACGTAAATATTTAAGGAGATAATAAATAATTAAAAAATATTTTTAGTGCAAAAAATGGGATTTTGGGCAGGCCCAATCCCTTAAATAAAAACCCATATCCATCATGATTATGGATTCCTAAATGGTCCAAATTAATATGTTAGTGTTAATAGATCCGGGGATGAAAAGTAGAAATTGTAATGGTTGAATGTTTTTGAAAAATAAAGGAGTAATAAAGGAATCAAAATTTATTTTTAAATCTGGAATTGAGCTCATGGTTTGGACCAATTCATGAAAACTCACACATTCCTCCATAAAATCTTGGGAAACCCCTAAAACAAAGCATGAATGGAAATTAAATGAAATTTACCTTTAAAATAATTCATTTATGTGACACATTGTGATTATTGTATCCATACTTTCAAAATATAATTAGATCGGATCCCTATTTATTCTTATTAGTGATAGAATTTCCAGATCGTTTCTACATAGAGAGTCTTCCACTTTATTCACTTCCCTAGGATGTCAGTGGATTGATCAGTCATAGTCCTTAATCATCTCTAACCACCTACATTGGAACATATTCAGATCATTATATATGAATATATAATTGAGTCTTTTGTGATCTATATATATTTCATACTTCTCCCTAAAGAGAAATTCCACCATATTTTCCAAGAGAATATCACTACAGCTAACTCCAGGTCATCTATTGGGTAGTTTTATTCATGAACTTTCATATTATTCAAATAATAGGCTATGAATTTGTAATTTTGCATTAACACACAACCCAAACCCTTTTCAAAGCATTCATTAATACCACAAAATGTTCTCCACTTGTTGGTGGTGTGAGTACAGGTGTACTGATATGCCTCATTTTCAAATCCTTGAATATCACTTCACATTCATAATTCCAATAAAACATGACACCCTTACTTGTTTTCATGGTTATATGGTTTTATAATCATGATAAATTTCTCAAAAATCGACGATATTGCCCAGACAATCCAAGGAAAATACAGATATCTATCATAGATACTCACATTGACCATCCATCAATTACTTATATTTTTTAAGGGTCTATAGATATCCCATTAAATGTAATTAAATTCCCCAATAATTATACTTCCTTCAACTATAAGTCTTTTAATTTTCATAAATCTTCTCCCTTCTCAAGGTCTTTAGCACAGTACTCAGATACTCCTCACGCTCCTCCTTGATTTTGGAGTATATTAGAATATCATCTATAAAGAATACCAAAATTTTGTCAAGGTAATATTTAAAGACACTTTTCAAGAATTACATGAATATTTCAAGATAATTAGTGAGTATGAATGGAATTACTATGAACTCATTGTTCTCATGACTTGTACAAGAAGTAGTCTTGGGGTTATCCTCCTTCTTCACCCAAACATGGTAATACCCCAACCATAGATCCAACATGTAGAAGTATTTTTCTCTACATAGTTGATCAAACAAGTCATAAATATTTTTTAGATGATACTTTTTCTTTATTTTGATCTTTTTGATCTCACGATAATCAATGTAAAGGTGCATTTACCCATCCTTCTTCTTGACGAAGAGAACTGGTGAACCCCATGGTGAATAACTTGGGTATATGAGCCCTTTATCCAAATTCTTCTATAGTTGTTTATTTATATCCTCATGTTACCCAACATACATTCAATATAGAGCCTTGGATAATGGAAATTACCCAGGTATAATCTTGATTGAAAATTAAACCTCTTGGTTTGGAGGAAGACTGGGAAATCCCTTAGGAAACACATCAGTGTATTCCCTCACAGTAGGCATGTCATCAAGGATGATTTTTTTCCTTAGACTTGATCATTTGATCTAAATATTCTTTCTCATGAGGTAATAATATCCATTCTTTATAATTTGGTACTAAATAAGATTCATCCTTCTCCTTGAACTTGTACAAAATTAGGGATCAATTCACAATACAGAGAGTGATTTCCTTCTCATGAAAATTTATATTGGATCTATATAGGGAAAAATAATCCATACTAATAATTGAATAAAATTTGACCAAATGGAATATGAATTTTTTATTGGAGAAGTTTAGCCTAAAAATTTTTACAAAGAAGGAGTTATAAACTTGGGATGAATTAATTACCCTATTTTTTATTTTCATCGATATCTCTACTTCCATGCTTTGTAGTGGTGTTTGAATAATTCTACTAAATTTTCATGATGTGAAGGAATGGGTAGAACAAAAATAAAAAATTACATTCACTATTCTTGAATGAATAACTAGTGTACCTATAACCACTTCATTTTCAGGATCCCCCTCAATGGCTGTGAAGGAAAAAAATAAACCTTGCTGCCTTGGTGGTTGTTGGTTGTTTTCAAAAACCATTGGCTTAGTGAATTGGATTAAAAATTGCGGTGGTTCCTTTGAGTTGAAGTAATAAACATTTATCGTAGGGTTGATTGGATCATTCTATTCCTCCATAACATTTTTGTGTTTCTACTATCAACAATAATTAGCTTTGTGTCCTTCCTTCCCAAACCTAAAGCATTTCCTCCTTCACTTTAGGCAATTTTTGGGGGTGTTTCTTTCTGCACCTTTAATAAGTTGGATATTAAAATTTCTTAGAACCATGATATTTATAGATCAGACTAACATACTTAAAATACACTTTCCACTTCTTATCCTAGTGATACCCTTGATATTTTCTAATCTCCATTTCAGCTTTGAGGGAAAATTGGACAATTTTCTCATTGCTACCAAAGTCTCAAATCGTCAGGGATTTTTGTAGACTATTGTTATATCATGAAATTATTGTGAAGTTTTCCTCATACACCCTAATATATTATACATCTTTTTTCTTGAGGTAAAGGGAATCACTTTCCATTTTAAGATGGACAATGTGAGGAAAATATTTATCATTATTTTTTATTTAGAATTCATTCCATCCCATAACGTCAATATCTTCCTCAGGATTAATATTCTTGATCAATGTCCACCGCATATTGTCTTCTCTCTCTATATGATAAATGGGTATTATAACCTTCTCTTGCTCAAAACAATGAAGGATCTAGAAGATCTTATCACTGGAGTAGATCCATTATTCCTTGATTAAGGGATCAAATGATCTATTCAAATTCAGTGGCATTTGTCACATAAAGGCCTCAATAGTAGCATGTTCTCTCTTAGTGAAATTTTTATACTCATCCAAATCTAGGATTCTATTCAGAACCTGAGTCATATAAGAGAGTATCATTATAAATTTCATGATTCCTTCTCCTGTCAGGTAGGGAATATATTGGGAAACTCATCACAATTCTCTTTACAATAATTGTTTACATGTTTCCTCATATTTCCAACCATTGGATAGAATAAAATGAAAATCAAGGATGATTATTTTTAAATTATTAATCACATAAAAAATAATTTAATGACATTAAATTGGTAACTTATAACTTATATTTATTTCTTTAACTTATGAATTTCTAGGATTCAATCTGTGCAATCCATGATTTATTTCCTAACATATATTCTTATGGTAATTTTATATTCCCATAATAATGGTTTTTAATTATATTATGAATTTAAAAAATCATATCCATAGGAGTGACAAACCAGTTGTGTAGTAAGGCCCATTTTCATATACCAAGTTACACCAATTTAGGCCCATCACACCTTGTTAGAGTTATTACCTCTAGGCACATCTGTTCCAGAACCAATTCCACTTATAGTATGAAGATAAAGATGTATTTTATTGATAAAATAATTAATATATACTTACTAAAATTTAAGTACGTTTTCTTAAGCATAGTCTTATCCCCAAGGCTTTCACTATAGTTTTCTAATCATAATTCCAAAAATAACTATGCTATTACACTGATAACAACTATAACAACCCTTCTATTTATTATACATTAATTTATTATTTATTACATAAAAGTAAAAATAATAAAATCTTAAATATTGATAAGTCTTGTATATTTGGGAATTAGGTATATCCCATAGCATCTTAAACATGGGATATAATAACATTATTGAAAACTTCTTTAACATAATTGTAAAATTTTATGGCTTTTAAAACTGCATACGATAACCTTAGGACAAAAATAAGAATGGGGTGACATATAAATCCCATTAATGGAATATACATAGAATAACATTAAGAGAATAATACATTTTATAAAATTCATATAAATGGTAAATAAAAGGAACATGAATAATAAATCGTGATATATCATGATAATCATAACATGGGAAATGTGAAACAACTTAAAACACTGTATCATAAACATAGGTCAAGGATAACTGCCAGAAAATCATGATGGACTAAGCCCCATAAAATAATAAGGTTCAATATATATCCCAACATGATGTATTATGAGACTAAACATTATAAAATGCATTGGATCACTATATAAGTCTAGGTGCACATGTCACTTTCATTTCATTCTCACGCTTAAGTGTGCGACATAGATCATACAACATAGATTCATTTATCATCATATTTTATTCCATGATTAAGGAGTGTGGAATACATAAATTTATATCCTAATTATAAGAAGTATAAGTTTATAAGGTTTAATACCCATTATAGGGATTGGGTAAGGTATTTACTACACAATTGTTTTGGCATGAAAAATCGTGGTGAACTTTCAGCAACATAATGGCATCACTTAAAAATTCATAAAATGGGTCAATGAGAGAGAAATGGGTTTATTGTAATTTTTAAATAAAATGATAAGTAATAGGTGCATGAAAATATATATTCCAAATTTATTAATTGCAATCATAAGGAATAATAAAATAAGAAACTTGAATTAATAAGAGGTGGTGAGGATCCCTTACATGTCTGTGTGACTCCAAATTATGTAGAAGATGTTATTTAGAGATTTGGGGGCCTTAGGAGGACTCTATATAGGGTATGGTAGAGTAAGGACATGATTCAAGGATTTTTAGTGAAGGTAAATGGAATCCTGGGTGGGTTTATTTAGGAGATGAGTGGGGATTTCATTACTATTTCACAAATTTAGGTTTTGGACTCTATATATTAAAAAACCACAAAACTTACAATATATTTTCCATAGTTTCTACCAAATGGAAGTGGTTTATAATATTTTATATGGAAATGGGACTAACTTAATAAAATAAATCCATTTCTTATGTAGAGGTGAGTCATATATTCAAAGAAATGGTTTCAAAACCTTAAAATATATTAATGGTTTTGGAGGATTCATAAAGGATTTATAAAATTATTAAAATAAATAGAAAATCAATTTTATTAAATGAAAAGTATTTATTTGGTCTTATATACCATTTATAGTATTTATTACATCAATTTTTGGTCATTATGATGTCATAATACACAAAGTATATTTATACAATAATTTTTTTACCCGAAAATTCAACCATCTTATAGAATTTAGAAACATTCACTATTCAATATTTTCAATTTTTAGATTAAAAAAATAATATTAATTTTATCTAAATAATTTTCTAAATATGTGATTCTTCACTTTTATAATTAAATTTACATTTATTAAGAAATGCTGTGTTTTTTTAACATAACAGTTTTCGAACCCCAATAAAAATTACAATTGACTTCATAAAAATTATAAGATAATTTATATTTAATGAAAATATTTAATAATAATATTTTGATGAAAAATTATTTATTTAAAAAATCAAATAATTCATCAAAATAAATTAATTAATTTAATTTGAATATTAAATAAAAATACTATTTGTGTTTTATTATATCGAAATAAAAATCATGTATAATGTTACCATAATAGAATGAAAATATATTCATCATTATATAGAAAATAATGTCCATACTCATAATTATAGGGTCTTGATACATATCTCTTTAATACACCAGCAAACTCCTAAAGAGTGAGGAGTGCAGTGGTGAGAATTTCATGGGGTTGTTCAACGTAAATGGTTTGGGTCGTGATCTCGATGAGCTTGAAATTATCCCATAAATGGGTTTTCTCATGCTGAATTTGTTGGATCTTATATTGGGAATGTTTAAGGGAAAATTCTAGTGATTCTTTATCCCTTGGAATCTCTAATAAATGGGATTCATAGGGTACAATCCTACTTGGTAATTCCACCAGTTCATTTGTCTGTGTAAATTGGATTTGTTAAAACCCTATATTTATACAAATCATGTGATCACTTCTCAATGACTATATTATCAATAGTAATGATACTTAAATGTATTTTAATTCCAGTTGGATTTAATAAAAAAAATAAGTCCATGTTTTTCTATAACCATATTATATAATAAGACATTTAATTAAAACAAAAGTGGAATATTATTTATAATAGTTTGGGTTGTTACACTTTATTCAAAAGATTTCTTGATTAGTTAACCCATTAACCAAGTTGACATGTAAATGGGTTAAGTACATATGGTTATAAGAATTTAAACATAATCATGAACTAGAGAGGATATTTTTCAATACACCAATATTTACATTACCATATAGAATGGACGGTTTTGTGATGTATAGTGACGCATCAAAGAAAAGACTCAAATATTCCCTTAGGTAAAATTATAGAGTCTTTCCTTATGTATAAAGATAATTAAATATACTCTAATGAATTATAAAACCTATGATTTTGAGTTGTAATCCATAATATTTTCATTGAATATATGGAATTCTTATTTATATCGTGAAAGTTGTCAGGTATATATGGATCAAAAAGTATAAAATACATTTTTTTAGAAAAAAATATCTCAACATAAGAAAGAGGATATTTCTAGTGCTAGACATGGATTATTATTTCTCAAAAGACTACCACCCTATGGAGAAAAATAATTTGGAAAATGCTTGTAATAGGAAGTATCATAGAGTTCTATCAAATGCGAGGATTGAAAAAGATCTTGTATTCATGGATATAGTAATGCTGGATAGGGGAATCATTATAGATGTGGGACATCAATCCTTTTAAAAATAATTTCAAAACCATATTTACTAGATAAGATAAATAAATCTCATTATGATGATAAGATTTTAAAAAATAAAATCAATTCTGTGAATGATGGGAAATTATATTTTTTTTATAAATATGGTGTACTAAAATTTTAAAAGAGGATACATTTTTCATTAGTATTTGAGATAAAGATGGAATTACATAATGAATCCCATAGATTAATTTTATCTATACACCATGGTAATACCAATATGTATAGTGGTTGAATAGAATATTTTTGGTCGGATAATATAAATTGGGAAATTACGGATCATGTGTGAAGATTCATTATTTTTCAATAGGTACAATCTATGTGAAAACATCCTAAAGGAGTGATAAAATATCTCCCTATTTTTATATGGAATATAGATGGTATTATTATTGATTTTTTCATTGAATTTTCTAACGAATTCTATAATAAAAGATACAATATGGGTTATTGTTGATCACTTTACCAAGTCTAAAAATTTCATCTCTATAAGGGAGGATTTATCTCTTGAGCTCTTTACATGACTGTATATCAAGAAAATTTTGATACTTCATGGTGAAACCATTTTAAATGTATTTTTTCATATCCCATAATTTACATCTAAATAGTGGGAAAGTATTTAGAAATATATGAACCCTGAGAGATATTTTAGAACTGCTTATCCTCTTCAGATATATGGATTATCTGAAAATAATATTCAATCATTATAAGAAAATCTAAGGTAATATTCGCATGAGTTTCAACGTATGAGGGATCCAAATTTACCTTTATTGTAATTTTCATATAATAATAGCTTATATTCAAGTATTCAAATGGCATCGTATAGAGTATTGTACATGAAAAGATATCATTCACTAACATATTAGTACCACGTTGGTGAAAAGAATATTTTTTGATAAGAAGTTGCTCAGTAGACAATAAAAAAAGTGAGAGAACCATGTAGATTCATATAATGGAAGATCAAATCAGGGAAAATAGATATGTCAATAATTGAAGGAATGGTCTGGAATTTCTAGTACATTGTCATGTTTTCTTGAAAGTATCTCCAAGGAATATAAGTATAAGGTTTGGATAAAAAAGGAAAATATGTCCTAGGTACATCATCCCTATTGAGATATTTGAATGAATTGATGCTATGGATTACCATTTGAAAATTCCACCTAGTATCTCTAAATTACATTATGTGTTCTACATCTATTTAATTAATATGTATATTGTCATGAACTGGCCCAATAAGGCCCACTTTGCGGACAATAATCCTTATGTGAATACCCCAACCCTACCTCTAATAGGTCAGTGGATGGGGAACAGAACTGAGTAGGAATATCCCATATATGGGAGGTATCATCCTAATATACCTATAATCACACACACATATTCAAATCCATAAAATGTTGTGAAGTAAAAAAAAGGATACCATAAATGCATGCACAACATCTATCCCACAACCAGAGTAAAAAAATAAGTACTGAAAGTGATAAAGGGGAAAAATACAAGGCTAACCAAAACATCAAAGGAGTCTAACCTTCTCATAAGGAGGGGAAACTATCAAATTCAAATCTATTATACACCTCAGTCTTTCTAGCCTAGAAATATGATTTTCCTACTATCAGTCCAGCCACAACTTTATAAAATGGTCTATCATATTCATAAGACATGAAAATTGTGAGTAGAGAATACGAAGGGGTGACTATAAAAATACCCAAAAGGAAACCATAAAATCACTAGGCATAAAGAATCAAGAATAGTTAGCTCATAAAATAAATACTGTAAGATCCTATATTTTTCTAAGTTGGATATTTATAAATGATTTTGAATTTTCATTTACTGGATGGGTAAAATCATGATCAAATATTTGTAATGGGAATTAAAATATCGTAATTTCTTTAAATAATGTTTTAAGATGTGGAATAAGGTTGTTTTTGTAGATATAAGGTTTCAGGAGTGTCTTGGGGGTTCGGGGATCTAACCCCATGTTTTAGAAAGGTGAATCTCATAGAACATGGTTGAAACATGATTAATGATAACTGTGTGTCCTAACCATGTGGTTCATTTTATATATGATTATAGTTTGAGAAACTCTATAGAGGTTTAGAGGAAACTATTTCTATTTTATGTAATTTTATACAGATATGTTGCATAGTTGCAGAAAATTTTGACTAACCATGTGATGAAACCATGTAAGGTGGAGTGTTCCTTAAATAGTAGAGGTTCATGGTTGGTGCACAGTAAGATAAACCATGCATTGAAACTATGTGAGATGAGGGGATAAGGTAGTACCAACCGTACAGTTGGCACACGATTTGGAAAACCATGTGGCCAAACTATATGTCTCATTATAGAGTAGAAAATTACTATTTTTACTCTCAATTCCTTAGAGGGTTTTACCCACTCCCCCCCTCCTCACAACCCTCTTCCTCCCTTCTCCATGGGAGTTCCACCTCATCGTTGAGGTATGTTGTCATGGTGAATTTATAAATCTTTTAAGATTAAATTAAAAAATTTAAATGATTTTTTGTTGTATTTTATTAGGTATTATTCATAACATAAGGTTTGGATCATGTTTCAGCATGTTATAATGTTCTATGATGCTGTTTTGATGCTACGTGATCAACCTCTATGATTTTGGACATTGTTCCTATTTTGAATAAAACAGTTCTTTAAACTAAATAATTGTATTTTACGTAATTAATTATAATTTTTTTATAATTAAATTTTTATGAGGGTTTTATTATGATACAACACCCAACATGACTTGGAAAATCTTATACAGAAATTGGCAGTTTCTATTGGCCTTTGGAAAATAAATATAAATCTTTTAATAAGTTAGTGGTATAACACACCTACCCTAGAGTATTTATGTATGCTTATGTAGTGTCTGAATGCTTGGGATTTCCCCTAAGTTCAACGCCTCATATTTATTTTTACACTAATGAATAATTAAAATTAATTATTCATATTTGTAACTAAATGGTAGAATTCTAAGGGTCGCTAAAAACCCTTGTGTGCTAGCTTCATTCTTTGACTTATCATTGATTTTGAGAGTCCCCTATGGGATTCCATCGCTTATGATCTAACCTAGAGGATCACATGTAGGATGCATCCTTTTACTTAATCCTTTGAAGGACCCATTAAAATTATTCCTATACTTATGTGTTGGCATAAAGGATCCGTAGTAGGATGCCTCTCTATAGATTTTCGCATGGGGGAGCCAGTGGGCTCCCCTGCATTGACCAACCCTGAACTAGTGTGTTGGGGGTTTATGTAGATATGGTAGTGGGTTTCACCTAGAACTCATACCAAACATGTAATACTGTGAGGTTGTTGAAATAGTGGTGGTTTGGGTGTTTATCCACCCTCACCCTTTTATTATTTTTTCACTCAGTTATTACTGATATAACTATGATTTCGAGAGGTGATTCTTGGAGTTTGTCCAATGAGCCTGATGTGATGCAATTCATGATAGTAATTTCTATAGGTACTTCCTAGGATCCAAATTTTGATCAATAATGATGGATATGAATATCAAAATACAAAACTGATTAGGGTAATCATAACATGTCACCAACAATTCCCTATGGTATGGTTTATTTATTGAGATTGCTATGGATGCACTCAGTGGACTCGAGAAGGACACCTTGGTCAATGTCCTGGTTCCTGAACCATGTAGGTATATATTATAATTATTTTTCTATGAAAAAACACTATACAATTGAATAGGATTCCATAGTCAGTGGCCCTAAGTCCTAGATTTTTTAGGTATGATACTTGATACGCATAGGCCATAGTGATTTAGTGCCATATTTAGAGGATTGTCTAACAGAAGATAGTATCCTTCACTATACTGATTGGAGGTAAGTATGAGTGATCCTAGGGTTAGTACATGTACCTCCCTCAGTGACATAGATTCCTCGGATACTTTTTTGTCACTGGATGAAGAAGGTATTTGTCGATTAGGATTACAGGCCCAACAATAAACTGTGGGTTGTTTTATTTATTTTATTTTTACTATTAATATATATATATATATATATATATTTGTGTGTGTGAGTTTTTGTGTGTTTGTGTATATTATGATATATAAGATGAAACCTTGTTCAGAGACATTTAGGGTTGGGCCGAAGCAAGTAAGGTCAATCAGGATCACGAACCCAAGGATCAGTTATGGTTTATATTATTTATGTATTTATTTTATTTATGTATTTATTGTATTTATTATTTGAGTTCCACTTTTTATTTCTATCCTAGTGAGTATCTCTATTTTACATACATTTAATATTAATGGATTAGTACGTGACCACGTTGGTGGTGCCCTACTAAGTTTTGTACTCACACCCTGCTTGGGCCGCTATTGCATTGGGTTACCTGAGAAAAAGTTCACTTGGTTATAGGTACAGGAAGTGATGAGGCCTAATATTGATTGAGTAGGATAGAATTGATATTTATATGGACATTAGGTAGGTGGTATGGATTTTTGTATGTAGTAGATCCTTGTACTTTTATTTCTATTTCTTTTATTACTCTTGCATATGTATGGTAGGCCCTGTGAGTGATCTATGTTGTTTGTATGACATGGAAATTCGGGCCTTTACTAAATTCCATTTATTGTTTCATTTTTTATATTTATTTCCCCCCAAACACTAATTATTACTTATATGGATTTCATCTGGTTATTTATGTTGATTTTTTACTCTAATATTAGAGCACATTCTCCCCATTATCACCCATATGCCCTCACTACAAGTCAATAGCCTCTATCATATAGGGAGGCATGTTTGAGGCCTTGTCGAGAATCGGCTCAGGGAACCGGGTTAGTGGCATCTGGGACTGGATGTTACAAATTGGTATGAGAGGTTTTTCTTTTCCTGTAATATTACCATTTGTGATATGGTAGACATGAGTACTATTAATGCGTCATAACATATGAGAAATATCAAACTGGTGCACTAAGAACACTTATTCTTATAAAAAGTCACGGTTTCTTGAGATACGGTGTTACTATTATGATATATTATGTTATATATTTTCATGATTTTTACTTTTAGTGGTGAAAATTTTGTATGGATGCTATGATTTATTATGGATTTATGGAACTTGACTCGTTGGAAAGAGGCCAATGACCAATTTTTACTCTTGTCCAGCAAAGTCAAAAGGTGTCTCTTGAATCATATTTGGAACATAGGATTCACATGTTATGGGATGTCTAATGTTTTATTATTATTGATGATGAGGTAAATTGTTTAAAGTGTCAACAATGACCTAAATGGTATTTTCCCAAATAGTTTTTTTTGCAGAATTCTACTCAATTTTTTCGAATTGTATATATTTACTTCCAATGGTAGGATATGTGGATCTATAATGATATATTCGATGTTGCGGCCGATGACTCATCCCTTATGCGAGGGAGGTACAACGACCCTTGTAAGTATATAGGAAACATGATACCTATGTATTTAACCACTCATAGGGTGTTTTTACTTAGGTTCGATTATTTAAAGTGGTAGTAAAATATTATATATTGATTTCCTATATAGCTTGAAATAAAAATATACAAAACTAAACCATGTGATTATGGAACTGACCCATGTTCATCAGTATCAGCAGTTGATGATTTTCTAGTAGGCCGTTTATGGGTGTATCCTTTAGTTTTAGGTGATCTAGTCGAGTTTCTTTATACAATGTCGATAAAAATCAACCATCTATTGAAAACTAAACCTCAAAGGGATATTAGCATATAAATATGCTCAATGGGTGTTATTTTTTCATTATGCATATGTTATATCATGATACTATAGTGTGTAGTCCATTATAAGGTTGTTTAATGAGGATCAGGGCCCTAGTAGGATGATGTTTGATAGTTTTAGACCCTTTCAGGTCAATAAATTCCTTCCTCTTTTAGAGAGAGATTCAATAGGTGTGTTAGATTTCTTATTCCAAGATTGGTTCATGGATGATGCCCTGTGAAATGTGACCTTTTTGAGAGGTCTGACTTAAGGGATAGGTGGTAGGACATTGTTCCCCAGTTATGAGACATGATTAATAGGGAAAAAAGGGAGATCTAGAGACCCTCGATTGTGACTCAAAACCTTGTAGGTTGAAATTTGTTTTGATTGAGGGAAACCTATGAGAGGGATTTTCCGAGATTTATGGATTCCTCTTCTAGGTATTGATCTTTGTTGCATTCTTGTTCTGAGACCGATGCGTGGTAGGTGCTCATGTTTTATGATATATGAATGATAACTCATTTGGTTTCTGATAAATCACCTAGGGTGTTTGTGCTTCAAGACTGAGTTCAACATATAGAACTATTTTGGTGCCTAACCCTATTGATAAATGGGTGATTGTTGGTAGATTGTTAGATAATGTGTAGACACTCATGGTTAGAATGACACAACATGATAGGTGGTCATGGAATAAATCGTGGCATGAGTGAAGTGCCCAATCTTGAAGATGAGTTCTATGGGAGCTGCAGGCATGTTAATATTTACATCCCACATTCAATGTCCAACATAGACCTATTGATGAAATAATTATGGGAGTGTGAGTCAAGTAATGATGATCAAGTGGTATGAGATTTTACACCTACGACATAGGAAATTTTGGTACACATGAGATAAATTTAGTACCATTTAAATTATATAGTAGTGGGTGGTCGTGTATGAGATGAGGATCGATGGTTTAAATGAAATTATATGGGGCTAGTCTTACAAAAATTATGACTTAAATAAGGAATGTCTCTTCATGGTAGAGGAGACATTGAGAATAAATATAGTTTCAAGGGGAAGTTAACCTATGGTTGTACTGGGACACACATTTTCAAGAGACACGATGTTAGGAGTTGGATAAGGAATGTGAAGACTATTTTGAAGTGATCATGGATTAGGTAGTGTGATATGTTCCTATCAATTATATATTAGTGTAATCCTAGTTTAGAGATGAACATGCCCAATATCTTAATATCATCTTGAGTATGCTGAGAGCATGTCACATATATGCTGAGATATATCTAAATTCTTTTCCTAGTTTGACAAAAAACTTATTGAAGTGCACTCAAGGAGTGTTTTAAAAGTAATGTAGTTGGTGTATTGTACACCATTTTCTATTTGAGGATGGTGGCCCTTGTTTTGTTTTTAATTTTTACAAGATCCACAGAAACTATTCTTGGGAGGTGGGAACAAGTTAGGGGTGAATTTTAAATTAATAATTAGGGTGTGTGGATTCTAAGATATTCTAGTTGTTATGTCCATTAAGGATAGGGCATAGAATATAATTATCATGTTCATTTTTCATTATAATGATGATAATGACTCTCCTAATGTGGGGAGAAGAAAACTAGTTGATAGTGGGTGACCATCATGTGAGAAGGATTATGGGATATTGAGATCAATCATTGGTTAATTGTTTTGTATTTCACAAGACATTAAATAAATAGATCAATGTATGACAAGATTTCATGGTAAATTCCAGATACAAATTTGAATATAGACTTGGGTGAAGTCTGAGTGTGGTCATTAACCATGGAGTATCTTGTGAAAATCCAATGATTTTGGATCGAGTGTTCTGCCGATGCTTATGTTATAACATTATGATAGTTTTGAATAGTGGATGGTTTGACTAATAGGTTTCACCAAAAGTTGATTATGGACTTTGGTGAGAATGTTCAAAAATGATATTTGTATTCCTTGGGATAAAGGAATCATATTAGTTTTAAATTATGTGTTGGTTGTGGGAGCTGATCTTTTTTGAAAATAGCCATAAAAGGTGCTTTGGATGGATTTCTTTTCTATAGTCGGATTTAGTCAATTAGGAACCTCTAGAGGCATGATCTTGAGATGATATGGGTATAGTGCAAGGTTCAACTATAGTTTTGCTAGAAAAATATGGATCTGATAGTCTGATCTTGGTCAATGAGTTTTCAAAAATTTAAATTAGATTGTGTGAATTATCCTCATCTGTGATCAGATGTAACAATTGATAAACATGTTGGAATCATCATTAGGGAGGAAGGGACATGATTATTTTTGAAATTACAAAGGTGGTAGTACCATGGATAGGGATTTCTTGTTGGAAAGAATGAACCTATGGTTGGGATCACCATATGATTATTGATTAGTCAGGCGATGACATGATTGAAATTTATATTTTATGGTCTTATGTATGTTTTGTCCTAATGTTCTAGGAATTATTGTGAGTGTTGTCTTGATTATTTTGTTTAAGCACCTTATAATTAATGTAGTGATTAGAGGGGAATTGGGAATTTAGAAAATCAATTTGGTCATTCAAAATTAATTCAAGAACCATGTAGTTAGGGTTGTTCATTTGGATACCCACTAAGGATTATTAGGGAAGATAAGATTTAAGGTGGGGAGGCTGCAAGATCTTATGTTTTTTTGAGTTGGATATTTTTTAAGGATTTTGAAATTTCAATTACTAGATGGGTTAGATCATGCTCAGAAATTCAGAATAGTAATTTCAAGATTGGAATGACTCCAAATAATATTTACAGATATAGAATGAGTCTTTGATTGTAGATCATTGGATTTAGTAGAGTCTTGGATGCTCGGGGATTGAACCCCAAGATTTGGAAAGGTGCAACTCATGTCACACTATTGGTTCACTGTTAGTGTGAACCATGTTCCCTAACCATTTGTTACATTTTGTACAGGATCATGGTTTGACAAACTATGTGGGAGGATAGAGGAAACCATATAGGGGGTCCTCAATTTTTTTATACATGTCACATGGTTGGTTTGTGGTTTTACTAATCGTGTGAAGAATTTGTGTAAGGTTGAGTGTGACTATGATAAAAGAGGTTCATGGTTGGCACATGATTAATTAAATTTTACACTACAACCATGCAAGATGAGGATCCAAGGCATTTCCAACCACATGGTTGGTGCACAGTTTGGAAAACAATGCTGCCAAACTGTGCCGCTCATTAAAGAGGTAAAAATTACCATTTTAACCCTCCATCCCTTGAAGGTTATTACCATATTCCCCCGTTCTCCCTCACACGCACAACCCTCTTCCTCCCTTCTCAATGGGATTTCTCTCTCATTGTTGGCCAAAATCAGACGTCATCTTGTGATTTGGAAGCCTTATGGCAAGCTTTTGACTCTTTTAGATTTTATTATGTTCTTCTTCATATTACATTAATTTATGGTTCCCTTTTTTAGGGATTTTGGTTCCAATTCCAAAATATCTTGGTGGAATCCAATACATGTGATAGGTATTTCACTCTCCCTAGGGAGAGGTCAGCCTGAGTTATCATCTTCACTTCACCACGTGTCATTTCCATGAGGTAATTCATCACAGTGAATTCATAAATCTTTTAATATTATGTTAAAATTGTTAAATGGTTATTTTTATGATTATTACTAGGGATTATTCCTCACCTGAGGTTGGTCTCATGTTGTGTTGTGATAGCGAGTGCTAGGGCATGGTTCTAGTGTGGCCTAATCAACCTGCAATATTTTGGGTGTTATGCCTATGTTAAATAAACTAGTTCTTTATACAAAATCATTTATTTTTAATAAATTAATTATAATTTTGTTATAATTAATTCTTTATGGTGGTTTTATTATGAGACCAGACCCAAAATGGCTTGGTTGGGATTGGATAGGTGTTGGAAGCTACTTTGATCTTTTATAAAATAAATGCAAAACATCAAAAAGGTAGGTGGTTTGATGTACATGCCCTAGAGTATTTGTGTATTTTTATGTAGTACATATATGATTGGGATTTACCTAAAGGAAAAACACCTATTTAGATTTATCCAATGAACTATTAAACTAAATTATTTAAATTCATAATTTAATGGAAGAACATCAGGGGTCACTAGAAACCCATGCACACTAGCTTCATGCTTCGACTTATCATTGAGGTCCAGGGTCCCCTATGGGATGCCTTTACTTATGATATGACATAGATTATCCTATAAAAAATGTATCATTTTACATACTCCTTTTGAGAACCCATTAGATTTGTTCTTATACTTACATGTTCACTTAGAGGATCCTTGGTAGGATGCTTATCTATAGTGTTTCACACGAGGGACCTAGTGGGAGACCTGAAATTGTACCGACCCTGAGCTAGTGTGTTAGTGGGTTTTGGTGTAAATGGTAGTGGGTGTCACCAAGAACTTGTAATAAAAATTTAAACACCTGAGAATGTGGAAATAGTG
This sequence comes from Viscum album, assembly GCA_963277665.1. Taxonomy (NCBI): domain Eukaryota; kingdom Viridiplantae; phylum Streptophyta; class Magnoliopsida; order Santalales; family Viscaceae; genus Viscum; species Viscum album. Next base: position 1,524,192,797 of record OY728137.1, read on the forward strand.
GAAGGATGGGTGTTTATACAATCTCACTCTTTTCTTATTCTTTCACTCGGTTATTATTGATGCAGCTATGTTTTACATAGGTGCTTTTGGGATTTTGGCTAATGAGCCTGATGAAATGATTTGCATGAAAATAATTACCAAAGGTACATACTAGGATCTATCTTCTAAAACATATTTATGGATACGAATATCACAATATGGAACCAATGAGGTGCATCACGGTTTAGCACCGATAATGCCTGATAGTATGGAACTGTTTACCAAGTTTTCTATAGATGTGATATATGGATTCGAGGATTTATTTTTATTTAATATCCTTGGTTAATGGACCATGTAGGTATATATTATGATTAGTTTTCTTTGTATGTGCTCTGTGGAATTGAAAGGTACACCTTGTTCAATGGCCCTAAGTATTGTCCCTCATAGTTCTGATACATGATACATCCAGTGTAGATTATAGTGATGCAATGCCAACTTTATAGTATTGTATGTCAATACATGAAATCCTTCATTATAGTGATTGGAGGTGAGAATGATTGATCCTAGGGCTAGTAAATTTATTCCCCTAGGCTACGTAGCTTGGTGAGAGACTTTTCTCATGCTAGCTAAAGAAGGTATTTGTCAATCGGGATTACATACCCAAGGATCGATTGTGAATTATTTTATTTATGTTATGTTTCTTATTAATCATATATAAATATATATATTTATATGTGTATAATCACACACACATTCACACAAAAACACACATATATTATGAAACATTGTTCAGATTCATTCCAGCTTAGGCCGAAGCAGGTATGGTTTATCGAGATCATAACCCCGAGGAACATATGTTGTTTATTTTATTTACATATTCATTGTATTTATTATTTGAGTTATATTTATTATAGTTATCCTAAGGATTAGCTCAATTTTATATTAAATTCATATTATTGGATATGTATGGGATCATTTTTGTGGTTCCCTATCGAGTTTTGTACTCACACCCTACTCTGAAGGCCATTGCACTGGGGTAGTCGAGTAGATGTTCACATGGTTACATGCATCAGATGGGATGAGTCCAGGGACTGATCATGTATAATGGCTTGGATATGTATGTGGATATCAACTATGTGTTTTGGTTTGATGTATATAGTATAGACTTTCCATTTTGTTTTTGATTATTTTATTAACACATGTATATGTATGGCTGGACCAGTAACATATTAGTGTAATTTATATGATATGTTCATTTGGGATTTTACTGTATTCCATTTATTATTTCTTACTTGTAATATTTATTCCTTCTAGAATATTATTATTACTGATATAGATGTTATCTGGTAATTTCCACTATTTTTTACATTGGTATTAAGGTATAGTCTCCCAAATATCACACCATATGAACTTAGTACTAGTAAAAAGCCTCTATCATATGGGGAGGCATGCATGAGGACTTATGGTGAACTAGATTAGGGAACCAATTTAGTGGAATCTGAATTGAGATATTGTAAATACAATAAAAAAACACAGATATACTCATAACAAAAAACTAGTATCAAGTGGTTTCAACCAATATTTCCAGCCACATGATACTTCTTTAGGATTATAGGTAACAATAATTCTAGGAGTACTCACTCTATGAGCCGTACTATCACTGGTGATGCTCATCCAAGAAGTCATGTTCATCAGGCCCTACCCAAGACGTACTCACTGGATCTATGAAGATCTTATCTTCTAGGTAGTGGATCACACCCAGGGTTATTGGGGGTCACCACGAACCTTATTGTATCTACCTTCTAAATATGGGATCAATGAACTATGTATGGTGTTCATGTTGATACCATGAACCCAACCTATAAATGATAGGGGATCCCAGTTTGGTCCCATAGGGGGATGCACCAAACTCTCTCTCAAACTGAACCCTTTGAGAGGATCAAAATACTATAACAAGTATTTGATGCCACACTGTACCCTCATAGGAAGGGACCATGGAACCACAATCAACTGATCCTGGTCAAAACTAAGGAAATGAAGGGTTCTAAACACCCTCATAGGGAGTACATGATGTGGACTAGGGGTATACAATGTTTCTTACCAACTACTGATCTACTAATGTATTTCTATCTCACATGGTATGTAAAAATCCAAATACATTGGGTTTACTCCTAGGGTACCTGGCATTTATAGGTCACTAGTACTCTACTAGGGCTATTTTTCTATTCCTGTATGCTTCAGGCCATGCTTGTATAAACTGGGTCATGTCAAAGTACTTGGATCATCCCATGTACTCTAGCCATGTGTGAGTACATGACTTATGCCTTGTACTCCAATCATTCATGTTTACCCAAGGGTATACACTGAGTCACTAGGTTTGGTCAGATGGAATGTAGCATGTGTTACATGTAATTTTACCTTTTATTCTCCATGGAAACCCTAGTGCCATAATTAGGGCCCCACATGGATTTTAACTATGGATTAAACACTGTGTAACATGGGTTTTCTTGAAACCCCTGAATTACTTAATGCATCATTAGGATCTGCTGTTTTCACCATCCATCTCATGAAAAAACATGGTTCTAGGTTCTAATAACCCTTTCCATCATTTTTCTATGGATTTTGGCCGCATCCACTTATTGGGAATCATCTACACCACGTCGTCTTTGAAAAATTCCAAGAACAACACCCTAGAACCTCCAAATTTGAATCTATACATCCTCCATTTTCACTCACTTTGATCTTACCCTCGATCGTGAATCGCACCCATGGTATTGATCTTTTGTGATGAAGATCGACTGTGTAATGATTAAATACCCAATATTTTTAAAAACGTAGTCCAAAGAAATTTCCCATAATGAATGTGAAATGAAACGAGGGAGAAAACCATAGAACATAAACATGAGGAATAAACCTCAGAATTTGTTTATTTCAACCTCTTTTAATTATCATATAATAGATGAATTATGGGTAAAGATAAACAATAAACCAATAAATCATCCATAAAATAAATCAACCATCAATACATGAATTATTTTTTTTTGTCAAATTTATTGGAATTCAATAGGGGATAATTAAACTAGATGAGTCAGCATAAATAAGATTCCCTACCCCATGTTTGGATTGATCACTAATGAAGAATGATTCATTATTAAATTCATATGTGAGATCCATAAACTATGTTTTCATAGATGATCTGATCCTTTGATCCAATGTCATCCACCAACATCTCTCCAACAACTCCTCTCTTGGTCTCCATAGTTATGTGGCTAACCCTAATATTTATCCATAATGGGGTATTTATAGAGGAGGGATTTAAGTAGCTTCATCAATGTGATAAAAAAGTAAATTTATTTATTATTTTTTCCTATGAATTTTGTTTCAAAAACACCCGACACCTAAAAACATTATGTCACGCCTAAGGTAAAAACCACATTCTGAACTCAATAGCGGCCTCATATTTATAACCCAAGAATTTATTTGGGATTTATTCCACTTTTTTATAAAAAGTGCACATGCATGATAAAAATACATTTAATATTCTATAAATATCAATTATGGGGTCACTGAGCATTAGAATATCAAATCATCTCAGCTCTTAGAAACAAAAATATTAATAGAAATATTTCAAATATTTAATGGAAAAAAGAGACATTACATCCTCCCAAAATTAGGGATCTTTTCAAAAAATGAAAAAATATTTTTCAAAAAGATATGGGTACTGAGATCCCATTTGAGTCTCTCACTCCCAGACAATCTCATAATGATTCCCTTTCTTTCATAAAAAAAAACCAAGGGAATCAACAACTCATATAATATCTTCTCCTACAAATCCTTGATCTCTCTCTGCTACTCAGTAAAGGGATATCCATTATTGATGTCTAGATAACCCCATTCGATAACATGTGATAGGTTGTGAACATACCTCCTTAGTTTTAAAACATAGAAGCTGTCGTGTAACCGATCTAGTTGTAGTGATAGAACTAAGTGGTATGCCACCCCACTGACTCTACATAGAATCTGGAATGGTATAATGAATATCAAAGATATATTTCCACCCCATACAAATATTCACAATCCACATCAAGGTGAGACCTTTTAGAACATATGGTCTCCCTCATCAAACTCGAAAGGCCTTCTTCATTGATCCGTGTAGGACTTATGAAACTTCTGTGTAGTCCTCATATACTCTTGGTTGATCTGAACCTTCTCTATCATATCTTGCACCACCTCTAGGACCATGATTGATAACTCACCTAGCTGAGTACAACAAAGTTGTGACCTATAGGGTCACCATAAAATGCATCAAATGGTGCCATACTGATTGTGGAATAGTTGTTTTTGTTGTGAGAAAATTCCACCAAAGGTAGGTGATCCTATCAACTACAACTGAAGTCAAACATGAATGCTCACAGCAAGTCCTTCAAGACCTGAATATTCTTCTCTATCTGTCCATCATTTTGGGGGTGAAAATTCATGATCAAATGAAATTGGGTCCCAAAATAATCATGCATTCCTCTCTATAATCATGATGTTAATAAAGAATCACGATTTGAAATGATCATTGGGGGAACTCTATAGAGACAGACTTTCTCTTATATATAATGGTATCCAAATATCTCTACTAAAATCTTACCTCATATAGCTAGGTTGTGTGCCAATCTGGGGAGTCGATATATGATCACCCATATTTCATCATGTCATTTATGTGTATGTGTAAACCCTATCATAAATCCTATAGATATCTCATCCCACTTTTGATCTGGCACCTCAAGGGGTTGATATAAACCTATTGGGACCTAGTGATCTACCATAACTTGCTGAAAAGTTATGCATCAATAGACAAACTCTGCCACACCATTATTAATATCTAGACATAAGGATGGACATGAGAAGTTTTGGTACATATTTTCCACACCTAGAAGTACCTCCCAAGAGAATGTATGAAACTTAATTAGGTACTTCTCTTAAACCATCATTGGTACCATCATCCATTCTATAAAAAAGATAATGTGATACCCACATTTAGAAAATAAAATTGTAACATTTCTAATGGATATCTAAGTATGAAAGGTCTTATAGTCGGTATATACATGCTATTATTTTCTAAAAAACTGTAGAAGTTTTGGGGTAATAACAATATTCTTTATATATGAAGCATTATCCTTTTTCACTAAGGACAACTGCAACAAGGATAACTACTCCAAAGCCTCAGTCAATAACTAAGAACAAGATATCTTGTTGAGAAAATTTTAAATAATTCTCCCCTTTCTAGGATTGTATACTATCTCAAAGTCATAATCCTAGAGTAACTCTTTCCATTGCCTCTATATCACGTTAATATACTTCTGAGAGAAGATATACTCGAGAATCTTAAGACTAGAGTAGATGATAAATTACTTTCTAATAAGGTAGTGTCACCGTATATTTACAGTAAAGACTATTGCAGCCAACTCAAGGTCATGGGTCATATAAATCTTCTCATATAGTCTTAAATTTTGGGACCCATAGGCAATCAGATCCTGCGTATGCATCAGTAATCAACCAAGTTTAGTACCTGAGTCATTGTAGAACACTACATACCTGACACCCTTTTCGGAAATCTTAATATAGGGGAACTCACCAACCTCTTTCGCAGCTCCTGAAAAGTCTACTAGAATATATAAATCCACATGAGAGGATGACCTTTTGGGTCAAATATTTCTGACGTCCTAATATCTTGGAGAAATCAGTCATGAATCACTTGAAATATCCTATCAACATAAGGAATCTCCAAACCTACAACATGAACTTGGGTGTCTTCCAAGATAAAACCAACTAACAATTTACTGGGTCCACTACTACTCCATCAGTCAAGATTATGTGACCTAGAAAGTGGATATCCTAAATCCATAACTAACACTTTGAGAGATCCCCATAAAGCTAGTTATCTTGAAGTGTTTCTAGAACCATAATCAATTATCTTGTATGCTCTGCCTCCAACTCCTAGTACACTAAGATATCATCGACAAATACCACAAAAAAGTGGTCTAAGAAAGGGTTAAATATCTAGTTCATGGGTCCCATTAACACCACTAGGATTTTCTTCATGTCAAATGGAATCACCAAGTACTCATAATGACCATAGCAACATCGAAATGTCATCTTCAGTATATCCTAGTACTGTACCCACAACAGGTGATAACCTAATCTGAGATAAATCTTCAAGAACCATAAAAACCCTATTCATTGATCAAAGAGGCCATAAATTCTCAATAGTGTAAAGTTATTCTTCATGGTAACCTAGATGAGTAACTAATAATACTCTCACAACCTAAATCTCCTGACCGTATTCTTGGTGAATAGCACCAAGGATGCCTAGTGGGAAACACTATGTCTCACAATGTCCTTCCTCTACAAGTCCTCCAACTACAAATTATCTCTTGAAGATCTGTTGGATACATCTAATATTCTGGTGTAAATATTGGGGTCATCATAGGGTGTAATCCAATATTGAAGTTTATCTCTCAGTGGGGATATAATCCTGACACATCCTCATAATCCACCACCACTATAGGAAATTGGTATCCCTTAACATACACTACTCCAAGAGTCATTCTACCCAATTGGTGATTAATCAGCTAAAATCTATTATATATGAGCACTACCTGATCTTCCTGGGTTTCCTTCCCACCCTTTAAGGTAAACCTTGATCCATCATTGTGGATACACCACATCCTCCACCAGAAATGGTCAATCTGGGCATGAATCTTGGAAATCCAATATATTCCTAACATGGTGTCATAAATCCTCAACACCACAACAATGATACCCCATAAAAATATATATCCTCCAAGTGTTGTGTCACACTATCAACAGAAGTTAATGATCACTAATTCATCACATGTTATATTCTCCAAGTACAAGGGTTGAGGCAAGGTCTCAACTAGAATCTCTATGTCACAAACCAGTTAAGTAGAAATAAAATAGTGGGTGGAACCCTTGTCTATTAATACTATTGATAATTTAGAGTAGACAAAGATTATACCTCCAATCATGTTGGGAGCCTTGGGGTCATAGGCGTCCACTACTTGTAGTTTTTCTCACCCCTACCCACCATCTCCCTGAGTCTAGCGTACACCACCAAAGGTTGGTGGTGGAAATATGTCAAACATCCTACCACCTCCTACTTCTATACTAACACCTCTACCATGCCTACAAAACTACATGACTCCTTTCTCATATATATTTATCTTCTTGGTTGGTCCCTCAACCATCCGCTTGTTAGATATATGAAAAGTCAAAAAATCCCATGTAAGATGTACATAACCATTGCATGAGAAGCACTACCTCTCCCCCAGCTAAATCGAGCCATACAGAGATCCCTAAACTACCGATCGTATATCCTGTGATCACCTCCTAAGGAATATCATATGACTAAATCCCTATGAATACTTTAAGATACTAGCCAACAAGGTATATTGTCCATGGTGACCACTACCAGCACAAACTATCGATTTATTCTCTTCCAAGAACCTCTCCAAAACTAAAGGCTACTCAAGAACTCTGGAATAGGCTAGAATTAAAATAAATGTAACTAAAGCTCTGATATTTCATCATAATACCTACTCGAAGGAATATTATCTAAAAAATATAACTCATACCATATTTTGGGAGTACCATGAGAGATCAGTATACCTCACTGAAGACTCTTTTAGGTTCATAGTTCCATAATATAAATATATAATATCCTAGATGCGAACTGGTCACAAAATATACGGATAAAACTCTTTAATGAAGATATGATCAATGTATTACAAATAGAGAGAAATATCATTGTGTTATTTAGTCACTATAATCCACAGTCACCTAGTATCTCCCTGAAGAATACTTAATGTAAAGATTTTCATATGACTTGTAGGTGTCATCACCAAGTGAAAGCTTTTATGAATAACTCTATCATGTTCTCAGATACCAATGAGTCTAGTTCAACCCAAAAACTATGAGGTAGTTATTGAGTGTCTCCTTTAACCACTTTATGATTTCATAACTATAAAGATTTATTTTTATTTTATTTAAATGTTTTATAATTTGAATTATCTAAAGTATTATAAATAATTATTATATAATAATACTTATTTATTTTTTTTATTTTTTTTATTTTTTATAGTTAATAACATGTACTAAAAGTTTTAGGAAGTCTTCCTAGGCTAAATAAATTATTTGAGATCTTATAATAACATTTTACTTTTTCTAGAAATAAAATTTGAAAACATCTAGAAATAAAAGAATAAGAAAAGTTTGAATCTAATAGTGTGGGAGTCAATTCATCATGTCACATGACCATGTTAAACTACCACAAGAACAAAATGTACTGACCATATGGGAGTCAACTTACTATGTCACCTGGTTGTGTCAACCTACCGCTTGAACAAAATGTATTGACCATGTGTGAGACAAATGAATATATCATATGACCGTGTTGACCTACCTACCGTGGGATTCAACTAAACATGTTATCCTATGACATGAAAATTATGTGACAAATGTGTGGGATTCAAATAACTATGTCAACTAACCACATGAAAAAAATATTGACCATGGAACCTACCATGAGTGAGATTATCTTCTGTGTTTTGACTATAACATGGGCTACAAGACTCAAAATTAATTTATTCTTATTAAATTGGAAATATAAAAAAATCTCTACATTGTAAGAACCCAGTTTTTATTGCGGAAGACTTTGGAATATTCTTGATGATATTCCAGAGCAGAGCCCTCACACGGCGTGTGATTCCGAGCCCCGGAATGGCCAGAATTAAATTTCCAGTGCATTCACACTGGAAATGCCAAATAAATGTGATAACTCCTAAACAGTGATCCTGATCAGAGATCTGAGTGTACGGATGGGTCTGGAATTGGGTTTTTACCGTAGGAATGACATAAAACTTGTCGGCGCGGGATGTTTGGACCCCTCGCCCGCTCTCGGAACGTTAAACGGATAAATAAATAAATAAATTTATTCATTTAATGGTTAAACTCAAGTATCTATTAAACGGTGGCTCAGATTGGAAAACCGAGGGCACCGTTGAGTTCAGACTGTGTCGTTTACCCTAGGAGGGGTATAAGTTTTGTGGGCGTGGGCCGTTTGAAAAAAATGGCCCCAAGGGTGTTTTTGTAATTTGGCGGCCTCGGGCGCTAAGTTTAATAACTTTTGAACGGAAGATCAGAATCAAATTCAGAGACCACCTTTGTGCTTGGGAGGTGGTGTTTACCCAAGGAGAGGTTAAATTTCGACCTCGCCAAAAGTTTCGGATGTGGGTTAAAATTGGGGATTAAATTAATTAAAATTTAATTAATTTAATTTTCTTTTTAAACCCTTAATCACCCCCTCTCCTTCCCCTTCCCCCTAGCAGCCCCTTTTCTCCCTCTCCTCCACCTCCGGCGAGGCACCTACGGCAAGGCGGAAGATCGCGGCGAAGCTTCGGGCAACGCCCACGAGGTCGGATCGTGCGTATCGTTTTAAATTTCCCGCACCATGTTCATCCTAAATTCGTTCTGTCATTTTGCCGTCGAATTTACAATCAAATCCCATGGATTCATAGTACGTTTTCTGTTATTCCCATCTCTTTTTTCGGATCGCAAATCCGAGTTCGGAAATGATCTCAAACACCCGCCGAAGTTTGCGGGTTTGGGGATTTTGCGGCGGCAGCGTGGGGGTCCGGGGAACTCCGGGGCGGCGCGGCTTCGGTCCGAGGAGGCGGCGAGCGGTAGCAGGGGGGTGTCCGCGCCGTCTGCGGGGGTTATGGCTGCTAGCCAGGGCGAGGGAGCAGTGTCAGAAGGAGGTCGCAGGCGAGACGACCGCGAGGCGCCGTCGGCGCTGGCGGGCGCGACGGCGAGGCGGGGTCGCGGCGCGCGACCCCTGTGCGGAGACAACGACCCGCGTCGCACGGGTCGTCGCGCGGTGACCGAATTCAGCCGGTCAGCCACGCGGTGGACCGAATACACCGCCGGCCCCGCGTGGCCAAGCCGCAGGCCAGCCTAAGCCGGGCGGACCGGCCGGTCCAGGCCGGTCCAGCCCAAGGGGCTTTTCCCCTCCGTTTTTCGACGACCGTAGTTTTCGCTACGAGCGTCTGTTTTGCGTGCCGTCAGTGGCAGCGTGGACCTTGCGTAGAGGGGAACATTTTGAGATGGTTTTGAGAATTTTTAATTCCCGAAACGATGGGCCTCGAAGGCGCGATGCGTCTCTAAGTGAAATGTCGTTTTCTTCAGGAATATTGTTTTGAGCGGCGCAGACGCATCCGACGTCTGTTTTGCGTGCCGTCAGCGGCGTTGGAACCCTAGCATCGAGGCAGAGGTTTCCAAAGTGGCTCCAGGTGTTGAATCCGTAGTTGAGGCGTGGGCCCCACGGCCCGTCTTTTGAGCTGCGTGCAGCTTTTGGTGACTTTTTCCTCAGATATCCGTTCGGGGCGTGCAAGCAGTCGATGTTGGGTGTTTTTCTAAGGGGATCGCAATGGTGCAATCTTCCCACCCTAGTTCGGAATGATGGTGCGGGGCCCACGAGGGTCGTTTGGGCATCGACGGTGATTTTCCATCTTTATCACCGGGCGACCGTTTTGGACAAGTGAGTAGTCCATCTTGTGTGATTTTTCGAGAGGATCACAACGGTGCGATCCATTCGTTGAGTTTTGGGACTGGGATATGGGTACCACGTGGCACCGCTCGTGTGCGGTGCGTTGAAATGCATCTTTTTCTCCGTATATCCGTTGCACTCAAGTGAGTAGTGCTTTTGACGTGTTTTCCCAAGAGGATCGCAATGGCGTGACGCGCCCGACTGTTTTCGGGGCCGAGGCTCGGGATCACGGGACACCGTTCGGGCGTGAGGCGGTGTTGGTGACTTTTCCATCGGATATCCATTGGAGGTGAGTAAGTTGTCGATCTCGTGTGTTTCTCTGCGAGGATTACAACGGTGCGATCCGTTTGGTTGCGCGGTTTCTCTTGCGCGATGTTGTGAAATGTGGAAATGTGAATGTGCCTCCGGGGCGGTTCTTCTACTGTGGTTGTAGCGGACCCTTGGCGTGTGATCGCATGCTCTCCCGTGTGAGTAAAGTAATGCTTGAATAGATGTGGTTTGCTGTGCCTAGGCCTTTGAGGTGGAGTTTTTACATCACTCCTTCGCGTTGACGTTGGGTGCCGTGTGCACGATAGCCTTTGAGCTAGAACGAGGTATACTCTGGGAGTATACGGGAGCGCTTGGAGGTATGTGTAGTTTGTACCTGAGAACATTTGTGCACTCAGTTAGGGTTGACGTGGGGCCACACGTCGTGTGGGCCCCATGTTCTTGCCATGTTCTGCATTGCATACTTTGACCTCTCGCGACGTAGAGGGTCCCTCTGTGCTCGTTTGTTTGACTAGAAGGGTGGAGTTTTTCCCCTGGCTCTGTGCCCGTTTGTTTGAATAGCAGGGTTGAGTGGTCTCCCCCTGGTTTTTTTCTCGATGGATCGACCAGTAGCGGTGCTAGCGACACCCTGTGATGGAGCAGGCGCTGAACTTTTTTTGGGTGAGTTGATCTGGAGTTGGGTGGTTGCGCGATACCCACTCTGTGTTTTGTTGGCCAGTGTCATAACTTCTAGTGGATATGGCCAGAGCAGTTCTGAGTTTTACCCTCCAGCGGGGCTGGGCAGTGGGTTACTCATCGGCTTCTAGGATCTACCCTCCAGCAGAGACTGGGCAGTGGGTCACCCGACGCACTTAGGGTCTACCCTCTAGCAGAGACTGGGCAGTGGGTCACCCGATGACCTCTTAGGGTCTACCCTCCAGCAGGGCTGGGTAGTGGGCCGCCCGTCTTCTAGTTCTAGGTCTACCCTCCAGCACGGCTCGGCAGTGGGTCGCCTGTCGGTATATTCCAGGTCTACCCTCCAGTAGGGCTGGGCAGTGGGTCACCGGATGATGTAATATGGTCTACCCTCTAGCGGGGCTGGGCAGTGGGTCGCCAGATGATGTATTATGGTCTACCCTTCAGCGAGGCTGGGCAGTGGGTCACTGGATGATGTGTTATGGTCTACCCTCCAGCGGGGATGGGTAGTGGGTCGCCGGATGATGTATTATGGTTTACCCTCTAGGAGGGCTATGCAGTGGGTCACCCGATATCCTATCATGAATTACCCTCCAGCAGGGCTGGGCAGTGGGACTCCTATTGACATTACAGGCTCAGTCCTTTCTACTAGGCTAGTCTGAGGCTTTCCTCCGTGATCACCGGAGTGGGACCCTTGGTTGTACGGGTCGGGGATGGAACGACTTTGACCTTGAGGAGACCTCTCGACTGCAGGGCAGTGACGAGGTGTGGTTTGAATTTCCCTAGAACTCTCAAGTACGAGGGGCACTTTCCCCACTGAGACACGTTCTTGTGACGTGATCTAAAATAGTGCGGGCGAGTCAGTGCCGCCCAAAGAGGATAGTGTCGAAGTGCGGTGTTGGAGCCGCTTGGCTTGCAGTTCGGGGCAGACGTGCGGGATGCTGGGCATCGATGGTGTTACCTCTGGGACTATTGGTGACTCTTTTCTTGGGCTGAGCTACGGGACAGAGATCCCCTTACAAGCTTGTTTGGGCTTCTTGACAGAGCATATATATGTATATACCTCGTACCAGTGCCCACTCTTTGGGTTTTGGCTACTCCCTTTCCAGGAGAGGCGAAGACGCGCAGGGTATGCCACATGCTTTCTGTGTCTAGCTTCTCATGGTTGGATGAGTCTACTCTCCTGCTATAGGTAGCGAAGACTCGACGAGAAGTTCATCTTCTCACCGTTTCAAGCTCATTGTGCCTGGACGAGTCTACTTCCTTTCTCTTGTTGGGTTGAGATGGACTCTTTACTGAACTTCCAGTTGTACTCCTCTACTTTTCTTGTTCTCTCTACTACTCACCCTTCGGTATATCCTTTTGTTGCTCCCTCGAGCCTTCGGGGTATCCTACTGAGTATTTTTATACTCACCCCTTCTTGGGCATTGCCCGCACTTGGTGTGCCCTTGCAGACGACGGATAGGTGGAGCATGACTTCAGTGGAGCATAGGAGTTCGAGAGCTTGGACCGCGTGCGGTGGTCATAGCTGGGTTCTAGGTGGGAGACCCGTCAGCTGTATTTTGTTTACCTGTTGCCGGGTTGTGGCACTTTTTGGGTGGGCGCGTGTTTTTCCCCTTTTCTTTTCAGTTTACTTTCAGCTCGTTCCTTGTACTATTTAGAGGTCGATGCACAATTGTGGTATATATATAGCAGTTGTTCTTTTTTACTCTTCTTGTTCATTATTTTACTCTGCACTTTTTCCTTGAGTGTGCTGCGTGTGTGTGTACAGGTACTTAGGCAAAGGCCTCCCCGAGTTGTTGAGCCCTCGGCGTTGGTCGCTAGCCCCTGGCCTATGGAGGCGGGATTAGGGTAGTTGCGGCTCAAGCCCGAGTAGGGTCGGGTCATGACAAAGTGGTATTATAGGTGGTTCGTTCCTTGGGACGCTGTTTGGACATCCCTAAAAGAGGAATTGGTTGGGATTTAGGGCAACAGTGTTAACATGTCTCGAGAGCGGCTCTCAGGCCAGAGAGTCCAGTGATGGTGCGGCAGCCGACGTATCCATTCACCAGGACCATGATAACCCTCTTATCGACTCGGCATGCTGAGACACTTGTTGCAGGGAAAAGTTGTTTGTGAATCACATAGTACTGAGTCTTGACTGTCCTTCTTGAGTTAGCTCCCCATCATTGTTGTTGTTGGTATATACATATATGCTCATCTGAACGCGACACTCCTTGATGTCTCCGCGAAGACAGCCAACCAAGATACCAGCTTGGGTACGTAACGACGACCCTGTGAGCTATGAGGCCTTAGTACAGGACCCATCATGTGAGCCCCTTTCTCTGGGTGGGCCAGTAGCAGCACCCCCACCTGTTGAGCAATAGACAGTTCCAGCAGAGCAGGCTGATCTTGAGCGCAGGTTGAGCGCGCTTTGTGAGTTCCAGCGGTAGAGACCGCTGAGGTTCAGTGATGAGACAGACCCTCAGGCAGTAGAGGTTTGGATCGTGGTAGTGGTTCGCCTTTTCAGGCTTGTGCATACGCCGGTAGATCAGAGAGTGGATTTGGTAGCCAGCCTTTTTCGTGGAGTAGCTTGGCGTTGGTGGAGTCTGGTGACTGAGCTTCTTGACGAGTCGTCACTTTTGTGGGGTGACTTACAGTTGTTGTTTCGAGAGGACTATTTCCACTCCTGCTTGCGATCCATTCAGATTCAGGAGATCCGTAAATTTTAGCAGGGAGGGATGATGGTGGCCGAGTATGCGGCTAGTTTTGCAGACCGTGCACGCTTTTACCCGGACTTGGTCCATGACGACAACCTCCGAGTGAAGAAGTTTGAGCAGGGTCTCCACCGAGAGATTCATTCTGTCATAGTACCCTTGGGAATTTCCACATATGTCGGGGTTCTAGAGCAGGCGCTGGTGGTTGAGAGCATCCTGTCACGTTCTAGAGTTGGTGGTGGCAGCAGGCACGTTGGAGCCGAGATGTCTGCCACAACTCACGGGTATCGGCAAGCAAGACCTCGATGTAGTTGGCTTACTAACAACCGGACTCAGGGGCGTGGTGGTACACCACAGTGGCACCGGAGGGCACCAGTGCAGCCTAGAGGGAGTCGGTGCTATGCTTGTGACGAGAAAGGTCACTTGGCATGAGACTGCCCGACCCGAGTTGCTGAGAGCTTCGGGCAGGCAGCAGGCGCACCACCACGGTAGAGGCGACACCGTGATCGGAGTAGTTCCTAGAGAGGTGGTGCTAACAGAGGAGTGGGAGGAGCTGGAGGTGGGGGATGACGTTGCGAGGTCTTCCCATCACCACTAGGTGGTCCACGTCAGGCTCTGAGAGCTGACAGTTGGGACCGCAGACAGCCGCGAGCTTTGGATGTCTACGATCCTGCAGAGCATGAGGTGATAAGAGGTATGCTCTACAACTCTTCTACCTTTTTACAGTAGAATTGTTAGACTCTGTGTGTGAACTGTTTTCCTCCCTGCTCCTTGCTTGAGGTGTTACCGGGGTGACGCGGGGCGTCGGTGTAACCCTGTGTTGGTAAGGTAAAAGGCGTGGGACCTTCTTCTTTAGTCGATGGTGACGACTCCTTCACCTTTTGAGCATGTAAGAGAGAACTGACTGTGGAATCTTGCGTGACTAGATATCCTTGGGTGTTCCGCCATATGGATATTCTGAAGGAGGGAATCATCGGGCCTTGTTCCAGGTGCGGGCTGTGATTCCAGTCACGGCGTGCGACGTAAGGGTTCAGTCGGGGAGGTGAGCTACCCCCGTGAGCCTTCGGGCCATTGGAGACTGTGCAGAGGGATGGAAAGGTTCCCTACCACCTTTCCCTAACCCCAAAGTCTGGAGTGGGTTCACGACGTCAGAAAGGGCCGACCAAGCGTGAACAGATCAATCCTTTGGTCTGTGTGCGGTGACGCAGAGCTGTGCGTGGGTTCTTCTGAGTATGGGAAAGCCAGGTGTGAGCTTAGTACCCTGTGTTGCTCCCTAGTTTAAATTTTTGGGGACGAAAATATTGAAGGATGGAATGATTTAAGAACCCAGTTTTTACTGTGGAAGGCTTTGGAATATTCTTGATGATATTCCAGAGCAGCGCCCTCAGACGGCATGCAATTCCGAGCCCCAGAGTGGCCAGAATTAAATTTCCAGTGCGTTCACACTGGAAACGCCAAATAAATGTGATAAATCCTAAATGGTGATCCGGATCTGAGATCCGAGTGTATGGATTGGTCTAGAATGGGGTGTTTACCCTAGTAAAGACATAAAACTTGTCGGTGCGGGATGTTTGGACCCCTCGCCCGCTCCTGGAACGTTAAACGGATAAATAAATAAATAAATTTATGCGTTTAATGGTTAAACTCAAGTATCTCTTAAATAGTGGATCAGATTGGAAAACCGAGGGCACCGTTGAGTTCGGAGCGTGCCGTTTACCCTAGGAGGGGTATAAGTTTTGCGGGCGTGGGCCGTTTGTGAAAAATGGCTACAGGGGTGTTTTCGTAATTTGGCGGCCTCAGGCGCTAAGTTTAATAACTTTTGAACGAAATCTCAGAATAAAATTCTGAGACCACCGTTGTGCTCGGGAGGTGGTTTTTACCCAAGGGGAGGTTAAATTTCAACCTCGCCAAAAGTTTCGGATGCTGGTTAAAATTAGGGATTAAATTAATTAAAATTTAATTAATTTAATTTTCTTTTTAAACCCTTAATCACCCCCTCTCCTTCCCCTTCCCCCTATAAGCCCCTCCTCTCCCTCTCCTCCACCTCCGGCAAGGCACCTCCGGCAAGGAGGCAGATCGCGGCGAAGCTTCGGGCAACGCCCACGAGGTAGGATCGTGCGTATCGTTTTTAATTTCCCGCACCATGTTCGTCCTAAATTTGTTCTGTCATTTTGCCGTCGAATTTACAATCAAAGACCATGGATGCGTAGTACGTTGTCTGTTCTTCCCATATCTTCTTTCGGATCGAAAATCCGAGTTTGGACATGATTGCAAACACCCGCCGAAGTTTGCGGGTTTGGGGATTTTGCGGCGACAGCGTGGGGGTCCGGGGAGCTCCGGGGCGGCGCAGTTTTGGTCCGAGGAGGCTGCGAGCGGCAGCAGGGGGGGGTGTCCGCGGTGTCTGCGGGTGTCGCAGCGTGAGGCGGATGCTAGCCAGGGAAAGGGACCGGCGTCAGAAGGAGGCCACGGGCGAGACGACCGCGAGGCGCCGTCGGCGCTGGCTGGCGAGGCGAGGTTGCGGCGCGCGACCCCTGTGTGGAGACAACAACCCGCGTCGCGCGGCGACCGGCTTCAGCCGGTTGGCCACGCGGTGGACTAAATACACCACCGGCCCATGTGGACAAGCCGCGGGCCAGGCTCTGCGAGCCGGGCCGGCCAGCGCGGGCCGGCCCAAGCCGGGCGGACCGGCCGGTCTAGCCCACGGGGCTTTGCCCCTCAGTTTTCCGACCCCCGTAGTTTTCGCTACGGGCGTCTGTTTTGCGTGCCATCAGCAGAAGCACGGACCTTGCATCGAGGGGAACGTTTTGAGATCATTTTGGGAATTTTTAATTCCCAAAACGATGGGCCTCGAAGGCGCGACGCATCTTTAAGTGAAATGTCATTTTCTCCGGGAATCTTGTTTTGAGCGGCGCAGACACATCCGACGTCTGTTTTGTGTGCTGTCAGCGGCGTTGGAACACTGGCATCGAGGCGGAGGTTTCCAGGGTGGCTACGGGCATTGAAGACGGAGTTGAGGCATGAGCCCCATGGCCCGTCTTTTGAGCTGCGTGCAGCTTTTAGTGACTTTTTCCTCGGACGTCCGTTCGGGGTGTGCGAGTAGTCGATGTTGGGTGTTTTTCCGAGGGGATTACAATGGTGCATTCCGCCCACCCTAATTAGGCATGATGGTGTGGGGCCCACGAGGACCGTTTGGGCGTCGATGGTGATTTTCCATCTTTATCACCGAGCAACCGTTTTGGACAAGTGAGTAGTCCATCTTGTGTGCTTTTTCGAGAGGATCGCAACGGTGCGATCCGTTCGTTGAGTTTCGGGACCGGGATGCAGGTTCCATGTGGCACCATTTGTGTGTGGTGCGTCGGAATGCATCTTTTTCCCCAGATATCCGTTTCACTCAAGTGAGTAGTGCCTTTGACGTGTTTTCCCGAGAGGATCGCAATGGCGTGACGCGCCCGACTGTTTTTGGGGCCGATGCTCGGGATCACGGGACGTCATTTGGGCGTGAGGCGGTGTTGGTGACTTTTCCGTCGGATATCCATTGGAGGCGAGTAAGTAGTCGATCTCGCGTGTTTCTCCGCGAGGATTACAACGGTGTAATCCGTTTGGTTGTGCGGTGCCTCTTGCGCGATCTTGTGAAATGTGGAAATGTGAAGGTGCCTCGGGGGAAGTTCTTCTACTATGGTTGTAGAAGACCCATGGCGTGTGATCGTGTGAACTCCCACGTGAGTGAAGTAATTCTTGAATAGATGTGGTTCACCGTACCTGGGCCTTTGAGGTAGAGTTGTTACATCATGCCTTCGCGTTGATGTTGGGTGCCGTGTGCACGATAGCCTTTGAGCTAGAACGAGGTATAATCTGGGAGTATACAGGAGAGCTTGGAGGTACGTGTAGTTTGTACCTGAGAACATTTGTGCGCTCAGTTGGTGTTGACGTGGGGCCACACGTCGTGTGGGCCCCATCTGCATTCCATGTTCTGCTTTGCGTACTTTGACCTCTCGTGATGTAGAGGGTCCCTCTGTGCTTGTTTGTTTGACTAGCAAGGTGGAGTTTTTCCCCTGGCTCTGTGCCCATTTGTTTGACCAGTAGGGTTGAGTGGTCTCTCCCTAGTTTCGTTCTCAATGGATCGTCCAGTAGCGGTTCTAGAGACACCCAGTGATGGAGCATGCGCTGAACTTCTTTTGGGTGAGTTGATCTGGAGTTGGGTGGTTGCGCGATACCCACTCCGTGTTTGGTTGGCCAGTGTCGTACCCTCTAGTGGATATGGCCAGAGCAGTTCTGAGTTTTACCCTCCAGTGGGGCTGGGCAGTGGGTTACTCATCGGCTTCTAGGGTCTACCCTCCAGCAGAGATTGGGCAGTGGGTCACCTGACACTCTTAGGGTCGACCCTCCAGTAGAGACTGGGCAGTGGGTCACCCGACGCACTTAGGGTCTACCCTCTAGCAGAGACTGCGCAGTGGGTCACCCGATGACCACTTAGGGTCTACCCTCCAGCAGGGCTGGGAAGTGGGTTGCCCATCGTCTAGTTCTAGGTCTACCCTCCTGCACGGCTGGGCAGTGGGTCGCCTGTCGGCTTATTCCAGGTCTACCCTCCAGCAGGGCTGGGCAGTGGGTCGCCGGATGATGTATTATGGTCTACCCTCTAGCGGGGCTGGGCAGTGGGTCGCCAGATGATGTATTATATTCTACCCTCCAGTGGGGCTGGGCAGTGGGTCACCGGATGAAGTATTATGGTCTACCCTCCAGCGGGGCTGGGCAGTGGGTCGCATGATGATGTATTATGGTTTACCCTTCAGCAGGGCTGGGCAGTGGGTTACCCGATATCCTATTATGAATTACCCTCCAACAGGGTTGGCCAGTGGGACACCTGTTGACATTCCAGACTCAGTCCTTTCTACTAGTCTAGTCTGAGGCTTTCCTCCGTGATCACTGGAGCAGGACCCTTGGTTGGACGGGTCGGTGATGGAACGAATTTGACCTTGAGGAGACCTCTCGATTGCAGGGCAGTGACGAGGTGTGGATTGACTTTCCCTATGACTCTCAAGTACAAGGGGCACTTTCCCCATTGAGACGTGTTCTTGTGACGCGATCTAAAACCGTGCGGGCGAGTCAGTGCCGCCCAAAGCGGATAGTGTTGAAGTGCGGTGATGGAGCCCCTTGGCTTGTGGTTCAGGGTAGACGTGCGGGATGCTAGGCATCGACGGTGTTACCTCTGGGACTATTGGAAACTCTTTTCTTGGGCTGAGATATAGTATAGAGATCCCCTTACGAGCTTTTTTGGGCTTCTTGACAGAGCATATATATGTATATACCTCGTACGAGTACCCACTCCTTGGTTTTTGGCTACTCTCCTTCCAGGAGAGGCGAAGACGCGCGGGGTATGCCATGTGATTTCCGTGTCTAGCTTATCATGGTTGGATGAGTCTACTCTCCTGCTATAGGTAGTGAAGACTCGACAGGAAGTTCATCTTCTCACTGTTTCCAGCTCCTTGTGCCTGGACGAGTCTACTTCCTTTCTCTTGTTGGGTTGAGCTGGACTCTTTACTGCACTTCCAGTTGTACTCCTCTACTTTTCTTGTTTTCTCTATTTCTCACCCTTCGGTACCTCCTTTTGTTGCTCCCTCGAGCCTTCGGGGTATCCTACTGAGTATTTTTATACTCACCCCTACTTGGGCTTTGCCCGCACTTGGTGTGCCCTTGCAGACGACGGACAGGTGGAGCGCGACTTCAGTGGAGTATAGGAGTTTAGGAGCTTGGACCACGTGCATTGGTCGTAGCCGGGTTCCAGGTGGGAGACCTGTCAGCTGTCTTTTGTTTACCTATTGCTGGGTTGTGGCAATTTTTTGGTGGGCGCGTGTTTTGCCCCATTTCTTTTCAGTTTACTTTCAGCTTGTTCCTTTTACTGTTTAGAGGTCGATGCAAAATTGTGGTATATATATACCAGTTGTTGTTTTTTACTCTTCTTGTTCTTTCTTTTACTCTGCACTTTTTCCTTGAGTGTGTTGCGTGTTTGTGTATAGGTACTTAGGAAAAGGCCTCCCCGAGTTTTTGAGCCCTTGGCGCTGGTCGCCAGCCCCTGGCCTATGGAGGCGGGCTTGGGGTAGTTGCGGCTCGAGCCCGGGTAGGGTCGAATCGCGGAAACATTTAATTAAAATTAATAAAACTCTAAATCGATCTTTATAAATATAGATATTATATGGAATTAACTGAATGTTTTTAGTTATAATTCTATCATTTTCAAAAATAATTTTATTACAATATTTTGATGATAAATTGAGATTTATAAATCCAATTAAGGCGATTCTTGATTATATGGACACATAATGAAATTATATAAATATAATTATACAAGAGTTAAAAATGATTCTATTTTATTTATAGTATGTTATAAGTATGAAACATTATAGGTTAAGTTGTTTACAAATTTTCAGAATCACCTATCTGAAATCTGGTACATAAATTTACTTAAATAGATTATACTATATAGAATCACCTATGTGAGTCCACTAAATAAATATCCTACCTGAAATACAAATGTGAATTTATTTATTTTAATTTTTGATTTTCTGTTGGATACTGTAAAATCTGGAAATATGCTCTATTTTATGTAACATTTCACTTTTCCATTTACTACACATTTATTATGGATATAATTTATATTTTATTCCATATATAATAACTTATTAATTATTTATAATCCCTGAGAATATATTTTAAATTGTTTTATTAAATTATTATCATATGGGTTGATGTTTAACATTGATTTCTTGGGAAGATGTGAGTTCCATATTAAATATTGTTCAAATGTGAACAATTTATCTCACATGCTTTTTGGGAGTTTCCCAAGGAACATTAATGTTCAATATAATTATTATTTTGTATTTTATTAATTATAATATCATGTTATCTCTATAAAAACATAATTTAATTTTATATATTAATGAAGTGTCCCACATAAGTATGATTTTCCTGCATATTTAATAAATAAATTGATTTTTGTATTGGAAAAGTTTAACTATACAAGGATTATATTGTTGAGTCATTTGTGCATAGATGTACATGATATATATATTTTGATAGATCCATGTAAATTTTGGAAGAGGTTGATGATTTTATTTAACTATACAAGGGATGAAAACTTTTATGATTACCTATATCTTTCAACTGGACTTTTACTATTTGATCCTTTGTTGCTGGAGATTTCAACTCTACTTGACATTCATACAATGAATCTATATATTTGGTAATGTGGTTATACTTGTTTATATCCACTTTAAATTTGTGTAATTCTAATGAGTTATACTACATATTAAAAGGTAGTAATTTTTGTTTATGAATTCTAATATAAATTCGGGCATTGGGTTGTGCAACCTGGGAAAAAACCAAGGATATTCGGGTTGTGACTCTAGGTAAAAAAGGAATGTTTGTTATGGGTTTAAGACTTTATGGGGGAAAGTCTTTGTAATTGGGTTTTGACTCTGGGTGGAGAAAATAAATTGTAATATTCTATTATTTGGGTTATATTGGGTTCCATTACTCTTATTTATTTAGAGGCGTGAAGAGTATACATAGGATCATTAATATCTAAACTACTATAAAAATATATTGTTTAATTTTTATTTTATTTACCCCTACATTAACATAATAAATCTGATATACCCCATAAATTGATTAATATATTTTTTAAAAGGCTAACTCACCCCCTCTTGGAAATATTTATGTCTTAACTCCATACCAATAATTAGTATCAGGGGATGGCCCCTATATTTCTATACATATTATTTATGATTACCAATTCTTGAATTAACTATCAAGGGGAAACAATCTTGTATAATATGGTAGGAAAAAGTTTTAATGATGGAAGGATACCACAAAAACTACATCATTTTGATGGTACTAATTATGTATATTGGAAATATTTAATGGAATCCTTTTTTAAGGAACATAACATTGATAATTGGAAAATTATGGAAAATCCAAACAAGCTATGCAAAAGTGAATCCGAAAATTTGGTTGGAATTTATGTAGTATAGTTTGTTCTAAATTACAAGGTGATGAATATCTTATACTATAAAATAAATAGTTATTTTTATAGTCATGTTTCAAAATGTAAAATGGCTCATGAAATTTAGAAAATTATTTATGTTACACATCTTTCTTATGATAAAATTATTAGAACTAATTTGGGTATGTTTAGGTATGAATATCAAGAATTTAAAATGGGTGAAATGAAATTGTAAATCAAATGTTCCATAGATTCAATAGTATTGTAAATGGAATGAGTTCATTTGGGGGGGGGACTCTTAAAAATCATGTTTTTTTGAAATAGTTCTTAGATAACTTCATAATAAATATAATTCTAAAAAGGTAGCTATTGATGAAAGTAAAAATATTAATAAATAAAATATTTTTAATCTTATTACATCATTATTACAATATAAGTTAGAAATGAAAAAATATTTTTGAATAATTTAATTCAAATAAGAATGGAATTTCTTTTAAATCAAATGTATCTACTTATTATTATGATTAAAAGTTATAGATAAGTGATTGGAATGATACATGATATGTTACAAAAGGTGGATATAAGAAGAAGTAAGGTTACTCAAGTAGATAAAAAAAATATTAACCTAAGGTTGATCATAATGAGAAAAAGAAATGTAATTTCATTTTTAATTATTCTCAAGATGTAATCAGTTTTGAGTGCAAGAAAAGGGGGAACATAAAACCCAATTACCAAGACTAAATAAGAAAAAAAAGGAAGCAATATAAGAATGAAAAAAGGAAATGGTTTCCATATTGAGTTGTACAGATGATTCAAGTACTACAAAAGGATCTAGTTTTGAAAAAGATGTTGCAAAGTTGTGTTTAATGGATTCCTCAAATTAGGTAAGTGACATAACTTATTAATCCTCTTATAAATAGGAATATGAAAAACCCAATGTGGATGAATTTATTAATGAAGTTTATATACCTAAAAATAAAGTTAAAAAGGTTACTAATTTGAATAAGAATCCTAAAAGACAATATAAGGATGTTCTTAAGGAAAATAAAAATCTAAAATCTATCCACGATGAAAATAATTATGTTCATTTATATTTGAAAATTACATAAGAAAATATGAAAAATTAACTTGATGAAAATGATAAATTAAAAAGATAAGTTGATTGCATATCAAAATATCATGAATTTGAAATACTAAATTTTAATACCAATATAGAGGAGAATGAACTAATCTAAAATAAAGTTGAAAGTTTAAAATAAAATCAATCCATTTTTAAGGTAGATAAAACAATAATAAAATGATGAGTTTTAGTAAAATGAACAAAAGGATAATGTCTTGGTTGTGATAATAGTTTTCTATAAATGTACTAGACATTATTTGTTAAAATATATAATGGAAGAACATCTAAATCAATTTATTTTAGATTTCATATGAAATGTCATTATACTAGTGAGTGTTCCTTGATATTTCCATAATCCTTTGGGCATACTAAGGATTTTATTTCTAAATCATTATCATATAGATTTCCTATAAAAAATTGTATGAAATAATTTTTTATTACAAACAATTCATTTTATAATCCTATTGAACCCAAATTTTCATTGGTAATAAGATTTCTTAAATTATTTTTGTAAGAAATATTTCTTAGGAGCATCAAAAAGAATATTTGTACATGGATAGTGGATTCTCAGGACACATGACTGGTGATATTTCAAAATTCATTTCGTTCAATAAGTGTGGGAAGGGTAATGTTACATTTGGTGAAAATTCAAAAGGAAATGTAAAAGGTTTTGGTGAGGTTAAAATTTATAATTATTTTATTATTTCTAAAGTCTTATTTATTGAGAGTTTGAAACATAATTTATTAATAATTTCACATCTATATTATGATATAATGTTTGTCAAATTTCAAAATGATAAATGAATTTTTTTAAGTATAAATCTATTTTGTTTTATACAAATAGAAAAGATAATATTTATTTAATTGATTTTTTCTGAATTAATGTATAAAAATGAAAAAAATTAAATGACATAAAATATAATAATATTTTGTGGTATATGAGGTTGGGAAATGTTAATTTTAGCTTTATACACAAGTTTTATAAGAGCCATACTATTCTATAGTTACCAGAACTAAAAGAGTACAACACCATTGTTTGTGACTCTTTATTGAAAGGTAAATAATACAAAATAATTTTATAGGGAGTTAAATATGTAAAATATTTAAGACCTATTGATATCATACATTTAGAATTATTTCTTCCTATCAAACCTACTATTTTGGGAAGAAGATATGAATAATTCCTATTATGTTTATAATAGAATCATTTTTAGAGCATTATTGAAAAAGAACCCTTATAAACATTAGAAAGAAAGAAAACATGAAATTTTTTATTTTAGATTCTTTAGATGTAAGGTTTTTATTCTTAATACTAAGGATATATTAGATAAATTTGATTCTAAATTTGATGAAAATATTTTCTTAAGGTATTAAATTAATATTAATGATTTTAACGTTTAAAATAAAAGAACCGTGGTTTCTGAATAATTGATTCATTTTAAGATTGATGAAAAGACTTTGAATAAAAGAGATGATTATATTTAACAACTTGATGAAGAGTTTAAGGACTTTAATTTTAAAGAAGAATGACCTCAAGAAAAATATTCTCATATTTAGGTGGATAATTTTTCTTCCAAAAATGATCCTATTCATGAAAAATCATAGAATAATCTAAGATACAATCCCATAGATAATTTTATTGTTAATGTTTTATAAAAATTTCAAACTAGAAAATATATTATGAATTTTTGTGATTATCATTATTTTATTTCTAATTTTGTACAGAATAATATTGATGAATCTTTAGATGATGATAATTGAATTTTTTTAATGATCTAGGAATTAAATTAGTTTTCTAGGAATTATTTCAGGACTTTATTTGTTCCACACAAATATTTTCATGTAATTAAAACTAAGTGAATTTTTAAAAATAATCATGATGAATCTGGAAATAAAATTTAAAATAATTCTACATTAGTATCTTAGGGATATTCTCAAGAAGTGGGTACATATTTATAAGAATCCTTTTCTATTGTTTTTATATTGGGAGAAATTTGGATATTATTTTAATATTATATTTTTCATGGTTTTAAATTATTAATAATTGATTTCAAAACAACTTTTCTAAATGGATATTTTTTTAAAAGTGAATGTGATACATACCCTAGTTTTGAAAATGAGAATCATCTTGATCATGCTTTTAAGTTATCTATGGAATTATATAGTTTGAAATAAGATCCTCTATCTTAGAATGAATGTATAAATTGTTTTATTTTGAAAAATAATTTTGATAAAGGAATAGTTGATCCTAATTTGTTTATCAATAAATTTTCTAATGATATTTTGATTTTATGAATATATATTGATGATATTATATTTGGATCTTCGAATGAAAAACATTATAATTAATTTTCAAAATTGATTACTTTTGAATTTGAAATGAGTATGATGGGGAAATTGAAATTATTAAATGGTTTATAAATTTTTCAAATGAATAATGATATTATTCTAAATAAATCCAAACATTATAAAGAATTAGTAAATATAACTAGTTTAGAATATTCTAAAATTTAAAATACTCCCATAAATACTACTTGTAAGTTATATTTGGATAAATATATAAAATATATTGATGTTAAAATCTATAAAGGAATGATTGGATGTTTACTACATTAAACTATAATAAAAATTGATTTAATGCTTCCATTTTTTATGTGTGATAGATATCAAATTGATTTTAAGGAAAGTTACAATTAATTTGTTAAAATGATCAATATGTATTTTAAATGTTCTTTGAATCTGGGTTTATTTTCTCTTTCTATAACTGACATTGATTTGAAAATTTATTTGGATTATTATTTTAATGGATGCAAGATAGATAGAAAGATTAATTATGGTATTATCTATATATATAGTAAATATTTAGTTTCATGGGATTTAAAGAAATAAAAATTCTATGGTTCTTTAACATGATGAATCTGAATATACAATTGTTGCATAATTTGTTTCTCAATCATTATGGATTAAAACAAAATTTTGATTTTAGATTTAATTGTTATAATATTCATATTTTCAATAATAATTTTTTTTCTATTTCTATTTCCAAAAATACCTTATGACTCTTCAAGACTAAACACATTGATTTGAAATTCCATTTTCTTAGAGATTATGTTCAAAAAGAAAATATAAGTTTGGAATTTATTTCTACAGAAACCAACATTATTTTACTAATCCATTAGACTTTAGAAATTTGGAGAAAAGAAAGTTTGATCTTGGTAATATAGAGTTTTAAATATACATGGCATGAATTTAGGGAGGGTTTTTGTGTATTTATGTAATGAAATTTTTAGATTTATTTGAAATCGGTGAAATCTGTGAAATATGGATTCAATTTTTAGACTAATTTTACATATTTTCCATATATACTTGTGCATTATATTACTATTTTGAGACATATCATACATACAAGATAATTCTAAATTACTATTTAAAAAATTATTTAGCATAAAAGGTGATTTTTATGAAGGGATTGTAAATAATTTTTACACCCAAATTTTGAAATTCTACTTGATGAACTCCGGATTCTTGAAACATGTTTGGAAAATGGATGGTTTTTTGGTGGATACTTTATATATGTTTTGAAATATTAATATTTTATAATGTATTATATTACACTTTTTTTCAAGGATGTATTTATATAAAGGGAACTACTATTTTAAATTGAACTTTCAAGGAAAGAATTATTGTACTAAAAATTTATCATTTTAATCATTTTAAAAAGGGTGAGATGTTTTTGAAATTATAATTTATTTTATAATTATAATAAATGAGGATAATGTTGATTGAATCTTTGAACCACTTAATGTTTTGAAAATTACAAAGCTTTTATTGTTTTTTCCTTTAAAAGTATTAATAATTAGAATTATGTGAGGTATGCTTCATCATGATCATAAAATAATATTTATTTACTTGAAATGATTTTAGTTTTTTATTTTTTATAGTTGATAATTTTTAATAAAAGTTTTATTAAGTATTACTAGGATAAATAACTCATTTGATACATCATAATATCTTTATACAAATTATGGATCTAAAATTTAGTAAAGTATGGAAATAGTAAATTTGTAAAATTTGGGAAGCATATGTGTGGGAGTCAACTAACCATGTCAACCTAACTCATGAAAAAATTTACTAAACATGTTGGGGGTCAAATAAATATGACACATGACCATGTCAACCTACCACATGAACAAAATGTAATGACCATGTGGGAGACAATTGATCGTGTCACCTACCCATGTCACTTGACAATGTCAACCCACCTACCATGGGAGTTAACTGAACTTTTCAGACAATAGAATGAACAAAAGATACTGAAATTCTAGGATTCAAGTGAACATTTCACCTAACTATCTCACCTGACCATGTCAACCTACCGCATAGAAAAATATACTGCACGAGGAACCTACCGTGAGTGAAACTATCTTTTGTATTTTGATTATAAAGTGGGATAAATAAATCAAAACTATATGATTCTTATTGAATTAGTTATATAAAAAATTTTCTACATTTTATTATAAGAAATAAAACTATTAATTGATCTGTATAAATATAGAATTAATAATTAATTAACTACATGTTTTCAATTAGAATTCTTCAGTTTTTCATTATAATTTTTACACTAGATTTTGATGAAAAATTGAGCTGTATAAGTAATATTAAGGTGATTATTGATTATATTTAAAGAAAATTAAATTATATAAATATAATTAAATAGAATTTAAATTTGATTCTATTGTCTTGAAGGTATGTTTTATGTGTAAAACATTATAAGTTAATTTGTCTATAAATTTTTAGAATCGCCTTTGTGAAATAAAGTACTCAACATTCCTTATGTAGATTATGTTATTTAGATTCAACTATGTGAATACAATGAATATATATCCAACTTTAAACCCATATTTATATTTTCTAGATGATTTTTTTTATTTTTTACAGGATATTGTAAAATCTAGAAATATACTATGTTTATAAGGCCCCAGCCTTAAACGTTAATTAATATTGAGTTATTACAAGATTACACATTGAGGATCTTTTCAGGTTTAGAGTTTTAGATAATTAGATCATGAAACTTGCATTACATTCCACATTTAAACAAAGTGGTTACATAAAAGTCAGTATTCATTCTTCCCATCAACAGAAACATATTTAAAATAAAACATGGATTCTTTCTTGACAAATCCTTGACACTATCATCACATCATGTACCTTTCCCTTGACCTGTGAAAAACATTTCAAAAACTTGGGATGAGCATAAAAAGATCAGTAAGAGTTATAAAAATATGGAAAGGAAACATGAGTACATGTATACATAAGAATGAAATCATACTTTACCCATAAAACATAAGCATTTTAACATACCTCATCAAATCATGAATAAATCATAGAAATCATAAGACAAAAAGGTAACTTGAGGCATTCATAACATTCTTACGTAGGGAGTAACCCTCTTGGTTACGTTTGGAATACCCATCACAGTATATTCCCTAAATCTCTTCGGAGAAACCTTAACGTTTCACTCCTTCGCGTTACCCAATGCATTGGAGTGCTATATCGGGCTCACCCGCCCTTATTTTATCACGGAACCACCCGTCTTCAAAATAATTCCCAAGAACCATAACATAATCTTATCACATAAAACATGCATAAAGGAAACATAACATTTACACCTTTCAATAACAAGATATCAATACAACACATTGATATAAATACATTATGAAAACCATTTTCAGTACCAAAATAAAAGAAAAGTAAAACATGGTATTTATTTTTCTTTTAAAAAGAAGGTATGGCTTGTAGAGGAGGCCAAAACTCAAATAATGGTCACAGCGGCGGAGAAGTCGTTGTCGCCGCATACGTACGACAAAAACATTCCCTTTTGTCATTTAGTAAAACGCTTCGTATAAAAAGATTCCTTTTGGATAAAAGTAAAATTCAAAGGGGTTTATACACAGTATAAAAGAAAGTTGTGTATAAAACAAAATATGCCTCAATGAAAGGAGATTGAGATGAAGTCCCATACAAAGACGGTATCCTTGGATTAAGGATAAATCAGTTACATAACTATGTGTGGAAAACGAATACATGAAATATAAGTGGGTATTAAGTATAATAAAATCAGAGGACATTCAAACATAATCATAGAACGACATATTCAAGGTGTACAAGTTTATCCCAAAGAATCGAAATTGGGTTAATAAGTTCCCTTGCAAAAATTAGACAGCCTAACGACGTCACTTCAAAATTCAGAAAAAGAGTTGATGAGAGATAAAATGGGTATCTCATCACTTGGACATAAAATTTAAATCAATATGGATATAGAAGAACATATCCCAAAATAATATTATGTGAATTAAAAGACATAACAAAATAAGTCTTTTAAAAAGAGGAGGGTGAAAGGTTCCCTTACTGACATGCGTATCTTTCGAAACATATGCCCCATGAAAGAAGGACAATACAACATTGATGTAAATACTCATAAATGAAAGAATATTACACAATGAGTAAAATAATGGTCAGTGCATACACCACTTAAAGGAAATTGTGGTAAATGTAGCATAAATCTCATGAGAATAAAAGTGAGATGAAAAATCCCTTACGAAAACTCGGAAGCCTAACGACGCCACTTAAAACATCCAAAAATGGATTGATGAGATAAAATAGGGAATCTCATCACATTACAATAAAATTTACAACAAGAGGAATATAAAATAACATCCCCCATCATAAAAAATAGGAGCTTAAAAGAAGTGACATAAAGGAGAGTACTTAAAGAGAAAGAGAAAGGTTAGATCTCTTACGAAAATTCGGCAGCCTAACGGCGCCACGCAAAACTTCCAAAATGGATTGATGAGAGAGAATAGGGTCTCTAATCATATGAACATAAAACTTACAGTAAGAGTAATATAAAATAACATCACAATAACAAGAAATATGAGTTTATAAGGAATGACATAAAAGAGTGTACTTAAAAAGAAAGAGAGAAGTAGGATCCCTTACCTCAAGTCCAACTTGTCTTGTTCGTTTCTTTATATTCCTGAATAATAAACATTGGTCAATTAATAATTGCCAAATTAACTACTTTAGAGATTATTATTCAGTTCATATCACATATTATAATGTTATAATAATTGTTTAATAATCTTAGTTCATATCAGACGTTTTTGCCGATGTTTGGTACATGAGTCAAAAATGAAATTGTTTGAAAAAAGATTACCCATGTAGTTATAAGTAAATAATTTCCAGAATAGTATTAATGATTAAAAAATCATATATATTCAGTAAATATTCATTTTATACTATTCCATATCATTTGGAGATAAAAAACGAAAAGCACCGTTCATGGAGACGGTAGGCCATACGTACGCATGAACGCTACTTTCATTTTTTGTCATATTAATGGAATTAAAACAAAATGAGAGATATATATATATGTTCTAATTCCAGAATGATATCCATAATTCAGATGTAATATATTACATATATATCCATTATATATATGTACTTATAATATTACATAACATTTTGAGATAAAAAAATGAAATGTACCGTTCATGGAGACGGTAAGCCGTACGTACGCATGAACACTACTTCAATTTCTATTTCATATTTAATGGAATTAAAACATAATGATACATAATATATATTTTAATTCCAGTATGGTATCATATATAATATCATTAAATATATCCTTTATACGTACCACATATGGTATTAACGAATCAAATCACTTTGAGGGGGCGGTAGTCCGCATTTCCTTAAATGAAGATATCGCGTTTACCCATAATGGAAACCATAAAGGTACGCCATAAATGAAAAATACAGAAGCTTAAGTAAAACATAAACATATTAGAACTCATATATAAATATAGTGTCATCTTAATGGCCACCTTTTTAGGTGTTAGAATAATGTTGAACAATCATCGTTTCGGGAGGCAGAAATTCGCCATCCACGGAAGCAGTATGTTCTTTAACCATTAGATGTAGGTGTGTGTAAGTGTAGCTCGAATCCATCTTATAAAAAAATCCTAGTATATTTAATATACTGTATTTGTTACAAAATAAATGAATAAAAAGAGTTTAGGGGGTTGGAGAAGCAAAATAAAACAAAAGGACACAAGTGAAGACATTACCTTAAAATCGGGTAACTCCCTTTGGTTTGAGCTAAAAGGCTTCCTTGGGATGACTTCTGCCCAAAGTGAGGCTTAAAGGAGTAAGAGAGGAAAGTGGAGAGACAAAATGGGCAGATTTTGTCCAATCCAAAGACTTTGGGAGTGTGGGTAAGGAGGTAGAGGTGGGGGCCTTTTATAAGAGGAGAGGAGGGGCACTCTTGTAAAGTTACAAAATGATACTTTATTTTCAAAAGCGTTTCGGATTTTAAAGGTCCCACATTGATGTATTTATAGGATAAGGTGACAAGGGTTCGAAATACACTCATCCAATAGGTTTTGGACATGTTTAGGTCTTAGATATTACATTATCTTTCCATTTTATTTAAATCGTTAAATAATGAGGTCATCGCTGCATCATCATGATGTCATAAATAATTTAATTTATTTAATGTCTAAAAATTATGAAAAAATACTATGATGTAGGAAATCTTTTTATCTTTACAATGAATACTTATAGTCAAAAATATGACTTGTATAACCCCATGTAAAAATTGTTTTAGTAAAACATCTCATGTTTGTGTCATTTTTACTTTAACATTAAATAAAAAGATATTTATGTCATTTTCCAAAAAAAGTGGCTCCATGGGGTCCCCAAGTTGACCCATGAATTGTCTTGGTCGGACATGAAACGTCCAATGAGGGTAGGACATGTGTCTAGGTCATTTCATTTTATTAAAACATTATTCTTACCATAAACCACACTAATTACCTCTAATCGCGATTAAAAACTTAATAAGTTACTATTCACCAAAAAATTATTTTTATCCCATTGAACCACATTTTACTTCTTAATGACAACCATGTATGTCGGATTTTTGAAATTCAAAACACAAATATGGCAAAATTTCATTTAAATGGAAAAATCAGTTTTTATAAGTACCACTTAGTGGTTTCACTATTCATCAAAAATAGAAGTTTTTCAGAAAAATCTCAAAAATTCACCCTAAGCTATATTTGATATTCCGAATTCAAAAATGAAGTCTATTTTACAAAATTAAAAACATATAAGTCACATTAATTAATTTAATAATTAATTACCGCTGTCAGAGAAAATAGTGTGTTTTTATGAATAAATAAGTATCAAAAGATTGACACTAGTTTAAGTCTGATTTCAAAGTGAAATT
The DNA here is from genome assembly GCA_963277665.1 of Viscum album. Taxonomy (NCBI): domain Eukaryota; kingdom Viridiplantae; phylum Streptophyta; class Magnoliopsida; order Santalales; family Viscaceae; genus Viscum; species Viscum album. The sequence goes on from OY728137.1 coordinate 1,524,225,440, forward strand.
AATTCCAACAACCACTATTGGATTTAATGGTAAAAACATATTCTAATTTCACTTTAAAACCAATTCAAAAGATAATATAATCATATAAATAAATTAGATTAAAAAGTGGTTTTGAATTAAAATACACCATTTTACACTATTCATTAAAAAATGAACTTTATCGGAAAGATACCAAAAATTTACACAAAGTAAATTTTGATATCCCGATTCTTAAGAAGAGTTTTATTTGGTCCAATAGAATGTATACGAGTGAACAGAACTATATTTAATGATGGTTCTCCATCAAAAGGCGATAAGTGAACCTTTAGTGAAAACTAGGGCATATACGCCTAAAATTGAATTCTTTCCGTATTTTAAGCCTTTATCTTTTATTGGATAAATGTAAAAACATTTAAAAACATATATAATCATATTTTAGTTATTTCTATCCATTCCCGCCAATACAACGGCTACATGTTAACTACCATTTAAAATAATATTATTTTATTATTAGAGTGCAACGTAAGATTCCCAAGAAACTCGTTGTTGCGTGTTGGGTACTCCATCGAGCATATCATCCCCTTTAAAGTAATATTAATATTTTATTCAAAAATATGGATAAATATGAAAATGTCATATTCTTTATTTACCTGGGGTGTTACAATGTTTACATAATATTTAAATTTTGAAATTTCTGCACAATTATTATGGATTTAGTTAATGTTTTATTTGTTCTATAATAAATTTTTAATTATTAATAATACATTATAATATATTTTAAATTGTTTTATTAAATTATTATCACATGGTTTGACGTTTAACATGGATTTATTAAAAAAATTGAGAGTTCCACATTGAATATTGTTTGAATGTGAACAAGTTGTCTATCATGATTTATGGGGGTTTTTCTGAGGTATTTTAATGTTCAATATAGTTATTAATTAGTACTTTATTAATTATACTAATGCGTTATCACTGTACAAAAAGAATTTAATTTTACATATTAATGATGTGTCCAATGTGAGTATGCTTTGTATGCGCATTTAATAATGAAATTGTATGATGTATTGGAAAAGAGGAATTGCAATGGGATTATGGTTTTTAATCTTTTTTTCATAAATGAACTTGATATATGGATTTTGATAGATCTAGATAAATTTAAGAATAGGTTCAGGATTTTCTTGAATTACACAATGACAAAAAACTTTGGTGATCACCAAGATAATGCAATTGTACCTTAATTGTTTGATCCTTTACTATTGGAGAGTTCACTACTACTTCAATACCCGAACACGGAATCTTTACATATGTTAATGTGAGTCTATTTGTTTATATACACTTTTCATGTGCATAATTTTATTTGGTTATAATATCCATTAAAAGGTAGTATTTTGGATTGTAACTCCCAATAAAAATTATGGCACTTGATTGTGACTCTAGGGGAAAAAAGAAGGCTGATCAGTTATGGATCCAGGTAGAAAAAGGTAGGTTTGTTTTGGGTATAATCCTATAGGGGAAAAGGGTTTATAATAATTTTGTGACTCCACATGGTAAAAATTCATTTTAAGATTCAATTATTTTGGTTATAGTGGGTTGCATCACTCCCAATTCGTTATAGTGGTTAAGAGTATACATAGGATCATTTAGATCTGAACTACTATAGAAATATATTATCTTCTTTTTGTTTTATTTTTTGGTATATTAACATAATAACTCTGATATACATCTTAAATCCATTAATCCATTTTGAAAAGGTCAATTTACCCCCCTCTTGGATATATTTTTGTCTTAACAATGGAACAACAGTCGCTGCCTCTAGAACTCATGCAGTGCACTCAAGCAGTGTGCATCCTCATTCAGTACTGTCAGTACTATCTGCTATAAAATGGGTGGTGGAATAACTAGAAAACCACATGGAGGTACTATATCATGTACAAGACCCAATAATAAAGCCTTGTTTCCCAGTAGATTATAATTATGATCACATAATGGAATCATGTATGGCTGTATTCATGGAGGAATCCAAAAAACAATGCACCATATTCAATGAGTATATCAAAGGATATGGCTCAAGAAGATCATAGTAAATAAATAACCTATTTGTATATGATGTATGTAATGATTTTTTCCAACAACTAGTGTCTAAATTTACCAAGTTAACAATCATGTTTTTAGAGTCATGTTGAATGAATATGTTGTCCAACACACCAATTATGGAGTCCTTGGTCGAAAATCCAAACATAAAACACTTTAATACCATTTTTATAAATATGAAAACAACCTCATGGATAGAAAAAAATCTATTCTCTGATCCTATGGTAAAATCATGGCTCTGATGCCACTCTATCACGACCCAGCCCACTAGAGGCCACCTGGATAGTGATAGGTTGAGTGTGACTTCCGAAATCCTAACTATAATAGACAAGGGAAAAAAGAATAGATCTAAAAATTCATATCCCACATACCAGGGGAATTATCTTGATGTACCTATACACATAAACAAATCTCCATGAAAATAGAATGCTAATAAGTAAAAACAAATAATGCGATAAATGAATTCATAGGATTTATCCCACAAACAAATTATAACAAGAAGTACTGAAAGTGATAAAGGATCCAAATACAAGCCCAAAAAAAGTACAACCTTCTAAGAAGGAGGGGGATTATATAAAATTCAACACTGATACCATAAACCCCACCTAGAAAAAATAGAGGATCCCACTCTAGTCTCATATGGGGATGCACCAAATACTATATGAAATTAAACCCATTGAGGGGATCACAATTATATTACAAGGATGCAATTTAAAATTTTACCCTCATGATAAGGGACCTGAGAATTGCACTCGATTTATCCTAGTATAAAATAATGAAATGAAGGGTTCCAAACACCATCAATAGGAGTAAACAATGTGTACTAGGGGTAAATGGCATGTCTTCCCAACCACTAGTTTATATGTGTCTCACTGTATCACACAGAATGTAAACCTCAAAATAAATGGATTTTCCTCCAAGGTTACATGGAATTTAGATTTCACCAACACTCTTCCCATGCCATTTGTCTATTCTTGTGTACTTCAGGTTGTTCCCATGTACACCTGCCGAGGTTTAAGTACACAGCTCAGCCCGTATACTCTAGCCATATCTGAGTACTAGACTTAGACTATATACATCATTCATTCCCATATAACCAATGTTATATGGTGAGTACTCAGGTAGGGTAACATGGTAATTGACATGTAAAATAATGTGTGGCATTTATTCTCTATGGAAACCAAAACACCACATCTAGGGCCCACATGGAGTGTAACTCCAAATTACATGCTGTATAACACTAGTTTTATAAAAACCTATAGATTCATTCACAAACTCTTCTAATATTCCACCACCACAATTTATCTTTCTCAGAAATACATATATGGGTTCATTCGACCTTCATTGTCACTTTTTTATAGATTCTGTCCACATCTTCTAATCGAGAATCATTTACATCGTGTCGTCTCACTAGAATTCAGAGAACCATAATCGAGAACCTCAAAATATTAATCTATATATCCTCCATCATTATGCACCTTTATCACACCATAGATCAAGAACCATACCCATGGTATTGATTTTTTTTCTTGGATAATAGTCACAAAACAATCAAATACCAAGTATTTAATGAACCACATTCCAATTAAAATGTCAGCAATGAATGTGCGAAGAAACGAGAGAGAAAACCAAAGACCATAAACACAAGGAATGGTCCTTTTTATTAGTTTTTTTTAGCCTCAATCCATTTTCATATAATAGATGAACTAAGAGGAAAGAGCATCAATGAATAAATAAATCAACTGTAAAATAAATCAACCGTCAATGCGTGAATCAATTCTTGTTTGTGGAATTCATCCACATTAAACATGAGATAATTAATTGGGATGAATTGACATAAATAAAACATCCCACCTCAAGTTTATAATGATCACTGAAAAAATTATTTTTCATTGATGTTGTTGGAGATATCCAGAAACTCTGTTGGCATAGATGATTCATGTTGTATTGATCCAATCCACCAATTAGATGTCATCTGACAAAGTATCTTAAACGGATCCTCTCCAGGTCTCCAAGGTTAGGAATCTAACCCAAATATTTACCCATAATGGAATATTTATAGAGAAGGGATTTCCGTTTCTGAATTAATGAATGAAACAAATCAATTTAATAAATTTATTTATTATTTTCACCCTTGAAATTTTTCTCACAAATTCCCGATGTTGAAAAACATTATATTGTGCCTATGGTAAAACCCACATTCTGAACTCAACAATGGCCTCAGATTTATGATCTAAGATTCCATTTGGGAGTTATTACAATTTTTTAGTAAAAATTCATGTGTGTGATACTAATATATTTTATATTTTTTTAAATATCAATTTCAGGCTGACATGGCCTCGAAAACTCACATTATCTCAATGCATGGATCCAAAAATATTACTACATGTATTTCAAAGAATTCCATGAAAAAAAATGTTACATATATTACATACCAAAATTATGTAATCACCTATAAAGGAATATAATTGCATCATGTTATAACTTCTTTTGAAGCGAATATCCACATTTTTTACACTAGGGAAAAATTATTGTGGAATTGGACGACTAGAGTGGTAATGGAACTTCTGGGAAATGAAAAAATAGAAGAGAAAAAATGGGAACCTAGAGAAGTTATGATAGTGAACTACCAATATTTTTTTTATGAATTTAAATTCTAGAAATTTTGGGGATCAAATTTTTGAATTGGGAAGTATATAACACCAGATCTTTAATTGTAATAAGTAATCATTTCATTCTAAAGAAACAATGAAAAATGCACATATTTATTCAAGAATGTGATTAATACTTAAATTACCAAATTTTATATTTTCAATTTTGTGGAATGAATTTATTTTTTTTAATTCATAACATAAAAATTATATAAGGTTTAATTTTTTATATTTTTCAGAGATAATTGATTTCTAGGTGAATAATGAAAATATCGATTTTACAATAATGACAATTTTTTGACATTATAGTGATATTATATTGAATTAAAAGTTTATGAAAATGTTATTAAGTTAAAAAAATTTAATAATTAATATAATACATTTAAAAATATAATTTTAAAATTTTAAATCTATGTTAAGTATTTGGGAAATCCAATTATCATTTTTATTTGAATAAAAAATATGTTTGATTCTTCTCACATAATCAAGTATTAACAAGGTTACTTTTAGTTTTGGTTTGTTTTAAAATAAATATAAGACTCATTATATATATATAATATTCCAATAAATTCTATAGGAATCAATATTATACATGATTTTTTTATAAAATAATTTGTTAAGTTTAAAACACACATTTTTCTAAATATGGTTTTTTGTTGGATTTTTTGAAATTATATTGAAAGTAATTTTTAATACATATAAGAATTGAGCCCTATAATATGTATTACATCTATGGAATATATATAATTTATATTATTTAATTTGGTTGATTTTTTTCCATAATGAATATTACCATATTAAAAACATACCACTACAGTAAGCATTAAAAAGAATTAACAATGGGGTAAAAATAAAGAGATAAGGATTAAAATAAATTATTTTTTATAAATAATATTTCTTGAATGTATTTCAACCTCATATAATCCCAAATTATATATTTATCCCATTTTATCCCCTTTACCATGAAATTTTATTTTATATATTATAACTTTCTTAATATTTACATGTTTTTCATGCACCTCACATATAAAAGGGAAACTCTTATACACTCTTCTAAACACTTATTGAATCAATTAAATTGATAAATAACTATTAAATTAACTTCCCATAATCCTTACCCACATTTTATATGTCTTATTATCATCAAAATACCACTTCAAGGAAGCTTAATGTGTAATCCAAAGGAGGTTACCAAACGAAGAGGTATATGTAATTACAGATATTTTACCAGTTATTTTCTTCTTAGACCTACTTAAAATATTAAATAACCATATTAAGATAATTACATTAGTATATTTATTATAATGAGTTTTTTATGTTAAATATATATCCATTTTATGACTCTTTTCCATCTTATGGAAAATGAAAACATCTCCCGTGTGTACGTACAATCACTCATCTCCACGAAACGATGTAATTCGGTTTTCATCACCGCTTCACTTAGATGATTAAAAATATATATTTAATGAATATATATAATATTTATGAAATAATAATAATTATTTAAGTATAATAAAATATATATCTTCTTACCCTTCCATCTGTTCGAAAATGGTAATGTTTCTCGTGTGGACGTGTGGACTACCACCTATATGAAGCGATGTAAATACTTTTTCAATTAACACCATGCATAGATTATAGTAAAATTATATATAATTAATAAATAATACAATAATAAATTTATTAAAATTATGGATATTATGTAACTATTTAATAATTCCTTTGATCATGGTCAACATACCAAAGTAATTTTAGATAAATTCACCTAACGACCATAAGTGGTCAATGTAAGAAATAACTATGAAATGAATGGATGTTGTATGATAATAAAATATCCTTAAAAATTAAATATGGATAAAAATAGTTCAGAATAATAGTTTTTTATAAATTTAAATTTATTATTCAGGGGGATATAATGTGTTTGTCCAAGAAGGAATCCAAGGTAAGGGTTTTTTCATCTCAATTCCACTCCCTTGAGACATATTTTATATTATGAATATAATTTATTTTATGTGTTGTATATACAAATCCTTTGAAAATTTATATTAGGAATTCATATTTGTTTTCTGGTATATAAATTTTCAATTAATGTTTCCCTTTTAAGGGATTTTGATTTAAATGTTATTGAAGTCATAATGGTTTATTTGAAAATCTCACTCTTCTTTGGGATTTTTAATGTTTAAATTTATATTTGATGAATTATATACTCTTTATCTTCTTAAAAACCATCTATTTTCTCTTTATATAGTTATTTATGGGGTTCCCATGTATTTATTCTAACTTTTACTCTCTTTGGTAGTTAAAATTTGAAATAATTGTTTACGATAAACTAACATAATTTCTTCCTTGGGTTGAGAATACAATCAGGTTTATGTTGTCTAATATATTTTTAGAACTTTATTTTAAATTATTAAATAAATCATTAAATTCAATTAAAACAATATTTTAATTTCTTTTGATGGTTTTATATAAGGAATAGTTGTATTTTTTGAAAAATATCATTTTTGAATTTTTGTAAAAGTTTGAAAGGAACATTATTTTTAATTTATACAACATACATGGAATCTCCCACCTCCATGATCATTATTTTCTACTTATATTTCTCTAAATTTTCCCTTTTTTATATAAAACTGTTTTTAATTTTCTTATATTTTATCATTTATATAAAAAAAGACATAATTTTTCAAAATATTTAAAAGAATTTTGGAAATGATTTATAACTTATTTTTTCCAAAAAGTTACAATTTATTTATATAAAGTTCATTTTAAGGTTTTTCTCCCATTTTACACTATAATTATCAAAATAATTAACTTTTTTTTTCAAACCTTCATTTTTGATAAATTGAAGGTCTTCTATCATCCTTTATTGATTTATGAATTGTACCTTATTTAGTGATCATTCACTTTATTATGTTCCTATTCCTTGTCACTCACTATTATTAATTAGAAATTATTTTTCATATTCATTTCCATATTATTTTGTGTTATTGATATATTTATCATTAAAATATTTTATTAAACAAATACCTTTACTAATTACAATGTTTGTTGAAGGATTTTTTTTAAGAAAGTTATTTCTTTTACAAGGAAAATATTGAAGATCCATATTATTAATTCAATATATAAATTTATTTATCGATAAATAATGTTGATTATGTATTATATTTTTGATTCAATATATGAAGAATTTATTATAGATATGTAAGTTATAGATAAGGCCTATTTATTGTTAGCCTCTAGATGAATCAATAAGTCTGAATAGAAAAAACGTTGGCCAAATTAATCAGGTATTTGATGTATAACTGCCCCTTAATTGAAATGACTTATCATAAGGCCTTGATAGTAAGGTTTATTATTTTATAGAATGAGGACTTGATGGTAAGAACCTAATAACTAAAATTATGCATTACCTTCATTATGATTTCTATTATCATTATCCATGTGATTGTAATGATGATATGTTCCATGGAGACATTTTTAAGATCAAGTTATTGTTTAAATGGAATATGTGTTGATTCTATACACTAAGATACTATTAATTACTTATATACTCGTGATAGAATCTGTTGTATGCTTTCCCTTAATGAGTATTTGAACTCAACCATTACAATGACTTTTTTTCCTTTGGATATGAATAAAGAATCTTTGAAATTTTTTTATGGATGTAAGAAATGTTTTATTTCTTTGTTTTATTTTTACAATTTAATATATATATCATGTATCTAGTATCCCTAGAATTTTAAATAGATATATTCTTTCTTTTGTTATCCCTTGTAACCTATACTTATGTAATAAATTAAACACTAAATCTAGGTTACTAGTGGAAGGGTTATTACTCACAATTAAATCTTTCCACTTTCATAGCAATAATAGACACCATTATCCATTCAATTTTTTTTCACCCAAGTCCTATTAAGGCATTATATTTCCTTTGAATTTTTTAGACTGACATCTTATTGAACATTTTTACTAGATTATTATTTCAAGCTATCTTCCATAACTCCTGTAATTTTTCCTCAAATATTTTTTAGATGAAGTGATATTTTATGTTGATGTGCTTCATCCATTCATTGAAAACTCTATTCAAAGAAAACTATGTAGAAATATTATTTTCATAGAAAAATAGTACACCCTCATAAATCATATCAATATCATCTAATAAATTCAAAAAATATATTGTCTATGGATGTTCTTAATTTGGACTTAGCACAATTTTGAGTTTTCGAGTCCCCTGACCTTCCATGGGGTAAAATGGTAAATTTACCCTATTGGGTGACCTTGAAAAAAAATCATGTAATGGGTATTTTGATTCAAAGGTGTAGTATTTACATTTATTATATGTTTACATGGAAAAGGAGTGTGTAAAGGGGGCTTGATAGAAATATATTAGGTATAAAAATATTATTTTTATCCTGCATGTGAGAATTTGTGGTTAAATGATTATATACTATAAACAAATAATCAAATCAGAAAACTAACACTTTTATTGCATATGTAATAGGGGTATTACCTGAGGGACTCTATAATTTGACTATTTATTTTTGTTTCTGAAATGGAACATCATTATTATGTCATTTAAAGAAATTATTAGGATTATAATTTACTTATTAATGTTATAAAACACAATAAAATTACAATATATATAATATATATATCCATATTGTATACTCTATATGGTTATACATTAATGGAAATGACCCCTAGAGGGAGGTAAAAGTAATATATTCCAGGTATTTATGGAAACATAATTATATTTAAGGAGAGGGATTTAATACACAATGACACAAGACAAGAGAATACATCACCAATGATTGATGATTTATCATGGTAGCACTGCATATTTTTTTAATTCTCCATTATTTGTGTTTTAAATAATTAGGATTATTATTTTGAATATATTCATATCTCCTCAAGGTAATTATGCATGAATCATCCATTATTATAGATATCTATATTGATTTATCATTTTTCAACAATTTTCTTTAAGATGTTCATCCAAAAATTCATTTTTATTATAATTTTAAATTACATAACTATAATACTGAGATACACCATACCCACACTTCTGGATCTAGTTCTAAACATACATAATTTTTAATACATGAAATAAGTTATATCAAACTCCTTGGATTGAGTGTTCATTGTTTTGAAAAAAAAAATCTTCCACAAGGATTATCGATACATGTAATTTCATTATATGTATCCGTTTCATTTAAGTTCATGGGGAAATAGGGAAACCTGAGAAAAAGGTGAGGTATAAATGAAAATAAAGGTTAAAAAAAGAAAATAGAGCATAAATGAAATAGCATGGGTTAAACATAAAGCAAGATATGAGAATATGAACATGATGGTAACTATTATAACATGAATATGAGAACATGGACATAAGGTAAATAGTTATAAGAAATAATAATATTTAACCAAGAAATATTAATATTTATCAAATGAACCATTAAAATTTATAGTATTCATAAAGAAAATGTTTTGGTACCTTGTAACATCCAGCTTTTAGAATGGAATTACATATATGGGTAATTCCCATATCTCTTAGTTGTAACATATAATTAGTAAAATCCATCATCTATTAGGAGTAACTTCTATCTAGTTAACTCCATGTCATTACCCAATGCATTAAATTTCTATCCATAAACACTATTTACTAATATTAATTAATGTGTTCTATATAATGAAAAAATACATAAAATAATCATATCATGATAAACTCGTTGTAATTTAAGTAGATATCAAATGAAATTTGATAACATTGTTGGTAAATACCTATAAATCAAGATAAGGAATTATAATATATTTACCATATATAAAAAAGGGTATATGGTTTAGTAAATAATTTACCTATTCAATAAATGTTTGTATATCTAGGTTAATACCCTGAAATTATATGATGTAATAAGGGTTATTCATATGGGAATGTATTAGAATAAAATATTTGATTACACATTGTTGATGATAAGGCAATAAAAATGAGGTGATGAATCATTATCTATAGAGATGATAATTCCACCATAAAATATACACATATGAACATGGAAATGTAGAACAATGGTATGAAGAATATATAGAGTGAAAGAGAACATGTTAATTGGTTAAAAATTTGGTGGTAAAGACACCCTTTTAATGGATTAATGTAGTTATCTTGCTGAGTTTCCACAAATCAACTTTGGAAAAATAAGATATTCATCTTAAAAAATGTTGTAATATACTTGATAGAATGTTAATAAGAAGTAGGTAAGGATATATTCATGGTGTAGGGATATCAGTTTAATGTAAATATCAAAACATATATTTTTTATCCTTTATTATGGATCATAAAGTGCATATGAATTATCCAACGAAAATATCATGGGAGTGTCAAACCAAGTGGGCAGCAAGACCCATTTTCATGCACAAGTTGATAACCGATTAAAATCAAAATTTCCCATTTTTTAGGTTATTACCCCTAAGTAAAACTATTTTATATCCACATCAAATTTTAGTATTAAACTAAGGAAATCATTTCCAGGAAAACCAAACACATTTTTCTTTACCAAATTTTGGTTGGATTAATGGATGCAGTATTATAACAGCTTAGAAAAAGGATATAATTGGAGGGAATAAATAAAATATAATTTAATAAATATAAATAGAAATATAATACCATGGAATAATAGTAATGGAATTAAAATGAAAAAATATTAAAATATATTATGGAAAAAGTAATGAACTTGAAAAGGAAATAGGAGGATTGAGGAAACCCTTATAATGGGAGCATACCTCGTAAATATTGAGAGGGACTCCTTAGAACCATTGAACCAAATTTTAGAGAGTTTGAAGATGGATATTGAGAGATAAATTATTCTCAAAGGATTGGGTGTGGAATGTGAGGAGGTAATGAGGGGTATTTATACTTGAGGAGGGGTGGTTTTAAGCGTTAAAACATTGGTACTTTAATTATGTATACCAACCACTTATGGGGGAAATAAATTCCAACCAATTTTATGAATTTTAAATGATTACATGATATTGAGTGGATGTACCAATCCTTCCCAATGAAAACTCACCTTCCAAACATTCCACTTACTATACACAATCCAAATAATTATTATTATTTCAATAATCCAATTTTTGGTTTCTAAAAAGTAATTTATAAATTTATAAATTAAAATTAAAATTTTTAAAATCATTTTAATACTTATTAAATTTAATTTTTATCAATAAAATGTTTAATAAATGTTTTAATCATGTTCACATAATAATTATGTCATAAATTTGGTTATCTTGTAAAATGACATTTTTTACTTTTTCTACAAAAAATAAACTTTTTTTTGAAGATTACCAAAAAATAACCCTATGATTCTTTTGATGTAAGGAGTGAAAAAATGATATTTATTTAACAAAAATAATTATATAAATATTTTAATTTTATCTTATAAATAAAAAACCTTAAATATTGAAAATTAAAATAAATTATAGCATACAAAACATTTTGGTTGTTATAAAAAACATAGGGGTTCATTAAAATATATTATCATTTAGAAAATATTTTATAAAATTATTTCATGAAAATAAATTTTATTTAAAACTTATACATTTAACATAAAACAAATTTTTAATAGAATATTTCTATAGTCTCCAAAAACAATTCAATTCTAATTATATCATTAAAATATCCATTTATTGTTCCTTGTTTTAGATGTTCATAATGTGTCTATTTATTATGAAATATAAAATTACTTTTTCATGGTAAAAATAAAACTTTAATTATAAAATAATAGTTTTATTAATAAAATAAATGGTTTTTAGGGCATTATATCTACCCCTTTAATGAAATTGTGTCCTCATGATTTTACACATTGAATAACACTTCCTAAAACCAAATGTTTATTTAAATGTTAACTATAGAAATGACACATTATAAATACATAGGTGTAATTAATCAAATTGGGCGGGACAAGTTATACATAACCTAGTCCATTGTATAAAAATGTTATCTATTTGTGTCTCTATACCAAGATATTTTGAATATTAATTCCTAAGAATAAAAAAACTCTCCTCTGATTCAAAATTACATTCTCTAGATCCACAATTCCGGATTTGGTGAAAAAATTACATATTTTTAGTGAATCACATGAATTAAATCAAACTCATAGAATAAAAATTTAGGTGTATTTGGTGACTAGGTATATTCACAACTAGACACATGGTAAAAACACACTTCTTCCAAAATGTTTCTCCACACATGATATTTTCTTATACATATCCCTTTTAATGCAATTTTTGGGAAAATAGGGAAACATATAGAAATGGTGATCCATAAATCCCATTAAAGGTTAAATAATTAAAACACAGAATAAATGAAACATCATGGGTATAAAATGAGGCATGATATTAGAATATAAACATGAGAAATTTTTTTATAACCTGATCATGTGAACATGGACATAAATAAAATAGTTATAATAAATAATATTTATAACCCATGTGATAAAAATATTGATCAAAGGAACCATTAAGAATTCATAGAAATCATAAATTAAATGTTTTCTTATCTTATAACATCAAAAATTCATAATTTAATCAGTTATCTAGGTAATTACCATATCTATTAGGAGTAACCTATAACTGATAAACTATGTCACCTCTTAAGAGTAAATTCCATCTTGTTCACTCTGTCTCACTACCCAATGAATTGAAGCACAATCAAGGAACACCCTTCATATGTATTAATTAATGTATCCAATATAAGGAAAAAATATATAACATAATCATATCATGATAAACCCTATTGGAATTTAAATGGATATCTAGTGAAATTTGATAACTTTCTAGGTAAACACCCTTCAATCAAGATAATAAATTATTGGGTATTTACACTATACAGAAAAACACTATATGGTTTAGTAAACAATTTCCTCAATCAATAGATGTATGATTATATTAGTGAATACACTGAAAGGTAAATAATCATGTAAGGGTATTCACATGGAAAGGTATTATAATAGATTATTTGATTATACATTGCTGAGGATAAGGAACAAAAAAAGGAAATAATGGATAATTCTATACAGAGATCACCATTCCACCATACAACATACACATATGAACATGTAAATGTAGAAAAGGTATGAGTAATATATATAATGAAAGAGAATATGTTCATTGGTTACAAATTTATCGGTAAATAAACCCTTTTTATGGATTAATGTGGTTATTTTGTGGAATAATCATCAATCAACTACGGAACAATAGGATGTTCAACATGAAAAAGGAAATAATACACTTGAGAGAATGATAAAATATTTATTTAAGGATCATGAAATAAATATGGTAATTGAATATAAATAAATAAATATATATATATTTAGATCCTTTATTATGGAATATAATGATCTTGTGAATTATCCAAATCAAATCCACTAATAGTTTGAAACCATGTGTGCAATAAGGGTTGTCGTCGTGCACCAGGTGATGGTCGAGTCAAAGTCTAATGTGTCAATTTTAGGGTTATTACCACCTGGTAAAACTATTTCAGATACAAATATACTTGTATTATCTATATATGGATTTCGTTGTTAGGAAAACCTCACACACTTTTCTTTACCAAATTTACGATGGTTTTATGGCTACACTATTTTAATGGACTAGAAACGGGATATAATGAGAAGGAATAAATAAAGTATTATTTAAAAAATATAAAATTAAATATAATACCATGGAATAAGTGTCATATATATATAATAACAAAAATTTAAATAGACACTATAGAAAAAGTAATTAACATGAAAATGAAAGAGGAGGATTGAGGAAGCCCTATCATTAGGAGAATGAAACATAAAGCTAGAGTGGGACACATTAGAACCATGAAACCAAATTTAATTGACTCTTGATAGGGATATTTATAGATAAATCATGATAAAAAAAATTTATGTGGAAAATGATAAGGAAAATTAGGTGTATTTGTGATTAAAGAGGGGTGGTTATAGGGGTTAAAATATAGGATATTTTATTATATAAGCCAACCACATTTGAGTGAAATAAATTAAAAATAATTTTATGGATTATAAACGTGTGAGTTAGAGTGAGAATATGTACCAAGACTTCCCAAACTAAAAGTCACCTTCCAAACATCCCATTTACTGCACACAATCCTAAAATAATATTTATCTCAAAAATCCATTTTTTTGTATCTAAAAATTAAAGTGTAAATTTATAAATTAAAATTAATATTTCAAAATTAATTGTTAAAACTATTAGAATAAATTTTTATTTAATAAAATGTTTCATAAATGTATGAATCATGTTCATATAATAATTTTTTCATAAATTCATAGTGCTCGTAAGACAGAAATTTTCACCTTTTCAACAAAAAATCAACTTTGTTAGAGAATCCCTAAAAAAATCACCCTAAGAAATTTTGATTCACTAAGTATAAAAATGAAATTTATTTTATCAAAATAATTTTATAAATGTGATAATTTAAACTCTAAAATAAAAATACTTACTTTTTATAGCATAGTAAACATTTTGGCTGCTATAAAAATTGATTAAATATTCATTGAAATATATAATCAATTAGAAAGTGTTTTATAGGGTTATTTAATGAAAATACACTTTATTTAAAACTTTCAAATTTATAATGAGAAATATTTTAAGTAGAATATGTAATGACCCAGACTTTTTGATTGATAATTTTTTCCTGAAAATGTATGTTATATTATATTATTTTATAAAAAACCATTCCTTTTTTAAAAAAAATTGAATAAAAAGAGAAATTTGAACATCTAGTTTTGACTTTTATATAAATTTTGGTCAATTTTTACTATGGTTCAATATGACCATTGTAAAATATACTCTTAATACTAATTTTAATGTTATAATTAGTGTTTATAAGTAGAAATGACAAATGATAAATAATGAAGAAATGAGAAACAATGGACTCAACTAGTAGAGTCATTCCATATAAAGCCCATTTATCAGATCTGTAGAGGGAGGTAGAATCACTAGGCTTTCAACTTGACCAATACCAAGAAGGTATTCAATAAACGAGGCTTTAACAAAATCGCATATGGGAGAAGTTCATGTTTGTGGAAATTACCACTCGGACGATGTTAGTGGATGCACCACACTAAACTAACACCATTAAAAACCTTAATATTAGGGAGTATGTGGGTGCAATAAGAGGCAACACGTTGATTCCGTAGTAACTTAAAGTGCAATTCCATTGTATAAATACAATTTTTATTCTATCATTTTTATTTCTAGAATATTTTTTCTTTATAAAATTGAGATGGAATTTTATAAATTGATTCTTTGAATATAGATTGTAATTTTCAAAAAAGAAATAATTATTATAATAAACTGAGGTGTTATTAATATTGTTTGGTTTAATGAAATAGTATGATTAAATCACTTTCATTCAAAAAGATATGATAAAATAATTTTATTTTATGTAAGTGTAAAAAACTTTACTATGCATTTTCAATCCACTATTTTTTTTAATAAATAAGGATTTTTAGATGTAAAAGTTAAAATTCTCATATTTGGAGAATTATTATGATAAAATAAATATCATTTTTTAAATAATCATGTCAAAATTAGGTTAGGGTGAATTTTGAATAATTTTCTAAAATACTTTATTTTTTGTGAATAGTAAAAATATAGTTTGAGTTTTCAGATATGTTAATGACATCATAATTATGTCACAATGTTATAATAAATAATTAACCACAAACCATGGATTAATATATGTTATTGTATTAATATAAATTATTTTAATATATTTAATTCAATTTCCAAATATATAATTTACTTTCTAAACTCTAAAATGGAAACTTTAACTTTAAAAATGCTATTTTGTGAAAACATTAATTTTCCTTGAAAAAATAATTAATATAAAATGATGGTCAAATATTGTGGTTTAATATAACATAATATGTGTCCCAAGTGACCAATACCATTGTAAAATTCCATTGGAAATCCAATGGTTTTTCATTTACCACTACCTAGGTGTCTCAGGCATTTATTTAGAAATTAATAAACAAATCCTCCACTTTTTCTAGAAATACCCACCCATTTATCATTTTTATTTCACACCCAATTCATCCTAAAAAAATATGTTATATTTTTACCTTACAAAGATTCCTCCCAAGGTGTCATCAATCCCCAAGGTCCCAATCCTCATGTTTTAGCTATTACTATTCAAGGTTAGAGAAATATCATTCTATTCTCTTCATTTCAAGAACCTATTTTTGTATATGTCTTATAAATGTTATCATCAATTGCTAATATTTACTTTTTATTCATTACCTTATGGAAAAATTATGTTTTATCAATGTGCTAACCCTTTCCACTATCTTTTTACACATTTCTAAAACCAGGTTTTATACCTGTTATGCTACTAATTTTACTTCTCAATTTTTTTCTTTTCTCCTCAATAAATTCTATTTTATTTTTTTGTCAATAACCAAAAATATTTATTTTACAAGGGTATTCACCAATATATAAAAATTATTTATTTTATTTTGGTATTTATATACATAAAACCCTTATTCCCTTTTCATGGGTTATAAATGACATAAGGATCTTATCCTTAAGTACTTTTTATAATTCCATGATTTTTACATGAAACCCGTTTGTTTTATTATCATAAGATTATTTATGAAATGTTTTGTTATGATATATGTGTATCAAATTAATTAATAAATATGAAGGTTGTTCCATGATAGTTCTCTAACACATTTTTAAATAATTTAATCTCTATAGATGATATGTTTTATGATACCTTGGTGAATAAACATAGTAATTTTTATAATATATTGGTTAAAAAACTTAGTTATATACTTATTAATGACTCATTTAAATGTTTTTTCCACATATACATGTTATTATTAGGTTTATTTTTATTATGAAATTCCCCTTTATTCTTTTCTCATGCTTTTATTCATTAATTTCTTATTGATATAACTCATGGTCGCATATATACTCTTTCCCTTATTTTCCATTACTAGGAATTATTCCAATTCATTCCTTTGATGTATGTCAAGAGGTTATGAGATATAGTAAATGTAATTAGGATAAACCTTTGAGGAATCCTTTCAATTTCATTGGAATAATGTTTTATGTTTTCATGTATTATGTACCTATTTACTAAGAAACTAAACTTCTAAAGATCCTATATTTGGACCATGTAAAAGAAAAATTAAGTAATAAATAGGCTGGATTCCACAGTTTGTATCAAAGGAAGGTTTAGTTATTTGTGAAAATTAGGATTTGAAAACTTTATGAAGAACCTTATGGACAAGTTAAAATATAGGAAAACATCTTGGTATTTTGGTGATGTATTAAGTAAGTGGTTTATGGGAAAAAAACCCTATTTGGATATAAAAAAGTGGATGTGGATATGACATAGATGTTTCAAGTGGTGAAACCCAAAAACATCACTTTTATCTAGACTCAAATGGGAACTGGTGTACGATAATGGACCTTTTTTCACTCCTTGTTTGACACTCCCAAGGGATATGTATGATTAATCAAAATATTTTTATGAACTATTATGAAAGATTTTTAGAAAATGTTATTGTTTTTAAATAATAACATATTTAAGAATGATGTTTTAATACATAAAATTCCATTCAAATTATAAGATTCATTAAATAAACACATTTATCACTAAGTTTTATTCTTTTAAAAAATGCTAGGAAATAAGTTGAATCGTGTAAATGGTGAGAGAAATAGACCATCCACTAACGACCCTACGATGGAAGCTATAATGAAAAAATTATTGATAATGATGAATCAAGTGACTTAAGTTATGATCAATAACATGAATCAGGATGAGCAACCATATTTACCTCGAAGGGAAAAACATTCTATTGATTCCTTTATGCATCAATGACCACCTTCTTTTAGTGGATATTTTGACCCATTTATTATTGAAAAATGGATAAGCTCTATAGAAAAGATCTTTTCTATACTATATTGTTAAGAGAAAGAGAACGTATCTTTGAATTTTTAACATTTAGAGGGAGATATTGATATGTGTTCGAAACTGGTTAAAAACACAAATCCAAGAAATAAGATTGATGCAATGGATTGGGAAGTGTTCAGGGGAATATTTTTCTAAAAATATTTCCCCGGTTTGTTGAGAACAAAAATAAAGAAGGAATTACTAAAGATAATGTAAAAGGAAAATGAATCTACGTGATGCTATGAGATGAACATTACAAGGATTTATTATTACACCTCTAGATGTTTCATATATCCTAATGGAAAAGTTTATAGATTCTTCAGTGTACTAAGACACCATTTATTGAATATTTACAATTGAGACTATAACTATTATGAGGAGATAGCATGAAGTGCTATGATGGTTAAACTAGAGTTTAGAGAGATGCAATAGTACCATTGAGAAAATTAAAAGAAGTAATATTGGGATCCAAATTGGGGGGGGGGACTTTGATCATGGATGGGGAGGAAAAAAACTACAACTTCCCACATGAAAAAATGTGGGAAGAAGTATTTGGGGAACTTCTTTCCTGGGAGCGAAAAATGTAAAAGTGTGGATGAGATGGTTATATTGCTTGAAACTATCAAATTGAGGTGAAACCTCAACTTCTAAACACTAAAAAAAGGAATATGGTGCATGCCCAACCCGAAGTCCAATGCTTCAAGTGTGGAAATCATGGGCACTTTTCCAATAACTGTCCAAATTTAATGTTAATGGAGGGAAATCACCATCAACCTTACCATATACCAACAGAGAAAGGTCATGCTTTTTCTACCATGACAGCTGAATGTGAGGCTCCAAATGATATGGTGGTAGGTACTCTTTCAGTTCTCTCAAAGCTATCAAGTACTTTTTTTTATTCTAGTTATAAATATTCTTTTATTTCGTCCATGTTTGAAAAGAATATAGAATTAATTTTGAAATTTATAGAAGTATAGTTATCAATCGATACTCCTAGAGATATTATATAGGCATCAACAGTGTATAGAAACTTCAGTATTTAATTTGGAAAGCACAATCTCATCGAAAATATAGTAGTCATTCCCATACAGGAATTCGATACTATACTAGGGATAGACTGGGTCTCAAAGTATAAAACTAAGATAAAATTTAGAAGCAAATAAATCTCAGTATCCATGAATGTAAAACCTATAGTTTTATTTCAAAGTAGAGATATCTAGACCTGATATTTTTATAGAAACAACTCCCATAGCCTTCTTTATGGAAATGATCAGTGAGGATGAATAAGGAAATGAAATTATACAAATAGAGAATGTCCCCATTATTTATGAATACCTTGATGCACTTCCAGACCTTCCCTTAGAAGATATGTAGATTTATCCATTGAACTCATGCTTATATCTAATATGATATCAAAGACCCTGTATAGAATGGAAAATGTAGAGTTGGTGGAATTAAAGAAACAACTCCAATATATTTTGGAGAAATGTTTTATTCAGCCAAGTGTGTCTCCTTGTGGAGCACCTATTCTATTTATGAATAAGATGGATGGATCAATGCAGTTATGCCTTGATAATAGAGAACTTAACATGATCACAATGGAGAATATGTACCCTCTTCCAATAATTGATGATTTATTTGACCAAGATCATAGGGATTAATTGAGGGTGAAGAAATAAGATATTCTAAATACTGTCTTCTAATCAAGATATGGGTTGTATGAGTTTGTTGTTATGCTCTTCATCTTGACTAATTCTTCTATTATATTTATAAATTTGATGAATAGAGTCTTTCAGTATTACATTGATAACTTTTTTGTAGTTTTTATTTATGATATTCTAATATATTCTAAAATTCACAAGAGCATAAGGATCATTTTTGGGTTATATTTCAAACTTTGAGTTAGGAGTGTCTATTTTTAATGTTTAGAAAATATGAATTTTGGTTAAAACAAGTTTATTTCTTGGAGAAAGTTGTAACCAATAAACGAATATCAATTGACCTTGCCAAGAAAAAGGTTGTGGAGGAGTGGCCTCATCCTAAAAGAGTAACTAATATTCATATTTTTGTTATTTGAGAAGGATATTATATGAGGTTTATGAAAAAAAATTCAGGAGTTTCTAATCCACTAACCATGTTAACTCGAAAAGGGGAAAAGTTCATCTGGACAAAGGAGAGTGAAGAAAGTTTCCAAGAGCTAAAGAAGAGATTGGTTACTACACCAATGTTAACTCTACCTGTTATTGTAGAATTATTTATTGTTTTTAATGATTCATATATGAAATGGATTGGGTATTTACTCATGAATTATGAAAATGTGATTGCCTAGACATATCGAAAGTTAAAGCCTCATGAGCAGTATTATCCTACACATGACCTGGAGATGGATTTTGTTGTTTTTTCTATGAAGATATGGTAGAATTATATTTCTGGGGAGAAATGTGATTTTATACAGAGCACCAAAGTTTGAAGTATATTTTCACACAAAAAGAATTGAACATGATAAATAGGTTATGGTTGGAACTTCATAAATACTATGACTGTTCAATTTATTGTAATCCTAGAAGAGCTTATAAATTCAATGATTACTTAAGTAGGAAAGACCATGTTCTGCAGGAAATGATGGGGATTCAAGGAGATCCATTGATCAAAGACTAGTAAAATTGGATAAGGAAATCATAAGGAAAGGGACATCATCTAACCTATATCTAATTATTTATCAACCATTATTAATAGATAAAATCAAGAAATCTCAAAGAGAAGATCTTTTTAAAAAAAGAAGGTAGAGGCTGTAAAGAATGAGACTTTTCCTTAATAAAATATTTATCAAGAAGGCGTAATAAAATTGCATACAAGGTTATGTGTTGCATCTATTCTAAAAATAAAGAAGGTGAATATGGATGGAACACATATCTCTACATTATATATACATCATAGAAGCACTAAAATGTATAGGGACATTCATGATCATTATTGGTGGGACATCATGAAAAGAGAGATTGCTAAATACACTACGAGGTGCCTAGTGTATCAACAAGTGTAGGAAGAGAGAAAACATCCTAGAGGGGTATTATGACCTCTACCAATACCGGCAAGGATGTGGGGCAATGTCACTATGTAATTTTTCATTGACCTCCCAAGAACATCTAAAGGAAACAATTCTATATGGGTTATAGTGGATTATCTCACCAAGACTCTCTATTTATTCATAATTCATGAAAATTTCTCTCTTGATCAACTTTAGATGATTTACATAAAGGAAGTGGTGATGTTACATGGGGTACCACTTTCTATCATTTTTTATCATGATCCAAGGTTTATATCAAAATGTTGGAGAAGTCTTCAACTTGCTCCAGGTATTGGATTGAATTCTAGTAAGGCTTATCACCCCCAAACTAATGGCCAATCTGAATGAACTATTTAGACACTCAAATAAAGGCTGAGGAAATTATCAATGGAATTTAAATGTGGATGGGATCAACATCTCCTATTAGTTGAGTTCTCATATAACCATAGCTTCCATTAGAGTATTCAAATGGAACCCTATAAAGCTCTATATGGGAAGTGATGTAGAACTCTTATATGTTGGGATGAATTTGGTGAGAGAAAGTTTCTTGGGCCCAATCACGTGCAAGAGATGATAAAAAAATTTCATTCTATCCAACAACACATAAAGGCTGCTCAGTATCTCTAAAATTGCTATGATTAAACCATCAATGGTGTTTGGAGTTTGTTTTTGGTGACAATTTTTTCCTTCAAATATAATCCTGGAAGAGAGTCTTGATGTTCAGAAAGAAATGGATGCTCATTCCCAGGTACATTGGCCCCTATGAAATCCCTGATCGCATAGGAGATGTGGACTAATATCATGAACTTCCTCCAAATCTAGCACAATTTCATGATATATTCCATGCACCTCTCTTGAGGAGTATATACATGACCCTTCACATGAACTGAATCATGAGGTGGTACAATAAGAACATGACCTATATTAAGAGGAGAAGCCTATGTAGATCATAGAACATAGAGACACAGTTCTATGCAACAAGACTATCCACCTCATCAATGTGTTTTAGAGGAATCATAAATATGAAAAAAAAAATGTGGGAACTAGAAGAGACAATGAGGAAGAAGTACCCACACCTTTTCCCAATTAAGGTAATTATTTGAAATTTTGGGGATGAAATTTTTTAAGGTTGGATGAATGTGATGAATCAAACTTTTTGAATGATAATTTTTTCTTGAAAATGTGAGTTATATTATATTATTTTTCACAAAATGAAATATTTTTTATAATAAAGTGAATATAAATGGAAATTTGACCATCTAGTTTTTACCGTTATATCAATATTGCTCAATTATGACCATTGTTCTATATGAACAATGGAATGTATACTCTTAATAATAATTTTAACGTCATAACTAATGTTTATAAAAAGAAATTAAAAATTATAATTAATTCTGAAAGGAGAAATGATGGCCCCAACTAGCAGAGTCATGTCGTATGAAGCCTATTTATCAGATATTGGGAGGGATGTATCATCACTAGGCTTTTCTTCTTTAACATTCCCTATATATGATTCAATAAATAAATCTTGAATGAAATTGTTTATGGGATACAATCAAGTTAGTATAAATTACCACTTGGTCGATGTTAGCTGAGGCACCCCATGAAACTACTACTGTTGCACACCTTACTCTTTGGGAATAAGTATGTGTAATAAGGGTTTATGTTTCGAGTCCCTAGCTACTTAAATTATAATTCCATTTAATAAATATAATTTGTCCCTTTATTGCCATTTTAGGAAAAGTTTTTCTTAATAAAATTGAGATGGAATTTGATAAATTATTTTTTTGGAAAGAGATTTTATTTTTTATAAAATAAATAATTATTATAATGAACTAATTTATTATGAATAATGTTTATTTAAAATAAATAGTATGATTAAAACACTATTATTTAAAAATAAATGATAAAATAATTTAATTTATTTAAGTGTCAGAAATTTTAATATGGATTTTCTATCTGCTATTATTTTTAATAAATAAGGTTTTTTGTATTTAAAAGATAAGATTATATTATTTATAGAATCATTATGATAAAATAAATAACATTTTTTAAATTATAAAATCTTAATTAGGTTAGGGTGAATTTATGATAATTTTCTAAAATACTTTTTTCGTGAATAGTAAAAATACAGTTGAGTATTTCAGTATGTTAATGACATCATAATTATGTCATAATGATGTAATAAATAATTAAACACAATCCATGACTTAAAATATTGTATTTTATTAATATCAATTATTTCAATATATCTTAATCCATTTCTGAATATATAATTTACTTTCCAAATTCTAAAATGGAAACATTAACTTTAAAAATGTTATTTTGTGAAAACATTAATTTTCCTTACCAAAATAAGTAATGTGAAATTATTATCAACTATTATGGATGAAAATATCATAAAATGTGTCCCAATTTTCCAATACCATGGTAAACCCCATGGTTCGTCATTTACCACTACCTAGGTGTCCACGACCTTTATTTAGAAATTAATAAACAAATCATCCACTTTTTATATAAATATCCATCCATTTATCAATTTTATTTTACTACCAATTCATCAACCAATAATATATGATTGTTTAAATTTCCAAGGTGTCCTCCCATGGTTTAATCAATCCCCCAATGTCTTAATCTTCATTTTTCAGTAACTACTCTTCAAGGTAAGAATAATATCCTTGTTTTCTCTTAGTTTTAAGAACCTATTTTTGTATATGTCTTACGAATGTTATGGTCACTATACCTTATTTAATTTTTATTCATTACCTTACTTCAAAAATATGTTTTTTTGAATAGAGACACATGTACCCTATCTTTTTACCCTTTTCTGAAACCATTTTTTATACTCGTGATGTTACTGATTTTACTTCTTAAAATTGCTCTTTTCTCCTCAAGAAATTATGTTTTATTTTATTTTTATGAATACACAATGAAATTTCTTTTCCAGGGGTATTAAAAAATGTGTAAAAATTATTTATTTAATTTTTGGATTTATATACATAAAACCACCATTACCATTTATGGTTTATAAAGGACATAAGGATATTTTGTTTAAGTGCTTTTTAAAACCCTGTGATTTTTATATGAAACCAAATTATTTTATTCTACACATTTTATTTATGAAATTTTTTATTATGATATATATGTATAACATTAATTAATACATATTAATGGTGTTCCCTAATATCTCTCTAATAAGTTGAATAAATAATTTAATCTTTATAAATGATATGTTTTACGATACCATGGTGAATAAACTTAGTAATTTCTATGACACCTCAGTGAAAAAGCTTGGTGATATGCTTATGAATGTCATATTAAAATTATGTAGCCACATATCCATGTTATGATTAATATTATTTTTAATATTAAATTATCCTCTTTACTTTTCTCATTCCTTTATTCCTCAAGTTATTATTGTTATATCTCATAGTTGCATGTAAACTATTTCCCTTGTTTTTCTTTATTAGACCTTATGCTCACCCTTTCCTTTGATGTATATCCCCAGGATATGAGATGAATTAAATTTAATTAGGATGAACCTACGGTGGAGTCTTTCAATTATATTATAGTAATTTTTTATGTTTTCATGCATTATGTACCCTTTTTTCAAGAAATGAAAAATTAAAATATCATCTATTTATACCATGTAAATGAAAAGGTATGTAATAAAAAGGTGAGATTCCATACAATAAGTCAATAGTCTACAAAATAGTTCAATTTGGATTATATCCTTAATATATCCATTTAATGATCCTAGTTTTAGTTGTCCATGATTTGTAACTTTATTATGAAATCTAGAAGAATTTCTATGTGCTAATAATTCTAAATTCAATACAAAATAAGAGTTTTATTAATAAAAAAAGGAATGCTTGGGGTAGTAAGAAAACTACTCTAGGGGATGGTGTGAATTCATGGGAAGAATAAACCAGATCATGTGGATTATGTTGAAACACATATGGATTATCATTCTCTCTCTCTTTTAACTCACATGATCCTATCCTTCCCATGTGGACGATGGACTACAATTTTCTTGTCATGACCCATCCCCCAGGGCCCATGCTGTGACTACCCCATGCCCACCTTCCATATGCCATGGGCTAGTGTCTAGGACTGGAAAGGTGTATCCCTTAACATTAATTCATTACCTTTTAACCTGTACAAACACACAAATCCAAGAGTAGAATAAGAGGCAACCATGAAGTATTCTACTATAGTAAAAATGTGTTGAAATTAAAGGGGATAGAATAAAAGCCCAAATGGAATGTACAAGTACAACTTAAAATAGAAAAACAACTCCTGGATCATCCACTGAGGATCCTACCTGAAGGGTAGGTGCAGCTCAAGATCAGTAGTCATGCATTACACCACATCAAATGGTCCACCTTTGAGCATCATCTAGTCCTCGTTCCCTCATCCTTGATCAATGTTTTCCATCATCTGCACTAGACACAAAAATATGCCGATAAAGTCCATGCAGGGGTGAGTATAATAATACTCGGTAAGGATCCTGAGACCCCCGAAGGTCTCCCAAAGTTCCACAAAGGAAAAACCACAAAGAAAGACCTCCATCACAAAGAATAAAGCAGTCATCAACTCAACTTAGGTATATTCCCATACATATACCAAATTTATCAAGATATACTCATCTCATACATGAGGGAAGAATATCACAAAGGTAACACCACGATGATATAAGTACCACGAAGGTATAAGTACCACACAGGTAACACCAAGAAGATAACACCATGATGGTAAATATAACACACATGTAACACCACGAAGACATCACTATGAAGGTAAAAGTAACACATAGGTATTGCCATGATGATATCATGATGAAGGTAAAGGTACCACACATGTATCACCATGAAGGAAAAAGACTCAACTCACACTTGGTATTAGTTAAGTATAGAAGTACAAATGATCATTTTTGAAGCTAGATCATCTTATTCTGTAAGAGGAACTGATTCTGACCATACAGAGTTTGACCCACATTGGATCGATATGTACTAACCCCCATAATGATCCACATAGGATCCAACCTGCTCAGATTTGATAGGTACTAGCTCTCTCAATTACCCACACGTGATCTGACTGACACAGGATCAATATGCGCTAACCCACATAGGATTGTTGAGTGTTGACCCACACAAGATCAGACCCACAAAGGATCGGTATGCGCTGACCCACACAGTATCACTGAGCACTGACCCACATAGGATCTTACCCACGTAGGATTGGTGTTGAACCACATAGGATCACTCAGTACTAACCTCTGTATGATCTATCTCCAACCTCCACCTCACTGCCAGCCACAAGATTCCTCGCACCCGGTGCGCTCGAGTTCCACCGTATCTGCCTCTTGAGATATCAGTTGTACCTATAACCCCACAAATCTCCACAAAGTAGTAACCCAAAATATTGGGTTGTCTTAAGGGTTCCAATACGATAGACGATGCATCAATCGAATGCCCGGTCTGTGAGTTATAAGCATTTTAGCTTCGAGGGAATTGTTGGATTTGGGTTCGATCCAACTTGAATGTACTCCAAGTGTCTTTAAAACTCATGTAATGTATAAAAAAAAGAACCTTATCGATCCAAGGATCACAACTCCATATATGGTTCATCAAACAAAAGTCTGTTTTTGAAGATATGGATCTTTAAGTGTTTTCGGGACCTAGTTGGGCCTGTGTCCAGTCTAACTCGGCCCAGCCCACAGGGGGGGGGGGTGACCCGAAAAGGGTAGCCCACAAGGGGTGTCCCACAAGGGGGATGACCATACTGCTGTCCACCCTAGCTGATGGGGGGGGGGTGACCCCTAGTCTCTCGTACTCCCGAATGAACAAAAGGTCATTCGGTTTGTGAACCAGCAGCGCCATGTGGGCGCCGCCCAGTCTTCGCAGAACTCTTTGGAGGCATGGGTTCTGCCTCTACCGTAGCTTCGACTCAGACTTCTTCTCACCAGTAGCATGCTGGTCACACTGGCTCCCCACTCAGTGGCTGAATGTCGGTCGTTCACCCTCTCCTTCCGTGGCTGATCGAAGTGTTGGACCCCTCCTCCAATCGTCGCGTTTGATGACTTGTGGCCCCTTTCTCACTGGCAGCGTATGATGGCCTATCGCACCTCCTCCGCAGCTGGCTAGTGCCAGCCATTCTGATGACTGCCATAGCTTTTTGCCACATCCTTTTCTTGCGGTGTGCGTCGACACATTCCTTCTTTATAGTCGGTTGGTGTCGCTATGCTGGTAGTATTCCACGGAGAACGCAAGGGTGTAGAAATGTAGCAGAGGGTTTGGGCCAAGTTCGTTTGACCCGCACCCTCCACGTTATCTTGTAACATGAGGGAGGATAAAGGGTTCAATAAATTCACTTTAAATAAATGATAATCGACACCCCTACCACAAGAACGATGGAGAAATGCCTGCAGTTGAGGAAGTGGGTCGATTCTTTTCATCCCCCGCAACTAGCCTCCAACGACATCGCTCGATCATCGATCTACGGTTTGGGGTTTTAGTGTCGATCGTCACCACTCACTGTAACTGAATCCATCTTTCAAGGGTTTGGAATCTCAACACTTTTTCAGAACTTCGCTGCTTTGTGAAGCCATCCATCACCTCCCCCCGAGCTCCATATAAATAAGAGTGGGGGAGGGTAAGTAAGAATGCTGGGAATTAATGGGCTCATTAATTAGGAAGCTTCATAATTTCCCCAAAATTGATGTTACTTATATTGAAGGTTCAAACCATTTAATGGATTGAAACATCACTTGGTCCCACAATCTGCTTGTCTATTGGAGGATAAGAATGAAAATAAAATAATAATGTTATTTTATTTTTTTCTTTTAAAAAGGCCCAAAACATAAATTTTCCTTCAAACCTACTACGGTCAAAGTAAAGTGACCCTTAAGCCTATCTCAGTGATACATATTCAACGTTGCCCTTAGATTTTGAATTTGAGCACCAATTCAAATGTTAGAAAATTCCACACATGCATTTACCAAATGTACCTTAAAAGAGTTCAATAAATTAATAATTTTCACCCTCGACCCACGTCGGACGAGGTTAGGCTTCGACTAAAGAGAACATTACCCAAAGAACTCAATGTTACTCTTAGATTTTCATTCTGAGTTACTATTTGGATGTTATGGATTTTACCATAAAATAATTGTCATGTAATTATGTTATTTATGGCTGATGAATAACTTTCACTGGTGGCCCATGCCATCCAATGTTAGTATCTTATTAGAGGGATAATACCCTTACAAGTTTAGTAGTGGTCTCAAATTTTTAATCCAAGTCACCATTTTTGAGTTATAATCATTTAAAAAGTAAAATAAATTTATTTAATTATTTTATTTATGATTATGACATTTTTGAGTTTTATCTCATGAGGCATGTGCTGACTAAACCTAAGTTTTTCCTAGGGTAAACCCGCTATATCTAATGCAATGGTTCCCTCATATTTCTGATCCAAGATACCATTTAATAGTTATTCCACTTTTTTAGGAAAACATCTTATGTATTCTAATTAAATCTTAACAAAACTTCAACGGATCATTCCGGGCACTCCGGGCCTCGGAATCACACACCGTCATATTTCATGGTCTTGAAATAATTCCATATAATTAACAAAATATATACAGATATCCTGGGATATTACATTCTCCCCACCGTAGGGATTCACGTCCTCAAAATCCAAACAAAGTAAAATCAAACAAATGATGGTACTGAGCACAAATCTAAGCCTCCCACTCCCTTGTGCTCCCCTTGAGGTCCCCGTGGTTCTACCGAACTCGCACCAGAGGGATCAACCATCCATGTAGGACTCACTCATATAGATCCTATATCTCTACCAAAAACTCCATAAAAGTCACCCATCATCATAGTCAAATTCTCCCTAGTCATGAACGTGTGATGGATCATCCACGCATCTCCACAGCTGTGACACATGGAACACCTTTTTCATCTGTGGGGAAAGAGATAGATGTCACAACACCTATCCCACTATGTTGAGAATCTAGAAATGTCTGATGAACCTCATAGATAGCTTGCCGCCTGGCTAAACCTCCACAATCCTCGTCGGGGTGAGATCGATAGGAAGACATGGTCTCCATCTTTGAACACCAAGGATCTCCATATCCTATCAACATAAGACTTCTATCACTGCTTTATTCATCCCTAGCCACTAGTACTGACGCTAGAAGTCCTGGTACACCTTCACCACTCCCTAATGTACAACTAAAGGGGATGTATGGATATCCCTCTACACCTACTTGTGAATAATTATTGTTACCATGGCGTGTCCTCTAAAGAAGATGACGTGCTCCACACCTTCAGAAAATACTTTAGGATACCTCCATGAGGATATTTTAGCACATTGGGATTCACAGTCAATGTCCCAAGATGTGCCTCCCAAATTCAATGAAGAGTTGGGGGAGTGACAGTCATAGACTGGAGGTAAGCTACTCTATCTTTATCCACAAAGGATTTCTGTAGCACGACTAGCTGCTCTGATGCCTCAATCAGTAGCTATAGATCATACCTCATATTGAGTGCGTCTGCTACCATGATCCCCTCCCTAGGGTATAGACTATCTCAAGTTCATAGTCCTAGATAAACTCAATACATTGTCGTTGTATCAGGTTTAGGTCCTTCTGTGAGAAGATACACTTGAGACTCTTGTGATCAGAGTAAATAGTAAACCGTTCACCCATCAAGTAGTGTCATCACATATTCAGTGAAAAACCACATCTGCTAACTCCAGGTCATGGGTAGAATTGTTCTTCATATGTTGTCACAAATTCCATGAACCGTAGGTGATCACTTCTTGATCCTACATCATGAAATAACCTAGTATGGTATCTGATGCGTCACAGTAGACTACACACCCAACACCCTCTTCTGGTAGACTCAAGATGGGGCACTTTCCAGTCTCTTTATCAGCTCTTGAAAGATCTGTTGACACTTCTACGTCCATAGGAAAGATTCCACCTTATTTTTAAATGCTGACAAGGGTAATGCTACCTTGGATAAGTCAAGTACAAGTATCTGGAAGTACCCAGTCAAAGTAAAAGTCCCTATCCTTTTGGGGAGATAATACTGGACACATATTTTGAAAAGATGTCCCCACACTCTACCACTACTGTTGGGAACTGAAAACTAAAAAATCGTGTTGCAACGCGGGTAAGGATGTCCGAATTAAGAGTAATCGGCTGCACCCTCTTTTGCATGAGTTTATCTTGTGCTTCCAGGGTTTCTTTTTTTTTTCACCGACCAAGGGAAACCCCATTACAACATTGTAGATAAACCACAACCTATTTTCCTAATATATTCAATCTGAGTATGAGCTGTTGATGTCCAGTCCATACCCAAATTAACGTTCTATGGACTCGACACTACCACAAAGAGGTTCCAACCAAAACTCTTGTCTCACGTGTCAGATCACACCATCAACATAAGTGTTATTATTGAGTCTCCTTCCAAAAGGTGTATCCATACTTAAGGGTTAAGTCAACAGTTTTACCATAAACTCTAGGCGTTGAAAATGATTAGTGGAAAGAAGGAATGATTAGTTCTTATGTCTATTAATATGACAACTAGTAGTAAACACAGACCGTACCTATAATCATTCCTAGAGCCCTTGGGTAACACTCCTTGACCACATGCATCTACTCCCTTCCCCTATCCTCCAGCTCACTAAGCCTGGTGAGGACCACATTGAGGTGATGGTTGTAACATGTCAAAATTTATACCGCCTCATGCTTCTCTCTTAGCTCCACTTCTACATATGTTGCCCTGCAGATTCATCTATTCCTATCACTTCCTCTTCCTAAAACATTTTACATGCCAAAGTCTCTAAGACTGGTGTCAGTTTCCTGATTTCCCACTTTTAACATTCACTGGATGCATCCTCTCATCCAAAGAACATTCAACCAAAAAGTTTCTCTCTAAGACCCTAACATAAGTAGGAATGAATAGGGGAAAAAATAGTGCTTTCTAGGATGTCCCTAAACACACCTCGAACGAAGGTCCGAGTCCAAAAGTACTAACCATACTATATTCATCGAGTACCTGGGATGGTCAGTATGCCTCGATGAATACTCAACTCTCAACATGTCATCTTATCGAAGCTTTGGAAGCTCCAAGGAACACACATCCCTTAGCTCTTTATGATAAGAGAACCCCTTCTCTAAGGAAGGCCCTCAAGCTTGTCCATAGAAAAAGTCACCTCTTCGTAAGATCAAGGTAATTTAAGCCTTGTCATCGTCCAGCTGAGCTATATAGAAGTCTCTCTACTGGGACCACCATTTGATCAAATAGTGCCCTGGCTAGATAGAAACTCGACCACCTTTTAAAGCCAATCCTTAGATGCCTGTGAGTCACAATCACCTCAGAACCTGAGGTGTATCTGATACTAAAACATGGGTAAGGCACTATTCCTACGTGTGTCCTCTACCAGTACCACCGGTTGTAACTGCTTTCCAACGAGCAGTGATATAGCCGGAACACTATCTGAAGGTAACATCTCAAGAAACAGTCCATTTATCGATGCCTCTTAACTATGTATACCATCCTCATGGTCACACACTGATAAATACTAGTAGCTAGGATCACCATCTAATCTTCCAGTGTCCCAAGTAGGCCAAAAACTATAGCTAAAACCTCCAGACATTTCTCAGCTGCTAGGGGATTTGTCTCGCCTTGAAACCTTGTTGGCCTATAACACTAGAACTCATGCAACGCTCTCAATCGGTGTGCACTGTCCTCCAGTGCGGCTGGTGGTGCTACTGGTACACCACCGGAAGGTGCCAACACAATAAGAGGGCCTTACACCAGAGCCTCGTCGCTCGATGGGCCGTCATCATGTACTCTATTGGGAATCCTAGCTATATATCTACATGGAGGAATCCTGAAGGAAATAGGTGCACCATGGTCAATAAGTTATACTTGGTGAGTTGACTCAAAGAAATCAAAAGGAAAAACTTTCCAAAAATACACGCAATTAGTTTTTTATGAACTAAGTTAGAAATCAGAATTCCGGGTCCTGGTGTATGGTAAATCAGCCCCCACACCAACACTGGATTCCCAAAACTGAAAACCACACTCATAACTACTTCCAAATAGAACAGATCAGAGTCCTAGTTCTTCTGTAGAATCGACTAATCTGATACCACTTGTCATGACCGTCCCCTAGGGCTCATGCCGTGACATCCCCAAGCCCACCTTCCATAGGCCAGGGGTGTGTGACTAACACTGTAAAGGAGTATCCCTTAATGGGAAGGCATTTCCTTTTATCTTTTAAAGACACACAAACCCAAGAGCACAACAGGAAGCAACCACGAAGTAAACTGATGTAGTAAAATGTGTATTGAACGTAAAGGGGCAAGAATACAGGCCCAATTGGAAAGCAAAAGTAAAAATGATTAGATAAAAATAGCTCCTAGATTTTCCACTGAGGATCCTCCCTGAAGGGTAGGTACAACTCATGATCAATAATCCTGTGTCACAACACATCAAATGGTCCACTTTTGAGCATCATCCAGTCCTGGCTCCCTCTACCTCGAGTAATGCTATCGGTCGTCTGCACAAGAAACAACAAGGTGTAGGCGAAGCTTATACAGGGGTGTGTTTAACAATACTTATTAGGGACCCTACGACCCCCAATGGTATCCCAGAGTTCCACATAGAGAACATCACAAAGCAAGACCTCAATCACAAAGCACAAAGCAATCATCAACTCTACTTAGGTATATGCCCGTACATATACCTAAGTCATCAAGATATAATTGTCTCATACATGAGGGAAAAATATCATAAAGGTAACACCATGATGGTTACACTATGAAGGTAAAAGTACCACATAGGTAACACCACGAAGACAATACCACGATGGTAAAAGTACCACACAAGTAACACCATGAAGATATCACCACAAAGGTAAATGTACTACACAGGTACCACCATGAAGATATCACCAAGAAGGTAAAGGTACCACAAATGTATCACCATGATGGTATAAGACTTAGCTCACACCTATTATTAGTGAAGTACAAAAGTACAGATGATCAGTCACGAAGCTAGATCATCTTATTCTGTCAAGAGGCACTGCTTCTGACCATACATAGTCTGAACCACACATTATCGACATGTAATAACCCCCGAAATGATCCAAATAGGATCTGAACCATCCAAAGTCGATAGGTATTTACCGCAGCAATGACCCACACAGGATCTGACAGACATAGGATCAGTATGCACTGACCTACATAGGATCGTTGAGCGCTGACCCACACCAAATCTGACCCACATGTGATCAGTATGCACTGACCCACATAGAATCGTTTAGCACTAACCCACACAAGATTTGACCAACATATGATTGGTGCTGACCCACATAGGATCGCTCGATACGAACTTATGTATGATCTATCTCCAACCTCCGCCTCACTACCAGCCACTGGATTCCTCGCATCCAGTGTACTTGAGTTCTATAGTATCTGCCCCTAAATATATTTGTCATACCTCAAACAACACTAAGACCCAAAAAGGAGTTACCCAAAGGACCTTCATGTCATATGGGTTCCAATGTGACAGACGATGCATCAATCAAATGCCCGGTCTGGGAGTTATAAGCGTTTTAGCTCCGAGGCCCGGTTGGATTCGGGTTTGATCCAACCAGGTCATATTCCAACTATATACAAAAATAAAGTGGTGTATACCAAAAGGACCATCTCAATCCAAGGATCCCAACGCTATAGACAGTTCATCAAATGAACATCTGGTTCTCATGATATGGCCCTTTAAGTGTTTTGGGGCCCGATCGGATTGACCCGACCCGACCCGATTTGGGCGGGGCCACGGTGGGCTCGGCCCAACCCACAAGGGGGAGACCTGGACCAAATAGGGAAGCTTGAAATGGGTAGTCTGAACGCAGATTGTGGGACCCACAAGGGGTGGCCCAACCCAAAAGGGGGCGACCCGCTAGGGGGCGGCCATACCGTTGTCCGTCCGAGCTGGCGAGGGGGGCGGGGGTGTGACCCCTGGTCTCTCGAACACCCAAATGGCCAGAAGGCCATTCGTTTTGTGAAGTGTTGGCTCCATGTGGGTTCCACATGGTCACCACGAAACCCGCTGAAGGCGCGGGTTCTACCTCGGCCGCAACTTCGACCGTGACTTCTTCTCGCCAGTGGCATGCTGGTCATGCCGCCTCCCCGCTCGCTGGTAGTGCGCGAGTCACGACACCTCTATTTCTGTAGCCAGCTGCCTCCTCCAATCATCACAGCTAATGAGTCGCGTCCCCTTGCTCACTGGCGGTGCACGATGGCACGCTGCTCCTCCTCCACGACCTCCTCTTACATCTTGCGTTAGCACGTGCCTTCTTTATAGCCAATTATTGTCTCCACTCTGGCAGTATTACCTAGATATTGAAAGGGTGTAGTAATGTAGCGGAGGGTCTGGGCCAGGTTTGTTATGACCGTGCCCTCCGTGTTAGCTCGTAACATGAGGGAGGATAAAGGGCTCAATAAAATCACTTGATATAAATAAGAATCAAAACCCCTACCTCAAGAACGATGGAGAAATGCCCACAGTTGAAGAAGTGGGTTGATGCTCGCCGTCCACCACAACTAGCCTCCAACAACTTCACTCAATCTTCAATCTAAGGTTTGAGGTTTCGGGGTCATTCATCACCGCTCACCAGAACCGACTCCGTCTTCCAAGGGTATGGTGTCTCGACACATTTTCAGCACTTCACTGCTTGGTGAATCCATCCATCACCTCCCCCAAGCTCTATATAAATAAGAGAGGGGGAGGGTAAGTAAAGATGATGGGAATTAATGGGGCTCATTAATTAGGAAGCTTCCTAATTTCCCCAATGTTTTTGTTACTTAGATTAAAGGGTCAAGCCATTTAATGTCTTGAAACATCGCTTGGTCCCACACACCACTTGTTTGTTGGAGGATAAGAAAGAATATAATATAATAAAGTTATTTTATTTTATTTCTTTTAAAAAGTCCCAAAACATAACTTTTTATCTAGGACATACAACAGTCAAAGTAATGTCTGCCTTATGTGAATCACGACACTGCAGATTCAATGGTGCCCTAATATTTTTAATCTGAGCACCAGTTCAAAAGTTAGAAAATATCACTCACGCGTTTACTGAACGCACCTTGAAAAATTTCAATAAATTAATAACATTCACCCTTGACCTGCACTGGTCGATGTTAGGCTTCGACTAAAGAGAACACGCCCCAAAAAACTCAATGGTACTCTCATATTTTTAATTCGAGTTACCATTTTAAAGTTATGAATTTTACAATAAAATAATTGTAACATAATTTGTTTATGTACGGCCAAAAACTAAATTTCACTGGTGGCCCATGCCGACCAATGTTAGTATCTTCCTAAAAACTGAATACCTTCATGAGTTCAGCAATGGTTTCATATTTTTACTCTGAGTCACGGTTCATGAGTTATAAGAGTTTGAAAAATTAAATAACTTTATTTAATTTTTTTATTTACGGTTATTCCATTTTGTGTTTTCTCACAGAAGGAATACACTGACTAAAATTAAGTCGCGCCTAGGGTAAACCCACAATACTAACTCCAATGGTGCCCTCAGATTTTTGATCTGGGAAACCATTTAAGATTTATTCCACTTTTTCAGGAAAACTACTTACACACACTAATTAAAGCTTAAAAAACTTTGATAGATAATTTAGGGAACTTCAGGCCTTAGAATCACATGCCGTTAGATTTTACAGTCTCAAAATAATTCCATATATTTAAAAAATTATACGGAAATTCCGAGACATTACATTTCTCAAGTAACCCCCATTGTGAGGATTACTTAAGTGGGGATAAGTTGGTGGGGTTATGGAGGAAAACAATGAGGATAGCGATGATGAAGTGACTTCATAATGTAGGGTTGTATTTGATGACCAATAACAGTATACATGGTACATGACATTGAAAATTGTTATTTCCTGTATGATAGAGGTTATTTCATATGAGGTGTAGTAGTAGGCCACCACACATTGGTGTAGTGGTAGGGTAGAAGTTATCCATGCATGGGTGGCTAATTGTTCCAACTAAGAAGACCCATTATTGTGTGATATATGTATGCTACGAAGGGATCCAACTAGCTGGTCTCCATGAAATTTATGATACTAGAGGAATATATATTTGTGTTCCCATAATTATTATATTTTTAAAGGATAATTAGTAAATTAAAATAACAAAATGATGATATGCGTGATCGAGATGTAAGATTGATGATCTACCTATAGAATTACTACTAGAAAACAAGGATATAGCCATTTTTCTCAAAAAATAATGGGTATAGGTCACCCCTATATGCATTTATTTTTAAAACCATGGGAATAGGTTTTGTGGGAAAAAAATTTGCACGAAGGACCTATACCCACAGTTCTTGAAAAACCATAGGTATAGGTCACCTCTATACACACAGTTTTCGAAAACCGTGGGAATAGGTTTCATGGGAAAATATTCTAAGATAGAATTATAACCACAGTTCTATAAAGACCATGGGTATATCTCACCCTTATACCCATGGTTTAATAAACCCTGGAAATAGGTTGTGTGGGAAAAAAATTACGGGAAACCTTATACCCATAGTTTGACCAAACCATAGGTATAAGTCGACCAATTATTTTTCAACAAAAAGAATAATAAATAATAATTTAATATAAATAAATTTATATATATACATATATTTGAATATAAGAAAAAAAAATGTGTTGTAGGATATTGGTAAAGTGTTTGGAGTGTAGGTGGAAGGTGCTGGGATCAAATCCCATTAATTTTTTTAATAAGGACCTATACACACAGTTTGACAAAACTGTGGGTATAGGTAGGCCAATTATTTTTCTATAATAATAATATAAATAAATAATTTAATATAAATAATTTTTTATATATACATATAAATTTATTTGTATATAAAAATAAGAAATATGTTGTAGGATAGTGGTAAAGTCCTTAGAGTGTAGGCAGAAGGTGTTGAGATCAAATCCTAATGGAGTATTTTTTTAAATAAGGACCTATACCTATGGTTTGACCAAACCTTGGTTATAGGTATTTCCATTAAAATTTCATACACCAATGGTTTATGAATTTTGGGTATAAGAATATCTGGACAACTCCAAATGTCACAGTTCCTAAAAATGTGGGTATTGGATATACCCACAGTTCTATACCGTGGGTATAGGGTATTTTTTAATAGTTCATTATGACCCATAATTTAAGATGGATGATTAAAGACAAACATATGCTACGTGATCCTGACTTTTGGAATGGGGTCTTGGGTATCATTTTGTAATACCCCACTTTTTGATATAATGAAATGTATATTTTTCATCAGTTTCACATTTTTTATAAATGAATAAACTATCTTGAGTATTTCTCCACATAGATTGTGATGACACTATAAATTTGCCCACCTGAGGAAATTTTCAAGATCAGATAGTAAGATTTATGTTTTAGCATCTTGTAACTTATGAGAAATATTGGTCATAATGATCTGATAATTCAAAGGACTAATATCTTTTCCTCATCTTCTATATATTTCTTTCATCAACTATGTGATTTATGAAAATTGTAATGTGTTACCCCTATTTGTTTTCTTCTCGTATGGTGATACTCAGGGTGAATGTACTCTAAATATGATGATATATTTTCCCACATAAATTTTGTGTTATATGAGGTGTGGATCATCCATCAGGGTTGGTTACACGCCCATTGATCGATACATTTTTTCTCAATGAGGTAAGTGTCCCCCACTTTGAACTCTATGGGGTGATATCAGTTATGTTGGATGTGCACAAAAATGTACATGCATGTGATGCATGTACACATGCATATGATTCAAGATATATATATATATATATATGATATCATATATATGGAATATTTAATATATTCATATGATTCATGCATTTTTCATGCATGTGATACATGAATAATATATATATATATATATATATATATATATTATTATTAATTTCTTCTGAATGATTTATCCATTAGTTCTAATACATTTTCAAAGGATTAAAATCTTTTCATTAAATTCCTTGAAATTATATAATTAAATATTCCTCAATAGTTATAAATTAATACGATGTGTTATGAAGTAGTGGAGCCATGGTATTTGTATATAAAAGAGGATGAGATCCTATCATGTTGGGTGTGTGTTTTTTGTGCTGTGTACGAGCCTATTATGGGGTTCTCTTCTTCTCAAGCATTTTTTATATCACCTGAGAAGGTGATACAACCCCTTCAGTTTCTTGAGTATCTTAAAAACACTATCATTGATCCATTAGTTAGTGTACACCATCAGAGGAAGGGTTTTTTTGTTCACTAATCTTCCTGGTTTTCCTAAATCATTCTTCATGAAAGGAATAATACGGGTTTTGTTGTTCTCAATTTCTAGGGTCAATGTTTTTTATATTATTCACACATGAATTTATTGAAGATAGATATCCAATTTTTTATGATTTATTTTATTATAAATGGTCGTTTTGATGATCATATGAAACCCATAAATGGTATCAAATGAAAGTTCTTTAATATTTTGATGTTTTCAATTCACTTGTTTTCAAAGAAAAATGAGAAATAGATTTTTTGTAAAACTGGAGGAGGGTTTGAGACCCTTACTTGAGATGATTAAGTGTAAATATTATTTACCCTTATTCAAGTAGGGTTTGTAAGGGTTATACCCTTCCACAATTCATTTTATAAAGGTAGATATTCCTTTACCCTTACATGACACCCTTATTTAATGGGTCTATATAAGGTAACCTTTTTGTTTTCTTTATGTAGATAAGTTGAATAAAGAATGTACCCTTATGAAAAGGGGTTTAAATATGGGTCATTGGCACTTCAACATTATGAATATAGGTATTATAGATTCTATATAAAAGTCCATTATGTTTACCTTTATGTAGTGTATGAAATGTTAGAGTACCCATGGAGTTTTTAAAAGTCATACTCTTGTGCATGGGTGTCATATAAGAGTAAATAAAGAACTACTCTCACATGAAACATTTATTTAAGTGTAATATCCTATGTACCGTATGCAACATGTTATGTCTGGGTTGTCTAAAGTTAACGATTGACTTACCTTTTTGAAAATGATTATAGAAGACCAATATAATGGTAAAGTGAGTATACCCTTACATAGAATATGGGTTTTATGTATGGGTTGCTAGAAAATATATTTAAAAATTGTTTTTACGTATTAAATAGTTTTAATGGTTTATAATTTTATTATAAATAATGTTAAAACTACGTTTGGGAATATTTATTTTATTGGCATTTTTAAAATAAATTTTCTAATATTATTATTTTTAATTAATTGAATAATTATTTATGAAACATTATTCCCAAATATTAAATGTTTATATTATAAAATATATTATGTTAAATTAAATGGTATTCCATATGATTTATAAATTAATAGTTTATTTATAAATCATAATAGGTTCTTTATAAAGTGTTAATTAATTAAAAAATAAATGACCTTTAGATTATATAAAATGATTATATAACAGATATTGAATTATAAAATATTTATAATTCATGATATATATTATAAATAATATTTAATATAAAATGTAAAGTAGTTAATATTGAAATTAATTTAAAATTTTTATATTATTCATAAATTATAAAATTTTTATAATTAGAAATTTATTTAAGAAAATTTAATAAATGTATAATATTTTGGAAAATAAATATTTTTTTATTTATTTATTAAATTTCCTTGATATTAATGTTTAGTAAATTATTTATGAAAGTGAATATTTTGTATACCCATTTATATAATAAATCAATTCTATGATAGATCCATGAATATCATGATAGGTTTGATATCATAAAATTTAGTTTTCAACTACCTTGAAATTGGTTTTTATTTTTAGTTATGAGCTTGATAATAATTATTGGACAAAGTTTTTGAAAATTAGGTGTTATAGTTTTTATGAAATGAATTATATCTTGAGTAAAGTCTCTATATGTAGAGGTACTTGGGGTTGAACCACCTATATTATTGGAGGCTTTTCATGGCTAGGAATGTGAATGGGGTTGTCTATCTATCACTCAAGGCTTCCTCGTGTGATGTTTATCAATCCCATAAAACCCTATGCCTTTACATGAAGTTTTCATGTGCCTTAGGCATATGATGCATTTGGATATGTATGAATATACTTTAATTATTTTCTTAGGTGGATAAAATAAGCTTTTTGGGTTGTGTAGAGAGTTACAAATTAATGTGGTGTGAAGACATAAATACTTTGGTTGGAATAGGGATTTCCAAAAGATAATTATTAGAATCATGCATAAACAAAAGGGAATAAAACATAAAAAGATAATTATTGATTGGGATTTAATAATAATTAATTTAATGTTAATATTATGTATATTAACTGGGTGAGCCTTTAAAATAGATTACCCTCAAATATTAAGTGTGAGATTCCATTCATAATGATACTTTTCAAGACCTCAATCATTCAAACGATTATATTCTACCACAACATGGTGCCCCAAAATTATCTTGTATAAGGTAAGATAGTGATATATAACACTAGATAATCCTTGGTTAGGATCTTCCCTATAATGGTTCCCTTGTATTTTCTTTTGTTAGACTATTCTTGGTCCTTTATTTTAGATACACGTAGCCGGGAAACCCTAGGTAAGGATACTGGAGGAATAGAGTTGATTTTATCGATGTGATAGATTTGGAAAAAGATTTATCCACTTAACAATAAATGATTTACACATGTTTTGATTGATATGATTTCCAATGTAAATATTTAAGTGATGTTGTGAACTCCTTAGCAGGCTCTTTTCTTAGTGAAATATGGATCAAGAATCACTAAATTAATATGATGTATGGTGTCATTAATTTTAGGTGGAACACTTTTATTAAAATTACTTGATGAAAAGATATATGACATGATATTTTTATGATAAAAAGTACTATTGTATATAAATATATCATCATCATATAAAATTTATATTAATACTTGAAATGATAATCTTAAAATAAGAAACTTCTAAGATAGGTAACATAAGAAAATTTCAGAAATAATAAAAATATTCTAGTTGTTAGAACAATTATGTCATGAAAAACCAATTCATTAAATTGTTCAACAAATGAATATAGTTTCTTAAGGAAACATGGGATTAATCATTAAATAATCCAAAGGTAGTAAATTCTAATTGACCCTATGAATTATAGTATCATATGCTCAATATGAATGGGTATGTCTATTATATTCTATATTATAAAAAATTATTGGAGAGGTTGAAATTTTATTATAAGACTTATTTAGGTTAAGGGATTAATTATATAGTCATATATGGAAATTTATGTAAATATAAATAAATTCAGTAAAAGTTTACTCGATATTCTCATTGTTAACAATAGATGAACTAAGCATATGATGTCTATGTTCTGGTATTGTATAAATAGTACAAGGAGGTAAAAGTTTAAAACTAGAAGAGATAAAATTGGAAAGTCTAATAATATTTCTTTAAGAAGAAAGTTAAGGTTATTTTAAACACGAGGTTATTATAAAAAAGGGTTAATGATTCCATATGATGGGATTATTAGGAATATTTGAATGGTTTTCAAAACTCCATGGAATTTCTATGTTTTTTATTAATGTTATAGAGTTTTACTCTTCAATTTTTAAGGGTATTCAAAATTGAGTTTATGTTTTACAAGTGTTTTAAATATACAAGAGTTAAAAATCATATGAATAATTGAAAGAGCATATAGTTTTCAATCAGGTGATGTAATAAATCAGTGGTCCTTAAAAAATTTGAATTTAATTATGGTTTTCAATGTTGGATGAATCTAAGTAAAGGAAGTGTATATTCATTTCACTTGAATTATATGATAAGAGGTGTTGAAAATTATTTATTATAAAAAATGATATGATCCATTGGGTTTATACACTGGTTTTATGATCTTTTGGGTTTTGTAACACTTTTTGAGAAGAATAAATGGGAAAAAGGTGATTTATCTAGGATAAAGTGTTTATCCATATATACTCTAAAAATATAGAATGTTATATAATATATGTAAATTATGACTTATTTTTATATATTACTACATAAAAAAATATAAATTCCTAAAACAAAAATTAGTATGTGTTGAGTCTTAGAAAGATATTATAGAGTATTGTGTCTAAGAGGAATGTGAGAATGTGATTGAACTTAGAGAAGTTCAAATTTTAAAAAAAAATTATTCAAGATCTAAAGAAAGTGATTATTTACTTTATATCCTAAATATTTAGGATATGTGATAGTAAAAAAAATTCAAATAGTTACATTTAGTTACTATGAGAAAGTGAGTATCACTTTTAACTAAAACATTATATCAGTTTAATGTTATAGTTATTATTAACATAATATCCTAAATAATTTTAGGATATGTAATGGTAAAAAATTTAAATATTTTTATTTAATTACCAAAAAAAGTTAACATCAAAATTCCCTAAATGATTATACTATCCTATAAACAATGTGTATCACTTGGAATCCCAAAAGAGTTTAGGAAATTGTAATAAAGATAAATACAAATAGTTACATTAGTTTCCATAATGATATGGATATCACTTTATTCTAAATGTGTTTAGGGTGTGCTGGTAAATTGATAATGTAAATAGTTAATTTATTTACAAAATATTTCATGGAAAATGGTTGATGGAAAGGGAAACAATGATAATGATGATGTACTTAGAAAGAGTTCTATATAGAAAAATGTTTACAAGATTATATAATTTGATGTTATGAAGTTATGTAGTTGGAATATAAGTTCAAATATTTGTACTTATGGAATATGATTCCTATGTCTCACCATCCTTAAAACTAGATTGATTCGAAAATGTTACCCACTAAAATGTTAGTGGGTTTATTTTATCAGATGATTGCATATGGAAGTGATGGAAATTACATATGCATTTAATGTTCAAAAACCATTAATGCAACTACAATATGAGATTCATGTATAATATAGGAATATTAAACACCTAAGAGATTGGTTTTATTCATTATAAAGATATCATGTTTTTATAATAAATACAATCTATATTTATCATTCATTCATGTGTGCTACAACATTAATTTACATGAATAGTAAAATGATAAATATAACTTTAATATAAAAATTTCAACACACTAAGACATTATGATATATTTCTTTATAAATAAAAAAAGGCACTTCGATGACTTGTGATACACACAACCTAGTGTCTAAAACCACTGTAATATAGTATACCGTTAAAACCACACCATTAAATTAGAGGGTATTAATAATAATAACAAAATTATAAAAATTATATGGTTTACACAAGTATAAAATAAATTAATTGGTTAGAGAATAATTATAAACAAAAATAAAAATCATCTGAAAGTAAAATATTTTTTTAAAAACTATGTTTAACCGCACAATATGGTTTTATCTTAATAAATAAAATTTATCACTATTTTATAATTATTTTGGTAAAATTATATATTATTCATTCAATAAAAGCTTATATAATTCCTCTAATACTTCTTTCCAAGCATGGGATAAGAATAAATCTAGTTTTATGCATTAAAACTTGATTTTTCTTAATGCAGTTCCATCACATTTTGTGTACATATTCTAAAATAATTTTTTAACAATTTAATAATCTTATATTGAAAAATTGAAATTAATTTTTTAAATAAAAATTTCAACCTTATCTTAGAGTGAATTTTTTTAAATTTTCAGAAAAGTTTAATTTTTTGATGAATAATGAAAAAATATAGTTTTCATTAAAAACTATCATTAGATTTAATGCTTTGAACAATTTATATATATTTTTAAATTAAATTAAAATTAAAATTAATCAAATAATATTACTATTTATCCAATTTATTTCATATTAATCAATTTAAAGTTGAATATTTATATAAAATTTTTTATACTTAAGAAAAG
This sequence comes from Viscum album, assembly GCA_963277665.1. Classification (NCBI taxonomy): domain Eukaryota; kingdom Viridiplantae; phylum Streptophyta; class Magnoliopsida; order Santalales; family Viscaceae; genus Viscum; species Viscum album. The sequence continues at coordinate 1,524,270,186 of OY728137.1, forward strand.
ATTTTCTTTGGAAAACTGTTTTTCATTAAGCTAGAAGCATTAATTTTAAATTAAATTTTTCCACATATGTGAATTGAAATTGATTAAATGGATTAAATATTTTTTAATAATAAAAAATAATAATATTTAATAATTTTAACTTAATTTTTATCATAATGAATAGTAAAGGCAGAAAAAATTAATTATTGTGGCTAAGGATAAAACATTGTATGCACATTACATGTACCTATGTTAAAATTAATTTTACGCACACATAATAATTTTACTTGATAAACTTATTGGTGAAATATTATCTAATAATTCTTATTTATTTTTATTATTAAAGGATATATTACCTAGGTAAATAAGAAATATAGTTACTATGGTGAAATCTAAAATGGTAAAAGTAAGTAAACATATAGGATAATTAAATAACATGTTAAAAACATATTTGTTTATGCTTTGGATTTGTGTATCTACCTTAAATTACCTCCACTACTTAATTTTAATTTTCTTTTGGCACATGGGTTGATTGTGACTTCTCGTTGTTGAATAGTTTTGGGTATTTTCAAAAATGTCACTCGTCTTTAATGATAAATAAGCACCTCCTCCCCTAAATTCTTCACACCTATTAAGACATTTATCTTGAAAACCCCTTCCAAATTATCTCCCAAATAATAATTATCCACATTATATAGATTATGTATTTTCCAAAAGGTTGTCCCTAGGGTCATTAATAATAGATCCAATATAAGTTTTTTTAAGAAAAGGTAATGGTCTTCACCAAAGTCTTTCTTTATTTTAATTTTTCTCTTACCACCTTCACAAATGTCTTGATAATTATATTTTCAAAAAAGTATATATAATATAATAATATGTTATTATGTTTATGTAATAATCTATATCTCTATCATGTTCCATCAAATGGGGAACAAAACCGTCAATAGTGTGTACGAAGGATTATGACCTCACGAACCGATGTAATACATTTTCTATCCCCACCTCTCACAACATGATATAATAATGAATTCATTACATATATATTATATTTATGAAATAATTATAATTTTTAAATTTTAATATCATATCTATATTCTCACGTTCCAATTCGTTGGAGAATCATAATCTTGCTCATGTGTACGTGTGGACTACCACCTCCACGAAGCAATGTAATTAATTTTTCATTTATTAATTAATGGATGGTAATAATGATATATTTTATGAAAATATATGTTGAATATGTTATAATATAGTTATGTAAATTTAAATTTTTATTTACCTTTCATTCATTCAATCATTTAAAAAATGAATACAGTGCTCATGCGTACGTAAGGCCTATCATCTCTATGAAAGGTGTATCCCATTTTTTATTTATAACTTTTATTGACCATTATAAATACTTATATAATAAATATATTTTATATTTATATCATTTTTATAATTCATTATATGATTAAACCAAGATAAAAGTACAACTATAGAAATTACAAAACAAAAACATACATGAAAAATGAAGCAGTTATTACCCAAAATAGTGATTTTAACAATGAATTATTCATAAAAAGTTGATAAATGATTATAATTAAATCATATATTGTTTGATATATATGATTATTCCTCTAGTATATATTTAAAATAAATTTATATATATAATTTATGAGTTTTAAACATGTACGAAGGAAGTCACATTTAAGGTAAGGGTTTATTTCACAACCTCATCATTATTTAGGATTATTTATTTTTAAAGATCCATTGGAGAAATTATTTAAAATTTCTATTTTAAATAAATATATTTTCTTCCTTTATGATAATTTAAACAATTTATAATTTTTCTTTCATTTTACGCTCTTTATGTACTCAAGAAACTGAATCCATGTTTTTAAAGAGAACCGATTTAATTTTTTCACTCGATATAGAATCCTTCTCTTTGATGTCAATTATTTATAAAAATATTTTCAATAATGTTTTTAATATTATAAAAATATTATTTGAACTCATTTTTACTCATGTTTAGTTTTTTATAATTTTTTTTAAAATAAAATTCCTCTCATTTTTTGAACGAGGTACTTTTTGACAATTTATTGAAAATTTGAAGGAAGTATTTGTTTTAACATACACAACAAGAATGAAATTTCCCAAAATAATAAAATATCATTAATTTCAAATACTGAATTATAATTTTACATAATTATTTTTAAATAAAATGTATTTTACTAATATTTTAGAAATTTTTAATTTATAAAATTTATTTTCATAGTGAAAATGGTATTTTCTTGAAGAATGTTTTTAATAATATTTGTTTGGTATTTATTTTAATAAACACCAAAAAACCATATATTACTTATGATGAACTAGAGATATGTTGTAATGGTACCACCTTTTTTATTTATTTGGTTGGTTTGTGATCAATTTTATTGGTGATTTATAATTATGATGTGATGTTTGGGACTCGGTTCACTCATAAGTAGTTGAACCTGGTAGGCCACATGGACTCAAGAGAACCTTCCCATATGTCAGTGGATACCAAATAGTAGCTAGGGTCTACAATGGTATGGTGGGAAGAATATAATTTCAAAATTAGAGTGGAAGAAAATAGTATACAATAACAATAAGCATCTTAAATTGGATAATAAATAAAATGAAAAAGTGTTAGTCATCTGGATATAATAACATTAAGAAGTATAACCAACATCATATAAAAAATAATGTCATGTTTTTATGATATAAAAACTAGTAGTACATAGAATATAGAGGTGTATGAATATACTACATGATATAAAAAATAGATAAAATAAAAAGTTATCTCTAATAACAACACATGCATATTCTTAGGACTCTTCTCCCATACTCTATCCTAGTATAGAAAATAAATCACCCATACCAGGCCAATTTCCATTTCCCCTACCTACATCCAGAATGTATTTCTGAGTACCAATCATTCACTGAATAGGGTGTGAAATATACTCAATAATACACCATTAATGGTGTCTAATTCTATCCAGTTCGTGAATATATGAAGAAAAATGTGTAGGAAGTAATATAAACTATGTATGAAATACATTAATCACATGTCGGACTGAGTGCCAAATAGAACACTAGTCTGATACCTCCTTCTTCAAATTAAGTCTTAATATCAATAAATTATTACCAATTATTATTTTAATTAATAAGATGGTTCAAGACCCAGATTATAGAGAAGAAATCCTCTATGGATTATATCAAACTAAGGGATGAACATGTCACATATAATTTACAATTGATAAAGGAAATATAACAAGGCCATCATGTAAGTAAATTATATAACGAATCCAAGTATATTCTTTGACTTTGTGGACATGAAACTTTGATTAATTATCAATTTTTTTATTAGAATCCTAATCCCATGCAAGTAATTCTATATGAGGAACCCATGTGTCACCCTTTTCATATAATAAATAGTGTTCATGGGCTCATAGTCTAAATATTCTATTTTAAAACAATTTTAATATAATTGAGCCATATGATTTATAAAGGATAAGTCTAATTCATCTAATATGGTGGTTTAATATAATAGTATAGGATTAGATGTCCTAAAAAGTATTAATTAATTCTATTAAATTTAATAAGGAAATTTATTTAATCTATTTTAAACTTCCAATTACCCGGTGTAAATAACAAACCTCAAGGGTGGATTAATTCACAATTATACATGGTCACATAAATATGATCTAATATAACAACTATAGGGGTGTCTCTAATTGAGATTATGAACCATATTTGAAGAATAAGGATCATATAATATAGTATCATGCATTTAATTAAAGAAAAACATCATTTAAACTGGTTATTCTTGGAAGGTCAAGTTAATGGAACAACAGTACAATATATATATCACGAGAGTTTCAATGAAAATAATAGGAACACCTACCATATCTTGGTAGTAGACTCCTCATCTGATATCAGCTTATGATTTGATATAGAATGGGATAAATAAAATAATTATTTGAACACTCTAAAAATTGGGAGGATGAGAGGTCTCTCTCTCTCTGATGCCCTACTACAGTGAATGAAATAAAGAGGAGGAAGGATTTTTTTTATATGGAATTAAGATAGAAAAGGAAATTTACCCTCTCTTTTTAATATGATCAAAATTTTTATAATGTATACAAGGTATTTACACCATAATCCACCTTCATCATGAGTCTTCCTAAGATAATTTTTATATAATAGGGATTTTCAGCATAAGTTTTCTTCTACCAAACTTCTCCTACAACTTCTCTACGATTGTTGTTAACCGAATCAAACCCAAAAATTGGTTCAAATTGAAAATTAAAGGATTAGTAACTCATGATAAAATTGAAGATATTACAATCTACCCTTCTTTAAAACAACTCATCCTAAAGTTTCCCTTATGAGGGTGGTCAAGTATCACTAGTGAATAACTCTGGCCATTGGACGCATACATCTACCTCTCGCTCCTAGGTTTCATCCTATACTTGGTCAGTCTTCCATAACACCCACACTAGAAGAACTAACATTACTTAAGTATCCTTTATGCTCTGATCAATGATACTTATATGATTCTCCTTAAATGAATCATTTATCGCCAACTCAACCTCATCAGGATAAAGAATATGAGATGAGTTTATGTGATAATAGTGTAATTGAGATACATGAAAGACATTATGCATGGATCGATGCCTATGAGGTAACTGAAATTGATAAGTTATTTTCCCAACTCTCCCCCAAATATTGAAGGGACTAACATAACTAGTTGATAGCTTAACCTATTTCCAAATTTTTTAATACCCCAGTCTAGAAGAAACATGCAAGGAAACCTGATATCCCACCTCATACTCTAGTGGTCAAAAATGATGATCAACTTCAGAACTGTTCCTAGACTAATATATATCCACTTGTTTCCTGATAATCTAAACCTACTTTGAAATATCATAAAAAATGATGTCCTAGTAGCACTTTCTCTCTTGTCTCTAACTAGAACATGGGTGAATGACATGTTCTACCATATAAAGCCTCGTAAGGATCCATCTTTATAGTTTCTTGAAATATGTTTTTACAAAAATTTCTATTTGTGATACGTGTTATCCCAAGACCACAAAAATCAAGGATGAATTTCATAATCATTTCCTCTGAAACATTTATCATTTGTTCAAACTAACCATCGATCTGTGGGTAATAGGTTGTACTCAGCAGTACCTGTGAACTCAGTGCCATATAAAACCCCTTATAGAAATGATATTCAAAATGAGTTTCTCTATATGATACAATAGTACATGGAACTCTATGAAAGTGTATGATCTCATAGACATATAACCTTGCAAGCTCATCTGCTAAAAATGTCTCTCTGATAGGTTGGAAGTGAGTTAGCTTTCTCAATCTATCTACAATTACTCACAATACATCACAACCATAAGGTGACCTAGGTAATACCATAAAAAATATATACTGATGTTTTCCCAATTTCTCTTAGGACTAGGAAATGAATTTAAAATACCTTCTAGTCACTAGTGTTCTTATTTCACCTTTTTTATTGTAAGAAAACTGACTAACAAAACTAGTTATATCCTTTTTTATAATAGGCCACCAATATTGGTCTTGTAAATCATGATACATCTTTATAAAGATATGATGTACCAACCAAGAGAAGGCATGAGAATATCATATCAACTTCTCTCATACTTCGGTCAGAACCCAAACACATCCATTAATATACAAGATATTTTCCTTGTCTACAATTTAACAATGTAGTGGATCCACAGCTAAAACAATTTCTTGTAACACCAAGCCCTTGGGATCAGAAATATGACTCATCTTTAATCTGTCCCTAACTGAAGAGGCCACTTATAAATGTATAAGGATATATTCCTGTGATTATATTGTACCTCTATATGTATATAAAAAAAAGACCATCCACTTCCATTTAATACCGACCTCCCGAATTTCCTATGGCCGAGTTTTCTACCTCAAAGCACCATCAATGAAACTACCCTTAAATAGAGTATAAAAATCAATTATTCCAAGGAATATAGTTATTCTACCCATCATCTCTTTCTATGGTTCAAATCATGCTTCTTGAATATGAATTTAAGGATTTTTGGATCTATAAAAACAAAAAAATGCTCTCACAACAAGTGATTCCTCCAACATCACAAGTCATGAACCATAACTACAAGATCAAGATCATGCAACACATAATTATACTCATGAGGCCTCAACTAAAAATACCCATATTCCATGAATTGATCACCCTATATTATAATGACACTCATTCTGAAGCTTGATACATCACAATAAATCATGTAGTCTCTTCTAGGATCAGGTAAAATTCAAATTGGTGTTGAATTCGACCACCTCTTTATCTCCTAAAAGGATCTATCTTAGGCTTCATACCATATAAACTCGACACCTTTCTTTATTTTATCTTATGAGTGGTGTTATAAGATATGATAAATCATATATTAAGAACCTTTAATATATAGTTACCCACAATAAACTATATATATCATAGATGATCTTGGGATTCTCCTAGAAAACTATGCCTCACACCTTCTTTGGATAAAGTTTTACTCATTTCTATGAGATAATGTGGCCTAGGAAGTGGACCTTATAGATCCAAAAGTGTAATATGGTGATCCTAACAAAAATATAGTACCCTATTAGTTTTCTCAAAACAATATAATGATATTGGGAATGTTTATGTTAAGTATGTGATCACCCTAAGATGTTTTCCATGAAAACTACCAAAAATGAATCTGTGTATGGGTGGAAAACCCGATTCATCAAATCCATAAATAATATTATCTTGTTCATAAAATTTAATGACATGAAAAAATACTTATACAATCTATATCTACTATGGAATTTGATTTGTGGTATATCCAATGGTATAACACACTCCTTACGATATCCCAAACTCAAATCGATCTTAGAGAAAAACCTCACTCCTCAGAGCTAGTCATAGAGGCCATCTATGCATGGAATTGGATATTGTTTCTTAACCATAATCATGTTCAACTAACATAAATACACACAAATACTGAGGGTAAATTATACCTTCTTGTTAAAAAGGACTTTCGAAACCCACATTGAAGTATTGATCCATATAAAACCCTTATGTTTTATTTCCATTGGCTACTTCTTGGGCTCCTATGACTCAGTAGTATATATCCTGTAAGGAGGAATGTATTCTAATTTTCCTCATAGAACTAGATTGATAGTATCCTCTACCTCTATTTTATGAGGAGGTATAAAAAATTCATAAATAAATACATCCTTGAAATGATCTACTACATGAGGGAAATTATCCTGCCTCTTGCCCTGATCATTCATGTAGTGAATCTAAATCTATGTTTTCACCCATATAATCCCACAATACTTTGGTCCAGCTCTAATTTCCTAGAAATAACATTATCCTTTGTGAATATAAATATTTTATTCTTATGATATGAAGGAAACCTTCTGTTGATAGAAGTTGACCTAAGGATCATAAGGAACCAACTAGTCCATTTTGAGAATGATTTCAGAACATGTTATCTTGTTGAAAAATAGGACCCATAAGAAATGATATTTTCCTATCTCAAGGGGAACTCCTTGCACTAGAATACACCATCTAATCGAATTCTTAATGGTTGTATTTAGTGTTATTACACCATAGGAATACTGAATCTTGATCTGAAGGCTCTCCATAATAGCTATAAATATTAAGGAGTGGGAGAACCTATATCAAATATAGAAAAAAATAGATTATTGGTAACTAATATTGTACCTATAACTATTGCTGGACTCACATTCTGATCCTCAGGGATCATGTTCACTACATATAAATGTCCCTCTTCACAAACCTGAGATACATCCTAACAACCCTAGTAATAACCGCTCTACTGGAATTGTAAATCTAATTTTCTTATCCCTTGTACATGACCAAATTCTTGAAATAATCAGCCGGTAGTACTCCATATCCCTTCCTGATGATGATCTGTTGAACCCAGTCTTGAATGTGGAGTCAGTGAAGATCCTCTCTCATGGCCTATGGAGAAAAATATCTTTAAAAGAACTTCAAATGTCTTATTTTACCGAAAATCTCAACACTTGACTGGATCCTTGATACATTTGTTCTTCTTATGTCCTAGCCTACCAAACTGAGGGTTTGCCACCGATATACCTAATCAAACACTTTGAACACTGCTTCTCCAATGATAACACTCAAAACAATGCTTCGTACTACTTGTCAAAGCAGTTCTGGGTGTAACAACACAAAACTTTATCAATGGAAATTCACTTATTATAATTATTTCATATAGTATAAATCACATAAAATCACATAGAGGACACAATATAAACTTCATAAATATGTAATGAATGCAATAATATGTATTTCTAGAAGTTAAGGGACCTATACCAATGGAATTTTTACTTGAAATTCGATATAGTAATGTGACCATTATGAATAGTAATCTAGCCAATAGAATAGTAACATCATCTATGAATGTATTAATACAATTTAGACATCTTATAAATTATAATATGATATCATTATATTATGCTATTTGTAAATAAATATATTAGAAAATATTAATTAAGTGTTGGTATTTTTATAAAACATAAATGTTTATTTAAAATTTTATAATTAATATAATAATTGAGAAGAAAAATTATTTTCATAAAATAGATTCGTAAATTATTATTTTTTGCTTTATGATTATAGGATAATTTTATGATACCTTAATTAATTTTTCAATGTTTTATAAAAGCAGTTATAATTTTAAAATATCTATTTTTCAAGTAAATGATGATTTTAATTAAAAATTAATTTTCTCATATTTAGAAAATTATTTTTACAAAATGGAGTTCATTTCTAAATTCTACATGTTAAAAAATGGTTAGGGTGAACTTTTGGTATTTTTCTAAAATAGCTGAATTTTTTTACTAGTAAAATACTATAATTTATGGTATACTCAAATTATAAGTTAAATACACAATTACATAAGTCATAGATGATGTAATAACAATAATATTGAAATATCCTTCTATTATTACTATATTTAGTCATAGAATCGTCACAATTTCTTATCACGTGCCAAAATAATAAACTAGTGAAAAAATAATGAGAAAACACCCCTCTCCTCCTCTATAAATACTACCCCTCACCACCTCTTCTTATCACACCTTCAAAAATTTAAAACCATTAAAATTTTTGACCAATACTCTTCCCAATACCCTTCAAAATGTCCAAAGTCTTTTGGTCTCAAAAAAATACCAAAACCAACCCCCCTAAGGAGGTTCTCAAAGAGAAGGATTCAAAAGGTAAAATACTGTTTCTTTTCATTCAATTTCTTTTCAAGTTCTTTTATTTTATTATTATATAATAACTTACCCTCATAAAAGTGGGATTATAAATCCATTACCATATATATACTATAATTTCATTATTCTAATGGAATAATCCAACATCAAACACATTGTCCTCTCCCTTTTATTCTAAAAATGAAAATGTTGTCTGTAATGTGTTGATTTATTACCTTCAGGGACAATGTGTTTTTATTTTACTTCACCACATTCATGGAAGGTCATAAAACCATTATAATGGTTTAATTTTTTTTTAAAAAATTTAATTTATAACCTTTTTTATGTTTTGTAACAAACATATATACATAATACTATATGATAAAACAAAACGAGTTCATTGTGATGAAAAACATATAAATTAACCTAAAATGATTATCATTAAATTTTTATCTAATGATTCATCAACATTCCATAGAACCAAATGATTTATAAGATCAATTAGTATTCATTAATTTCACTAATAACATATAATTTTAATTCGGTACAATTATCCCCATTTTACGCAATCTTCCATGCATGTATACAAGTGAACTGATCATGAAAACCAAGAAAACAAAGGCTCCTAAATGCTGAAATTAAATTCCATAACTAATTGAAAATCACATTAATGAAATTAATAAAAAATTAATAAATAAAATTCAGGTATAAATGGTTTTTTTATTTTTTAATTTAATGAATTAAATTTTATTATTTAGGATATTGAAGTGAATAAAGCATTTAGACATAAGGTTAGTGGAATTCTCGAACCAAACTCTTTTTTTACGTTTTATCTCCTTCAATCCATTTTTATCATGTATGATCCTTTATTTTTCCTTATATATCATTAATTTTTCATTCACTTTTATTTCCTATGATATGCACGTTTCCAATATTTTTTTTATGAAAAATACAAATATTTTTTTCCAAAGGAACTCTTCTTTCCAAAAATACATATTTTACTTCTTGTGAGATTGTTTCTTCTTCACTCAAGATTTATGATTCAAATTCCAAGTATTTTATTACCTATTTCATTTAGAATCCCCAATGTTTATTCATGAATGTGTTCTTCATGAAGTAAAACTCATTCCTTTCCATGTGTAATTTTATATCCAAGATTGATATATGTTTTATGTGGCATGCATGATAATGTAAATGTTATGAAGTGACAGATGTGCCCAGAATTATATAAAGCATGTAAATGTAATGATGTGATGGGTGTGCCTAGAATTTTATAGTGATTAAATGCATTGGTTAATGTGATGTATCTCATTGAATAAAGTTAAATATTCTTGAACATGATGCTAGATTTTATCAGAACTATGTGTGGTATTTGACCACTAAGACATGATGTTTTAATTTTATGCCTTTCCACATTCCATGATTTTATCTAATGCTTCATCTAATGATTATTATGATGATCCACATGATTATGTTATGATGATGATGATTTTTCTCACCCATTTTATATTGACTCATACTCTTATCTATCCTCTTAGTGGGATTTTAGCGAACCCCTTTCTTTAATGTATGTCCTCAGGTGATTACATATACTGAGGAGAACACAAGTTCCACTAAGAAGATATATAAGAAGTAATACAATAATTTTTATGTTTTATTATTTAAATTTTATGTTTGGTTCTAATATTCCCAAGACATCAAACCTTTTTATCCTATTTTTGTAAAACTATTATATTTTTTACCTTTAAAATGATGTAATAATAATATAAGAAAAGTAGAGTCTCTATAGTAGGTATCAAAGAAAATTTTAGTTAATTTGGGAATTAGGATTAGATAACTTTAGTGAAAACCCTTAGTATGAGACTAAATATATTTAAGTATCTAAGAATATTTGTTTTATAAATTCTAAACATAGGGATCCCACATGATATGCCTTCATAGTTAATTTCATAGTAGAATAAATTATATATTCATGATTTAGTGAATTACATTTTTTTCAAACCTTTTCTATTTTATAAAGTGGTGGGAACCAAGATAAAATAGGTCAATAAACTATGTAAGGGACAATGTAGCAATTTCCCGAATGACATACCCAATGCCTTGGGAGGTGGAGTTATGAATTCCACAATGATGTCTACCTAGCTGTCTCAGGCTATAAACAATAACCTGAATAATGTGGAATATCCTACTTCACCTAAGAAATAGTAATTGGATATCGAGTATTTTATACAAAAATGACCACCGATATTTAGTGGATATTTAGATCCACTTGTTGTGGAATTGTGGGTTAACTTAATAGAGAATATATTTTCTATTATTTGTTTTTCTCAGATGGAGAAGGTGACTCTGTTTATTTATTGTCTAGATAGAGAGGCCAATCAATGGTGGGAATTGATTAGAAACAACAAGCCAAATGACAAAATTGAAGAGATGGAGTTGGATGATTTTATGATAATGTATCTTAAAAATTATTTCCTACATAATATTTATATAAATATGGGGAGAGAATTCATAGAGTTGAAGAAAATTGAAGGTGAATATGTCACATACTATGAAGAAAATAACACAAGGAATTCATGATACGCTTTGGGTTTTGTTTTAAAAAATGAAATCAAAATTCGTATATTTTTTGGTGGCTTAAAACCACACCATCAGAAGGCTCTAGAAATTTGATACTTTTGGAGTTTTGAAGAAGTTTTTCAATGTGATCTCAATATAGAGATGGATTTTTGAGATAGTTCACATGGTTATGGATATAATAAATGAAACATGGAGTTACAATATGGGGGATATAATGAAAATTTTAGAGAGAAAACTCAACCACTCACATGTAAAAATGTGGGATGAAGAATCATATGAGCTACCTCAAAGGAACAAGTAAATTTTATAATTGTGGGAGAGAAGAAAACCAAGCTTATGAATCTCAAATAGATATGAGGAAGCTGGAAAATTTGGAGGAAGAAAAGAGAACACCACCCATGGTCCAATGTTTCAACTGTATGGAGCAAGGAAACTATATAAGCTAGTGTACTAAACCTCAACTCCTTGATAGAAATCAGCTTTATCATCCACCAAAACAAAGAGAGCAAGGGAAATATTCTGCCATCACTACTACTAAGGTGGAGCCTAGAAATGATGCCATGATAGGTACACTGGTTATTTATTCAATAATAGATAATTTACTATTTGATTCTAGTTTTACGTATTCTTTCATATCTTTCAAGTTTAGTAGAACTATTCAAACACCACATCTAAATATAGTAGTTGTGTTACAGGTGAGAATATAAAATTAGGAAATTATTGCATCCAAAATATATAACTCCTACCTTATTAATGTTTGTGGTTTGAACCACCCATAAATCTTCTCATACTTCTTTTTGTAGAGTTTGATTCTATATTGGGTATGGATTGACTATCTTTATACAAATCCACCATCAACTATCAGGAAAGGGGGATTACCCTTCACATCTGAAGTCATCCTTCAATTTTGTAAAAGTTTAAGGAGGATGATGAATCTCCTTCAGAATAATAATCTCATGTGTGGATATTATTTCTCTATGAGTAGGAATATCTTACTCAAATGATTGAGACAAAGGATAGAATCATGTTTAAATACTTTCCCATTGTGAGGGATTACACTTCTGTGTTCCCTGAATAATTTCTGAGTCTTAATTATAAATAAGAGGTTTAGTTTTCAATTTAATTTATTCAGATATATCTTCCAATATCAAACCTTATATAATGGAAACCATTGAGTTGGAGGAACTGAAGAAGAAATTACAAGAGAATCTGGAAAAAGGGTTTTATATGCCTAAGTGATTCATCATAGGGTTTACCAGTCCTATTTTTCAAGAAGAAGGATGGATCAATGCATCTATTCATTTATTATTGTGAGCACAACGAAATCATGATAAATAATAAGTATCACCTTCTATGTATAGATGACTTTTTTGATCAACTGTGTGGAGAAAAGTATTTATCTACGGTGTACCTTTGGTCGAGATATCACAAATTAAAGGTGAATAAGGAAGATAATCCGAATACTTCCTTTCAAACGAGTTTTAGACAATATGAGTTCATATTGATTCCCTTCAAACACACTAATGATATAGAAATATTCATGGACTTAATGAATAAAGTTTTAGAGATTATCTCAAAAAAAAATTGATAGTATTTATTGATGATATTCTGATATAATTTAAGAGAAAGGGGGAACGTGAGAAGAATTTGAATACTATGAAAAAGTCTTTTTGAAGTGAGAAAAATTATGAAAATTATATTAAATGTGATTTATTAATATAGGAAGTATCATTATTAGGGCTTTTTATTACCAAAAAAGTAATATCTATGGACCCTTCACAGACAAAGGCAATCTAAGAGTGGCCGAAGCCAATATATGTGACAAAGATCTATAGTTTACTTGGTCTATCTAGGTATTACTGATGATTTTTGAAGAACATACCTTAATTATAAAACCATCTAACAATGATGACTTGGAAGGGAGAAAATTTTTTCTATACCAGTGAATGTGAAGACTGTTTCGAAGAGTTTAAAATAAGGCTTATCACTGCACCAGTACTCGAACTTCCAATAAGATGGGAACTTTTTGTTTTATATAAAAATTCTTCAAAGAAGGTATTAGTATGTTTACTGATAAAAATGATAAAGTTAAAGACTACACCTTGAGGTAGTTGAAAATTCATAAGAAAAACTTTCCCAAAAATGATTTGGAGTTGGCAGTTATGATCTTAACATAGAAAATATGGCAGAATTATCTCTATGGGGAGAAGTGTGAAATATATACAAATTATAAGAGCCTAAAATAAATATATTCACATAGAATAAGATTAATATGTTCTAGTTAATATGGTTATAGATCATCAAGGATTGTGACTGCTTAGTCCACTCCGAGCTTGGTAAAGCAAATAAGGTATCCGAAGTTCTAAGTAAAAAGTATCTTGTAACATTATTAATGATGAGAATTTAGAAGGATACAATTTTATTATATTTTCAAAGGATGGACATGGAAATCATAAAAGAATGAATATAACCAATCCTTTCTCAAATGATTTCTCAACCGTCCCACATGGAGAAAATAAAGCATTCTTAATGAAATGATGTGGAAATTCAAAAAAAGGTGGAAGCTATCAGATATAAGAAATCATGAAAATTCAAAATTGATGAGGAAGGAGTAGTATTATTTGGGACAAAACTATACATATCATCCAATACATAGATAAATAAAGTGTTTTTGAATTATTCAAATAGTTAAACATTATCTATTCACCTAAGGAGCACAAATATGTATTGTGATCTTCAAGAGAACTATTGGTGAGACAACACAAAGAAGGAGATTGCTGAATATACATCAAAGTACATGTTATGTTTGTAAGTGAATGTTGAATGGAAAAGGTATAAGGGGACAATGAAATCATTACTCATACCAACATGGAAATGGGTTAACATCACCATGGACACCGTCACCATTCTTTCAAAGACATCTAGAGGAAGTAATTCTATATGGGTTGCTGTGGATTTTCTTACAAATACATACCACTTTATCACAATTAAAGAGGAATTATCACTAAATCAGCTTGCACAGATATACATCAGAGAAGTGGTAAGGTTTCATAGAGTACCACTATTAATTGTATCTGATAAAGAACTCATATTCAACTCTTAGTTCTGTAAAAGTATAAACCATTCTCTAAACGCTGATATGATCTTCTGTATGACTTATCATCCTCAAACTGATCGCCAATCTAAGCGGACTATTCAGACACTAGAAGGCATGTTTAGGGAATGTTCAATGGACATAAAATGTGGATAGTACTAACATCTACCTTTGGATGAGTTCTCTTACAACAATAGTTTCAACTCAAGTAACAAAATTTCATCATATGAATCCCTTTATTGGAAAAGATTCATAACACTGGAATGCTAGGATAGGGTTTATGAACATAAACAGCTAGTACATGAAATGGTTGATGAAATGGTAGAGAAGGTGGAAACTATTTTGCAGCACATCAAGGCAACCAAAAGCTGATAGAAGATCTATGTAGACAATCATCAATGGGGCCTAGAGTTTTAGGTTTGATACATGGTATACCTCTGTATATCGCTATGGAATAGGAACATGATATTTGGGATGAAAAGAAAGATGATCCCTAGGTACATCATCCCATTTGAGATTCTTGATCATGTTAGAGTTGTGTTCTATCGACAAGCACTTTCACCTATGGTGTCTAAAGTACATGATGTATTCCATGTACCCCTTTTGAGGAAGTACATACTATATACCTCATATGTATTGAATCCATAGGTGGTATATTTGGAAAATGATATCTCTTATGAGGAGTAGCCTGTAAGAATCTTAGACCATAGAGATAAATTCCTACTCTATAAGATTAATCATCTGGTCCAAGTACTGTAGTGAAACCATAAGTATGAAGAAGAAACATGGGAACCATAGGAAGTGATGAAGGATAAGTACCCTCACCCATTTTCAAATTATAATGTAAAATGATATTTTGAGGGTAAAATTTTATAATGGGGAAGAATGTAACAAACCAAAAAATTTATCAGTGGAAATTACATTCATATAGTTTTTATATATAGTATAAATCACATAAAATCACATTGAGGACACAATATAAACTTTCTAAATAAATAACGAATGGAATAAGAGGTATTTCTAGAAGTTAAGGGACCTATAACAATGGAATAGTAACTTGACCTTTGGAATAGTAATGTGACCGTTAGGAATTGTAATTCAATCAATATAATATTATCCTCAACAATGAAAGTATAACTAAAATTTATGCATCTTATAAATTATAATGTGATATAATTATATTATGGTATAATCAAATTAATATTTTAAGAATTATTAATTAAGTGTTGGTATTTTTATAAAACATAAATTTTTATTTATAATTTTATAATTAATATATTAATTTAAAAGAAAAATTATTTTCATATAATAGATTCCTTAATTTGTATTTTTTTGTCTTATGATTATACTATAAGTTTAAGAGACCTTAATTAAATTTTTAAAGTGTTATAAAATAAGTTATAATTTTAAAATATATATTTTTCAAGTAAATGATGATTATAATTAAAAATTAAATTTCTCATATTTAGAATTTCTTCACAAAATGGATTTCATTTTTTAATTCTACACTTCAAAAAATGGTTAAGGTGATTTTTTGGATTTTTCTAAAATAGTTGATTTTTTGGTGAATAGTAAAATGCAATAATTTATGGTATATATATATATATATTATAAGTATCTATTTAATATATTTAGTCATTTAACCATCACTATTTATTTTCTTGATCCAAAACAATATACTAATGACCATAATAATGAGAAAACACACCTCTCCTCCCCTATAAATACCACCTCTCACCACCTCTTATCCTCACAAGTTACTATATTTTATCCTTGTCCAAATTCTACTGAATCATCTTTCAAAGACCCTTCCCCATGTCTATAAGCATTTTTTATCAGCAAAATAACAAAAACAACCCCCTACGGTGCTTCACAAGGAGAATGATTTAAGAGGTAAAATCCTATTTATTTTCTAGTTCTTTTATTTTCTTATTATCTCCTCACCTAAAATCATACAAGTGTTATGATAAATATTGTACCATATATATACTATAATTTTATTATTCGAATGGAATAATCCATAATCAAAACCCTTATCCTCTCCCTTTTATTCGAAAAATGAAAATGACGTCCATGAGGTGTTGATTTATCACCTTTAAAGAAAAAAGGTTTTATTTTCCTTCACCACCTTCAAGGATGGTCATAAAACAATTATAATGGTTTAAATTTTTTGTAAAATTTATGTTATAACCTTTTTACCTTATGTAAATAACATATATATATAATACTAAATAATAAAATGAAATGAGTTCGTTGTCATCGAAAACCGATAAATTAACCTAAAACGATTATCAATAAAGTTTTACATAATGATTCATCATCATACCATATAACCAAATTATTTATAATATAATTTAATATTCTATATTTTCACTAATACCATATAATTTCAATTCTATACAATTATCCCCATTTTACACAATATTCCATACATGTATACAAGTGAACTGATCAAGAAAAATAATAAAATAAACACCCCCAAATGATGAAATTAAACACTATAACTCATATAAAAGCCCATAAATGAACTTAATAAAAATATAATGAAGAAAATTCATGTATAAAAGGTTTTTTATTTGTTAAATAATTAATTTAATTTGATTATATAGGATATTGAATATAATAAATCATTCAAACATAAGGTAAGGGGAATTCTCCAACCCAACTCTATTTCTCTGGGTTTTACCTCTCCCCCTCCATTTTAGGAATGGTTGATACTTTAATGTTACTTAAATATAAATAATTTTTCATCCCATTTATTTTCTGGGATATACATGTTTCCAAACAGGTTTTTGAAAAATGAAAATATTTTTTCCAAAATAAATCATATTTCTAAAAATACATCTTTTACTTCTAGTGAGATTGTTTCTTCTTAAATCAAGATTGATGATTAATATAATAATAATGTTATTACCTCTTTAATTAGGGCACCAAAAATATTTTTCCTAAATATATTACTTTTGAATTAATACTCATTCCTATTCATGAGTTATTTATGTCCAAGATTGATATACATTCTATGTGATATGCATGATAATCTAAATGTTCTGATGTGGCAAGTGTGCCTAGAATTATATTGTACTTGTAAATGTTATGATATGATAGGGGTTATTGGAATTATATAGAACTCCAATTCATTGGGTAATCTGATTTATCTCATGGGAAAAAGTTAAATATTCAGGAACATGATGCTATATTTGTTCACAGCTATGTGTGGTATTTGACCACTATGACATGATGTTTCATTTTTATGCATTTCAACATTACATGATTTAATCTAATTATTTATCTAATGGTTATTATGATGATCCCCATGCTTATCTTGTGATGATAGTGATTATGCCCACCAATGTTATATTGGTTATGTTCTTATTTATCTTATTACTGGTATTTTAGATCACCCATTTCTTTAATGTATATCATCAGGTGATTACATATAATAAGGAGAACATAAGGGACACTAAGAATCTAGAGAATAATGAATAAAATAGTTTTTATGTTTTAGTATGTAAATTTTATGTCTGTTCCTAATTTTCCCAAGACACTAAACCATAATAGTTGTATAACACTATTATATTTTTTTTCTCTAAAATTATGTAATAATAATGTATGAAAAGTAGGGTCACTTTACATGGTCTAAGAGATAAACCACCCAATAATTCACCCTTATCCTCTCTCAGGTTATGCTCGGTAATGAGTTTCTAGTTTTCTATCCTTGATACAGTAGTAAACAAGAATATATTCACCTATGATCAGATGTCACACTTGAGACCATACTTGAATCGCTTAAACCGAGATAAATCATCACTTATAAGGATATGTGTGAATAATTAGAGATCCATTAGACATGTGGAGTATTACATAACTGATAAAGCACCATACTCCAGGTGCATAAAATATATTCCACTATCTTATCTCAATATCTAAGGATAGAAATAATCGTAGAAGGACATTTGTAAATCCCTCCAAACAATATAATGATAATGATCTATGTAGGTAATAACGTCCCACCACCGCTTTAAATAATCTCATATCATATACATATAAAGAATCAATCTTCTATCAGGAGGTGTATCAAGATGATCCAAAATAGATAGCCTGACCTCTATCCATGACTCCAAAGCATGTAGACCACTATCCCCTGAAAAGTTTGTAGATGATTCTATTGAAACACATGCATAAACTCTACCATATTTAGGGTAGGTCATGGGGATCCCTTCATAGATTGTATGACCTGTAAAAATCTATATCAAAGCTGGAAATCAATACCCAAATTAGGTATAGTAGGTGGTTCCTTGAGTAGTACAATTAGAGGAAATACCAGTGGCTTTGGGTCCAAAAACATTGGAACATGGTCATCACCACCCTCTTGGTTCATGACTCAAGGAAGTTTAGGTTTTATAGCTCCAAATATTCTATGTGAAATCATTATATAAGGATAAAATCAATATTTATCCAAGACATAAGAATAGGATAGGTAAAAAATTTCCTATAAAAGAGTCACATCCCTCTGTGTTATCCTAAATCATGGTTTGGGAAATTTATAATACCATAAGGAATCATAAAATATATTGCCTACTTTCTTCTACTATGGTTGGGTTAGGGTCATGTTCTTTGTTTCATGTCATGTTTTCTAGTATATAGTGTATCAATTTCATGTTATAGAGGAAATACCCATTATGATGTTGATGGAATCACCATTTAATGGCTACCATTTCATTTATATTTTAAAAAATCAGTAGTTCATACTCATTTATATATACAAATGTCTAGTTAGATGAGTCATAATTACCAAGTTAAAAACGTACTATTCTTTATAAGTTTTAATTGCAACATCATGTAACAGAAACTGGGTTTTTACATTAAGTATTAGAATTTAACAATCTGATATATTATGGATTGATTATATGGGTTACCCTTCCAAATTTATAAAGTCTCATACTCTTTACAAATTTTTACTATCATCCATTTAATTAAAACCATAAATGTTTCATCCCAGTAAACCAATGGTCTATCGTTCAAACATGACATAATTGGTTAATTAAGGTTCCACCATCAAGAATTATAGGAAAACACCATTTAGGTTGATATAAAAACTTTAATAACCAATCTTATATCATAACTAAAATAATTCATTATATCACAATGAAATAAAACTATTAAACATGTAAATAATCATAGTAGCATAGTATAAAAGTGAACATGCTAAATATTTACCTAAACATTGTATACATATAAAAATGGCACATAATTAGGAAGTCAATCAATAAAATATGTAAGCCATCACATATCTATGACATGTGAATCTGAAAAATCCTATAATGATGCATGAGTCCAATAACTCCATCTAGTACAAGGAAAAGGGTAAAATGGAATCCATATCTACATTAAAAAATTCCACATATCATGTGCATCACCCAATGGTGAAATCAAAACAACTGTAACAGGCATAATCTACAACAACGATTCCATTATCTAGTAATTTGGAATTCCACTTATATGGGTTAGATACACCCAGACACATGCTCATTACTAAATTCCCACGCGTACCTAGTCTCCTTTCAACCAAGCCATACAACAAGAAAAAAGAAAAGAAAATCCTCTGATTCCACTTTGTGACATCTCAAACCAGGTTCACACATAAGTAACTGAACCTGATCGGCCATATGGTTGTAAGCCTGCATCCTCATATGTTAGAGGATGTCGACTATCAGTGAGGGTATATGATGATATGTTGGGGATAATATACCCTCATAATTTTATTCGAACACATTTATATAAAATAATATTAAGCATCATATATTTTAATAAATAATCTGAAGAATCAAATTCATCCAGATATAATTAGAGGCAGAAGTAAAACCAATATCATATACAAAATCATGTCATGTATGTATGCTATAAAAAATAGGAATACATAGAATTCATAGTAGTAAAAATATACAACATGTTTTAAAAATAAATAAAATATTAAAATCTATTTCCAATAGTATCAGGATAATTACATGAGTCCTCTTCTCTGGTACTCCAGCCTAGGACCAAAAATCATACATCCATAACATGACTCTTTCCCCTATCCCTACATGCATCCATGAAGTTTTTGTGGGTACCAATCAGTGGCCCAAACAGGGTGTAAGATATACTTAGTTGGATGCCACAAACGTTTTATAATATTATCTAGTCCATGAATATATAATGAAATAGTTTGAAGTTAATAATATAAACTGTGTATGAAATACATAAATCATATGTCATATTAGTTTCCCAAGAGGGAACCCACCTAATACCACCTGGTTCAGCGTAATATTGTATATCTCTGAATGATTACCGATTATGATTTTAATTTGTAAGAAGTCTCCTGACCCATATCATATAGAAATTCATTCCTCATGGATCATATCAATATAATGGATGAACATGTCCCATAGTATTTACGCTTAATAAAGGAAATATAAGTATGCTTTCATGTAAGTAAAGGATTTACTAAATAGAAGTAGGTTCTTTGACCTGGAAGATGATTAACTTTGTTTAATTAATCATTTTATTTATTGGAAAATAGAGAACATCTGAATAATTCTATTTAAGGATCCCAGGTATCACTCTAGGTATACTATGAACTCATCACCCTAAAATACCATCCATGTAATTCCTCATAGGAACCAAGGTATCACTATAGGAATGGTATAAATTCATAAACCTATGAGTATATCCTTGTATCCCCATGTAATAATCCAAAATATAACTCATGGTATAATATGAATCACTCCCCATAGAGCCCGTCCCTGTAATTCCATGTAGGGAACATAAGTGTCACTCATGGAACACTGTAATCCATCAAACCAGGTGTTCTCTTCTGTAGAATTCATATAATAACCCATGTTTTTCTCATAGCATGATATAAATTCCATTAATTATTCATTTTAATTCAACAAACCAGATAATTCCTTCCTTAGAGTTCTGATTTGGAACCCATGTATCACCCTTAACATGGAATAATAAATGATCATGGGCTCTTAGTCTGACCATACCATTTAACGTTACTTTTAATCTAATTGTTCCATATCATTTATAAAGGATATGTACAAATCACCTCAAAAGGTAGTTCAATTTCATATCCAATGAATATAAGGCGTAGTGGGACTTAATTCATTCTATTCAATTTAATAATACACTTTATTTAATCAATTTTAACCTTTCAATTACCATGGGTAAAGCACACATGTCAAGGTTGTATTAATTCATAATTAAACATAGTTATCTAAATATGATCAAATACAACTCATCTAGGGGTGGATCTAATCAAGGTTCCTAACCACCTATAATGATTACAGATCATATAACATACTCTATTTCATTTAATTTAATAAAAAATTCATTTTAATATGTGATTATTGGAAGGTTTGATTCGTTGCATAACAATGATGTATATATCACTATACTTTCAGAGAAAAACATGAGAAAACATATCATAGATTGGTAGTAGACTCTTCATTTTATTTCATCCTCTGATTCAATCTAGAATGGGAGAAATTTAGTAAGTATAAGAACACCTTGAGAATAGGGAATATTAGCTTTCATGGATTTAGCATTCTATATGGAAAGGCAATATAAGAGAAAAATCAAGAGGATTGAAGAGATTATCGGTATGGATCTAATGTGACCAATGATGATCGAATCAGATGTCTTATAAAGATGTAATCCCAATGTCTAGGTGAGGTAGGATTATAGATTTATCTCCATTTTACTATTGTTTTTTTGTGAAATAAAGAGGGGGAATGATTTGGGTTCTAATACATTAGGGGGGAATGGTAATTTACACCTATTTTTAAGTTTCTTGACATTTTTTCAGCATAAAAAAGGGATTTATGTTGTAATCCCCCATCCTAATAGTTTTAACTAAGAAATTTACATATTAAGAGGTTTGTACACCATAAATTAATAACTTACATAATAAACCACTGATTTACACCATAAGTTGTCTGCTTCTAGAATTCTTCTATAGCTTCAATGTGGATGCTTTTAACCCAACTGAACCGAAATAGTGTTTCAAAATAGAAATTAAATGATTTTTAACTCATTAGAAAAACTAAGATTTCACATTTGATACAATTCCCCATACTACTCTTGATTTTTTATGATTATGTTTATTGATTAGAGAAATTATTAACATTTATTATGCTAATTTTTAATAT
The DNA here is from genome assembly GCA_963277665.1 of Viscum album. Taxonomy (NCBI): domain Eukaryota; kingdom Viridiplantae; phylum Streptophyta; class Magnoliopsida; order Santalales; family Viscaceae; genus Viscum; species Viscum album. Next base: position 1,524,293,313 of record OY728137.1, read on the forward strand.
GAATTTTAATGTTTATTATGTTTCTCTACATTCATATGAGGAATGTATTAGACTTAGTAATTGATTGGAAGAGCCCACTATATCCCCTTGATTCAATAGTAGGTATCATGAGACAAACTATGTTGGGTATTTTTATGAAGGTTTATCCAATTATATAGGATTCCATGGCACAAGTCCTTAATAGTATATGTAAGATGTTTGAAATTATACATTCAATCATTATGATATTAGTTATTGATGTCCATTTGATTATTTTATTAGTTATGATATTTTCATACAAGTTTCAATATCATGTGATTATTTTATCATAACTTATTCTTTCCATGTTATTCTTCATTTTTATGTTATTGATTAGATAGAACATGTTTTAATTTCTTTAACTTTATATATTGGTTGTGCCTTATGTATTCATGATAGCTTCCACTGTACACATACCCTTAATAAGAATCTCATATCACCCCTTTCTTGTGTTTAATTTTCATAGGATTCTAGGAAATGTATTATGATTTATATTTATGTATATAAAAAAGGGAATAATGGTTCTCTCAAAGAAAATACTTGGTTTTATTTTTTGTTTTAAAATTTAATGTGAAATTCAAGTATTTATTGAGTTTTCCAATACTAAAATATTATTCGGTGCTTTGGGATGTAGTGACTTGCATCTAGTACCAAATGTAATAATGTAACCACTTACTCTAAGTTACCGGGGTCAGTGTCATTATAGTTGGTAGTGGATAAAGTTTAGTAGAAAATGTGGTAATAGATTTAAGAAAATATAGATTAGAGAATATAACCATATAACTGAATTCGAGGATAATTCTATGTATAGGATATTATCCTAATGTTTTGGTAGGGTAGATATTATGTGTTTTTCTTAGAAATATATTCATATAAGGATACTATAAGTGGATATGTCACTGGCATAATTGTTTATGGGGATAATAACTCTAAAAAGGGTGCATTGGTATTTGACTTGATTGTCACTAGGTGCACAAAAACAGGTTTCAATACACACTAGGTGTTTAATGGGTATGGATAAATTTTGATTTTCCATTATACCTAAGAAATGATTATCTCACCTTATAAGGTGTTATCACCCCTTTAGTTGATTGATTATCCTTGTGATATGATCATGGAACCATTGGTGAGTGTACTCTCTCATAGGTTGTGTAATTTTATTCACCAATACCTGTTATTTCCCTCCAATATTCTCCATGTAAGGAAGAGTATGGAGACTGATGTCTACAATATATATGTGATCTATTTTTCATATTATTTACATGTTAATTTCACAAAGATAGATCTCATATGTTTTTTATTCACTTCCAAAAACTGGTCAATTGATTATCACATGAAACCCATTATGTTCGCCAATAACCTAGGTTGTTATGGTAGTTGGGGTTAATGTTACCCTAAATGATGTATATCCCTATTTAATGTATTGTTCTCCCATGGTATTTTATAATAGTTATGTAATATCGATCATTTAATATGGATGGGTGCAATATCCATTATGCTCACCAATGTTTTGTAGCAATAAAGGGGCCTCCTTTACTAATCATAGTGATAATGTAGAATCAAAAAAGATTGATAAAAATAGTTACTTTGGTACATTTTATCCCTAAGGTACCCATTGGTTTCCTTTGAGATGCAGTGGATAGTTAGGATATTCACTTTAAACTACATGGGTTCTTTTCACTACTTTGAAAATCCCTAGTTTCTCATGGAATCCAAAACTTTTTGGGTTGGATCTGAAATGTTTGGTGTTTCTCTATGTTCCTAAAAATTAGAGTTATAAATATTATTTTGATTATCTACTTCTATTCTCCACAAATTAGTTTTTATATTGGACATTAAATTCATTGTTTCTTATCTACCTTTTCGACTACTCATTAATACTAGAAACTTTGAGTTAACTTGGTGCTCTAGAATTCCTTCATTGATCCTTCCTTTTCACCCATTCATACTAGGATTTTGAGTTGAATTTCTGATTTGTGTTTCTTTTTTGGGTTTCGCGGCATCATACTACTCATAATTATACTCACCCATATACGGGCTTTATGTCCACACATATTGTGTCTGTGGAATCGACATACAAGTTTAGATATTCTTTAGGTGGTTGTTGAGATGGTGTGGATTGTTTGGAGTTGAGGGTTGGTTATGATCTTAGTAGACCCATTATTGGTGAAGATTATAATCACATGGTAATGGTGGTAGTAGACAATACTTTTGATTATATCTAGCTTATTATGAGGACTTTCTTATTACATCTATTTATGTCAATTTCCATTTTAGTTATTTAGTGTGTATTTTTTTCCTTATTCTTTATGGATTATAAACTATATTATCTTCATGGATCCTATCATTTATCACTTGAACAATATATATTGCAATTATTTCTATTTATAATTCATGTTTAATTATATCCTGTGTAGAAATTCATGTTATATGCAGGTGTGTCAGGTTAAGGCATCCCATAAAGTTTAATAAACATACTCAGTGCTAGTAACTATCACATGGACTATTGTAGGTGTGATTACGGTGGAACTCTCATTCAATTATAAGCTAGAGAGAGGACATAATGGGTTAGTTCATGATAGAGTGGTATGATAGTAGGTTTTTACTAGGTATGAAGTTTGGTGTTAGGTTTCATATGGGGATGAATATGAAGTTTGGGAAATGGTGTTAAGGAATCTCAAGTTCATATTTCAGGACAAGGAGCCTAGTGATGGTCTGGTGGCCTACATATCTATTACCATGACACTGATATCTTTCTTTTTGAATTAATATGTTGAGACGCCATGTGTGGGAAACAATAATGGTTTATGCATCATATAGGAATGGGTCAATGATTTTCATGTACTTTTGGAGTCAATGCCTTATATATTATTTGTCGACTATGGTTGACCTTGTTAATTGATGGAGCTGATTATGTAGGTATCAAAAAATGATTCTAAGGCAGGTTAATCAGTTAATTATACATGTGATTAAGCAGCTTTTCATTGACCAACTGAGTGATTTCACTTTTATTATGTGTACTAATACCTGATACTTCTTATAGTGTGTTTTATTATTCTGTTGTGTTGTACCTTCATTTTCTATTCTTGATAAAAAGTGAATTAGTATTTTCATTATACACCAACTTTTATTTCCATCCCTTTTATTTTATGTGATACTCGATTAGGAGTAGGTTCTCTTTTATATACCCGATATCTATGTATCGTACTCTCCTCCTATGTGATATCTAATGAGGCATGATTTCTCTTGTGTTTTTCACTTGATTACTATGTTCCACAGTCATATAATTTTTACTTTATGAATAGACATAGGTTCTCTTTTATGATTCTATATGGGTGTTAAGAAATTTTTTTCAAGACTCTATTGAGGGATATCCTTTCCCTGTGATTTGAATCATCTTCTATTTCCTTCATGCTTGGTGTATGATACTTTGTGAAGTAGATGGTAGTATCTACTAATTGGGACACAAATACCAGTGGATAGATATTTTATGTACATTCTAATGGTTGAGGTGAGTCAAATCATTAGGTTATAGGAGATCAATTGGAGTATGCGTCTCATATTTCCATATGGTTTGATGTTGCACAGGATAGATGATGATCCATGCCTTATTATTTTTATATAGACTATTGAAATGATTGTGGATGAATTTTATTTTAAAATCATGAAATGTATGGTCTACCATGGTTGGAATTTGATCTCATTTCTACGATAGAGGCTTATCTATGTATGTTGGATCCCACATAGTTTGAATTGACCATACCTGAGAATTAGTAAAGGCCATCAGACTGTAGGGTTGTTTCTTAGACATGTTTCATGGTGTAATTATTTAATATCTATAGTTTAGATAAATGATATAAAGGAGGAGTTTTTAATATTTTATTTAGTTTCATTACAAAACTTCTTATCACACAATACCCCATGTGAGATATTAAATATTGAAAAAATATTTGATGATATGCATTCTAATGGTGGGATATGGTTGGGTTTTCACATGAAGGAATTTGGGCCAGTTCCATGAATAATCAATGTATTACAGATGGTGATGAGAATTAACGTCTCTATTATGAAAACCATTTCCATTGAATATTATCTTGGTGAAGGATAAAGTATGAAACATGCATTGATCCACTCCCATAATCACTACCTTTTGAAAGTTTTTGTTAGGTAAATATTATTGGTAGTCAATGTTCTGAGTGGATGCACAAGATGGATATCAATATTTAGGAATTAGTGTATGCATATCAAAGCATGATTATGTATTTTATTCATATAACCTCATACTGGAAGGAAAAAATGTGAGTTACTTATTCTTTATCATATGTTTAGAAGTCAAAATTCTAGTGTAACCCCTAGCTAGACCCTTTTTCAGTTAGAAATTATTTACTAGTGGTGATCATATTTATATCACTTCTTCTGATAAAGTCAGTTTATCCTTAATAGATAATGTAGTCTATAATGAAATTATTTCATGAAAGAGATTATATCCAATGGTACCCATATTTTTATGAATTGGGTACTAATTATAGTATTGTGTGGTGGTACACAATTGAGTAAATTATTTAAGGTCCACTTACAATAGTGAGCGATGTAATATCATGTACAACAAATAGATCCCACCATCATAAATTTATGGCGGACTACCCATAAGAAGGCAGGCATGCCCATTAAGTACTATGTGCATAGATAAGAAATTCACTTCATGATAATATTGATGAAACTATACATTCATTAAAAAGTTGGTTGATGGTTGATCATTTTTAATAAGATGAGGTGTTCATATGCTTTAAATATGATGATCATGTTTATATACTACTAGGGGGAATAATGATCACCCCTATGGAATTTTATAAGCATGTGGAGCAATCCCTTCCTGGTTTTTGTTCATGGAGGAACTTATTGGGTGTTAGAATGATTTTTCCTTATTTTACTAGGAGAGCTCCATATTGTAGTAAAATATCATAGTGTGAGATCAGTATTTATATATTTATGTTGGTTTTCTTGTAATTAAATCAGTGTAAATAGATAATGTTATAGTAGTGCAACGTTAGTGTAGTATTTGATGATTCTAGAAGAGGACCTTGTGTTTTCATTGTGAGGGGAATTTAATCCACTCCCCAAGGTGTAAAATGAACATATCTTGGTGTTTATATTAAGGGTATATATAAAAAACATAAGTAGGAAATCCTTAGAGTAGCATAAACATTAGTGTGGAATGACTGGTGGAACTTTGTTGGTCTACTGGTCACATGGAAACTCTTTCCCAATGACGGGGGTATAGGTTTTCATGGGTGTTTGAAATTATTTGTTTCTCATGTTTTGGAAAGTATTATCTTGGGGTCTCTAGTTGATAGATTTGGGTCATTTTAATGGATAGAACCATACACTTATATTTATGGTAAATTGGGCCACCTACTAGGCAGTGGTGTTTTTTATACAGTTTGGAAAGGTTATTACTATTCATGTTGTGTTCACTGGTTGGTTTCATGAAAGGGATATGAAAAGAAAATTATTCTCTCATAAATAATGGATGTAGACTTTTTATAGAATTGGGATATAAATGGGGTATTTTTGAAGATGTTTGATATTTTGTAAAAAGTCCCACATTGCCCCTGTGGCACAAGAAAATGAAATTAGTGCTTAGGCCTTGAAGGCATGAGATGGAGGGTAAATTGACATGGGTTTGGGGGAGAATTATTCTATGAAACATCCCTAGTATAAATTTGAAATATTGTGAGGTGATCAATTTTTTAATGTCACATGGATGAATTTTTCCTATACAAAACCATAATGAATTCCCTTTAAAGGTGGGAAGAAAGGCTCTCCCACTTGGGATAATCTTGTTTATAGAATAATTTTTGGATGATTTTGATGGTTGGTGGATTTGTTACATCCCATGTGGTAGGAGAAACCTTGAATTATGAAAAGTATTAAGGGATAAGGATTAAATATACATACATATAATCGATGTATTTTCCATTAATGTTTTACTTTGATATGAACTCGATATAATATCTTCAGTGATGAAAGATGATGTCTCCCTCTCGGGTGATTAGGTGTCGAGTTAACTAATATTTTAGACTTCTCTAAGAAATAAGGTGTGTGTGATAGTTATAGTTTTACACACACAATTATTTAAAAAGATATTTTAGGGAGCTCCATTTGATTACTTTTTGGGAATGAAAAGGGTTTAAGGTAGGGAGGATTTAAAGACCTAGAATTTTCCCTGTCACAACATTGCTTGGTTTTGAGATTTCAACAGTACAAAAAATGCAAGTAGCAGTGGTTATTTTGTGAACTGGTGGTGGTTTAAACATCCACCAAATAATATTGATGTGGTTACCAAAAATTCCATGTATTTCATGGTCGCTAGTCATTTACCAAAAGTTTCGTTAATTTCATGGTGGTTTTGGTATGTGTTAGTTCTTGATCATTTAGTGGTGGTTTTAGGTTTATTTAGCGGTGGCTTTTTTTAAAAAAAATTAATCGGGGGATAAATTACATGAAAATAACCACTTAAAAATATATTATCGGTGGTTAGGTGTATCATTGGTTAAGGGTAACTACCACTAAACAAAATTTTTATTAATGTACTTAGTGGTAGATACTAAAAACTGCCGCTAAATATTACAATTAGATTTTTTTGTAAAATATTTAATAAAAACTGTAAATATAAAAGAACTAACATGAAATAATATAAAAACTAAATGTATGATAAACCCAACATAAATATATCATGAATTCATATTCATATATAAAAATATCCATATTCATCATAGCCTAAGTCTCTTCCAACCCATATATTAGTAAACCAATACCTCAGTCATCAGTATATACATATAAAATAAGTCCAAAAACAACCCATGCCCAATATACTTCTATATTACGATATACCTTAAATCTATATTCCTCTACATCATCTCATAAACGTAAACCAACCACATTATCTCAACTATAATAAAAAACAAAGCTGTAATTAAAACTAAAAATAATAAATCAGAATTACAGTTGAATAATTGATAAAATTTTAACATACCAAAAGAAATAAGAACCATCACGACTAAATTATAAAAAATGAAATGGATTAAAATGATCAACCTCCTACCTACTACCAACATATGTCACCTATAATGAAAACTAGACTATTTTAAAAAAGAAATTCTTAATAGAAAAGGCTGAGAATATATTCAGAATATTGCATATAATATTTTTTATTTTATTAATAAAATAGAATAAATTTTAACATAAAAACTAATATATAATTAAAAACACTTTCAAAACATGATCTAACCAATTAAATATATGATTCAACACTTGAAGATGAAAAGGGATATGTGAATATTATAATTAATTTTTAAATCGACGTACAATTTGCTTGAAATTTACTTACTAAAAAAATATTAATGAATTTGATATCAAAACATGTCCTATATTTATAAAAAAACACAATGGTGATTGTCCCATGATTCCAAATCAATCGGAGGTCATTTTTATGGTTTTGACCACTCCACCCATGTTTTAGTGTTTTAATACACTAAAAATGCATGTATAGTCACCCTGACAAAACCGTAACTTATAATGACGTGTCTTCAGTTCCTACATTTCCAAATTCAATCTATAATCACTATCATTTGATTTCATATAAATATAACTTTATTTTCCTAGTTTTGACCCCTCGATGCATGTTTTTAAAGGATTTCATACCATTAAGAAGTGTTTACTTAGTCATTCTGACCACACCACATGTAAATTTGATGTTTTTTCTATGCATAAACATTAAAAATAATACATAAATGGTTTTACCATGGTTTCACATCAATATGAGAACATTTTTTCTAATGTAACGAACATCTATGGTTAATTACTTTGTTAAAATCTAGTTGTTGAAGTGTTCTAGGAGGTCATGGTGACACAATTCAAGAGTTTTCCAAAATTTATAGTTTCCAAGGGTAGGACACAATGGTGAGTCATATTTGTGAGTCATAGTGGTGAGCCACATTGGTGAGTCATAGTAGTAGCTTCCACTAGTGACACATCCACTGGGGACTCACACTTATGACTTGCATTATTAACTTACATCAAGGATATATCCACTGGGGACTAGCACCGGTGACTCGAACCGATGACTCACACCAGTTGCTCACATCGGTGACACATTTCCACTAGTTTGTTAAAATTCCATAATTCTGAAGTTTTTTCTATTTTCTCCCCTTTTAATGTTTTATTTGACATAAAATAAATTTAATAACTTATTTAATTGTTTTTGGAGCTATTTCGAATCACATTTATCATCTAAAAACCTAAAGCTTCATTTGACTTCCAAACCACATGGTCTTGGTTAAGATCCACCTTTAATGGATTTTAATGACTATTTCATCCATTGATTTAAGATCTATCCTTTCTAAGGATGTCATCTTCTCTTCCTTGTGCTCTTCCCTTTCTCTTGGTGTGAGAAGTCCCCTAAACCTTTATTCCCTAAGGATTCACATGTTTTTTTTGTTGCATTTGGATCATGTTTTCCCCTTAGAGTTTCCTGCTATATACGCACCCCTATCTTGGTGAAAAAAGGAAGTGTTGATCTTCTATTATTTGAGGTAGGTTTTACTTCATCTCTCTTTTATCTGTGCATCATGGGGGGTAATTGTACCATTGTTTCTTGAGAACACATTAGAATTCAGATAAATAAAGATAATTAAACTAGCCAAAAAAGAAATATGTGGGGTAGGGGAAAAGGGACAAATGATCTATTTATTATTTGTTTTTTGTTGTTGTTGTGAATCATACGGGAAAAAAGACCTTTTGAAAATCATGGTTGTTCGAGGGTCTTCGTTGGTGCACTGAGTAATTTTTCTGGAATGCATGATGTTTTTTTTCGGTCGAACAATTGTTATGAAATTAGTTAACTGCATACACTCGGCTAATAAATGGATTCCCCAAGATCAAACCATTTCTATGATAACCTCAAAAGTTAATAAGTAGAATTAAATAATGTATGTCTTTTTAAATCTGAATATCCCTTGACTTGGTTTTTACAGTGGTGTGCTATGTATGGGAACGCTTTGACATGTATTGTAGTATGGTTTTGGGCATGGTTGTGTGATGTGGGGTGGTATAAGTGGTTTAATGGAATATTAGGTTCAGATATTATTGATTTTTGAATGTATGGGATGTTTTTTATAGTAAGGTTGTGATCGAGTTGTGTAGTTATCTATTGTTGGGTGCGGCGGTGAGTTTGGGGTTTGCTCTGTTGAGAGGATGGGTTGGGCAGAATGAATTTGAAGAATGATGATGGTAGTGGTTTGTATGGGTTATTCACCTCGGGTTTCTCTCTGAGTAGCATGAAGAAATATTTACCCCAAGTCTTGAGATTGATGTATGTTATATTATGAAATTGGGTAAAATAGAGTAAAATGTGATGTAGGGTTAATTTATTATTGTTATTTTTCCTTTGTGTGACTTTGACTATTCTGATTGTTGTGGTCTATGTTACTTAGTTTCCCGAGTAGTGAAAGAGAAAATAAATACTTAATAGTGTTGAAATGGCATGAGTTGGATTGGTAAATGGTAAAGAGTTTGTTAATTAAAAGTTAAACGATGCGTTTCATGGTTATCTATGGTTATATCTAAATAATGAAATGAATGTTTGTTAAGTGAAAGAAATTTGTGAATCCACTTTAATTTTTCAACTTCTTAAGTGACTATTGATGATAATAATAAATGCATATAGAGATAATAGTTTTTGTGAATCCCATAGGTTTGGATTGGGTTCTTGATACTATATATATATACACAGAATGTTCTTGTGATTTCTATACATGCCCCACCCGAATTGAGTACCATTTAACAAACACCCCCATTGTCATGGAGGAGGATGTATTTTGCAAACATCATAGTGGTAGGATGGATTACTAGCCATTCTATCTTCCTTGTTCCCTCTTTCAGGTGGTGATTGCCCAAGATTGTTCATGTAGTTTATGGTTTGTGAGGCTCAGGTGTGTACGGGTGAGTTTTTTCGGGTGTCTTTAGGATGAGATTTGTTGTGCTTCCCATGTGTCTTTGAGATGAGGTGGTTGTGTGGCCTAGGTTTCTACAGGTGGGGTGTGATGTGGTTGTGGCTAAGGTGTTTGTAGGTTGGATGTGTTGTGGTTGTGAGGCCTAGGAGTGTTTGTGAAGGATGCATTTGATATTTTTGGAAGATGTGGGTGCACCATGATATTTTTCATTAGGATATGAGATTGACTAATAAGTGGGAAAGTGGTGTGAGGTACCCTATTATTGATTTTCTTACTATATTACATTTCTTGATTTATGTTATTTAGTAAGCATGCCTTGATGGAGTGGGAATGGTTACTATGCCTTGTTAGGAGGTAGAGACCCAAAGCTCGACATACATGGACATTACATTACTTTTGCGGTATACTTAATACATGACAAAAAAAAGACGCCCAAAGACCATATTAGTTTAGTGTCTTTGGAAACTCGGAACGTAATATTCTAATAATGGTGAAAGATCTTCAAAATCTCCCATAAAGATCTTTCCCATTTGGTTTTCTTACCTAAAACCTTTCTTTATATCCAAGGGAAAAGAAAACATAAAAAGGGTGAGCTCAAATTCTCAGTAAGGGTAAACATAGAGAACATAAAACAATCCATAAACATTTGAATGCAAAAACTTGAACATAAAATCTAAACATCAAAATATTGAGAAAAGACATAAATCTTGGAAGTATGTAAGGTATATATCATAAAGGAACATCAATCAAGATAAAATAGCCTGGGAATAAAACATTTAATTGTGGAAAACCATTAATCACATGATATGATTTCCATAGTAGCCAAGGCATTTCTGCCAAGACCATCTTAGTGGACAAAGTCCCTTTTTGAATCAAGTTCAATCCTCGTTCCAGTCTTGTATCACTGAACAAGATTAAGTTACCATTCCAGCCATGTCTATCTCATGAGATATAAATCTTTACCCAATGCATTGGAGGGAGATATAGGTCCCACCCATCTCATAATAAAATCATTCTTACTTTTACCACAACATAAACATAAACCATTCATCATAACCCAAAGAATAAAAATGGGTTTCATAAACATCATCCCATCATAACATAATCCATATAAAACAAATAGATATCATTTAATCATAAGAAAAGTGGAACCATGTAAATCATAGATATATTATACTTGAAATATACACATATGAAATAATTTCATCATGGATGGGAAATGGTTTTGATAAAACATTTCAAATGAATTCTTGAGAAAAATATCCTATCTTCTTCAAAATGATTTTATTTTCACAAAATGCCATGCAAATTTAAAGAAAAAGGATTTTTTGAAAATAGTAATGATATATTTTAGAGGAATATTCATGAAAATTAGGCATTATAAAACCGTAAAAATCCGTTCATGCCATATAAGTTAAAAAAAAATTCTTCTCATACTTTTGCCGGAAAAGTCAAAAAGTACCTCGTATGGTAAAAAAATAGAAAGATTACTTACATAACATGCAGTAAAAGTCCAAAATGGGTAAAAATAACTTTAAACATACATGAAACCATTTTTAGAAAACAGTGGCCTGGATGATAAATATAACCCCAGTAAATACTTACGAATAAACAATCTCAGATAAAAACAAGATTGGAAAAGTTACCCCTTGCCTTATTTCCAATTTCTTCCGTATGTATCTGAGACTCTAGTATAGTGGGTTTAAACATATTATTAACTTGTAATAGAACCATAATAATATTTATGATATCATATATGATTCACTTACAACTTTATATTATCCATTAAGTTGTCAATTCCATGTTAAAGCATCGTTTTGGTAAAATAGTTTCATTTATCATCCGTGTTTTGACGTGTAATTATTAATATGATTACATAGATCATGGTTACTTAATTCCAGAATATAAAACATTATTTATATATAATATATATTCAGAATATACATATATATAATATATCTATAAATGGAAAGAAATACACCATTCATGGAGATGGTATGTCGTACGTACGCATGAACGCTGTTTTTTATTTCCTTATTGAATTGAATGGAATTAAGTAGATGAAATAAATATATACATACATAAATCCAGTAGAATTATTATGTCATATATTTCATTATTACTTATTATATATACTTTATAATCATTCTTGAATCGTTAACATGGAAATTGAATCTCATCGCGTCGTGGAGACGGTAATCCGTACGTACGCACGAGCGATGATATCATTCCCATATTTATTCAATGGAATTTAGGTGGATGATATAATATCATAGAATCAGTATGATGTTATAATAATCATATATAGTTACTCTTTACACCATTATACCCATCCAAGTAAGGTGGTGGTGGAAAAACTTATTACACCACGGAGTGGAGACGGTATTCCGTACGTTCGCATGCGCGGTGACTAGTTTTCATTAGGATGGATAGAAGATGAAAGAGGATTGTTTAATATTTATAATAACATATAAGTATATAAGTAATACTTATTTTATTACTTTATAATGAACCAAATAAACAAGAGGAAGTAGAAGAAGAAATAAACTTGAAAGAATCGGTAGAAGAGATTACCTCTTCTTCGACGCACCTTCTTTATGCTTGCTCTTAAGGGACTAGAGTTGGTCTTCTAAGAAGACCAGAACCTCCATAATGCTTATGGGGAAGTGGAGAAGAGAAATGGGTAGGTTTTGGCCGAGCTTCGAGGCTCAAATGGTGTGAAGAGAAGAGGGAAGGTGTTCCCTTTTTATAAGGGTGGAGAGGGGCACCTTTGGAAAAACATAATATATTATTTTATAATAAAGTCATATTCAGTTTATAATAGCTCCAAATTGATTTATTTCAAAGATAAAGTGGGTATGGGTCTAAATCCTCTCAACAAATAGGTTTTAAAAAAGTGTAGGTTACTATTTTAAACTTATCAATTAGATTTAACTCTAAGTTAAATAATTTTACTTTTACCGTTTCTTCTTCTTTTCTTACACTATATGGTTAATGAACTTACTATAACAAGCCAAACGAACCCCAAGTTGTTAATTATTAATATATATAACATTATCTAAGTAATTTTTCCAAAACATAGATTTTTAGGAATATAATAACACTTAATAATATAATATTTGTTTTAAAAACTATTTTATGTCAATTTTGAAACTATTTGGTAATTAATTTTTGTGAAAATTAAAAAAACATTATTTGTTCTAAAAAGGTTAATTGAATCAATAATAACATGTCATATTAACCTATAAAATAAGTTTAATTCATAAAAAGTATCAAATTACATTTATTTGGGAATTTATAACATCAATTATATAAATATTAAATTAATAAGGAAATTACTGCATCATCATTGGGTCGTAAATAAATTAAATTATTTAATGTATAAAAATTATAAATAAACTACCATTTTTTAGGAAATATTTTTATCTTTATAATTAATATTTATAGTCTAATTTATCTTATTTATAACCCTATATTAAAAATTCTTTAGTTATTAAACTTTGATTTTAACAATTTTAACTCTTCTTTAAATAAAATAATAATAAGTGTCCTAATCTAATCCAAGTGGACCTAAAGGGTAATATTTTATTAATAAGGTTGTTTTTGGTCGAATTACACTTATCTAAGAGAATTAGGGCATGTTTTAGGGTAATAATAATATCATTTTTACCCTTAATTACCCTATTTACTTTTAACCGTGGTAAATAAAAGTAAAAAGATACTATTCACCAAAAATTATTTTTATCTTATTGAACCACATTTTACTCCTTAATATTAATCGGGTCTCTCAGATTTTTGTAATTACACTCTTATAAGAGGTAAAATTAAGTTTTATTTAAATTTTCAAATTCTCCTAGGAGGTGGGTAAAAGATGGTGAAAAGTTCAATAAATTTTATATATATCTAAAATTATTATAAAATGGCTCAAATGAATTACATTGAACTTATATAGGTATTATGTCTCAATTGTGACCTAAAATAAATTTAAATAAAATAAATAATTATTTAAATAAAAATTCGGTTTTTAAATAGTATCCCAGTGTTTTCACTATTCATCAAAAATTGAAATTTTTCAGAAAAATACCGATATTCTGAATCCAAAAATGAAGTCCATTTTGAAATATAAAATTTATAAAATTTCAAAAATTGGGTATTATTATTCACAATGGCTAGTTCATAATAATATTATAATAATATCTCGTTTAGTGAAACATGGTATTGCGTACTACACACGCTATCGAAGAAGGTCTTGATTGTGTGTAATGAAAGACAAGTCAGGGTTGTGTGTAGTGAAAGCTCTGTTTGGTGTTGCGTATAACATAATAAAAACTTATTTCATTTATACATTAAACAAAATCTATACTTAATGTTGCGTAGAATAATTTCCACAAAACGAACTTGAAATTGTGTATAACACGAGCCAAGAATAGTGTTGCGTATATTACAAGCTAATATGGTGTTGCTTATAGTACAAGATAATCTTGGTGTAGTGTATAATAGAAGACATCAAAGAAATTAAAAATTATATATCTCATAAAATATCGTGGTGTTACATTCTACCCCCCTTAAAATGAATTTTTCCCTCGAAATTCGTCGGGGTTATAAATCATTTACTACTTGAATGTTTTTTTCATAGAAACCCACATCGTAAAAATGAATACTAAAACTTAATTTTAAAAAGTGAAGTATGAAACATATCGGTTACCCAAATTAACTCATCACTAGGTTTCCACATAGGATAACATAGGTGAAATATGGATATGGAAGAGAAATCTAACCATCAATTTATGATAGAGAGTGGTAGAGAAAATGGCTATGAAAAAGACAACAATCACACAGTCATAAATTTGTGATGATCTAAGGTACCATCTGATTCATCAGATATAAGGGCTCCAGGACAACATTTTTGGTTTTCAAGATCATTTACCTAAATTTGAAGAATAATTAAAAGAAATACTTACTTGATTTTGGTACAATCTCACCGTTGGTCATTCCTTGAAAAATTTCCACTTCATCTTTTAAAGAAATGAAGTTGAATTTTTCATTCTTGAAGTGTTAGCAGATCATGTGATAGAATGATGGTTCATTCCATCTGTCTCAAACAAAAGGTTAGAAAAAGTTATCAAATATACATAAGTCCATCTATGGTGATGTTAATCGTATATGATTCTGAAAATTGACTTATACTTCATCTATCATACCGCTTAATAAAATAAAACTAGTTTCTACTAACCAGGGACTTCCTATAGGCCAGTGGTATGCGATAATGGCCTGTCGCACTTCAGTTGTGGGTTCGATTCCCACAGCCTTGTCTGACGCGATAGGTTTTCACTTGTCCTATGGGTTGTCCTTTTTCTAAAACTATACTATTATAACATTCCATAAATAATATCGAAAAAAGTCATATCCTTAAATAATACTACCTTATGTCCAACATAATCCATTCCAATCTTTAGGATTATCCAAAATACATTTGTTCAATCTCATAGTATAAAAAAATGATTACTAGAGAGGTAATATACCTAGAATGTGAATACCATCATTTATCTCCAATATATCATAAGATATATCTTATTTTTCATATTCTAAACATGTGAATACCTTAATAATGTATTCTTTTGAAACATGAATTACCAGAGAACCTTAGAGAAAACATGAATGCAGTCAAAAGTTAACTCATTCCACATACCAAAATCCCAGAATTTCTATATACTCAAACCATGATATCACTATGTCCTTATGTCAGTCAGGAGCTCATGAATACTATCAAAATTGCATTTTCTCTTTATTGCTTCATTATGCGCATATCATCTTCTTTCCAAAATATCTGAATATCCTTTCATGGTTACCAGTACCATTCAACATATACTTTCAAATACTTTAGGAAAAACAATAGTGTAACAATCCTTATATGTTTCTGTATTCCATAGTACCATTAAATTACCTATACAACATAACTCTTGATAAACATACAATCATTCCACTACCTTCTTAAACCATTGACCAAGCTTCAACACTTCTTTTATCTCATATATCATTTGTAGTCTCCTCATCATCATCCACATAAATACTACCCATATGAACATGTTGATTCTGTTCATGAGATTTTCCCTTAGGGAATTGGTTTGCGTAATGCCCATACACTCCACATTTAAAACATATAATCATTTTCGATGTCGTAGAAATACCATTATCCTTCTCCATGGTGTTAACTGAACCTTTTCCTTTGTACTTACTAGATTTATGTCCTCCTTTTCTACACCCAAAGCATCTTCCAGTTCTTTTGAAACATTATCCTTCATGCCTCTTCCCACGTGATTTACATGAGAGAAATTGATCCTTCTTTCCTCTATGATCATCATGAAACTCCATCATTCTCTTATTAGATGAGTCGGGAAACTTACCAAAGTTGATATTATTGATCATATTATGAGATTACTGATTAGGCATAATAACGATATGTGGACTTATAGATCCAATTTCATTTGGTTTCCCATGAAGAATATCATTCCATTGTCCATCATATCCTTTATTCTCGTGAATCTTCCTATTTCTAGCCATTTTCTAAAACCCAAAAAGAATAGTGTGAGAGGAAAAAATCATGCTAGGGAAAACAATGTAATAAAGGGGGGGTACCTTAAATATCTAACATCTTAGGTTAAATTCTATGATCGTTACCATAATTCTAGGACTATAACCAATACATATACTTATCCTTAGGGACATCCCTAGACATACCTTAGAAATATCTCTTGGGATTTCACTAATTTTTTCACATCCTAGTTTCCAAAGGTTAACCAAACCTTCGCTCTAATACCAACTGTAGAGACCCAAAGCTCGACGTACATGGAAATTACATTACTTTTTCAGAATACTTAATATATGACAAAAACAGAAGCCCAAATACCATATTAGTTTAGTGTCTTTGGAAACTCGGAACGTAATCCTCTATTCATGGTGAAAGATCTTCAACATCTCCTATAATGATCTTCCCATTTTGGTTTTCTTACCTAAAGCCTTTCTTTATATCATGGGTAAAAGAAAACATAAAAAGGGTGAGCTCAAATTCTCAGTAAGGGTAAACATAGAGAACATAAAACAATCCATAAACATTTGAATGGAAAAAGTTGAACATAAAATCTAAACATCAAAATCTTGAGCAAAGACATAAATCTTGGAAGTACGTAATGCATATATCATAATGGAACATCAATAATGATAAAATATCATGGGAATAAAACATGTAATTGTGGAAAACCATTAAGCACATGATATGATTTCCATAGTAGCCAAGGCATTGCTTCCAAGACCATCTTAGTGGACAAAATCCCTTTCTGAATCCAGTTCACTCCTCGTTCTAGTCCTGTATCACAAAATCCGATTAACTTACTGTTCTATCCATGTCTATCTCATGAGATATAAATCTTTACCCAATGCATTAGAGGGAGATATAGGTCCCACCCATCTCATAATGAAATCATTCTTACCTGTGCCAGAACATAAACATAAACCATTCATCATAACCCAAAGAATAAAAATGGGTTTCGTAAACATCATTCCATCATAACATAATCCATATAAAAAAATGCATATCATTTAATCATAAGAAAAGTGGAACCATGTAAATCATGGAGACATTATACTTGAAACATACACATATGAAATAATTTCATCTTGGATGGGAAATGGTTTTGATTAAACACTTGAAATGAAATCTTGAGAAAAATATCCTTTCTTCTTCAAAATCATTTTTTTTCACAAAATTCCATTCAAATTAAAAAAAAGGATTTTTTGAAAATTGTCATGAAATCTTGTAGAGGAATATTCATGAAAATTAGGCCTTATAAAACCGTAAAAATCCATTCATTCCTTATAAGTTAAAAAAACATTCTTCTCGTACTTTTGCCGGAAAAGTCAAAAAGTACCTCATATGGTAAACAAAAGAAATATTCCTTACATACCATGTAGTACAAGTCCAAATTGGTTAAAAATAAATTTAAACATACATGAAACCATTTTTAGAAAATAGTGACATGGATAATAAATATAACCCTAGTAAATACTTACGAATAAACAATCTCAGATAAAAACGAGATTGGCAATGTTATCCCTTACCTTATGTCCAATTTCTTTCATATGTGTATGAGAATCCTGTATAGTGGGTTTAAACATATTATTAACTTCTAATAGAACCATAATAATATTTATGATATCATATATGTTTAACTTACTACCTTATATTATCCATTCATTTGTCAATTCCATGTTAAAGCAACATTTTGGTAAAATCATTTCATTTATCATCCGTGTTTTGACTTGTAATTATTAATATGCTTACTTAGATCATGGTTAAATAATTCCAGAATATAATACATTATTTAAGTATAATATATATTCAGAATATACATATATATACTAGATCTATAAATGGAAAGAAATACACCGTTCATGGAGATGGTAGGCCGTACGTACGCATGAACGCTGTTTTTTATTTCCTTATTGAATTGAATGGAATTAAGTATATGACGTATGTATATACAAACATAAATCCAGTAGAATTATTATGTCATATATTTCATGATTACTTATTATATATACTTTATAATCATTCTTGAATTGTTAACATGGAAAATGAATCTCATCGCGTCGTGGAGACGGTAATCCGTACGTACGCATGAGCGATGATATCATTCTCATATTTATTGAATGGAATTGGAGTGGATGATATGATATCTTAGAGTTAGTATGATGTTATAATAATCATATATAGTTATTATTTACACCATTATACCTGTCCAAGTAAGGTGGTGGTGGAAAAACAAATTACACCACGGAGTGGAGACAGTATTCCGTACGTACACACGCACGGTGATTTCATTTTCCGTAGGATGGATAGAAGGTGAAATAGGGTTGTTTCATATTTATAATAACATATCAGTATATAAGTAACACTGATTTTATTAATTTATAATGAAACAACTAAACAATAGTAATTTGAAGAAGAAAGAAACTTGAAAGAATTGGTAGAAGAGATTACCTCTTCTTCGACCCACCTTCTTTATGCTTTCTCTTAAGGGACTAGAGTTGGTCTTTTAAGAAGACCAGAACCTCCAGAATGTTTCTAGTGAATGGAGAAGAGAAATGGGCAGTTCTTGGACGAGCTTTAAGTCTCAAAGGGGTGTGAAGAGAAGAGGGAAGGGGTTCCCTTTTCATATGGGAGGAGAGGGGCACCTTTGGAAAAACATAAAATATTCTTTTATAATAAAGTCATATTCAGTTTATAATAGCTCAAAATTGATTTATTTCAAAGATAAAGTTGGGATGGGTCTAAATCCTCTCAAACAATAGGTTTTAGAAAAGTTTAGGTTACTATTTTAACCTTATCATTTA
Source organism: Viscum album (assembly GCA_963277665.1). Taxonomy (NCBI): domain Eukaryota; kingdom Viridiplantae; phylum Streptophyta; class Magnoliopsida; order Santalales; family Viscaceae; genus Viscum; species Viscum album. The sequence continues at coordinate 1,524,312,734 of OY728137.1, forward strand.
GATTTAACTCTAAGTTAAATAATTTAACTTTTACCGCGTCTTCTTCTTTTCTTACACTATTTGGTTAATGAACTTACTATAAAAATCCAAAAGAATGCCAAGTGGTTAAATATTAATATATAAAACTTTATCTAAGTCATTTGGCCGAAACGTATATTTTTAAGAATATAATAACAATTAATAATATAATATTTGTTTTAAAAATTATTTTATGTAAATTTTGACACTATTTGGTAATTGATTTTTGTGAAAATCATAAAAACATGATTAGTTAAAAAAAGTTAATTGAATCAATACTAACATGTCATATTAACCTAGAAAATTAGTGTAATTCATAAAAAGTCTCAAATTAAATTTATTTGGGTATTTATAACATCAATTATATTAATATTTCATTAATAAGGTAATTACTACATCATCATTGTGTCATAAATAAATTAAATTATTTAATGTCTAAAAATTGTAAATTAAATACCATTATATAGGAAATATTTTATATTTATAATGAATATTTATAGTCGAATTTATCTTATGTATAACCCTATATTAAAAATGTTTTAGTTATTAAACTTTGATTTTAACTATTTTAACTCTTCTTTAAATAAAATAATAATAAGTGTCCCAATCTAATCCAAGTGCACCTAAAGGGTAATATTTTATTCCTAAGGTTGTTTTTGGTCGAATTACACTTATCCAATAGAATTATGACATGTGTTAGGGTAATAATAATACCTTTTTTACCCTTAATTACCATATTTACTTTTAACCGTGGTAAATAAAAGTAAAAAGTTACTATTCACCAAATATTATTTTTATCTTATTGAACCACATTTTACTCCTTGATATTAACCGTGTCTCTCAAATTTTCAAAATTACACTCACAGAAGAGTAAAAATTATGTTCTATGTAAATTTTCAAATTCTCCTAGGAGGTGGGTAAAAGACGGTGAAAAGTTCAATAAAATATTTATATATATATAATTATTATAAAATGACTCAAATGAATTACATTTAAAGTATATAGGTATTAGGTATCAATTTTGACCAAAAATAAATTTAAATAAAATAAATAATTTTTTAAATAAAAAGTCGGTTTTTAATAGTAACCTAGTGTTTTCAGAATTCATCACAAATTGAGAGTTTTCAGAAAAATACCAAAAATTCATCCTAGGATAATTTCAATATTCCGAATCCAAAAATTATGTCCATTTTAAAAGATAAAATTTGAAAAGGTGGTTATTTTTATTCATAACAGCTAGTTCATAATAATATTATAATAATATCTCATTTAGTGATATTTGGTATTGCGTACTACACACACTATTGAAAAAGGTCTTGATTGTGTGTAATGCAAGCCACATCAGGGCTGCGTGTAGTGAAAGATCTGTTTGGTGTTTCATATGACATAATCAAAACTTATTTCATTTATACATTAAACAAAATCTATACTCAATGTTGCGGAGAATAATTTCCACAAAACTAACTTGAAATTGTGTGTAACACGAGCCAAGAATAGTGTTGTGTCTACTACAAGATAATACGGTGTTGTGTATAGTACACGCTAATCATGGTGTAGTGTATAATAGAAGACATAAAAGAATTTAATAATAATATATCTCATAGAATCTCGGGGTGTTACATAGGTGCAGTTGGTTTTGTTGTGTTCTCACAAAAGAATTAGTAAATTCTCTCAATTATGAATGAGAGAATTTGGTTTTCCTACTGAGTTTACTTTTATGCTCACCTTATGTATATAAACTGCTTTCAGGTTTATAAGAGGATTACTTGGATAATGGCAGACCTCACTATCTCAGACTTTTTGAACAGTTTCTATGACACTTCTTAGTTTTACTTTTGTTAATTACTTTGGAGTTTTATCATATTTGTTACATTTTTATTTTGAACAAGCATGCGGGATGGTTTTTTGTTTCAATTACATATATTATGTCCTAGAGTTGTTTTGGGGTGAACTAAATTATCTCCCAATGTTGTTTTCTTATAAAAGGTAATTCCTCCCATATAATGAGATATTTGTACACATGGTTCTATTCTCCACTTTAAGGCCTACTGGTGGTGGTACTAGGGGGTAATTATCCCTCTTCCAACATTATTATCATAGGAGGTGGATCTTTGGAGGGAGGGGGTCATGATAGAATGATATCAGAGGCTACTGGTTGAGAGATAGGATAGAGTTTGGAGTTAGGCATAATGATGATTGTATGAGTTGGTAGAGAAGTAGTGTTATGTGATCCTAGTATGTGACATAGGCTAGGGAAGACAAGATAAGAAATGGTATTTTAGGGCCCCCCGTGATCCAATGCAAGGACTCTGAGCTTTCTGAATAACCAAGTGAGGCTACACAGTTTTTAGGGTAGAGACCCTAGGAAAGGTACCTGGATCATAATTACTTGTGCTCTTTTTTGAATTTGGGTTTTGGGAAATTCATAATGAATAATGAATTAAACAAGTTAAAAAGAATCTTAAATAAAATTCCATACTACTTGGGATTGTAAATTCCTTTTTTACCTTTTCAGCTATAGAACAAAGTCATCACCCCTATGTGGATCAAGCATTTGAGGATTTTAAGGACAATTCGGTTGATTGGAAGAGGGTTGACCCAGTGGAAGAGGACGACCTGTGGAAGATAACGTTACAATCTTTCTAGCAGTAGGCCTTGGGAAAGAACAAGGGCAATGTTTTGGACATAGAGATGCAGAACTAGCTTTAGGATCTTGAGATCTTATTTAGTTTGATCCAGGATCCAATAGAGTGCTAGGTTCCTTTGGCAGTGAGCTAGATGTGGGGAGTTTGGCATCATTGTTGGACATTGTATTTGGGGGAGAGGAAGGAGGTTGACGTTCTCTGGGTTGACTTCGAGAAGGAGTTTCGAGAAGAATTCCATTCATTGAACATAAAGGCTGAGAAGAGGAAGGAGTTACTCTCCCTACATTAGGGGTGTATGTTGGTTCCGAGAGCTTGGGATTAAGTTCAAGGATCTCCTTAATTTTTTAACGGATATCTTTTGGATGAATATTCTTGTGTGAGACCTCTATAAGAGGCACTTCGTCCTTCTATACAATACATGATTACCTCCATTACATTTCCAACATATTTAGAGGTTCTAAAGAAGGTGTGAGTGATTGAGAGGAAGCACTCTTGAAGAGGTATACCATGATAGGGGAGCCATCAGGGTTCTTTGAGAGGTAGGTTTACTGGAAATAGTTCTCAGGTACCAGGTCTTTTGAGTTTTTGACCAGTGTGGAGTCAACCTCATTAGTTTTTGTTTTGACCTTCTGGTCTTCATTCCTTTCTCATGGGCTTGGGGTTGATGTGTTTCTTGTGTGGGGATCACAGTCATCTCCATAAATAGTTTCTAATGGTTGTTCGATCTTATTATGGTTGAGGCGGATAGGTTTCATGCCAGCCTCAGTATTAGTCGCCAGCTAGGCCATTTTATTAGCGGGGATAGTAGGCTCATGCTCCACCTAGTGCAGATGGAGTAGGTAGAGGCTGACCTCTTTGTGTTCCTCAGGTACCTTGAACTATTCTTGGTCATGGAGGTTGTCATCTGTGGAGGATCATAGGATTTGGGTGTGTTCAGCAGCACATAGCGGAGGTAGCTGTTCTGGAAGGACCAGATATCATTAGAGGTATAAATAAGTTTGATTAGTACCCTTTCTTGTGATCTATTTGATTCAAGAGATTTTGACTCCTCTATTGCACCAAGTCTATCCCATTCTATAGTATTAGATGTATAGAGGCTTCTCATACCCCAAGTGGTGGGTATGTCAGTTGGAGGTCAGACCAGCTTTTTTGATGTGTTTTGGGGATGTAGACTGATGATGAGACTACATCAAACTCATGGCTATCTTTTCTTTCTACAAATGTATTCATACAATGCCATTATTGTCATGAACTTCTTGTATTCTGTTCATTATAGTATCAGATACTTCTAGAGAAGAGTTTCATTTTCTGATGTGGAAGTCCATCATGTGGATTTCGTTGGTGAGCAGAATTGTCAGGTGGGATATCAGTGTATAGATCCTCTTCTTTCCTTGTTGGATAATCTTTCAGTGGAATCAGTATATTTTGGTATAGTGTACGTTCTGGAGTTTTTGGATAGTTCCTTTATGTTTTTCCTAAGGAAGTTGTGACTCTAACCCCTCAATGAAACATTGAGTTCGGGATAGACTTACAACCCAGTGCTTCTCCAATTTCAATGGATCCTTATAGGATGACACCTTTTGAGTTACAGAAGTTGATAATATAGATAGATTATTTGATGAAGAAGGTCTTTATCCAGACTAGTGTGTCACCATGGGGTGCTCAATTGTTGTTCTCCAAAAAGAAGGGTATTGTTATGAGGTTGTGCATTGTATAAAGGAGGTTGAATCCGGTGACGATCAAGAACAGTTACCCCCTTTCGAGGATAGACAATATCTTCGACCAGCTGAGAGGTATGAGTTGAATTTATAATATCGATATATAGTATGGATATCACCATTTTATAGTGAAGGAGGGTGATATCCAAAAGAAAGCTTTCAGATGTCGGTATGGGCACTTCAATTTCATAGTCATGTTGTTAGGTGTTACGAATGCACCAGCTGTATTCATGGGACAAATGAACTCTATTTTCTATGAGTTCATAGATCAGTTAATCATCGTATTCATCAATGATAACTGATATACTCAAAATTAGAGGGGTAGGGTAATTTCAAACATCTCAGGACCATCTTGTAGGTTCTTCGACACCACCATATCTATGGAAAGTTGCCCAAGTTAATGTTCTAGATATAAGAGGTTCCCTTCTTTAGGAATGTGGTGTCTCAATAGGGTGTGTTAGCTAACACGTCAAAGGATTATGTCATTTTTTCTTAGGTCCCACCCAAGAATGTGATATAATTTTGCAGTTTTCTTGGTCTCATAAGCTATTACCGAAGGCTTGTAACTGATTTCTATCAATTTGTAGCTCCATTGACAACTCTAACTAGAAAGGACCAATATTTTGTGTGGAGAGAGTAGTTCTAGGTAGTTTTTGGCTATGTAAAGGGGAAGTTAGTCAGTTCTCACGTTCTTTGGTTACCATAGGAAGGGGTTACATATGAGGTGTTTTGTGAAACTTCCCATTGGGGATTAAAATGAATCTTGATGCAGCAATGGAAAATGATATCATATAGGTCAAGGTAGTTATGACCCCATGAATTTAACTATTCCACCCATGAGTTGGAGGTAGTAGTCTTCATGTTTTCATTGATTTCTAGTCAGCATTACCTCATTAGAGAGAGCTTTGTGGTCTTCACGAGTCACAGGAGCTTGAGGTATATATTTTCCCAGCATGATCAGAACTTGTGATAACAGAGGTGGATAGATTTTCTTTAGGAATATGATTTTGAGACCTCCTAACCCTTAGGAAAGGGAAATTTCATAGCTGATGCTTTGAGTAGAAAGTCGCATAAGGAGGATGTTCAAGAATATGTATACACATAGAAATAATTAGAAGAGTTAGCATCCTTGCACTTAGATATAGGATTGGATGATATTAGAGAATATTTGTTCTAAATGACAATGAATTATTATATGATACAGTATGTGGATAAGTCTCAGTGGGGAGACTCAGAGGTATAGGTGATGCACAATCACATTGACCACAATGATGCTTTAGAGGGATGGTCGGAGGATGGTCAGATCAAATGTTACTCCACAAAAGGCTGTTTGTTCTAGTGGTGATGCACGAGGGATTCCTCCATGAGTTTTATAGATCAACCTTAATGGTATACCCAAGAGTTTATTAGATTTATCATGGCTTGAGGATTTTGTTTTGGTGGCTCGAGATGAAATGGGTGGTGGAATAGTTTTTGTAGAAATTCATGGTTTTCTAGCTGTTGAAAGATGAGTACCATGTTCCTGGTGGTTTGTTACATCCCTTAGATATCCCCGAGTGTAATTGGGATGACGTCTTGATGTATTTCATCATTGGGGTACCTGGAGTTTAGGGAGGACATGATGTTATCTAGGTAGTAGTGGATTGATTGACGAAATCATCTCACTTCTTGGAAATTAATGAGTCCGAAACAATGGATACCATGGGAATATGGTATGTGGATGAGGTGGTGTGATTGTTTGGAATTCTGGGAACCATGGTCTCAGATAAGGATACACATTTTACCTCACAAGTTTGGAGAGGATTATATAATTCATTTGGCACTCAGTTACACCTCAACACTACCTTCCACCCTCATATTGATGGGAATATAGAACAGACTATCTAGACACTGGAGGATATGTTGCAATCATGCATCTTGGACTTTTGTGGATCTTGGGTATGACACATTCCCTAGGTAGAGTTTTCTTACAGTAACAGCTATCACTCTTCCATTATCATGGACCCATTTGATGATTTGTATGGAGGACCTAGTTGTTCACCTTTGTGCTGGGTAGAGGTTGGGGAGGTAGCTACTCTTGGTCTGGATGTAGTTCAAAGCATGACACAAAAGGTTTACCTCGTTAGTGAGAGGATGAAAGCAACACATGACCGACATAAGTCATATGTTGATCACAAAGGGAGGCCCTTGAATTTAGAGTTTGGGGACCACATGTTCCTGAAAGATTCACATCGATGTGGGTAGTGGAGGTTTGGCAGAGTGAGTAAGCTTTCTCCCATGTTTGTCAGAACCTTCGAGGTGTTGGGGTAAGTTTGCGATGTGGAATACTAGTTGGAACTGCCCCCATAGTTGGAGAGAATCCACAACATATTTCACCTCTCAGAACTCCATCGATATCTTCACAATGACTCCCATGTCCTTGACTGGGTATATTTGGATATCGAGAATGACATGATATTTTTGGAACGACCAGTAGATATCCAGAATCACTTGGATAAGGTGTTACATGGGTGGATAATTCCTTTGGATCTCATATTGTGGAGGCATTGTGTCCCAGAGAAGAGTACTTGGGAATAAGAAATGTTGATGCGTACCCAGTACCCAGAGTTTTTTTTTCTTCCCTATTCTGTTTTCCTTGTGTTGTAATTTTTAAAACATGTTTTAATTGAGATGGGTTGTTTTCCCATGGTGGTGTTTTGTATGGTGTGTTGTGTGATAATATCTTAACATGTGACAAGGGGAGTACCTGATTCTTAATTCAGATACATTAATTGGGATGTGATTAAAGATATGCGAGCGGGTCAGTGACACCCAAATTGGATAGTATCTTGACATGGAAGATTGAAATCCCCGATTCACACGTTCAATCTGTGTGTTATGATTCTAGTGTGGTGTGTTGTGTGGTTTTCTGGGTTATCGGATGTTAGAGGAGGTGTTCTTTGATGTGGATGTTTTCACTCTATATTTTGAACAATGTAGGTGTTTTATCATTTAACTTTTATGTATTTAGTCAGTAGTGGTGTTTCATGTGTAGTGAGATCATTGAGAGATGTCTCATGGGTGGTTGTTCAATCCCTTATTTCTTCTAGGATTGTTCTTAAATTCTTGAGGATGAAAATAGTATGATAGGTATCTAATGTAATGGCTCATACCTCTCTGGTTCATTAAATTGTGAAAATCTAGTGGTTGAAGTGTTCTGGGTGGTCACGATAACACATTTCAAGAGTTTTTGAAACTTTCTAGTATCCAATGGTAGGTCGTAATAGTGAGTTAAAATAGTGAGTTATAGCGGTAATTCACAACAGGGAGTTATAGTGGTATCTCTCACTGGTGAATCATCCATTGGTGTCTCACACCAGTGACTTATCCACCATTGACTCATTTCCAATAGTTTTTCAAAATTCTAGAATTCTCCAATTTTTATAGTTTCACCCCTTTACAATTTTATTTGACATAAAATGAATTTAATACCATATTTAATGTTTTTTGGAGAATTTTTGAATTTTATATAACTTCAAAAAACCCAAAGATTCATTTTACTTCCAAACCATGCAGTCATGGTTAAGATTTTCCTTTAATGGAATTTAAAAACTATTTCTTCTATTAATTTTGGATATAACATTTCTATATCTGAGATATCCTCTTCCTTGTAAGCTTCCATTTTATCTTAGTATGAGACATCCCCCAAACCGTTCTTCCCTGAGGATTCGTGTGTTTGTATTGTAGCCTTTGGATCATGTTTTCCCCTTGGAGTTTCCTACTACACACGTACCCCTCTCTTGGTGAAATAAATAATTATTGATAGTCTATTCATTAAAGTAGGCATTCCTTCATCAATATTTTATTTGTGCATCATGGGGGGTGGGTGTATAAATGTTTCTTGAGAACACAGTCGAATATAGATTAACAAAGATAATTAAACAAAAAAAATAATATTTGGGGGCCTAGGGAAATGTGATGTATGATATTTTTTTGTTTTTGGTTTTTGTTATGAATTATATGGTGTAAACACCCTGTTGAAAATCATTGTTCTTGGGGGTATTTGTCTGCACACTGAGTAATGATTCTATAATGCATGTTGTTTATTTTTCTGCTGAACAATTGTTAGGAAATCAGTTAATCACATGCACTTGGATAATAAATGGATTCCCTGGGATCAAACTGTTTCTATGATAACATATAAGAAAATAAGTGGAATTAAAGAATGGATGACTTGTAAAATTTGAATATTCATTCCCTTGGTTCATGTAGTGGGGTGTTGTGTGTTGGATCATTGTGACTTGTGTTGTAGTAGAATTTTGGGCATGGTTGTGTGATATTGGGTGGTATGGGTGGTGTAATAGGCTCTGAGGATGAGATATTGTTTATTGTGGAATGGATGGGAAGTGTTGTAAAATAGTTCTATTATTGGGTTGTGTAGTTATGTGTTGTTGGGTGTGGTTTGATTTGGGGTCTTTCTCTGTTGATAAGATGGATTGGGAAGAATGAATTTGAAGAATGGTGATTGAAGTGGTTGGTATGGGTAATTTGCATAGGGTTTCTCTATGAGTGTAATGTGAAATGCTTCACCCGATGCCTCAGTATTGATGTATGTTATGTTATGAATGGTTTTTAGATGGAGAAGATTGTGAAATAGAGTAAATTTACTATGGTTCTCCTTCCTTTGTGTGACTTTAATTTTTCTTCTTGTTGTGGTATGTGTTATTTATTTTCTTGGGTATTGATTGGGAAAATAAATACTTAATAATGTTGAGATGGCCTGAATTGGTTTGGTAAATGGGAAGGAGTTTTTCAATGAAATGTTAAATGGTGGTTGCATGATTAACTATGGTTATAGATAAATAATTTAATGAATGGGTGTTACATGAAAGAAATTTTTGAAGCCTCTTTAATTTATAAAATTATGAAGTGAATATTGATGATGCTAATAAATGCATATAGAGATAAGAGTTGTTGTGAATTCCGTAGGTTGGACTTGAGTACTTGATACTATATATATACATAAAATGTATGTTCTTGTGATTTCTATATGCACCGCACCCTTGTTGAGAACCATGTATCGAACACCCCATTATCATGGGGGAGGGTGTCTTTTCCAAACATCCTAGTGGGAGGATGGATGACTGGCCACCTTCTATTCCCTGCTACCACTTCTAGGTTGTGATAACCCCGGATTTTTTGGGAAGGTTGTGGTTTATGAGGCCAAGGTTTCTGCAGGTGGGATGTGTTGTAGTTGTGGCCCAGGTGTCTACGAGTGAGATGTGTTGTGATTTTGAGTCCCAGGTTTCTGCGGGTGGGATGTGGTTTGATATTTTTGAAGAGGTGGGAGTGCCAGGACGTTTTTCGTTAGGGCATGAGAGCAGATAATAAGTGGGAAAGTGGAGTGGGGTACCCTATCATTGATGTTCTTACTATATTACGTTACTTGACTTTCATTATTTAGTGAGAATTCCTTAGTGAGGTGGATATGGATATTATTCCTTGTTTGAAGTTGTTGGTTCTTATTTTTTCTCACATGATCATTAGGATGCTTCTATCACTTGTGCATGAGAGACATTGGTTTTCCCATTGAGCATACTTGTATGCTCACCCTATGTATATAAACATCTTTTAAGTTTCTAGAATGATTACTTGGAATGTGATGAACATCACTAGATCATACGTTTGGAACGGTTGTTGTGTCGCTTCTTAGTTTTACTTCGGGTACTTACTTTGGAGTTCTATCGTATTTTTAATAGTTTTGTTTTTAACATGCATGTGGGATGGTTTTGGATTTATTTTATATAATTATGTCTTGGAGTTTTTTTGGGATAAACCATATTATATCCTGATTTTTTTCTTATAAAGGATAATACCTCCCATATTGTGATATATTTATACCCTTAATGGTAGTCACCACCTCAGGGCCTACTGGAGGTGAGACTTGGGGGTCATTGTCTCTCATCCTTCAATCTAGTCACACCACATTTCAGATTAGCGTGTTTTCTATGAATGCAAATAAAAAATAACACAACTATTGTTTTTCCATGATTCCACATCAATTTGAGGTCATTTTATATGGTTTTAACCATTCAACACATGTTTTAGTGTTTTAAACACTAAAATCATTTACAGACTTCCTGGGAAACCCTTAACTCATAATGATGTGTCATCAATTCCGATATATCAAAAATAAATCTATAGTAATTTTCCACTTATTTTAGGGAAATACGATATTATCGACCTTGTTTTGACCCCCCGACATATGTTTTTAAAGGAATTTTTACCTTTAAGAAGTGTTTACTGAATAATTATGAACACAACTCACATTAGATTGACATGTTGTCTATCTTTATACCTCAAAAATAATAAAACAATGATCTTCTCTTGATTCAAAATCAATCTATGGTTTATTTTTATAGTTTTGACCATTTCATGAATGTTTATGACCATCACATGAAAACCATAACACAAAATGATGTGATGTCAGTTCCTACATTTCACAATTCAATCTTTGGTCATTTTACTTTGATTTTTGGGAAATCAGATATCATTTTTCTAGTTTTGAAACCCTAACACATGTTTTTAAAGGCCTGTGTACTATTAAAAAGTGTTTATTGGATCATTCTGATGACACTGCACATTGAACCGATGTTTTTTATATGAATACACATCAAAAATAAATTAATAGCAGTTTTCCCATGATTCCATGTCAATCTGAGGTCATTCTTCTATGGTTTTGAACCTTTGGCACATGTTTTGGTGTTTTTAAATACTAAAAATGAATTTATGGCCATCCCGGAAAAATCATAACTCAAAAGCACATGCCTTCAGTTCCTATAATTCACAATTCAATCTATGTTATGTTTTTTTAATTTTAAATAAATCTGTCATTGTTCTCCCGGTTTTGACCCCCAATACATGTTTTTATAGGCTTTTGTACCGTTAAGAAGGGTTTATGGAGTCATTTCGAGCACACCGCATGTCAGATTGATATTTTGCCTATGATTACATTACATAAATAATTCATCAGTGATTTTCCCATTTTTTATGTCAATATGAGAGAATTTTATATTGTTTTTACCATTTCATACATGTTTTAGTGTTTTAAACACTAAAAATGTGTTTATAGAAATCCATGGAAAACTGTAACTTGAAATAATGTGTTGTCAGTTCCAATATTTTAAAATTAAATACACGATCAATTTACTATAATTTCAATTCAATCTAATGTCATTTTCCTATTTTTAACCCCCTCGATGTATGTTTTCATGTGTTTTATACCTTTAAGAAGTGTAACCTGATTCATTCCAACCACACTTCTTGTTATGTTAACATTTTTTCTTTGCGTACACGTAAAAAATAACTAATTGGTGGGTTTCCCAGGATTTCATGTCACACTGGGTTTGTTTTTAATGTATTTAACCATTTCATGAATGTTTTAGTGTTTTAAAATACTAAAAACGCATTTACAACCATATTGAAAAAACCATAACTCAGAAAGACGTGTCGTCAGTTCCTACATTTCAAAACTCAATATATGGTTGTTTTCCTCTAATTTCAGATAAATATGGCATCATTTTCCTAATTTCAACCCCATAACACATGCTTTTAAATGCTTTAGTACCCTTTAAGAAGTATTTATTGAGTCATTCTAACCACACCAGACATTGGATTGATGTTTTTTACACGTACACGTCAAAAATAACTCCTCAGTGGTTTTAATATGACTTCACATCAATATGAGATCATTTTATATGGTTTTTACTATTCCATTCAAGTTTTAGTGTTTTAAAACACTAAAAATATGTTTACGACCATCCAAGGAAATAGTAATTCGGAATGATGTTTCATCAGTTCCTACATTTCAAAATTTAATCTATAGAAATTTCCCTCTAATTTTAGGGGAATTTGATGTCATTTTCCAAATTTTGTCCCACTAAAACCTGTTTTTAAAGGCTTTGTTACCCATTAAAAAGATTTTACCAAGTCATACTAACCACACCACACATTGGATTGATGGGTTGTCTACGCGTATATATCAAAAATAAAAAAATGTAGTTTTACCATGATTTTATGTCAATATTAGGTATTATTATTTGATTTTTACTATTATTCAAATTCTTTAGCGTTTTAAAACACTAAAAATGCATTTATAGCCATCTTGGGATAAATTTAACTTGGAATGGAATTACGTTGTTTCCTACATTTCACGAGTCAATCTATGGTTTTTTCCTATAATTTTAGGGTAATATGACATTGTTTTCCCTGTTTTGACCCCTCGACAAATGTTTTTAAAGGATTTTGTACATTTAAGTTGTGTTTACTGGGTCAAAACCATGTAAACAAGATCAAATTTTTTTCAAACTTTTTTATAATGATCTTTAATTCATTTTTGTTTTATAGAAATTAAACACACATCGATATGAAATAATATGTGGTTGATTGGACTTGAAATGCATAGTTTCCATATAAAAGTGACATTTTAGTATTATTTATGGATGTTTTATGTTTTCCTTGAAATTTTTTGAATGATCTATGGAATTTAGAATTTACCTCTATGGGATGACCTATATGTCTATAAATTTCCTTGGGGATCATCTCGGTCATCCACTAAAAAATAGAAACTAAATAAATTTTTATTGTCGACCACCATTATTCATGTGTTTTCCTTTAAGGGTCTTTTTATTTTACATTTTCTTCCAATATTTCAATTTTAATTTTTGATTACGGATCAATGGAACTACTCGAACCCCCAATGGGTGTAGATGTAGTGGATGGAGATTCCCTACCAAATACAACTGATGGATTATTCCCATAACCCATCCCCCACAAAGGTTTAGGATTCTCTTTCCTTGAAATGATTACAACTGCATCGTTATGGGAAATTAATGATGATTATGAAGGCTTCACATTCTTAGATTCTTTAATTTTAACCTAATAAAAAAAAATACTAACAATAATTTTTAAAATATTTTGACGTAATAATACTATCTAATTAAAAAAATTCATTAATATTTTTTTTATTTCATTACTATAAAAATATTTTAATGAAAGATATATTATAAAAATAAACAATCCTCAAATACAATTAATTGGGGATGGATATATTTATCAAATGATGCCAAATTGGCATCTTTTAATCCATGTATCCAAACCCATTTAATTAAATTTATGGATTTTTAGTTTTTATAATTTATTTTTCATTATTATGATTTTATAGTAAAGAAATAACATGAAATGGTAATGAAAAGTACTTACTCCAAAATCTTTGGTAGGTTCATTTATAAAACTATCCTCATGTTTCATATGCACTTTAAACCACATCATTATTCAGCCAACAAAGTGACCTAATTTATTTTACTTTATAAAATATATAATAAAGTTAGAACAAAACTTTACTTTTAATTAAATTATCTAAATAATAATGAACAAAATAAAACCAAAAATTGTTCTTTTTATCTAAAAACATTGAGACCCAAAGATGTGAGGAATAAATTTCTTCTCATGATTCACAATATTTTTTAGATAATTCCTACTAAAAATAGAAACATTATAAAAATTATAATTTTATTATTTTTATGTCATTAGGATTCTATAAAATATGAAATTAACTCATGAGATGCATCTATGTTTTTATCGAAAAAGAGCTTTCATTTATCATGATAAATGCCTTTATTAACTTTATCATACATATATCATTATATCAAAGATGTTTCATTAAAATAATTCCATTATATCCATTTAAAATCTCTTTATTTATTTCCCAAAAGTTTCAAATTACATGGGCATGAAACAATGTTAAGGATATCAAAATGAAAAATCATCTAGGAATAAATAACACAACACTATGTAAGTATATTATAAAATTTTACTAATGTATTTTAAATAAGTTATCAAGGAATATTAAATTAATATTTAATTTACTTTAGTATCAATGACATCATTTTTCCAAGTTGTATAAATATATCACCAATCTTTATAATTAATGGGAAATCTTATTATCTCAAGAGCAAATGATTTTTACCAAAAAATGTAACGCCCTAAAATTCTAAAGTAAGAACATTGTATTTAATTTAATGCATGACATAAAACACAAAGCATAGAAAGGAATATAATTTCTTGATCCTTAATTTTTTTTAATATTTTAGATTAATATATTCTATAACGTAAAATGTAGGAAACAATTTGTTAGCTTGTGTTACACGCTAGAACGATTGTGTTTGGTAGTTTGTGTTACACGTAAGACCATGTTTTACCAAACAACAATATATTATTAAGATATTATTATTTAATAAAATAAGGTACAAAATAGCCATTAAATTTATAGTTATTAATTTTATTAACTAAATAATGAAAATATATGGTTTAATTTATTGGTTACATTTTAATTAAAATTAATATAAGAACCAGTTGAATATAAAGGGCATGTTTTTCTAAAAAAATATTTTTATGCTCACAAAGTCATTTTATCCCAATAAATTAAATTAATTACAATTAATGAGTGATATTAGGGAAATATATATATAAATATTATATATTAAATATAATATTTTTTACATTCATTTATCATATTTGTATAAGATAAGAACAAACCCAATATTTTGCATAAAAATCATTATTTTTCTAAAGACACTTTTACCATCGTCTAATGGAGAACCTATTTTAAATATAATTTCTATCCCCTTAATAAATATTATAAGTCATAATAAACTTCATTTTTGAAATCGTAATATCAAAAATAGGTTAGGGTGAATTCTTGGTATTTTTTGTGAAGTTTCATTTGTTGATGAATAATGAAAAAATACTGAATTTTAATTCAAAATTTCTTTTTCATCTCATTTATTTATAAAGATAAATTATGTTTTTGATGGTTTTAAAGTTAAATTAGATAAATTATACATCAATAAATATAATTGAGGTAATTTTAATCAATTTCAATTCGAAATTCGAAATAAAAACCGAACAAATTTTTGAACATTTTATCTTTAAAACCCCGCATTATTATTCAAACTAAAAACTTAAATTTAAATTAACTTTAGACACTTAAATTATTTTTATTTAAAAAAAATGACTTAATATTTGGAATTAGAATAATTAATATTGTTTAAAAATTTAAAATTATTTTGTTACCAAAAACATTAGTGAAAGTGATTAAAATTAATTACAACAATTGTGAGAAGAATTAGCTTAACAAAGGATTAAATATTTACTTAAATGCCAAAATGACCTATAAACCTTTCAAAAAGCCATTTTATATCCATATTTAGAACTTATACTATATTTTATCTAATTTAGACCATTATTAGAGCTACTTTTCATAAGAAAACGTGGGTGGAATTCATGTTTTAAAAATTTACAAGAATGTCACTCCCCCACTACTATAAAAAGGAACTCACCCATCCCATTAATTCACACCTATAAATACCTTTTTATATCAAAAAATATACTCAAATAATTTACCACAACTACTAAAACATACTATAGTCCTATCATAGGGTATAAATATATCCAAAGAATCTCTTTAGTGTAAACCAAATAGAGTTACCCAAAGTAGAGGTAACATCCTTCCACAAGCTCTTTTGTTTTATTTTTATTCTCTTAACCATAAAATATTATTATTAGATAATTAAATAATAAAATAATTATAATAAATATTGTTAGATGTTTTTATATAATGTTTTTGACCTAAACTTACACGCAATTCCATCTAATGGGTAATGAACTTATTGTTCATGTGTACGGTGGACTACCACCTCACAAAACGATTACAGTTCATTATTATTTTACCATATCTAATAGTGGTAATTATGACGGAAACACTATTTTTATATTATATATATATATTATATTTATGTTTTCCTCATACTTATATAATTTCTATGTAACATATACCTTTATGCTTTCCCTTTTTTGTAAATACGATAACATCATTTGCGGATGTGTGGACAACCACCTCCTCAAAGTGATGTGATTTTTTGACACCACACATGGAACATATAAATGATTTTTAATAAAAATATTCTAAATATAAGGCATATATATTATACTTGAATTATAATATAAATATGTATCATTTACTTTTCATTCTTTTAATACAGTGAATAAATGAAAGTAGTGTTAATGTGTACGTACGACATACCATCTCCATGAACAGTGCATTTCACTTCTTATCTCAAAATTTTATGTATTATTATAAATAAATATATAATAAATATATATTAAATAATTATTTAAGTAATAGGAACAACAAATAAAAATCTAAAACATATTCAAGAAACTAGGCAATCAACACCCAAAACAGTGAAAATAATTAATGATTATAGACAAACTGGTAATAATATATTATAAGAAGATCATATAAGATATCATAAATATGAGTATAGTTCATGTATTAGTTAATAACATGTTTTAAAACACTCTAAATGAGGTAAAATTCTATACAACAAAAGTAAGGATAAGATAAGGGATTTTTATCTCACTTTTACATCTATGAGATAAATGTCATATTCACCACATACTAATTTTTGGTGGTGTATCTACAACCCCTTATATCATGAATCCTTTTATCTTTATGTAATTTAAATTTTAACTTTAAATTACCTCATGGAAGGGGGTTTTGAATAGAAAATTACCAAGTGGGAAAAGTTATCATTGTAATATCACTTTATTTTTTGATCATTAACATTCTCTTAAAAAAATAACTTATTTATAATCATTTTATCCTAAATGTTCAAATAATCATGTAATGTATATTATTATTTTCTCAAATGTATACCATATTTAGAGTTCATTTTCACTTTGACATTTATTCAATTAATTGTGGAATTATTGATAAATCTGTGTCTTTTAATAAATATGAATATTTGATAAGGCACATTGTTCGTGAATTAAATTGATTTTTCTAAGGAGATTACATCTGTTTCACCCACTGAATTGGTTGATACTAGAAAAGATGATATCCTCTCTACTGTTGGGTCTCCTAATCATTATGACCCTCCATCTCCAAACCTGAATGTTAGTCCTTGTGTAAGATTTCTCTGTGATGGAACTATTGAGTTTACTCATGGGTTGGATCACATTAGGACTCTTGAACATGTTTATTGTCATAAGGAAATCCATAATATTTTAAATTTCTCTAAGATATATAGAAAGTGGGGTGACATATCTAAGGCGGAAGGGATGGAAGCGGGTAGCGGTGATCCTATCTCTTTCAAAGATGCCCTCTTATCTGGAAAATAGAAAGCAGATGATTTTATGGACTTCACTCCTGCTCCCTCAAAGAGAAGGCCAAAGAAGGATTAATCTAACACACCTCGCACTATGTCTACCTGATCTTCTAAGTTAGTGGGAAAGTTCAATACTGATGTTCTTAAGATCCTAAATCAGGGTAAGTACCAATATAATTGGGAAACTGCGGAGGACTCTAATTATGGGAATGACATGTCTTACTATGATCTTTAACTTTTTTGACGAATGAAAGAGAAAATCCAATTATTTTGACCCCACCCGTCTCTTATGTACATTTTATATTATTTTTATAAATGGTCAGAACCTTAGCTTCTGGATGGACTTGATAGGGTATGACATGTGTGGGGTCTGGTTATAGATATCACCTTTATGCATCTATAGTCTCACGAAATGAATTAGTTGACCAAATTAGATGGGTTTTACCCAATATGCTAAACTGTCTTGTGAAAGGTCTTGGAGATAAAGGTACCGAGTACATAATAAAAGTTTCACCTAATAATTAAGAGTTTCCCTCATTTAGACTCAGTTATCATTTATCCATGAAATTTTTTCTTTGACATATATATGAATGCATTCTATTCTCAGTTTATTGATTAAATGGAATGTGTTTACGTTTCATAGCTTTCTATATTGTTTATGACTTATCTATTTATTTAAATGGCATGTGTCATCAGTCATTTACCATATCATGTTGATTATTATCATCAATTCATTATTTTTTCTGTTTTACTTACCATTACTGATCATTTGATCCCACGCTTATTTTTGATTCCTTTCTCTATGTTATGAAGAGGAATCCTTTTAATGAGTTTCATGGATGCGGTTTATTAGTCTTTGTTATCTATTATATTTTATTTTCTATTATCCAATTTAATATGGGTATCATGTAAGTAATATGGTTTTTCAAAAACTGCTAAACTGATCATTCCTTCATTTTTTGATTCCTTTTAATCATGCCAATATAATAAAGTAAGGCATGGGATCCAGTTTTCTTGGGTCAGGGCATTACAAAAAAATGAAAAACTAGAATAATGAATATATGTACGAAACACTTATCAATAATAAGTTTTAATATATTCTCATTACCAATTTATACATTCAATTATCTTTATATTCATTATCATCATTGTTATCAACCTCTATTGTGATGATTTATTCATTTTCACCCTCCCTTATAAGTTCTAGTATCTTGATATTGTGAGGAAAAAATTGTTCAATATTTTGCGGTTGATGAGGTTACCTATCACGAAGTACCAGTTGATTTATATCTCCCATATCATATAACTCTCTCTACTTTATGTGTAAAATAACACTCCAACCTTAATTTATTTAATCATCCACATAATAAACCATATTCTCTTGTAAATCCAATATAAATGGATCATGATATATAGGCTCACTAGTATGAATCTTGTGAGAGAAGTTTATAGAATTAAAATGAAATGAATCTTTTATTATACCCATATCAATGTTGACCCACTTTCATTTGAATTTGACAACAAAAAACTGACCTATCTAGTTTAATTCAATTATATTATTCATCTTTTCATAGTATCCCACCTTTGTAAGTGTAAATACACCACTATCATGAGTTTTCATGTCTTCTTCATGATATAATTTATGAAACCTAAAGCCATGAATATTGTAGGCAACAAATCTCCTAGCCTTCCTTAGAGGACCTCGATCCAAAAAACATCAAATCATTTGATATTTTATCTCAATTGTCAACATTCATTATCTAAAATAGAAATATATAAGGTGTTAATTTTTAAATAGGAAAAAAACTACATGTTTATAATATGAATATGATTATATTCTAACATGACAATATAAGCATTTTATAATCTTCTTATTAAGAGTATTTATTAATTCCAGCTCATTTTGAGCATGAACCCTTAGTCACATCTTTGTTTGTAGTTGCAATTATTCTATATATGGATATGAAATTACACTATTGAGTAGTACATATAATGTAATTATAGAAAATTCAATTCATTTAGTGTTAAATTTTACCCCTTTCCAATTAGTTATCCAATAGTTGGAAATACCAATGACTGGTTTTTAGAACGATAATTAGTGGAGATGTCATCATCATGTCCAACAAGATTATCATCTGAATACATAGAACCAAAGGCTAAGAACTATTTTTCTATACAACATTCAGCAATAGATCCATCTAGTTGAGCTTTATTCTTCACATATTATTTCAAATAACCAAAGTACCAAATTAAAAAAAATAATAAACATATTAAAAAAAGTATGCAATGATTTGATAAAATATAATTCAACAATGGAAGTAAAATAGTATCAATGTACCACTCAATTTGATACATCCATAAATAAAATATCTGTCCACCAAGTTCAGTTTCATTAATCAAATGAATAGTCAAATTAATCATGAATATGAAGAGTAAAGGGGGAAATAACATCTCCAAATGACAAAGTATCAAAGCAATTCTTTCTTGAAATTTATCAAGCTTAGTTGAATTTATAGTTTTTCTAAAAATCTCTCTAAAAAAGGTGAAAAAACCAACTAGAAAAATAGTCATTTTTTTAGTTAACATATTATGAAATACCAATGACAACAACAACTCCATCATAATATGTGATTCATTACTTTTCAATCCATGTATCTTTCTATGTTTTATGTTAACGCACCATGATATGTTACTTGAATATCCATCTAGAACTTACATTCTTTAATTTTATATGGAATAATTATTTCCCATGATTTTTCAATGTAAAAATATCCAAAGGATAACTTCCATTATCATTTCCCTCCAAACCATGCTTTATATTCATTGACTTCAAATCCTTACGACCATTAAGGTGGTCCTTCTATGTATCCTACTCATTAAGCAATATAAAAAATTAAATTTGCGTAGAAGTTCAAAATATGAATTACAACAAGATTATGACATATGAATTTAAGATCCTAATAAGGATGTTTGAAAAATATACTCTTTTTCTTATATTACTATGTTCTAACTACTTCAGATACTATACCTCATACCATTTTTTCCCTTCTTTAAACTGATGACATTTTCCAAATTCTTCAAGGACATTAATTAATTTTCTTAAGATTTCTAAACTAGATAAAACCATGGTAGACTTTATTAATTAAATATCTCTATTGAATCTTGTCTTGTTAAGACTAAATTTATGAAAAGTATCAAGAAATAAATGATGAATAATAAAACACTATTGTTTGCTTTGAGGTATTCATTGAGGTGAAAAATAAAAATTACAAGCAGGAAAAGCCAAACCAATATGAGGGTTTCAACCAGGTAAATGTGCTAGTCCTAGAAATCTATTAATTTTCATCATTAAAGCATCATGCATTTTGAATAGTTGTATCATTGAATCATCATATATTTCCACATCATCATCCTATAATTCTCATAATTCATTGATTAGAGGTTGAAGATATACATCAATTTCATTTTTAGGAATTTTAATTCTAGGAATAATCGTAAAAATAATGAAATAAGACTTTTTCATGCACATCTATGGAGGTAGATTATAGGGGATCAAAACAACTGGCCAAATGATATAATTAGTAATTAAAGTACCAAAATGTTTAAAAACATCAGAAGTCAATCCCAAGTATACAATACTAGGATATGAAGAAAAATATATATTTATAGAATCTAACAACTTCGATGATGTTGAATCATTTGGATGTCTCATCAAGCCATCATTAAAATATTGAGCACCCCACTTTATGTCGTATGTAGTCTTAGATGAAATGAATAATCTTTACAAGCATAGTTTTGAAGGAAAGTAATGCAATACCTTTGCTGGAGATTCTTCTTCTATTTATTCATCTGGTTGCATTGATTTATACTCTAATTATTGTTCATTGGATTTCATCTACTTGTATAAAATCCTATGCATTCTTATTTATCACACTCTTCTCCCTAGTAATGCCTGCAATGATTAGGGAATGCATGTACCTTTTTATAATCAAGTCCAAGTTTGTTAATGGTTTTCATCATATCATAGAATGATGTAGGGATCATAGCTTCACTAAACATATCAAGAGGAAACTTTGAAATCATAGATTTTTCTTTGTCAATAATTCCATATAGACACTTGATATGATACAACATAAATAAAAAATACATCTTTGAATACATGGAATACCCTTCATACAGTTCTTACCACCTATCATCAACTAATTCATAAAACTCATTTTTGGTTACTGGATTTTTGAGAAATATTAACCTACTTAGGGTCAATGAAGTCTTTTTGGATATATTAAAATCATAAAAATTGTATTATACAAAAACAAATGTTTCATTTAACAAATTTCAAACTAAATTCTCCTCTACCGGGCCACTTTGTGTTTTATTGGCATTATTGTCATTGTTTTAAATTTCCATAGCATTTAATTCACCCTGCCAAATCCAACATTAATATTGAGCATGAAACTATTTTAATATCAAATGATCATATACTTAATTTCTATTCAATCATCTCTTGAATTTAAAATAAGGTTAGAGATATTTTTGTCTACCATCCACTGATTAGTTTCCAATTTCATAATCTAAAAAATCTTCCATACCCTTGGCATATCGAAGTGTGTTTCAAGGTAAATTAATCCAAAATTTATCCATGCGAATCGGATTATATTATCCCTATGCATTCTGATATAATGATAAGAATGTTTAATCAAACAAGTACAATCAAAATTAATCATGACCCAACTTTATCATTGACTCTTTCATAACAACTATAATGTAAAATGTGATGAATCAAATAATGATCTTTTTCTTACTAAACTTGTAATATAAAAACATGAATCAAATAAATTATTATTTTTGACAAACATAGATGAATAATGACATAAATTAGATGACCACCGCATTCATATCATTTAGGAGGGATTTAAACATAAATTAGATAACCACCACTTGCTCAGAAATGTAGTGATATCTTTTCATGAAATTGATATCTGTCACATTCTTATTTTGTAATAGGGATAATAATAATAATTGGAAAATGATGACTTTATCATTAGAAAAGAAAAAAAACCATGATATATATAACCTACCATTTCATTTCATCCATGATGGATAAATAAATAAGTTTATTAACCTCTACATGAAAACTTCCATAGAGAGATAATGACATAAACAATATCATTTCATGGAATATTTAGACCTCGCTGATGACCATCATAAAACTAATTTAAAAAAATTATTTTAATATTTCATTTAAATATGATAAATAAAAAATATATATATAACAAAAAATTAATTTAAATCATAATAAATTAATAATCAAATCAAAAATAAATCATCATCTTCAAATAAGTGAATAATGATTTCATTAAAGAGCTATGTAATCACATAAATTTTATTTAATTAAATATAGTACATGAAATGAACAGTTAATTTCATATCAAAATTGAGGATTGTAGTATATCATGAATTCAAAAAAGAGTAATGAAATGGTGTTTTATAATCACACAAACTTATGTGAAAGACAAGTAGATAAGGATGGATTTAGTTTAACACTCACATTCATTATTTTATAAGTAAATTTATTAATTTTTTCAATAAGAAATATTTTTAGTTGTATTTTTAATATTTAAATTTAAAAGGTGAAATTTTAATAATTTCATTATTCTCAAAACATATTCTATTTATATTTATAGATATAAATTCATTAATTTATTTTTCAAAGAGATCCTCAAATTTTTTTAAAAATTAATATATATATATATATATATATATTTATATATATTTATATATATAACCCTATGAATCAATGAATAAATCTATTTCTTGATAACCAAAATATCATTTTATGTTATATGAAAATCCCTTAGAGTCATATTTGGGTCTTTATTTGGCATGACACATATTCAACATCAAAATGATTCAATATAACATTAATGATAAAAAAAATACTCAATGACACGTAAAATTATATAATTTAATTAAAACTATTAGAAAAAATTAAATCAATTGCACCTTCACTGATTGACGACAGGGGAGTAGGGGGATGTCTGGGCCATGGAAGTAGCCGACAGAGGGGTTGGGATCATGGCGGTCATCGAAAGAAGGGTTGGGGTCATCATCGTAGACGAACGGGATGTTCTGGGTCATGAAGGTCATTGGTATGTGGGATTAGGGTAACTGTTGTAGTCGGCATGGGTGTCGGGTGATGGCGGTGGTTGATAGGGGGGTTGGGGTTAGGTAGGTCATTGGAAGGGGGTCCCCACCGATGAGGTAAGAGGGAGGTCAAAGATTGAGAGTGTCATGGGGTTTCTAATGAGGAGGGGAGAGGGAGGGTGGAGGTTAGAGTGGGTTAGGGGTCACCACCGATGAGGGGAGATGGAGAGGGAGGTCAGAGGGGGAAGGGGTGATCAGGGTTGGGGTCATAGAGGGGAGCATGGTGAAGGAGGGAGAGGGGGATGAATTTATTTATTTTTTAAATATTTAGTGCCGGTTTAGTTGAAACTGCAGTTAATTGTTATAATTATTTATAAGATTTATTTTTTCGGTAGTTTTTAAAAATACTGTTAATAAACCAAGACTAAGCATTGGTTTTTTATAGTTCCAGTCTCTATAACTTTCTAGGGTTAAAATGGCACATTTATCTAAGGTAATGACATCAAAAAAATTATCTGATGGTTCCGTTGATTTTAGGATGTGGTGTTTACCCCCGTGTTGAGATGGAATGGAATGGAAATCATGATGTGTCCTCGATAAAAATATTTTAGTCATAAATTAATTATTTTTATGTAACAAATGCATTTGTGAAAAATTATTTTATATTCTATATAATGAATCTGATGAGAAAAAAAATTCTATGGTTTAATTTTGAATGAGAATATTATACTAGGAATGTTATAATATGAGTGAACATTTTGGGTTCCCGAATGCGCCATTAGAATTACTTCATTTTAAGAAATTAAATAGAATCTAATTTATTTATTAATAGTTTGAAAACCCTAGAAAATCCCTATATTAATATATATATTTATATGTATATGTATATCTACTTTATAGACACTCTAGGGATATCTATTTATAGACACTATAAGGTTATTTCTCTCTTCTAACTCTCTTTGTCCAATCATTCACATGTGGATGGTGGACCACAACTTGATCGGGGTACCCACATTGCGAACCAACTCATGTATGTAAAAGTGGATGGGTCCATGGAGGATGAAAAGGAGTCTAGAAACAATGAGGAGATATCATGATGCTGGGTGGTAGTCGACCATATAAGGGTGGGCCACAGTTGCGATTTTAGTCGCCCATTATCAGGTGGATGTGAAGGGTGACAATCGGCTCCTAACCATGATAGTTATGAAATAGGAAGCAGTGATAGGTGAGATCTCCGTTATTCTTTATTTATTATAAAAAATAGTTGAATTAATGAATTAAAATGAAAAACA
Source organism: Viscum album (assembly GCA_963277665.1). Lineage (NCBI taxonomy): Eukaryota > Viridiplantae > Streptophyta > Magnoliopsida > Santalales > Viscaceae > Viscum > Viscum album. Next base: position 1,524,337,759 of record OY728137.1, read on the forward strand.
AGGATGAGATGCACTGCTAATTATAGAGAGGGGGGGGGGGTAGAATGGATCTCTACCTCCACTTTATTAATATAAATAAATAAATATACATTTTATGATAATAATAATGAAAAAATAATAGTAATAATAGTAATAGTAATAGTAATAATAATAATAGTATTATTAATATATATAAGATGTATCATTATACAAAGACGTTAGATTGATGATATGTCTATGATATTGTGACCCAGATTTTTTAACGATCTAGAATTTTATCAACAAAATTTAGCTTTTAAATATATAATAATTTCATATTTAGTAATTTAATATTATATAATTCCTACATACCACATGATAAAACCAACTAAATTTTTTTATTTTAATATAAACATTACATATAGAGTGTAAAAATGACCATAAGAATTGAAAGTTTTACAATGAGATAAAAATAGAAAATAAGATAACAATAATAGAAAAATTTGGATATACTAGATCTAAAAAAATAATTGCACTAAGGAACAACACTATTGAAATGAATAAGAGCATTATTAATGCAATATTAATTTTAAAAATGGAACCATATATATAAATTTGATATAAAATAGAAATGAATAAAGAATAAATAAAATATAGGGTATCTATAGGATGTGGGGTACCAATATGAATATTAAAAATATAACCATGAGAATAATAATATGACCATTAGAATACCAATCTGACAGTTAATAATATCAACCAGATTGTAAAAATAATATCCAAACCTATGAAAGTGAAAAATACTATTTAGATATCTTATAAAATTAAAATATGATATATATATATATATCATGTAATAAGTAAATAAATTTTTTAAATATAAAAAATTATGTGTTCTTATTTTTGTAAAACACAATTGTTTTAATTTCACATTTATAATAAATATAATGATTTAGAAAAAAGTTTAATTTCATAAAATGGATTTATAAAATATTATTATGTCGTATTGTTATATAAAATAAATTTATGAGACCATAAATAAATTTTCATAGGGTTTGAAAACTGATCACAATATTTAAATTGATATTTATAAAATAAATGAAGATTTTATTTAAAAATTAAAATTTTCATATTTAAATTTTTAAATAAAATGGATTTAATTTTTGGAATCTTCATGTGAAAACATTGTTAGGGTGGTTTTTTTTAGTATTTTTAAAAAATTGTTGAATTTTTTTGTACAGTTAAATACAACAAAATACAAAATTTTATATTATAAGATAAATAAATGAATTTTTTGAGTCATGGATGATATAATAACCAATTATATTTAATTCACCTGATATATTGACTATATGTGTCCATAAGATTCATCACCACTGGTAGGGTAGATCCAAAATATTAAACTAATGAATATACTAATCAAAACACCTCTCTCCTCCCCTTACAAATACCACCCCTCACAGCCCCTTCTCCTTAAAACTTATAAGCCATAAAGAATATAAAATTTTAAACCAATTATTCTCCAATTCCTCTCCACCACGTCCTAATATTGTTTGTATCACAAAAATACAATTTTAAGGAGCCTTATGGTGTAACCAAAGAGGAGACAACCAAAAGAAGAGGTAAGATTCCTGATTAATCTCTTTAAATTTTATTATTCTTCTAGAATCCCAATATGATCCAAATCCACCAAAAATAGTATAATAAGTATCCTAAATATATTTAAATGTCATTAGTATGGTGAAATATTCATCTTATACCCCATTCTTTTGTTCAAAAAAATGAAAACATTGTTTACAATATGGTTGGCTCAACACCTCCATGAACAACGTACTTTGTGTTTCACCACCACCATCAATAATGGTCAAAAAATATTATTTTGGGTAAATAAGATGAAAAATTGTATATTATAACTTATTTCATATTATTGAATGAATATGTAGAAAAAATATTAAATTAAACAAAACTAGTTTGTGATGGTTGATAAATCCACATAAATGAACTAATCAAATAACATTAATGTTTTTACAAAATGAATCATCCCTATAAAAAAACAAAAGATGATATTAGGGAAAGTTCAATTTTTTAATGACATGAATACCATATCATAAAACTTATGGAGATTAATTTCCATATGATAAGAGCACCAATAATTATCCATAAGTAATTCAACCTTGGAACTAGGAAACAAATGCTCTAGAAACAAAAAAAATTTGACTTTATATCTCATTGAAATGGTTATAAATGAACATAATATACTTATACATAATCAAATATATATCTAAAGGTTTTTTAATTAAATAATTAATGAATCTAATATGATTATACTAGATGTTAAGTGTATGTGAAAAATGATTCTAGAACCTAAATTAAGGGATCAGTCTTAATGACCATATTTTCTTTGGAGTTATGAATTCTATCCCTCACCTCAATTTCCCACATTAATATTATTATTTAATCCACAATATTATTTATATTTGTAATATAAATATAAACATATCCTAATACATCTTTCCATTAGGGGGATATACATTTTTAAAAGTCCATCTTCTCAATTTCTTCTGATAAGCAAACCTAATGAAAGATAACTTCTCCATTTCTTACCCCATTACAAGTACCACTACATGAAATGTTTTAAACTAACCATGATATTTAAAATATCTCATTTTATCATGTAAACCCATTTTATTTCATTTTTGGAGTTATGGAAATTATTATTTCCTTACCATCTTTAAATAATCATTACCCTTTTTCATAAAGCCCTACTTAGGACATACATTTCCAAAGGGATTTATCTACTTTTTTTAAGTATTCACTTCACATGGATATATTTTCTCAGGAACAATGATTATGAAGGTCCAAGAATTCTTGAATCTATTGTTTTATGGAAACCATTTTGATATGCGATCTGGTTATCCTATTAGACATGGTTATGCAACCCATTTATTTCAATGGGTAATATTTATGTTTATGCCTTATGTTTTGTTTCCTTTTGTGGAATAGGTATGCATGTATATGTTTTTATCAGTGCACATAGAGAGCGCTCCAATGCCTTGGGTAATTTTTTTATCATTAGACATTATGTATGGTATTAGAAGTAAACTTAATCCATAAGGGGACTTCGTCCAGTATGTGATGTTGTATTGGAAGTTAGCCTTAACATATACTTATGTCATGTTTTATATAGTTTTCAATTTCTTATATTGCAGTGATATTATGATGTTATGTTCTTTATGTTATTCCTTTATATGATTAATCATGAGTCTTATCGTTTATGATACCATGTTATTCCTTCTGACTCATACGTTATGCTTCATTACCATGTTTATTCCCTTACTAGACTTTACAACTCAACCCTTTCATTTTTGTATTCCTAATGTTATTCTATGCAGTTTTAGAATCTCAAAGGGATTTAAGATATAATTTTGTAGAATAAAATAATTTTTTAGTTTTTTAGTTGTTTTATGTATTATGAACCTAGTGTTCAAAATACGGTGCCTCATGAGCTTTGGGTAGTGTTTATTGGATGTTTATAATAAAAAACGTGAAACAATATAAATTGAAGTATTGGGTCACTATAATTGGTATCAAAGAAAGGGTTAGTTATTTTTTGGGATTAAGACTAGAATACTTTAGTGATAACCCTAGGGATAAGTCTATGTTTAGGAGAATGTCATTAAATTTTGGTGAAGTATAAATTGAGTGGTTTCCAAAAAATTACATCCTTCTCAAGATATTAAGAGTATATATAGATCTGACAATGTTGTACAAAGGGGTAAAAATTCCAAAAGGGTTGATTGGGTATTAAATAGATCATCACCTAGTGAATGTAAAAGAGGTCTCTCTTCACACTTGGTTGGAAAATCATGAGGGATATGCTTTGGAAAACACACAATCTATTTACAAACCAATATAATGGAATTTAATGGAATGTTAGGTTAGAAACCCAAATGATAAAATTACAATGGATAATCTAGATTAAAACATAGAGGCTTCTATGTTTGGATATAATTTTAATTTAAAATTTCATTATTTATAAGTTTATCGTGTTCCTTTTACATGTTTATTCTTTAATTTATTCTCAATCTATTTTCCTTTTATATTAGTCAATTTCAAGAAATATGTGGAACCTTAGAAAATACCAACATGATATGCAATGTGATGATTGCTGTAATGAGATAAATAACCTTACAAGAGTGAGAGATGATAACTTCATGGAAATACTATATTAGATGACTCATGTTATGCATAATAAATTTAATCATTTGGAACACCCTATTTCTCACAAGAAAGAGAAAGGTATGATTGAGTCCTTTATATGATAAAGTCCTCTTACCATTAGTGGGTATTCTGATCCACTCATCACAGAATGATGGATTAACTCTATTGAAAAGATATTTTAGATCCTTTAATGATCATTATATGATAATTTTATACTGACTGATTATTTCGTGGTGGAGGAATTTTATCATTAGTGGACACTAATTAAGAACAAGAATTCCAAAGAGGAAATTGATTCCATGGAATGAAAAGGATTCCAGAAAATATTTATGAATAAATATTTTCCCAGAAATATACATCATAAAATAGTGAGGGAGTTCCTTTAACTGATGGAAAAGGATTAAGAGTCTATCGAGTAATATTAGTAAACCATCATAAGGATTTTATGGTAAATCTTTGTATTTTTCATCAACACTGAATGTAATATGGACTTCTTCTTTAGAGGAATAAATCTGGGTCTATAAAAATCTTTGGATATTTGAGACTTTGAGATATATGAAGTGATTTTCTATTGTGGCCTTAAGGTTAAGATGAAGATCAATGATTATCCATAGTCTTGTGGGGATGGAGATAAAATACCTAAAATGGAGTTAAATTCAAAAGGATCAACTGATATATCTCATGGTGGAAAGGAAACCCAACATCCCACATGCCAAAAGTGTCAGAGGAAGAATCCATGAATTTTTCTGAAGGTAACCAAGAGATTTTGCATGTGTGGAAAAGAGGGGCACCTAAAAAATAAATTCCAAAGGGATATGTATAATTCCACTAATGCGACATAGGAAAAGAAGTTTTAGATAAACCTACGTAGCCTTCAATACATTATTTCATCTTTAAGTAATGCAAACATTATGTGATCCAATTCCATAAGCCAAGGGTTGTTGGAGATAATTAAGAAAAAAAATACACGACCTAGAGAGAAAGGAGGGGAATATGTTACCACTAATACTAAGGTGGATCTTGATAATTATATTGTGAAATGTATACTAGTTATTCTTTCAGGAATAATAAATGTACTATTCAGTTTTAATTCTTTCATTTTTTCATATCGTTAATGTTTAGTAGAACTATTCAGACTCCATATGAGAACATGGGGGTCGATCCATCTTTGAGAATAGTAAACAGAGCAATTATTAAATCCCATGTATATAAATCATCCTTAATAATTGTTTATAGAGTGAACAGTTGCGAAAATATTGTCTTATATCCCATATTGAATTTTGATGCTATAGTGGGCATGGACTGAAAATCATTATATAATGAAAACATCAACCGTTGTAAGAGGGAGATCACACATTGCATCCCAAGTCATCCTCTGATACTATACAAGTGTAAGGAGGAGGATGAATCAACTTTAAAATATTTATCTAAAATATGAATATTATTTCCTTATGATAAAAAATATCTAGCTCAAATGATTGAGACCAAGGAGAAAATTATTCTCGAAGACATTTCGAATTCAAGGACTACACTGAAGTATTACCTAAAGAGCTGTCTGGTATTCCTATTTTCTAAGAGGTTGTGTTCTCAATTGAACTTATACCTGGATCTCTTCCTATATTGAATAATAATTATATAATTTCCACCATAGAGTTGGAATAACTGAAGAATTAGTTTCAAGAGATTTTAGAAAAGGGTGGTATATGCAAGAGTGTTTCACCATGGGGTGCACCAATCCTCTTTACCAAAAAAAATAATCGGTCAATGCACCTTTACATTGACTATCATGACTAAGAAAATCACGATAGAGAACAAGAATCCCCTACCATGAATAAATGACCTATTTAATCAACTATTTGGTCCCCAGTAATTTTCTAAGGTGGACCATTGGTCAGGATATCACCAATTAATGGTGAAGAAGTAATATGTTCCTAAAACATTCATTCGAATAAGGTATGGAAACTATGATTTTAGAGTGATTCCCTTTGGAAAAAATAATGATCCATCAATCTTCATAAAAAATAATGAATAGATTACTTAGAAACCAAGTGAAAAAATATCTGAAAGTACTTATAGATGATATTTTAATATATTAAAAATGCAAGGAGGAGCACAAGGAGAATTTTAATAAAGTTCTAAATACATTTTGAAAGGAGAAGATATATGAAAATCACAACAAATATGATTTGTGGATGGATGAAGTATCATTCTTAGGGAATGTTATCACCAAAAAATGGAAATCTATGGACCATTCTAAGACAAAGGAAATTGAGGAGTTTCCCAGACCAGTATATATAATGGGATCCATAGTTTCCTTGGACTAGATAGGGTTTACCAATGATTTATGAGAAATGTATCATGACCCTCTAACCAAGATGACCCAAAAGAGAGTATGTAAGGACACAATTTTTTTTCAATGTAATTCCATTCTTATAATTATTCCTTATAGTATAATCACATTAAGAAACACAATAAAATATCCTGATATTAAATACTATGTTACCATTAAGTAGAATTTCTCCACTTCTGTGTCTTGAATTTCAAAAATATTATATACAATGTTGTCTTCAAGGTGATTTTTGGGGTTTGATGGAACAAAGATAATCTTTTGGTGAATAGTAATGAATAGTAATCTATCCTTATAAACATTAATATGAAACTTATGAATAGTTAATCATCAAAAACAATATTAACCTCTCCCATGAATGCATAAATAAAATTTAAGTACATTATAATTGATAATATGACCATAGTAAAAGATGGTATTTTTGTAATTCATAAATAATTAATTACAATTATTTAATTAATTTAAAAGGAAATTTATTTCCCTAATTTTTTTCATAAATTAAAAATTTTATGACTTCTGGTTTTAAGATAATTTTATAAGACTTTATGTAATTTTTTAAAACATTATAAAATCTGTTATATTTTTAAAATAGGGTATTTTTATAGTAATTTTTTTAATTAAAAATTTAATTATTAATATTTAGATAATTATTTTTGAAAAATGGATTTCAATTTTGTATTAAACGCATCAAAAAATGGTTAGGGTGAATTTTTGGGATTTTTCTGAAATACTTAAAATTTTTATGAATAATAAAATATGACAATTTACGATAAATGTTAAAACCTGGATTTATGAATCATGCTTGAGTCATGGATGATGTAAATGGCCATTTTTTAGAACTCAGATACAAATATTATGGTTTTTTTTCATGGAATCATCACTATTACTTTTCTTATAAAAAAATATTTAACTGATGATTAAAATATTTAGAAAACCCTCCCTCCCTCCACTATAAAAACCACCCACAATACCCTCTAATCTTCACCCCTATATATCCTTGTTCCTTTCATAAATTCTACTCAAATATCTCCCAAAGATCCTACCCCACATCCATCAATCCTTGGTCTCATCAAGAGACCAAATACTCTCCCCTTAAAAGGATTTTAAAGAAGAGTAATTCAAGATGAAAATTCCTCTTTTCAATTCATTTACTTTCATTTCATGTTCCTTTGATTTCCTTTCTATTCATACCTATCCTCAAAAAAATATTTTGAAATCTCTAGTAACATAAATTTATTGGATTTGTTATGACAATGGAATATGTTATTATCGTCTCTCTTTTACCCTTCTTTTATACTAGGAATGAAAACACCATCCGAGATGGGGAAATTCATCACATTCAAGGACAAAGAGTTTTCAATTTCTTTTACCATCTTAAATTCTGGTCATGAAACCATTTTTATGGTTGAACCAAACTATAATATATGTATTATTTATCATATATGGTTCTGGATTTATTTTTTTTCACATGATATTTATTGATAAATCAAAATGTGTTCATTGTGATCAAAAACCTCCAATTAACCCCAAGGTTATGACTAAAGTTTTTTATAATGATTCAACTTCAACCTAAGTAACCAAATAAAATTTCCCAACTTGTAACCTTTTGTATGTTCAATATTAAAATATGACTCCAATTCTTGACAACCATCCTCATTTTACATGATTATTCTTTCATGTATATAAGTAAACTGATCATGAAATAAATATTCCCGAACAATGAAATTGAACCTCTTAGCCCATCAGAAAGTTTTTGAATGAACATAAAAAGGTTATAATAACTAAATTACATGTAAAATAGTTTCTGGAATTATTAATTAATGTACCTAATTTGATTATTTAGCTCATTAATATCAAGTGGAGAACACCATCAGACTTAATGTATGGTATCCCCTCTTTCTCACTTTTATTCAAGAGTCTACTATATGTTATGCCATTTTATTTTAAATACGTAATGATGATATATGTTTTATCTCCCCCATACTTACCTCATTAAATAAAAATGAGGATATTCCCCTTTCTATCCCATCAATCCCTCTTAAGCACCCTCATTTCCATACCGAGGTTTCATAAGGGATTCAATATGAACCTACTTTACTTCTTCAGTTGCTTTATCATTATTTTTACCAAAACAAAGTTATCTATTATTTGTATTTACATCTTACAAATGAAGTTTATATGTACCAAATTCACATATCAAGACCCTTGCAACATCTCCTTCTGGGATATACATGTTTTTAAATTGTTCCCTCCTCAATAGTTCCAGATAACCAAACCCATTTTAAAGGAACCTCCCAGATTCCTTCCCAATTTCAAGTACACAATATCATATTTTTTAAGCAACCATTGTTTTTATGAAATCTATATATCTATTTTTAATACTACCTTGGTTCACTTATATTTTTATATAAAATATTATTCCCTTTTATATTTCAAATGCTCTTCGGTATTTTCCTTAAAACCACACTAAAATATTTTAATTCTAATGTTTAATTAACACTTATTTTATGTTGTCACTTATATTTGACATCACTTATCATGATATGTAAATTTTTCCCTTACTAGTTCCCATGTATGATTTAATTCATTACTTTCTAGGACACTTGTATGATACACCCATTTATTAAGTATTATGACATTATTATGATACCCGTTTATTTTCATGGGTAACCCTTATGTTTATGTATGGTTTATTATATATGATTATTTATGTGAAAACCTATTCATGAACATGTTAAGATTGGTTCTCCAAGATAGAACTCCAATTCATTTGGTAAATTTGAGTCTGATGGGATGTTATGTGATATGGTCTTGGCAGTTAGCCTTGACTTATGCTACCATGTCCAATGATCTTAGCACTTATCCTTGAATTGTTCTACCTTGTGCAATGGTCTTGGTGGATAGCGTTGAATTGTGCTACCATGTGCAACGATCTTGGTTGTTAACCCTTACTTGTGATACTCTATGTGAAACAAGCCTTGGATCCTAATAAATTCATGTTTTATGTTGCTTCCACATTACTATGATTCGATGTTTATATGATCCCATGGTTATATGTTATGATTCCATATGTACCATTATTTTCATATCATTAAGTCACACCTTCTAACCCATGTGCTAAAGCATTATTCTTATGTTGATTTCCCTTACTGGGATTTTAGCTCATCCCTTTGTTCATGTTATCCCCAAGTTATCCTATGCAGATGTATGAGCATAATGGAAGTTAGGAGCTCAATATGAAGATTAAATAATGAATTATTTTATTTAGTCACATGTTTTTGGTTTTATGTACCTAGTGTTATAAGAAACCAGACATTAAGATCATTTTCTTGTATTATGATTTTTAATCATTCTTAAAATCATTTAATGATTTGTGTAAAAGATTAGGGTCACTATAGTGGGTATTAAGGGATGGTTTAGTTATTTTTACACATTCAGAATAGATCACTTTAGAAAGAACCATATGGATAAGACTATGAATAAGAAAAAAACCATAAATTTTGGTAAGTATAGAGTAAGTGGTTTACCAAGAAAATACATCTATGTATGGATACAAACAGGTAGAGGTGGCTCTGGAATAGATGTAACAAGGGGTAAAACTCAAAAGCCCGCTTCGAGCTAGACTCCAACAGTAACTGGTACACAATCATAGGCCTTGTTTCACTCTTGTTTTGACACTTATGGGGGATATAATTTGGAAAATTAATAAGAATAGTATGAACCATTATTAGGGGAACAAAAAAATATCCTGTAAGAATATATGTTAAAATATAGATCATTAATATTATAGAATAAGGCCTAGAAACACATATGTTAAAGGGATAAGTGTAATTTTTAAGTTATCCCTTTAATGTCATTGGTTTCCCCCATGTGTGATACTCATAAAAAAATCACATTATTATGGGAAATGGATGGTAATAGGATGAATCAGTTTAACAACCGATGTGAAGGGTAATGTGATGACTACCAAAATGAAATAGCCAATTAGATGGGTGATTAAGAAGGACATATCGTGATTATGCCAAAACAAATATCAAAAATCATGATTAACAATTGGTACTTGGTTGAATGCCTAAAGGATTCAAGTAAGATGAAGAATAAATAACATGAAATTTCATCTGATAAAGGTGATAAGGGAAAGAAGACCCAATTTCCTTCATGAAACAAGTGTGGAAAGAGGAACCAATGGAAATGTCACAAAGGGACTGGGAGACGTTTTAAGTGTGGAAATATAGGGGAAAAAGTATCAAATTACCATGAAAAAATTAATTATGGGATGAATGGAAATAAATTTCCATCTATGAAATCTTACCCATTTCTATTTCATGAATGTGGAGAAGTTGGACATTATGCAAGATGATGCTCTATTGCAAGTTCTAAGAAGCATGATGACCACTAACAATCTCTATGATCAAGGGAGCATGGAATGTTCTATGCTAAGGTGGATAATGATGAATAAATTACATGTAATCGCTACTTCAAAGTAGTATGTGTCATAATGTATTTCAATTAATGTCCTATTATAACAACTTTTATGTTTTATAAGAATATTGAGCCCCCACCTAAAATGATATTAAATCATTAGGGAAAACTTCTACGAGTACTGTATCGAATGTTGAATGTTTGTGGGAATGTTATTATTGAATATATTATAAGTCTAACTAAGGTTTAAACAAAGGAAAAATTACAATTTCATTTCCTACACCTCAATGTTTTTGAAACTTAATGAGAAAAACTATCCCACACATGATCTGTAATTGGCAGCTGTGATCTTTGCGAGGAAAATCTCACAGCATTAACTCTATGGGGAGAAATGTGAGATATATAATGATCACAAGAGTCTCAAATATATATTCACATAGAAGGATATTAATATTCAGAAACTAATATGGTTATATATCATCAAAAATTTGTATTTCTCAATCCACTACCATCATTGTAAGTCAAATAAGGTGGAATATTCTCTAAGTATAAAAGATCATGCATCCATATCAATCATGAGAGTTGAGAAGGATCCAATATTCTTAGATTTTTAGAGGATGGAAATGGGAATAATTAAGGTAAGAACATCATCAATCCTTTCTCAAATGGTTTCTCAACTATCCCTCATGGAGAAAATAAAGGATTCTCAAAGAAAAGATGTGGAAATCCTGAAAAGGGTCAAATCTATTATAAATTAGAAATCCTCTTAGTTCAAGATTGATGAGGAAGGAATTTTAATATTTAAGTCCCGACTTTGTGTACCATCTGATCTAGATGTAAATAAAGAGATTATAAATGACATACATAGATTTACATTCACTTTTCACCCAAGGAGCACAAAGATGTATTGAGAACTCTGAGAGAACATTTGGTGGGACAATATGAAGAAGGATATCACTTAATATACATCAAAGTTCCTGGTATGTCATTAAGTGAAGGTTGATAAAAAAACCCTAAGAGGATGATGAAACCATTACCCATACCAACATGGTAGTGGGATAACATTACCATGAACCTTTTTACTATACTTCCAAGGACATCTTGAGGACACAATGCTATATGGGTCATTTTGGATCATCTTATAAAGATAAATCACTTTATTGCAATTTGAGAGGGCTTCCCATTGGATGAAATTTCACGGGTATATATCAAAGAGGTGGTAAGGATACATGGAGTACCACTCTCTATTGTATCTGATCGAGAACCATGATTCACCTCAATGTTCTGGAAAATATCTAACATGATCTAAGAACTGAGATAAACTTCAGTATGGAATATCATCATCAAAATGATGGCCAATATGAGTGAACTATTCAAAAATTGGAAGATTTGTTGAGTACATGTTCTATGGACTTCAAAGGAGGATGATACCAACACCTTACACTGGTCTAATTATCCTACAATAATAGTTTCCACTCAATCATCTGAATGGCACCATATGAAGCCCTTTATGGGAAAAGGTAAAGAACACCATTGTGTTGAGATAAAGTTGGTGAGCGTATATTACTTGGACCTAAAATGGATGAAGAATTGGTGGAGAAGGTAAAAACCATTCAACCAAACATCAAGGAAGACCAAATTCAAAAAATAGTTTGGCAGACAATCATCGACAATACCTTGAGTTCAATGTTGTAGACAAGTTATTTTTCAGAATATCCTTAGGGAAGATGATTATGATATTTGGGAAGAAAGGAAAGATAAGTCCCAGTTACATAGGCCCATTTGAGATTATTAATCTTGCTGAAGTTGTGGATTATCTACTAAAACATCCACCTCCCATATCTTATGTACATGATGTCTTCCATGTATCCCTCTTAAAGAAGTACATACTAGATCCTTCACATGTACTGTCTTCAGAGGTGGCATAGTTGGAGAATGATCTTTTTTACGAGAAGCAGCCAACGAAGATCTTGGATTGTAGAGATAAATTTCTACGCAACAAGACAACTCACCTAGTTAAGGTAATATGGAGGAACCAAAAGTACCAAGAGGTAACTTGGGAACTCGAGAAAGAAATTAAGGAAAAGTACACACACCTATTTATGTGTTAGAATTTAAAATGAAATTTATAGGGAAAAATTTCATAAAGGGGATGAATATAACAACCCAATGTTTTATCAATGGTATTCCCTTATTACAATTATTCTATATAGTACAACAACATTAGGAAACACAGTTAAATATAATGATACTAAATGCAATGAGACCATTAAACAGAATTTATCTACTTCTGTATCTTGAATTTTGAAAATATAACATACATGGTTGTGTTCAGGATGATTTTTGGGGCATGATAGAACACACTTTTTTTTGTGAATATTAATGAATTGTAACCTACCGTTATGAATAGTAATATGACCCTTATGAATATTAAATCATCAAAAAGAATAGTAACATCACCCATGAATGTATAAATAAAATTTAGGCATCTTAGAAGTGAAAATATGACCATAGTAAGCATATTAGTATTTTTGTAAGTTATAAATAATTAATTACAATTAATTAACTAATTTATAAGAATATTTATTTCCCTAAAATGGGTTCATAAATTATCAATTATATGAATTCTGGTTTTAAGATAATTTTATAAGGCCTTATGTAATTTTTGGAAGCATTATAAAATTTGTTATAGTTTTAAAATCAATAATTTTCAAGTGAATTATGATTTTAATTAAAATTTATATTAATCATGTTTATTTTTTTTGAAAAAACGTATTTAATTTTCGGATTCTACTTGTTGGAAAATGGTTAGGGTGAATTTTTTGTATTTTTCTACAATACTTGAATTTTTGATGAATAGTAAAATAGTATAATTTACATTAAATGCTAAAACCTAAATTTCTACATCATGCTTGAGTCATAGATGATGTAAATGACCATTGGTTTGAACTCACATGCACATATAATAGTTTTTTTCATATAATAATCACTATTACTTGTCTTATGAAAAAATATTAAATAAATGATTAAAATATTAAAAAAAATATCCTCCCCACCACTATAAAAACCACCCACACTCCCTTCTTCTATTCACTCCTCTCAATCCTTCTTCCTTTCCTAAATTCTGCTCAAATATCTCCCCAAGATCCTCCCCCACGTCCATCAGCCCTTGGTCTTTGAAGAGACCAAATCCTCTCCTCTTAAGTTGCTCTCAAATAAGATTAATTCAAGAGGTAAATTCTTATTTTCAAATCTTTTACTTTCTTTCCTTGTTTTGTTGTTTTATTTTCTATCCACACCTCTCTTAATCCAGATATTAAGAAAAATCCAGTACCTTACATATACTGGTATTTTTTTATAATTTAATAAGGTATTATCATCTCTCTTTTACCTTTCTCTTTTACCCTTCTTTTATACTAGAATTTGAAACACCATCTGAGATGTGTTAATTCATCACATTCAAGGACAACAGGTTTTCAATTTCTTTTACCATTTTCAATTCTGTTCATGAAACCATTTTTATGGTAGAACCAGAATATAATATATGTATTATGTCTCATCTATGGTTTTGGAATCTTTTTGTACACATGGTTTTGATTTATAAATCAAAATGTGTTTGTTGAGATCAAAAACTGCCAATTAACCCAAAAGGTTATCACTAATGTTTTATAAAATGATTCAAATTCACTCAAAGTAACCAAATTAAATTTACAACCATGTATCAATCTAGAAGTTCAAAAATTAAATATAACTCCATTTCAAGAAAACCATTCTCATTTTACATGATTATCCATTCATGTATATAAGTAAACTGATCGTGAAACAAACACACCCGAATAATGAAATCGAACATCTTAACCCATCAAAAAAGCCATGAATGAACATAAAAAGGTTAAATTAAATCAATTAAATTTAAAATAGTTTATTTAATTATTAATTAATTAACTGTATTTTATTATTCAGGTCATTAATATCATGTGGATAACACTTTCAGACATAAGGTAAGGGATCGTTTCTTTCTCACGTATATTCAAGAATATCTTCTATGTTCTGCACTTTTATTTTAAATACCCAATTATGGGGTATGTTTTTTCACCACCCCCATAATTTCCTCTTGAAATATCAATTATGATAGACCAATATTTCTCTTATTAAGCCCACCTAAGTACACTTGTTACCATGTCGAGGTTTCGTAAGGGATTCAACCTAAACCACCTTTATACCTTCACTTTTCTTTGTCTTTATTTTTACCCAAATGAAGTAATCTATTATTTTTATTTGAATAT
Organism: Viscum album; assembly: GCA_963277665.1. Lineage (NCBI taxonomy): Eukaryota > Viridiplantae > Streptophyta > Magnoliopsida > Santalales > Viscaceae > Viscum > Viscum album. Next base: position 1,524,352,993 of record OY728137.1, read on the forward strand.
TATAAATTCTATTTATATGTACCAAATTCATGTATTAATACCCTTTCAACACCTCTTTTTTGGATTTACTTGTTTTTAAATGGTTCCCACTTCAATACTTCCTGACAAGAAAACCCATTTTAAAGGACTTGCTGGATTTCTTTCCCATTTCAAGTGCACAATATCATATGTTTTAAGCCACAATTGTTTTTATAATATCAGTCTATTTATTGTTAAAACCATCTTGATTTAATTTTGGTTATATATAAAATATTATTCTCTTTTCTATTCTAAATTCACTTGGGTATTTTTCTTAAATTCACACTAATTTTTTTTTAAATTTAAAGTTTATTTAACATATTTTTTTTATAAAAATGAGAAAAATGATCTTATATTGAATAAAAAGAAAAGAGTTATATCAAGAGGAAAGAGGTATTTTTACATTTTTATTTCATGATAAGAGGCATCATTTTATCAGCCACATTGTTGAGGCTTGTGCTATCCACTTCCCAAAAAAATTTGTTGGAAAGTGCATCTGTAATGTAGTTCGCTTATTGAAAAGAGTGTGTGAAAAAGTAATTCCGGGAATTGATCATTTTGAGGCAATTGATCCATTTACCTTCCAGTTTCCATGAGAGGTGTTTTTGGCCCCTCCTTATGGCAAGAACAACTGCAGTTGAGTCACACTCTAGCCATATATTGTTCCAAACTCATTGATAAACAGTATCCACTGTCTTAATAACCACCATCATTTCAGATTCTAGTGTTGTGACATGGACACATGAACTATAACATCATTCCACCACTTCTACTTTCTGGTCTATGAAGATAAATATAAAGCCTGATGGTCCCGGAATTCCCCTGGAGGCACCATTCATGGTACATTTCAACCATCATATGAAAGGTGTAGACCAGAAGAACTCTATCATGCCCCATGGATTCGAAAATATAGCTATAAATTTTAGGCACTGATGAATTCTGAAAAACTTAACCGAGTTACTACAGTGTTCCTTGATCTGGGATTCCACATCCAGGATGGCCATGGTGACACTGACAAGGGCCTTTCCTTCATGAAACCTAGCCTGACGATGAATGATGTTGTTGCATCCATTCCAAATAAAATGGATAATTTCAGCACAATCAATGCGTAGTAGTGCACTTAGTTGCTGAGATTTATGTATTCTAGACAAGAAGTCCAATAAATCCATAATAGAATCAGTATGAGGAAGATGAATCTCAAAGAAGTGGAGAATTGATTTCCATAGGGAGTTATCAATGTTACCAGACTGGAACAAATGATTTAAATCTTCGTGATATTGGTGGAATAACATCCACCTTGAGAATAGAGATATCCCAACCCTTTGGAGGTTCTTGTCCACTGGTATCTTTTTATGAAAGATTCTCCAAATAAGAGTAAATCATGATGGAAAAACCTAGCTTTGATTCCAAGTATCAATCCAATTGTCGTCCCCCTGCATCAAGTGTTGGTAGAAGTTTTTTGAGTCCAAAAGACCAGATGAGGACCCTTCTCATACGACCATGTCCTCTTTATTGATAAAATCATATACTTCTACAATGGAAACAATATCATCTAGGAGGCTATAAAAATGCTTGAGATGCACTTTGATAGTGATGTTACTATCAGAATAGTGCCCTGTAGTTGACAACCTGTCGACCAAAGGAGTGCTAGTCTGGTTGGTGTTTTAGAAATGAAGTGAGGAGTTATGAATAACCACCCAGTGGGATTTTTTCATGATAATATTGAATATAGAGCATAGTCTAGACAAAATTGAAGAGTCCATATAACCAAATTTATATGCAGTGAGCCTTTGAAGAATCCTATTCCTTAGGAACACCAAAGATTCATATTTACTGTGAATGAGACAGTAGATAAATTTGGCGAGAAACACTTTATTAAAACAATTGATATTTTTGATGCCCTGACCTCAAATAATGGCAGGCATGCAACATTTTCTCCATTTATTTGTGAGAAGCTTTCTTTCCATCAAATTTAAACTCTAGATAAAGTTCCTCAAAAGTGAGTTTGACTTTCTTAAGCACTGAGGCAAGACACTTGTACACCATGAGTGAATAGAAAAGCTGTGAGATAACAACATGCTTGACAAGACACAAATGTCTTACCATTGAGAGAGCTATTCGGTTTTAAGAGGAAAGATTTCTCTTGATTTGGGATAAGGCCTTTGAGAAGTGTGATGCATTTGGATTTCCCAAAAATAGTAAAACCCCAAGGTAAATAAATAGTAGAGAACCCTCTTTAAGGACCAAACTACTGATGAGATGAGTCTTTATTACAACTGGGATATTCTTTCCAAAGTATATAAATGACATGCTCCAACTGATTTATTGACATGATACATTCTCATAGTGAATAAGGGCCTCCACTAGGTGATTGATGTTTTTCCTATCCCCATGTGTAAAGATAACAATTTCATCAGCAAAAAACAAGTGAGAAGGTACATAGATAACTCTAGACACTTTGATAGTATATAGTTTCCCGTTATCCACCATGTCAATGTGAATTCTTATTAGATAGTCCTTATAAATTGAAAATTTAATAGCAGAATGGGGGTCCCCATGTCTCACCCCCCTTGTACATGTAAAGTATCCCTCCATTGACCCATTTACTAGGGTTGAGATATGAGATGACTCCATCAAAATTGTAATCCATTGAATAAATACCACAATAAATCCAAATCTGTGTAGAATTTGTCTAATGAAACTCCAATCCATCGTATCAAATGCCTTTCGAATGTCCTATTTAATGGACACATTTTTTTCTCTAGTTTTCTCCTTGAGAATATTGAAGCATTCCGAAGCTATAAGAATGTTGTCCTAAATATTTATGCCTTTGATAAAGCCAAATTGATTCAAGGATATAACTTTCTTAGTGACCCAAGAAAGCCTGTTATCCAAGAGATATGTAATAATTTTTTGAATGGTATTCGCCAGGGAAACTAACCTAAATTGAACAATTTAACTTGTGTAATCCATCTTGGTAATGAGTGTAATGAACTGACAATTCAGTCCAAGATGGTCCATTAAAAATATTCTGATAGAGTGCAACAATATGATAAAATATCTCCTGTCTACTCTCCATGAATCTATCACCATCCTTTAGAAGGTATAAAGGCATATTCACTTTCCAGAACCTTGGAAGTGTATTGAAGAAATTTTTATTTATATCCCCTTCATTAAGAAAACTATCTTTTAAGATCTCTTTTTTATTTTTGTCTCAAATCTTTATGTGATTATTCATATTGAGAGACAATTCTGCCTCCTTCTGGATATCTCCCAATAAATCTAATCTGGTAGCCTCTACCTGAATGTCATGAAGGATGCATTCAAGCCCCTCAATGTCAGCATCCAACGAGCTGAACTTTTCATTGATCCATTACTTAATATTAGAATTGATATTTCTAATCTTGTAAATGCATACAAGTGGTTTTACACTATATCATGTTGTGTTCCATGTCTCTTGAACAATCTGTGAGTAACCCAAGAGAGATACCCAAGAATTATTGAACCTGAAAGGAATTGGCAGCCCTCTTTCCTTCCCATGCAAGATTATCAAGAGCGAGTGATGGTATGAGTTTTTTTTGGCATGAGTAACACTTGAGAGTGACTTAAAATCACCAATAATTTCTTGATTCACAAATAACCAGTCAATTCGAATGGCTCTCAGGCCATTTATATTTCTCCTATACTAGTGAAGTTGGAACTAATGAGATTTATTTTCACCAGACCAATTTTCACAATGAAATATCAAAAATCTTTTGGAGATGTAGAATTTTTAATCAGACCAATTTTCTCATCTTCATGAATAATGGAATTGAAATCACCCATAATAATCCATGACCTTGAAATCATACTTTTCAAATGCTCAATCTTATCTCAAAAGATTATCCTGTCAACATAATAGTTGCGAGCATACACAATAGAACAGAAAACTTTCTTTCCATCCTCCATAAATATGTAGTTGATAATATGTTTATCCACATAAACCATCATTAGAGTGTCAACCATATGGTGTTCTAGAAACCAAATCCTATCTGGACCTGAAACAACCTGATTAGTTCCTAGAATATTATACCCTCTACTACTGAACAAAGTTCCCAGTTTTTTGGAGGGTATATTGGGCTCTCAAATTACAATAATCTTAGGTTTATGCTTCCCTATAAGGATCATGAAGGATATTTCAATGCTAGGATTTTCTATTATCTATTAGTTCTAGAATAGAATATTCATTTTGTTCTTGTTTTGGATGTCATACCACCTTTTTTCTTATGTTTCTTACTGATTTTTTGGGTGTTTCTTCTTGTATTTTAGGAGCATCTGGACACTACTCCATGCAATCCATGCATTTTTTATCCCTGGTACCAACTTGTGTTCCCTTAGGGATTTTTTCCTGTGATTTCTAAGTCTTTAAATTATTCTTAAAATGGAAAATTTTCTATATTTTACCATTCTCAATTGACACAGTAACTGATGACACTTCCTAGTGGGAAGCTTGTGATGCCAACTGATCCTCTATTTCAGAATCACTGACTCTGATAAGGAATTCCTCAAACTGTAACTCATGGATAGTTTCTACCACTTTAGTGGACAATCCCAACAATAGGTCACTGATGACTTTTGAAGGACTGAATTTAGCATTGCTTCTACATTACTAAGATTCCTTGTTTATATGATCCCATGTTTATATGTTTTGATTCCACATTTACCATTATTTGTATATCATTATTCCATTTCTTTTAACCCATTAGCTAATGATTTATTCTTATGTCCATTCCATTGTTAGGATTTTTTTTCATCCATTTGTTCATGTTATTCCCATGTTATCCTATGAAGATTTATGATCACAATGGATGTTAGGAGCTCAATATGATGATTAAATAAAGAAATTTTTTATTTAGCCCCATTTTTTTAGTTTTATGTACCTATTCTTAAAAGATAATAGAATTTATGATAATTTGATTATATTATGATGTTTAATCATGTGTAACAATATGTGTAAAAGTCTAGGGTCTTTATAGAGTAAAGTTTGTCTAGTTAGTTGAATGTGGAGAGGGATTCAATGCATTGAAAAAGGGCTTATCACTATACCAGTCCTCACACTTCCCTCAAGTGGGGAACTTTTCTTGGTATACAACAATGCTTCAATAAATGGCTTTAGTTGTGTACTAAATAAGAATAATAAAATTACATCCTTCATCTCAATGAATTTTAAATTGGATGAGTATAACTATCCAACACATGATTTGGTGTTGGCTATAGTGTTCTTTACATTAAAAATATGGATACATTATCTATATGGGGTGAAGTTTGAAATATATATTTTTCATAAGATCCCAAAGTATATATTCATATAGAAGGCGTGTAATATGAAAAAGTGAAGATGGTTAGAGTTGATCAAGGGATATGATTTCTTAATCCACTACCATGCTAGAAAATATAATAAAGGGGAATATTCTCTGTGTAGAAAGGATCCAAATACCTTGTCAATGATGATAATTGAGAAGGATCCATTCTTCATATAATTGTAATGGATGATTATGGGAATCATAAAGTAAGGAACATAATAATTCCATTCTCAAATGATTTCTCAACCATCCCTTTAGGAGAATATAAAAGAAACTCAATGAAATAATGTGTAAATATAGAAGAAGGATGAAACTATAATAAATATAAATTCATAAATTTTTAAATTAATGGTGTTATAATATTTGGGTTATGAATATATTAACTATTAAATAATGAGATAAAGGAGAGATTTAATGACACACATAGATTGACCTTATCCATCCATAGAGGGAGCACACATATGTATTGAGATCTATGAGATGAATATTAGCGGGACAATATAGAGAAGTTGATTGTAGAATATACATAAAAGTGACTAGCATGTCAGCAAGTAAAGGATGAAAGAAAAATTTACAGGGGGACGACGAAACAATTACCCATACATATATAAAAATGTTAAAACACCACCAAGAAAATTTTCATTGGTCTTATGCAGATGTATAGAAGAACTATTTCTATATGGGTTCAAGTGGATCATCTTACAAAGATTGCTCACTTCATTAAAATTTGAGATGAATTCTCACTTGATTAACATGAAATGATATAAATCAAAAAAGTGATGAGGATTTATGGAACACATCTTTAAATTGTATCTGATTAAGATATGAGATTTACCTCCATTTTCTAGAGGAGTCTCCAACATGCCCTAAATACTAATTGAACTTTAGTACGGCTTATCACCCCTAAACTGATGGATAATATGAGAACACTATTTAGGCATTAGAAGAAATGTTTAGAGAATGATCAATGGACTTAAAAGGAAGATGAGATCAACATATACCTCTAGTCAATTTCATATATAATAATAAATTTCAATAAAGAATCCAAATGGCTCTATTTGATTCCTTTTATGAGAAGAGATTTAGAACAACTATGTATATAGATGAAGTTGTAAAACACAAGTTGTTAGGTCCTAAAATGGTCGAGTAAATGGTAGAAAAGGTTAAGAAAAATCAGTAGCACATAGGGGATGCACAAAGTCAGTATAAGAATGATTCTAACAATCATAAATGAGATATGGAGTTTAAGGTTTGGGAATATGTACTCCTCTACATATCTCCATGTAATAAGGTCATTAAAGTTGGGAAGAAGGGAAATCTATGTGTGAGGTACATTGAATATTTTGATATTCTTGATCACATTAGAGTTGTGGTGCAATGTACCACACTTTTATAAATGATACTCCATATTTGAATGAATAAATTACTTATCAAGTATTGTTGTTATAGAAAACACATACATTACATTGTTTTTGGACAATTATAAAATATAGCATGTTGTATTTAAAAGAACATTATATATCTTAACCATTGATAATATAGCCATTTTAAAATGATCATTAAGGTTAGTATATATTAATCATTATGATAAAGTCTAATTTATATAGATGGAAGAAGAGATTACCACGACTAGTAGGATCGTTTCGTATGAAGACCAATTGTCAGAGCTTTTGGGGGTGATGGTGTCACTGGGATTTTACCTTGACCAAGCCCAAGTGGAAATTCAACAACTAAAACACCCATTTATAGGAGAATTTCATGATTATCGAGATCATGACCCAAACCATGTTCACTGAACCACCCTATGAAATTCCCACAACTACACACCTTACCCTTAGTGCATAAGATGGTGTAGTAAGGAGTTATGTATCTAGACCTTAGTCGTATGATTGTTTATGTTTTACCTGTAATAATATAGTAATTTTTTTATTCATTTTTATTATTACTTTATAAATATACAATTATATACGAGTTGATGAAAATTAGATTTTTATATGAAGAAACCAAAGTTATATTTTTTGAAAATAAATGGTTTTAACACACTTGGATAAATTCAAGACTTTGAAATAAATATTAAATTTATATAATAATATTGTTAAATAATATTTATTTATATAAAAATGAACATATAATTTAATGAAGTCCAATGTAATATTTATAAGGGTAAGGAAAATAATATTTTTGTAAAAAATGTATTTTACAATAAACAACAATTTTTATTTTAAATCATTAATTATCATATTTAGATAATTATTTTGATTAATTAAAGATTATTTTGGAAATAGAGATGTTAAAATTTTCAAATGGTGAATTTTTCAAAATTTTATATGAATGTCAATTTTTTCGGGTAACAAATTATATGATATAAATATATGGTCTGTATTATGTTATAATAATGGATAAAAATTGATGTAACACATGCTATAAGGGGAATCCATAGATAAATATATTTTTCCAATTTAGAATAATGTTCTTTATGTTATTTTATTAATTTTGTAAACCTTTAATGAATACTTCAAAACCAATAATATATTATAAGATTTTAATCTATTTTTTAAGACCATAAATAACTTATACATCACAAATGGCATTATTTTAATAGGTTCTGATCTTAGAATTATAATATATTCAAAACCATGCGAAAAACTATGGGAAAACTATGGTAAAAACTATGATTTAGAGGTTAGTGGGTACGTTCATTTCTATTTTGTATAAAACATGGGAAGGTTTGTATAAGGCCCCAACCTTAAACCTTACTTAATCTAGAGTTATTACAAGATTACACATTGAGGATCTTTTCGGGTTTAGAGTTTTAGAGAATTAGATCATAAAACTTGCATTACTTTCCACATATAAACAAAGTGGTTACATAAAGATAGTATTCTTCATTCCCATCAATGGAAACATATTTAAAATAAAACATGGATTATTTCTTGACACATCCTTGACTCTATCATCTTATCATGTACCTTTCCCTTGACCTGTGAAAAAAATTTCAAAAACTTGGGATGAGCATAAAAACTCAGTATGGGTTATAAAAAAAACATGGAAAGGAAACATGAGTTCATATATACATAAGAATGAAATCATACTTTACCCATAAAACATAGGCACTTTAACATACCTCATAAAATCATGAATAAATCATAGAAATCATAAGACATAAAGGTAACTTGAGGCATTCATAACATTCTTACGTAGGGAGTAACCCTCTTGGTTACGTTTGGAATACCCATCACAGTATATTCCCTAAAATCTCTTCGGAGAAACCTTAACGTTTCACTCCTTCGCGTTACCCAATGCATTGGAGAGCTATAACGGGCTCACCCGCCCTTAGTTTATCACGAAACCACCCGTCTTCATAATAATGCCCAAGAACCATAAAATAATCGTATCACATAAAACATGCATAAAAAAAACATAAAATTTCCACATTTCAATCACGAGATATCAATACAACACATTGATATAAAAACATTATGAAAACCATTTTCAATACCAAAATAACAGAAAAGTAAAACATGGTATTTATTTTTCTTTTAAAAAGAAGGTATGGCTTGTAGAGGAAGTCGAAACTCAAATAACGGTTACGACGGCGGAGAAGTCGTTGTCGCCGCATACGTACGACAAAAACATTCCCTTTTTGTCGTTTAGTAAACGCTTCGTGTAAAAAAAAGATTCCTTTTGAATAAACGTAAAAGTCAAAGGCGTTTATACACCGTATAAAAGAAAGTTGTGTATAAAATAAAATATGCCTCAACGAAAGGAGATTGAGACGAAGTCCCATACCTCGTATCTGACTTGACTCGACCGTTCTTTAATCTCCTGAATAATAAACTTGAGTTAATCTCTACTTGCTTAAGAACCTTTTTCAAGTTCATTATTCCTTTTATACCATGTTATGAACATCATGTAATCAGTTAAGTTAATAATGTTCATTTTGTCGGTATTTGGTTCTTAAGTCAAAAATAGACTTCTTACACTTACATGTTGTTAATTTGGTCAAAGGTTCGTTATATCCAGAATGATATTAATGATTTGGATAACATATATGTCATATATATTCATCATATACATGTATTTATAATATTACATCACATTTAGAGGTAAGAAATGAAATGCACCGTTCATGGAGACGGTAAGCCGTACGTACGCATGAATGCTACTTCCATTGCTATTTCATATTTTCTGGAATGGAATCATAATGATATAAAGGTATATTATAATTCCAGTATAGTATCATATATAATATCATAGTTTCATCGTTTATATGTCCCACATATGGTATTTAACGAATCAAATCACTTTGAGGGGGCGGTAGTCCGCACTTCCTAAAATGAAGATATCGTGTTTACCCATAATGGAAACCATAAAGGTATGCCCAAAATGAAAAAAAACAGAAGCTTAAGGAAAACATAAAAATATTATATATCATATATAAAAATAGTGACATCATAATGGCCACCTTTGAAGATGTTAAATGAGTGTTGAACAATCATCGTTTCGGGAGGCAGAATTTCGCCATCCACGGAAACCGTATGTTCTTTAACCATTTGATGTAGATGTGTGAGAGTGTAGCTGAAATAAATATTATAACAACATCCTAGTATATTGAAGATACTGGTGTTGTTACAAAATAAGTAAATAAAAAGAGTTTAGGGGGTTGGAGAAGCAAAATAAAACAAATGAACATGAGAGAATGAATTACCTTTAAAAGTGTAACTCCTTTTGATTTGAGCCTAAAGGCTTCCTTTGAAAGGATTCTGCCCAAATGGAATCCTCTAGGATGATGAGAGGGATGTGGAGAGAGTAAAGGGTCAGGGTTTGGCCGAGCCAAAGGCTTGAGGTGTGTGTGAAATGAGGTAGAGGTGGGGGCCTTTTATAAGAGGAGAGGAGGGGCACTTTTGGAAAGTAAAGAAACATTACTTTATTTGAAAATGTTTTTCGGTTTTAAAAGGTCCCACATTGATATAATTCGTGTATAAGGTGATAAGGGTTCGAAATCCACTCTTCAAATTGGTTTTGGCCATGTGTAGGTTTTAGAGTTTTCATTATCATTCCATTTTATTTAAATCGTCAAATAATGATGTCATCGCTGCATCATTATTATTTCATAAATAATTTAATTTATTTAACGTCTAAAAATTATAAAAAAACTAATATGATATAGGAAATCTTTTTATCTTTCCAATGACTATTTATAATAAAAATTTGGACTTGTATAACCCCACCTAAAAATTGTTTTCGTAAAACATATTATGTTTGTGTCATTTTCACTTTAACATTAAATAAAAAGTAATTTATGTCATTTCCCAACAAAAGTGGATCCATGGGGTCCCCAAGTTTACCCATGGCATGTCATGGTCGGCCATGACACAACAAATGAGGTTGGGACATTTTTCTAGGTCATTTCATATTATTAAAGCCTTATTTAGACCTTAAACTACCCTAATTACCACTAATCGCGATTAAGAACTTAATAAGTTACTATTCACCAAAAAATTATTTTAATCTCATTGAACCACAATTTACTTCTTAATGACAACCATGTATGTCGGATTTTCAAAATTCAATACACATTAGTGGTAAAATTTCATTTAACTGAAAAATCAGTTTGCTTGATTACCACTTAGTGGTTTCACTATTCATCAAAAATTGAAGTTTTTCAGAAAATTACCAAAAATTCACCCTAAGCTATATTTGATATTCCGAATTCAAAAATGAAGTCCATTTTACAAAATTCAAATCATATAAGTCACATTAATTAATTCAATAATTAATTCCCGCTGCCAGAGCAAATAGCGTGTTTTTACAAAACAATAAGTATCAAAAGATTGACACCAGTTTAAGTCTAATTTCAAAGTGAAATTGATTCCAATGACCACCATTGGATAAAATGGTAAAAATATATTCTAATTTCACTTCAAAAGCAATTCAAAACATAATCTAATCATATAAAAAATTAGATTAAAAAGCAGTTTTGATGTAAAATGCAGTATTTTTCACTATTCATTAAAAATGAACATTGTCAGAAAAATACCAAAAATTCACACAAAGTAAATTTTGATGTCCCAATCATAAAGAATAAGTTTATTTTGACAAACATAGTTTATAAAATTGTCAAAATATAGATTCAAAAATGGTTTGCCATCAAAAGGCACTAAAACAATCTTTTAAGAATATTAGTGTATTCCATGCATAAGATTGTATTTATTTTCATTTTAAGCCTCTATAACACTATCTTAATCATTAATAGACATAGATAAAAATATCTATTATTCATTACTTACTTGGGATGTTACATCCTTCCCCCCTTTAGAAAATTGCGTCCCCACAATTTATTTACTTATCGAATAAATGGGGGTACTTATCCCTCATTGCATTTCTAGATTCCCATGTTGCCTCTTCAATCATGTGGTTTTTCCACAAAACCTTTACCTGATGAATCACCTTATTCCGTAACACTTGCTCCTTGTGGTCAAGAATCTGGACCGGTTGTTCCTCATAAGATAGGTTCTCTTCCAGCTGAACTACCTCTGGACTCAAAACATGAGATGGATCTGGCATATACTTTCTCAACATCGAAACGTGAAAAACATTGTGTACCTGAGATAAACTCGGAGGTAAAGCCACTCGGTATGCAACTGATCCAACTCTCTCTAGAATTTCGTATGGTCCAATGAACCTTGGACTCAACTTTCCTTTATTACCAAATCTCATCACACTTTTCCAAGGAGAAACCTTGAAAAAAACATGATCACCTACCTCGAAAGATAGATCCTTCCTCCGGTTATCCGCATAACTCTTCTTCCTGCTCTGAGCAGTTCTCATGTGTTTCTGAATCAGCTGAACTTTTTCTGCCATCTCTTCTACCAATTCTGGTCCCATCAACTTCCTTTCACCCACTTCATCCCAGAAAGATGGAGTTCGACACCGCTTCCCATATAATGCCTGAAATGGTGCCATCTGTATACTGGAATGAAAACTGTTATTATATAAAAACTAAACCAAAGAAAGATGTTGGTCCCAACTTCCCTGATAATCCATAGAACAAGCTCGTAGCATATCCTCCAATGTCTGAATTGTTCGTTCTGACTGCCCATCTGATTGAGGATGAAAAGCTGTACTAAAATTTAATTCAGTACCCAACGACTTCTGAAGGCCTTTCCAAAAGTTAGAAGTAATCCTGGGATCACGATCCGATACAATGGAGAGAGGAACTCCATGTAACCTGACTATCTCTTTAAGATAAAAACGGGAAAGTTGATCAAGAGAGAAAGCATCTCGTTTAGCAAGGAAATGAGCAGATTTGGTCAAGCGATCAACAATAACCCAGATTGCATTATTACCTCGAGATGTCTTCGGTAATCTAACAACAAAGTCAATGGATATATTCTCCCATTTCCACTCTGGCACTGGTAAAGGCTGAAGCATCCCTTTCGGTAACTGGCGCTCTGCTTTAACCTGTTGACATGTCAAACACTTCACAGTAAAATCAGCAATATCTCTTTTCATTCCATCCCACCAGTAATACTCCTGCAGATCTCTATACATCTTAGTACTGCCCGGATGAACTGAAAACGGAGAACTATGAGCTTCACATAACAACTCTCTCTTCAACTGTGAATCACAAGGCACACACAATCTCTTCCCAAATCTCAAAACGCAATCATTATCAATGTTGAATTCAGGAAACTTACCTTTCTGAACCAGCTCTACCCTTTTCTGCAACTCACTGTCTTGCTTCTGTGCTTGCTTGATTCTATCTGATAGAGATGATCTCACTGATACCTGAAACAAAACAGAAGGACTTCCTGCACCAACAACTTCTATGCCAAAGTTCATCAAATCGTTAACCAAAGGATCACGTTCCAAACGCAACATTGTTAATGAAGCATTACTTTTTCGACTCAAAGCATCAGCCACTTTATTTTCTTTTCCTGGATGGTAATGAATTGTATAATCATAATCTTTGATTAATTCCAGCCATATCCTTTGTCTCATGTTTAACTATTTCTGAGTGAATATATACTTTAAAATTTTGTGATCGGTATATATTTCACACTTTACTCCATACAAATGATGCCTCCAAATTTTTAAAGCAAAAACAACAGCAGCTAGTTCCAAATCATGTGTAGGGTAATTTACCTCATGAGTTTTCAACTGTCGTGAAGCATAAGCAATTACCTGATCATTCTGCATTAGGACGCAACCAAGTCCTTTCAATGAAGCATCACTGTATATAACAAACTCACTATTCCTTGAAGGTAGTGCCAAAACTGGAGCATTCACCAATCTTCTTTTGAATTCCTGAAAACAATCATCACATTCTTTTGTCCAGATAAACTTAACACCCTTCCGAGTTAGCTTAGTCATTGGACTAGATAACTGTGAAAAATTTCTAACAAACCTTCGGTAATAGCCCGCCAAACCAAGGAAGCTAGGAATCTCGATTACATTTGTGGGTCTTGGCCATTCTTCCACAACTTTTGTTTTTGCAGGATCAACAGTTATTCCATCTTTAGAAACAATGTGACCAAGGAAAGAAATTTGTTGCAACCAAAACTCATACTTTCTGAATTTCCCATACAGTTTCTTTTCTTTTAAGGATTGCAAGATAACCCTTAAATGTTTTTCATGCTCCTCTTTACTTTAGAAAACACCAAAATATCATCAATGAAAACCACCACAAAATTATCCAGGAACTCATGAAAAATTCTATTCATTAAGTCCATGAATACAGCACGTGCATTGGTTAGCCCAAAAGGCATTACTACAAATTCATAATGGCCATATCTCGTACGGAACGCGGTCTTTGGAATATCTGCCTCATTGACCTTCAGCTGATGGTACCCCGATCTCAAGTCAATCTTTGAAAAAAACTGAGCTCCCTGGAGCTGATACAACTTCATTTGATAGACCGACATCTGCTGAAGTAGTTGCAAAGGATTTCACCACCCCTTTCTGCTTTTAGTCTAACTGCTTCCCATCACTCAAGCTCCTTGTCGGACACTCGTTTGCTTAGTGACCCATCTCATTGCACTTATAACATTTCACTAACTATAAGTCAAATTTGTTCTTACCTTCACCTTGATCCTTTTCAGTGCAATCACGAGCCTTATGTCCCATCTTACCACATCGGTAGCACTTTCCAGAATTTAGAAGACATTCCCCAGCATGCCTTTTGCCACATTTATCACAAAATGGAAACTTAGTTCTCTTACCATCAGACTTTTTTGAAGAATTCTTACCTTTCTCCTGCCACCTCGGTCTCTTATTCTGCTGGTTTTTATAGAAAACTTGGTCATCGGCGAACTCCATTTCCACCTTCTCAGCACATCGAACAAGCTTTTCATAACTTTTAAACTCACGAGAAGCTAATGCCCTTCGATACTTTGGCTTTAATCCTGAGTAAAAACGATTGATTTTACTATCAAGGTCCCGGATAAAATTTGGAGCATACCTTGCCAATCGAGTGAACCTTTCTTCATAGGCAGCCACTGAGTCTTCCTCTTGCCTCAATTCCAAGAATTGATTTTCCATCCTAAGTCGAACAGCCATAGGAAAATACTTCTCAAGAAACATACATTTGAATTCATCCCAGTCAAGAGCATCAATCTCATCGGCGTCCCTGATATTTTTAACCATAGACCACCACTGATCTGCTTCACCCTCCAAACGGTAAATAGCAAGACTAACCTTTTGATTTTCTGAACACCCCATGACATCAAAAATCTTCTCCAGTGCTTTAATCCACCCTTCAGCTAGCACAGGGTCAGATGATCCTCTGAATGATGGTGGATGTTGCCTCATGAAATGTTCCACCACTGACATGTTCCTCTGCGGTTGATCTGGCTGATCTCATGCATGGATACCACCGCCATTTATCACTTGAGTCAACTGCGCCATTACTGCAACAAACTGTTCAGTTCCAATTCTGACCATTTCTGGATGCTGATTCGGAAGGTTATTTCCTTCTGTATGCCTTCCTAGAACTGCTTCCCTGTTTCCTCTGCGGAAAACCATTCTGAACAAACATGTCTTAGATGAAGCAACATGGTAATCTTTAAATGCAATATCATTTCGAAAAAAAATATATATATATATGTATATTTTTGGATAATCATTTAATAGAATTCTAACTCCTAAAGTTATCTAAACCGACCTCTGATACCAACTATAAGGCCCCAGCCTTAAACCTTACTTAATCTTGAGTTATTACAAGATTACACATTGAGGATCTTTTCGGGTTTAGAGTTTTAGAGAATTAGATCATAAAACTTGCATTACATTCCACATATAAACAAAGTGGTTACATAAAGATAGTATTCTTCATTCCCATCAATGGAAACACATTTAAAATAAAACATAGATTATTTCTTGACACATCCTTGACTCTATCATCTTATCATGTACCTTTCCCTTGACCTGTGAAAAACATTTCAAAAACATGGGATGAGCATAAAAACTCAGTATGGGTTATAAAAAAAACATGGAAAGGAAACATGAGTTCATATATACATAAGAATGAAATCATACTTTACCCATAAAACATAGGCACTTTAACATACCTCATAAAATCATGAATAAATCATAGAAATCATAAGACATAAAGGTAACTTGAGGCATTCATAACATTCTTACGTAGGGAGTAACCCTCTTGGTTACGTTTGGAATACCCATCACAGTATATTCCCTAAAATATCTTCGGAGAAACCTTAACGTTTCAATCCTTCGCGTTACCCAATGCATTGGAGAGCTATAACGGGCTCACCCGCCCTTAGTTTATCACGGAACCACCCTTCTTCATAATAATGCCCAAGAACCATAACATAATCATATCACATAAAACATGCATAAAGGAAACATAAAATTTCCACATTTCAATCACGAGATATCAATACAACACATTGATATAAAAACATTATTAAAACCATTTTCAATACCAAAATAACAGAAAAGTAAAACATGGTATTTATTTTTCTTTTAAAAAGAAGGTATGGCTTGTAGAGGAAGCCGAAACTCAAATAACGGTTATGACGGCAGAGAAGTCGTTGTCGCCGCATACGTACGACAAAAACATTCCCTTTTTGTCGTTTAGTAAACGCTTCGTGTAAAAAAAAGATTCCTTTTGAATAAACGTAAAAGTCAAAGGGGTTTATACACCGTATAAAAGAAAGTTGTGTATAAAATAAAATATGCCTCAACAAAAGGAGATTGAGACGAAGTCTCATACCTCGTATCCGACTTGACTCGACCGTTCTTTAATCTCCTGAATAATAAACTTGAGATAATCTCTACTTGCTTAAGAACCTTTTTCAATTTCATTATTCCTTTTATACCATGTTATGAACATCATGTAATCAGTTAAGTTAATAATGTTCATTTTGTCGGTATTTGGTTCTTAAGTCAAAAATAGACTTCTTACACTTACATGTTGTTAATTTGGTCAAAGGTTCGTTATATCCAGAATGATATTAATGATTTGGATAACATATATTCCATATATATTCATCATATACATGTATTTATAATATTACATCACATTTAGAGGTAAGAAATGAAATGCACCGTTCATGGAGACGGTAAGCCGTACGTACGCATGAACGCTACTTCCATTTCTATTTCATATTTTCTGGAATGGAATCATAATTATATAAAGGTATATTATAATTCCAGTATAATATCATATATAATATCATAGTTCCATCCTTTATATGTCCCACATATGGTATTTAACGAATCAAATCACTTTGAGGGGGCGGTAGTCCGCACTTCCTAAAATGAAGATATCGTGTTTACCCATAATGGAAACCATAAAGGTATGCCCAAAATGAAAAAAAACAGCAGATTAAGGAAAACATAAACATATTATATATCATATATAAAAATAGTGACCTCATAATGGCCACCTTTGAAGGTGTTAAATGAGTGTTGAACAATCATCATTTCGGGAGGCAGAATTTCGCCATCCACGGAAACCGTATGTTCTTTAACCATTTGATGTAGTTGTGTGAGAGTGTAGCTCAAATAAATCTTTTAACAACATCCTAGTATAATTAAGATACTGGTGTTGTTACAAAAGAAGTAAATAAAAAGAGTTTAGGGGGTTGGAGAAGCAAAATAATACAAATGAACATGAGAGAATGAATTACCTTTAAAAGTGTAACTCCTTTCGATTTGAGCCTAAAGGCTTCCTTTGAAAGGATTCTGCCCAAAGGGAATCCTCTAGGATGAGTAGAGGTATGTTTAGAGAGTAAATTGGCAGGGTTTGGCCGAGCCAAAGGCTTGAGGTGTGTGTGAAATGAGGTAGAGGTGGGGGCCTTTTATAAGAGGAGAAGAGGGGCACTTTTGGAAAGTAAAGAAACATTACTTTATATGAAAATGTGTTTCGGTTTTAAAAGGTCCCAAATTGATATAATTCGTGGATAAGGTGATAAGGGTTCGAAATACACTCTTACAATTGGTTTTGGCCATGTGTAGGTTTTAGATTTTTCATTATCATTCCATTTTATTTAAATCGTCAAATAATGATGTCATCGCTGCATCATTATTATGTAATAAATAATTTAATTTATTTAATGTCTAAAAATTATAAAATAAATACTATGATATAGGAAATCTTTTTAGCTTTCCAATGAATATTTATAATCAAAATTTGGACTTGTATAACCCCACTTAAAAATTGTTTTTGTAAAACATATTATGTTTGTGTCATTTTCACTTTAACATTAAATAAAAAGTAATTTATGTCATTTCCCAACAAAAGTGGATCCATGGGGTCCCCAAGTTGACCCATGGAATTTCATGGTCGGCCATGACACAACCAATGAGGTTGGGACATTTTTCTAGGTCATTTCATATTATTAAAGCGTTATTTAGACCTTAAACTACCCTAATTACCACTAATCGCGATTAAGAACTTAATAAGTTACTATTCACCAAAAAATTATTTTAATATCATTGAACCACATTTTAATTCTTAATGACAACCATGTATGTCGGATTTTCAAAATTCAATACACATTAGTGGTAAACTATCATTTAACTGAAAAATCAGTTTGCTTGATTACCACTTAGTGGTTTCACTATTCATCAAAATTGAAGTTTTTCAGAAAATTACCAAAAATTCACCCTAAGCTATATTTGATATTCCGAATTCAAAAATTAAGTCCATTTTACAAAATTCAAATCATATAAGTCACATTAATTAATTCAATAATTAATTCCCGCTGCCAGAGAAAATAGCGTGTTTTTACAAAACAATAAGTATCAAAAGATTGACACCAGTTTAAGTCTAATTTCAAAGTGAAATTGATTCCAATGACCACCATTGGATAAAATGGTAAAAATATATTCTAATTTCACTTCAAAAGCAATTCAAAACATAATCTAATCATATAAATAAATTAGATTAAAAAGCAGTTTTGATGTAAAATGCAGTATTTTTCACTATTCATTAAAAAATGAACATTGTCAGAAAAATACCAAAAATTCACACAAAGTAAATTTTGATGTCCCAATCATAAAGAATAAGTTTATTTTGACAAACATAGTTTATAAAATTGTCAAAATATAGATTCAAAAATGGTTTTCCATCAAAAGGCACTAAAACAGTCTTTTAAGAATATTAGTGTATTCCATGCGTAAGATTGTATTTATTTTCATTTTAAGCCTCTATAACACTATCTTAATCATTAATAGACATAGATAAAAATATCTATTATTCATTACTTACATGGGATGTTACAGTTTGTGGTGCTAATTATTTCATCATATAGAGTCTGAAACCAATATTTATAAATTAATAAATAATCCCCCCATATTTCTCTATAAATACCCACCGACCTCCCACTCATCTTCACTAAAAACCCATTGATGATGAATTTAATATCCATATTCTAATCTAAATCCCTCCCAAAGTGTTCCCATGCTCTTAAGAATCTCCTCCCATGATTTTCAAATCTCTTTCTCAAGGTAAGATATTTTATCCTCCTCCATTTCATTTAAGCACTTTCTTTGTATTATTCTCTTTGATTTTGAATTTTCATGTCGTAATGTGTTTTTACAAATCCCTATTATTGTACTTAAGATTTAAAAGTAATTATAGAACACATTTAACTATCATTAATCCCTTCCATGAATATTTATGCACACCCATTATGCTATCAAAAATATTCTTTGATTTTTCTATGACCAACATTTATGTAGTGAATACCCATCCCCATTTCCACTCCTGGGTATTCACCTAGACATACATATTTTTCATTGATTGGAGACTTACATGTAATTAACCTGACCCTAGTAACAAATATATATTGGTTAATTTATTACATTGGTACTATATACAAGAGATCACATCCCAAATGTCCCTATAATTTTGTGTTCTGGGAAAACTTGATACTTATTTGAATCTAACATTTTACTTGGAAACATAAAATCCAAAAAAGTATTTTCTTTGAGAACAAAATTTTTATTCTTGTTTATGATTACATAGTAATAATAATACACTTACTGACATCCTAGGGAAAATAAACATAATAAATATTTGATCTCCGATGCTAATTAAAGGTATGAATACTACCAAAGCTAATAAGGATTGAATAATATGAAATAAATAAATGATAACTAAATAATTATATATAAATATACACATGATATTGAAATATATAAATGGATTCCATAACAATTTATATAATAACATGGTCATCAATAGCTAATTTTATAATTATGGAATGCATAACACCAGACATCATAGATATACCGTTGAGGCATAATGCTATGAAATATATATATATGGGAAAGGAATTATCTAAATAACCAACTTGTTTGTCTCATGATACCTAACAATGAATCAAAATTATATTACATTATAGTCCCCATAATTTACTCAATTCCAATGCACTCATAATATAATTAAACAATACAATATAATTAGCATGTCATAGTAATCAAAAACTATCTGAATTGCAAGAACTAACATACAGAATGCCAACATTTTTCTCAGTAAAATTGTTTATAAACTATCCTAATAAATATATTGGATGGTATCATTAGATTATATAATCATAATATTATTCAATAAAGTATGTTTTAAAATTGAAAATACCTTAAAGAGATCATAGGAACATTTCTTAAGGAAAATAACCCTTTCACTTTTAAATCACTTATTTAAAATATAAAAATTTCCAAAATATTAAAGGAAAATTTTTACTTGAAAATTAACTTGGAAACATATAATGGAATTTTAAAATTATTTATTTTTCATGATGGTATGAAATTTCCATCATTTATTGTACGTTAAAACAAATTTTATTTTCACATTTTTAGTAAAAATTCAAAGGTACTTTATTTGGAAAATGAAAAGATGATTCATTTTAGAACATTTTGTTAAAATTGAAACATAGTTTGAAATGTTATTAATAAATAATTTTATAATATTTAAGAAATATTTAAATTTGTAGATGAAAATATGTACATGGAAGAAAAATATTGCCGAATAAGTAGAAAAGTAATGTCGGTCTTACTTAAAAACATTATTTCGGTATATTGAGTACTTAAAGAGTGTAAAATGAACGATTTTTTTAATTTCTAGAAATAAAAATAGTATAAGATGATATATTGGGTTTAATATAGAAAGTTAAAATACTTTTCTTGTAGTAGAGTTAAACCTAAACAATCTTGAATAATTATGAGATTGTGAAATTAATACATACCTCATGTCTGAATTCCTTTGTATGTGTTCGAATCTCATGTATAATAAATATAGATTTTTTTATAAATATATTATAGTATTGAAATAATATATATCATAACATATATTATTTATATATGATCTTTTATGACTTTTTTATAAATTATTATTTATTAAAATCACTGTTTCATGTGATAACTTATTTGTTTTGCTAGAATGTTTCAGTTCAGTAGTTTTAGTCCTTTAACTTTGATCATTGTTCATAATCTAAAAAATATTAATCATTATGTAAATATAATATATATTAAATATATATTTATAATCATCCAAAAAAAGTAGAGATATAAAAATTAATTACACCATTCTTGGAGATTGTAGGACGTATGTACACATGAACATTTTTTTTCACTTTTCGACAGATGAAAAAAATAAATATAAAAAATAATTCCATTTTACAGAATAATTATTAAATCATATATATCATATATATTTATTAAATTTATTCTTATTACAATACATATAAAATTAAAATGAAAAAAATCCTATCATTTTGTAGAGGTGGTAGTCTACACATACACACGAGCGACATTATCATTTTTCATTTGATAGAAAGAAGGGTGGATAATGATGGTTTCATAATATTAAGAAAATATCATTATATTTAGGATATATAAGTTATTACTTTATGATTAATAACATATATATAGTGTTGTTGAAAGAATAAGTAAAAAATAAATGGATCAGTTAAGGCGATTATCTTTTCTTTGAAATAATTCTTTTACATCTCCTCCTAAGGACCCTAACGATGATATTTTAAGAATACTAGAACCTATCTAATGTGGATAAGTATGTTTTCAGGTAATTTTAAGGGTTTTTTTCAATATATCTTGATAAATTTTGTGTGAATAAAATATTGAAGGGTTTCTATTTTACAAAAAAGTGAAATGACACACTTGGAATTGCAAAAGAGGATAAAATATAAATATTCCATTCTCAAGAAAAATTCTTAAAAATTGAAATATATTCGATGAAAAATACTAAATTTTGAAAATATAATTATAAAAATTAATTTAGATAGGTTTTGTTTCATTTTCAACATCATCTTTCAGTCTAACTCCTTGGTTAACAAACTTTAATCTTAAATGCGGTAGTGAATTTTAATATTAAAGTTTTAAAATTTTATTTATAAGGTAAAAATTGGATCATAAATGAAAAAGGGATCGAATGTTTGACCAATTATTTTCCAACATGTCCTCTTTCAATATTTTTATATTTTTAAATAATTTAATAAAATATTTTTATCATAAACTACTATTAATTTTATTTTTTGAACCACTCACATAATTTTTATTTTAAAAATAAAATGATCGAAATATAAATATAATATAAACCATTATAAAATATAAAATATGTTATTTTTATCTACAAAATTTATTGATCACAAAATATCACCAAAATTTTAAAACCTTTGATATTTTGATAATTATTTATTATATATTTCTCATAAATGAATAAATATCATATTGATGATTCATAAGTATTTAAGGTAATTATTTAATCACTAAAAATTATAAATAAATTACATAATAATAAAAACTAATTTATATTCCAAATAAAAATTTATAATTTAAATTATCATCTTTTTATACTTATGTTTAAATTTTAGTTATGTTATATTCATGAGAGTGACATTTTGTATTTATTCTTTCCTTAAATGAATGTAAATGTCATAATCAAATGAAAATGGAACAAAGTGACCATATATACTATATTTGGATGTAAATGGATATCATAAATCCATAAAATAATATATTGTCATTATTTGGGTTTATTTTGATACCTTATCTCCCAACATTTACCCTATTTACCCATTTTATCCTTATCATGGCGATACAGTTTACCAAGGTTATTGTTGATAATGAAAAAAAATAAAAGGGTACTATTTACCAAATTTTAACTTCCTAGTTCCTAATATGTTATCAATTTTCCAAGATTAAATATCTTGAAGTGAAAAAAATCAATTTTAATATAAATTCATAATACACAATGAAAAATACTTTTTAGAAAAAATTCATTTTTGAGCATAAAAATGAATTTATTATTATCTAATGCCTAGAAAAAATCAAAATGAATGTTAAATTTTTTAATTTGATATAATATATATATATTTCATTAAACATATTCCCCAATATTAGTTAACTTATTTTTTATGATAAAAAAAATTTCATGAATAAAAAAAATTTCTTAGAAAAAAATATTTTACATTCAAAAGTTTTTTATTTTCATTTAAAATTAATTGATAACCAATGAACACACATTATACATGTGTAAAACATAAAATTTTCAAAATACTATTATTCATATTCATACCCACTAATCTAATGTCTACATGATAATTGAAATAAAAAATAAAAATAATACATTTCAGTTTTTTTAAACATAGTGTTGTGTGTAAAGTATATAATCAAATAAATAAAATATATTTATTTAAATCTATCTCATAAAATCAATGGGTGTTACATTATACCCCCTTAAATGAACTTGTCCCCCAAAATTCCATCAATATGATTCAAACAAATGAGGACACCTCTACCTCATCACATCCTCAAGTTCCCATGAAGCGTTCTCAAATTTGGAGTCTCACTATAAAATAATGACCTGGTGAGTGGTCTAATTTTTTGAAATTTCTCTATATGATCTAGAATCTCCCCTGGTTGTTTCCCTTAAGTGTTATATTTATTTAGTGGTATGACCTATGAGTTAATTATGTTATAAGGATAAGTTATTAATTCCTTAATAGAGATACATGGAACACCTCGTGAACTTGTGATAGATTTAGTAGAAGCACCAAACAATAAGCTGCCAATATGACCAAGAATAAAGGGTCCAATATTCACAGAGATTAACTATCAATTATTTCAAAATTTCATTACCATAGTCCATGTATAAATTCATATAAATACATTGTCACCAACTTCAAAATCAAGATCTGATCAATGATTTCTGTTCTATATTTTATTTCGAATCTAAAATTCCATTACATATTGTTGAATGGATCTAATATTCTCTACCATTTCCTCATCTAGATCGGGCCTTGATAAAAAATTTCTCTAAATTCATTCTATCACATTGGAGTTCTACACTTCATTCCATATAGGGATTCATAATGATCCATCTGAATACTCGAGTGATAAATATTATTGTATGAAAATTCCACCAAAGGAAGGTGTTGATAACAACCACCTTTGAATAACATATTGAAAATATCAACATTTCTTCTAGAGTTAGAGAGGTATTATTATATTTCTATCTTTCTAAGGATGATAAGTAGTGTTGAAACTCAACTCTATATCCAAAGCTTATAGAATACTTTGATAGAACTTCGATGTAAACCTTAGACTCAGATGAGATTCAATAAAATTTGATACTCTATGAAACATTAACAATTCCTTAATATATATTTATTAAATCCACTTAAGAGAGAAATCGTATATGGTATTATTGATGTGTTCTGACTTCGTTAGGTGAACGACTTCAACGCAAATAACACTATTTCCTTTTTTTGGGGAGTTCGAGGAAAAAATACAAGGTGACATTTTCCTATATACATTAGGGTATGGGTAATGGTTATAACATCCCCTCATAATTTAGTCTCACAACCTTATCTTAATGATATTATAGGTATCAAGATACATACTCTACAATACTACTTATCAGATTATCCCACCAAGGATACTCATTCAGATCTCTATACATCTTCATACTTCTAGGATCAATAGGGAATGATGAAATATGAGATTCATATATTTCTACATGTTTTTTATTTATGGGATATATAATCTGTTTTCGACCGTTATCAGTCTATAATGACAATGGTTGAACTCATAAATATTCCTCACCATCTTACGTAATTAAACATCTTCCTTATATGACATTTTAATCCTCTCATGGATGTATGGTTGAACAATTATTTGAGAAAGATAGTATCATTACCCTATCCTAATTATTTCAAGATCCATATTCTGTAGATATGTAAATATCAAATCTCTTTTAATACTCACCACCTAAGAACTTGTATGGTGTTTCTGACCTAGAGAATCATCCAACTTGTTTTCCTTACCAGGTTAGTATTTTATTGAGAAATCATAATAATTTATAAAATCCAACCATATTCTTCAAAACATATTGAACCCCTTTTGTGTAAATATACATCAAGATTTTATGATCAATATAGATATCAAACTGTTCACCATACAGATAATACCTCCATATATTTAATGAAAAACATTCCATTTCTAACTCCAAATCATGAGTCGGGTAAAATTGATCATAAATTGTTAATTGGTGAGAGAAATATTCTATCACCATGCAATTCTTCATGAGGAAACATCCTAGTATTTTCTTTGATGAATCACTATTGATCATAAACCCTTCATCATTTTAGGGTAGCATAAGCACATGCGCACTAGCCAAACTTCTCTTCAACTCTTTGAAAATCACTTCACATTCATTTATCTTTGAGAACATAACCCCCTTATGAGTAAAATTGTTGAGTGGCTTAGATTTTCAAGATAAATATCTCAAAAAGCATTTATAGTATCCCTCTAACCCAATAAAATAGTGAATTTCAGTTATGGTGGTTGTTCTTGGCCATTGATCTGTATCTTACATCTTTGAAGGATCCACCGATATACCCTAACTTGATATGATATAAAAAAATAGAAAAACTTTATGAAGAATAAATTTAGACACAGTAAATTTAGCATAAATATTAACCTTTACAAGGGTATTCAACACAATTCTCAAATGTTCTTCGTGGTCTAACTTTCTATTTTAACATATAAAAATATCATCTATAATTATTACCAAAATCAAATCATGTTAATCTCGAAAGACTCTATTCATTAAATACAAGAACATATAAAGAGAATTGGTAAGTCTAAAGGGAATTAATATAAATTCATAATGACCTTACAATATACAAAATTATAACACGGGTATATCCTCTTTCTTGATACTTAGTTGATGATATCTAGATTGAAGATTAATCTGAGAAGAATATAGAGCTACTTGTAATTGATCAAATAGACCATTGATACAAGGTAAAAGATTATTATTCTTAATAGTGATCTTGTTGAGTTCCTATTAATCAATGAAAATACACATTGAACCATATTTATTCTTAACAAAAAGAATGGGTGCACCCAATAGAGATGCACTGCACTGAATAAATCCCTTATTAATATTCTCCTAGAGTTTCTTCTTCAATTCCTTTATCTCGATTTGAGATATTCTGTATAGATTCTATTAAATATGTGTAACACCAGGTATGAGTTCTATTGAAAACATAACATTATGATTCTATGAGAGACTAGGAAAGTCCTTAAGAAAGACATCAGCATATTCTAGAAAAATAAGATTATTTTCAATGTTATGTTTTTAACCCATCTACTTGAGAAAAATGTACCTCAAGAAGAGGTGGAAAACCCCATATGATGGAAGTAATTTCCACTACATGTTTAGGTTCATCATCACACCAATTAATGATTAAAGTTTAATTGGTCAGTATGGCCTTAAGGCCTTCATTTTTATTATTATTTTGATAATCCACCTTTCAAAAGGTGAGGTAAAACCCTTACAAGGCCTGAAGGCTTAGATACAATTACATGACCCGTAGGTATTAGAGGGTATAACCCAGACAAGACAACTTGGAACTGCTCCTCCCCATCATATGTCATGATATAAACACTCCACCATCACACATATGGTCAACTAGCTATCCTATGGAAAGATGCACAAGCTCAGTACTGAGGGAAAAACCAAACCCTCTCATTCTTCCAATTCCGATTAGCTCTGCTCCAGTGAATGCACCTGCCCAGAATCTTCCTCTGAAGCCTTGTCCCTTGTAGTCTGACTAGTAAATCCTCATTTCATGTGGCCCTAAGGTGTTGGGGTGGCCCAAAGGCCTTAAGGATGCCCGATGTACTTCATAATCAACCGGCCCGAAGGCCTTGAAATGGGATCTATATTGTGAGATATAATCCATAACAAAAATTACATCAAATTAAACTAAAGGAATAATAACAAGACTCATTGGAAGAACATTCCCATAAAATTATATTATACCTGAGCTATGGAATTGATATATGATCATCCCACCAATATGATTTTTACTACCATGTGAATATCTATTCATTGAGGTGGTGATGTGATCCCCTTATAAAATTCTTCAATTATAAAAGAGTGGGTAGAACAAGAATCAAATATAACATTATAAATCTTGGAGTGGATGATGAGTATACCTTTCACCACATCACCAATAACTTCCACTTAATCTATATTAATTACATTATCTTGCCTTTCTAACATTGAATTATTTTATGGTAAGTTACCTTGAAATTTAGATCATAAGTTAGAATAGTGACCCATATCTTTACATTTAATGAACCTTACTTTGATGGGTTCTCCCATACCCATGCATTCATGAAGAATATGTCCTTATTTTCCACACTTGAAAAAAAACTCATTTTCCTTTTAAGGATATACCAATGTGTTTCCTTCCACAAGTACCACATGTTAAAGAATTCTCTTTTTTCTTCTTCCCATAATAAATTTTTTTACATTAATGTCCTCTTCTTATATTATATTACTTTGAATCCATAAGACTTGGAGAATTATTTTTTTTCTAGATAGAACATGATACTATATCCTCATATGATGAGAATGTTTAGGAGACTAGTACCCTTCAAAGGATTATCATAATCCCATTAAATAAAATTTCAATATTTCTATCTGGACTACATAAATAGTATAAGCATGCTTTTCTAACCTAGTTAAGTATGTTTCATACTTAGAAATATTTTCCTCTTCCTTTTACCTAAGTCTCATGAATTTTCTCTCTATATCTTTTCATTGGTTATGAAGAAAATACTTCTCAAATAACATTACCTTAAAATCCTTATAATCCATATTTTATATTTCCTTCTCATCCATAGTGTTTTAAATAAATTACCACCATTTATCTGTATCCTCTATGAGATTATAAACTTCCATGACAACATTATTCATTTCATTACTTATGAAATTGATAAATATCAATTTTATGGAACTTATGCATTTCTCAAATAAAATTAGATTTGTTGATCCATTAAATGATGGAGTTTATGGTCACATGAAATGATCTAAAACAATTACACCACATTTCAGATCAGTATGCCGCTCCATTAGGGTGTGGTTATTGGCCATAACCTAAAGTAGCTACTTTAATATAATTATAATTTATTCAATTCCAGCTCTAGCTCTATCTCCAATTTTATTATATTACCAATGAGGGAAATCTCTACATAGATTTCAAGTATTGATATGGTTTATATTCGTTAATCTAGGCACCATTTCTAAACAATAGAATAGACTAGATTAGATTATTGAATTATGAATCATAGTGTAAAATTTTTAATCTAGTTAAACACTTAACATAAATTGAAAATTTATTGATAACTACTATAAAAATCATAAACTTGGTTTCTTTGGGAGTAATATCAAATCGTAAATATATTTTATATATTTCATAATGTTTTATAAATAAAATGTTATTTAACCCAGCAATATCATTTGAGAGTTGTAGACTAGCTATGCAGTAAGGGAACACTCATCATACACGATAATGTGGTTTGAGAAATACTTGACTAACCTATTTCAAGGGTCATTACCTTCAGATGAAACTATGAAAAAACTACATCCACTTGTAGTATATAGACATGGATGTATTACTAGGAAAACCATGTCATTTATACTTTAACAAAACATTAGGATATTATATTATACATAAAATTATCCTCAAAGTGAGTCAAAGGGTTATGTTCCCAAATCTATGATTTCTTAAACCTAGTTCCCTTGTTTTCAATTAAACTTTTTCTCATACCAACTATAAAGGCACCAAACCCAATAGCATAGTACCAGTGGTTAATGTATTACATTGGTGCTAGATACAAGTGACCACATCCTAAAGGATAGAATACTTTTGTAGTATTGGAAAACAAGATACATACTTGAATCTCATATTGTATTAAAAACATTAAAATATATATAGTATTTTAAATGAGAACACTATTATTACCTCTTTTATATCCATTCATATCAATCATAATAAACTTATTAGAACCCTAGGGAATGGAAACATGAGAAAAGAGTGAGCTCACAGGCCCAGTAAGGGTATGTGTACAATGGAAGCTAATAAGGAATGAATAATATGGTAGGGATAAATGATGGTCAAATAATACAATATAAATAATCACATGAGCTTGAAACTTATCCATAGATATCATAACTATTTAAATAATCACATGGAAATCAAAAAAAAAGATTTAAAAATTATAAAATGCATAATTCCAGACATCATAAACATACCGTTGAGGCATCATTCCATGAAATCTATATAAATTGGTAAGGTCGTGGCCAAATACCCAACCTATTTTGTCTCATGAGACCCACTGATTCATTGAGGGAATATGTAATTATAGTCCCCACTCATCACATAATAATTCCAATGAATTCATAGTATGAATAAATAATAATACTAAACTATCATTTCTTAAAAATAAACAACTATCCATATTGGACGAACTAGCATAAAAATTGTCAATACTTTCGCCAATCAATCTAATCATAAACCATCCAGAGAAACTAAGGAAAAAAATATTTTTTTAGGTTAGTTTTTTTATATTTTTAATGTATGTTATTATAAACAATATTAATATTTGTATCTTAAATGATTTTTTACGTCAGTTATTCTATAATCAATGTAAAAAATGACATTTTACATCCTTTTTTGTATAATCACTATAAAAACTAACATTAAATATCAGTTATAAAAAAATAACTTTTAACATGACTTTTTTTAAGTTAGATATATAATAACCAATGTAAAAAATATCTATTTTTTTTAAATTTTCAAAGGTAATTACACCATCTGATGAAAATACAAGACTGATAAAAGAAAAAAATAACATAAATGAGATGAATCCTAGAAAAACAAGAATAAATATTTGATTTAATATTCAATATTATTATATTTTTTGTTGATATAATTTTTTTCAGGAATGATATCATGAGGAAATCGAAGCTTTGATTTAGAAGGAATTTTAGACTCTGATGGAACCTTCATAGTCATTACATGATCCAAATAAGGATTGTTAAATATAGAAAAAGGAATAATTAAACTATGTATTAATTATGTAAACTAATCAAAAACAATTTAAATCAAGGAAAAATAATTTTAAATACCATAATAAGATTACTGAAGGATTAATCAGTGTAATGATAATGACGATCTAAAGTGTTGAATCAGTGTAATGATGATGATGATCAAAAGAGATGATCAAGAAATGAATATGTGTGGATCATAAAAACATATAATATGACACATGAAAAGTGAACGAATATATAATAAATTTTATCTAGAAATTGAAAATGTCAAAGTCGTGCATAAAAAAATGGAACTTCACATTGGTTCATTCTGAAATATTGAATTTCAAGTTAGATATATTTTAACCAACATGAAAACTGAGTTTTTAACATTAGGTTTAAATAAATGACATTAAAATTCTCTTTTTCACATAATTTCTTAAAATAATTAACATCAAAAATTCTTTTTTTTTGTTGTTTGTTTTGAATCTATGTTAAAAATTCAATTTTCATGTTTTTAATATTACTTATATATACAACTGTTGTTAATAACGTTTTAACATTTGTTTTAAATTACCAAAGTAAAATTGCCTTTGTAAATCTATTTTTATACTAAAAAGATATGGTGGATGTTTTAATTTTTATATATCCTCATTATATGATTCAAAAAATGGATTTTGACATAGATAAAAATACTTTAAAAAGATCATTGGAAATTTTTTTAAGGAAAATAAATTCTTAAATTAGAAATCAATTAGTTAAAATATAAAAATTTCCTAAATAATAAATAAAAAATTTTCTTTGAAAATTACCCTATAAACATTTATAGTAGTATTTAAAGCATTAAGTGTTCATGACATTAGAAAATTCTATTCATGTTGTGTACGTTAGAACAAATATTCGTTTCACGTTTTTGTTAAATGTCAAGAGTGTAATTTAGAAAACGATAAGAATATTAATTTTAAATAATTTCTAAAAAAATCAAAAATTATTATAAATTTAATTAATAAATAATTTGATAATAGAAAAAAAATTATTGACAACATTTTAGGAAAAATATGTACATGTAAGAAAAAGTATCCCAACTGAGTAGAAAAATAAAGTTAGGCTTACTTAAATACTTTAATTTGGTATCTTGGGTAAAAAAAGAGAAGAAAACGAACAGAAAACAATTAATTTCTATAAATAACCATAATAAAATAAAATATATTGGGTTTATGATAGATTTATCAAATAATTTCCATAGTGTATACTTAAATATAAACAATCCTGAATAATGATGAGATTAAAAAATAAACCCTTACCTCAGGGTCGAAATCCTTCACATGTATTAAA
Source organism: Viscum album (assembly GCA_963277665.1). Classification (NCBI taxonomy): domain Eukaryota; kingdom Viridiplantae; phylum Streptophyta; class Magnoliopsida; order Santalales; family Viscaceae; genus Viscum; species Viscum album. Next base: position 1,524,384,565 of record OY728137.1, read on the forward strand.
AACTCCTATATAATAAATATATATTTATTATATATTTATTCATGAAATTTATTCATATATATCATTCAATATTTTATTTACCTTTAACATTCTATCACTTTTTAAAAAAATTCATTATTAAAATCATTGTTCTTGGTGATAGCAGCTTCATTTTTCATGTATATTTTGGTTTGGTAGTTTCTATCCCTATACAATGATCATTGTTCCATAATATATGAAATTTTAATCATGATATAAATATAATATATATTTAATATACATATATTTAAATTTATATATAAAAATTATAGATAGAAATATGAAATACACCATTTATGGAGATGTAAGCTATATGTTCGCATGAACACGATTTTCAATTTTCAACAGAAATAACAAAAAAGGAAAATAATAATTAAAATTTATGGAATAATTATTATATAATATATAAAATATATATTTGTTAAATCTTATCTTATTACCATCCATGTAAATGGTATATGAAAGATGAATCACATCAATTCATGGACGTGGTAGTCCATATGTACGCATGAGCAACATTATCATCTTTAATTTGATTTAAAAGAGGGTGGATAATGGTGGTTTCACAAGTATAAAAAAATTAGTTTATTGTGTATAATTAATTTATTAATTTATAATAAATACCATATATTTATAAGTGGTAAAATAATAAGTAAAAAAGAAAGTTATTGGCTAAGGCCATTACCTTTTCATTTAAGGAAATCCATTAGATATCATCTAAAGGACAATAGGTTTGGTATTTTGGGAATAAAATTACCTCTATAAAGTGGATTATAATGTTGAAGAGGGATTTAGGTTGGTTTTGGTTGATCTATATTTCCCAATGTGGTGTGATGAAAAGTGGGGATGAATGCCCTTTTATATGGAAGGGAAAGGATATACTTGGCGTTATTAGAAAGTTTAAAATATAACTAAATCATTCTCAATAAAAATGATTCAAAATGGATATATATTTAAATAAAAATAGTCTATGTTCAGAATATCATCATTCAATAAATTATTAATAGGTTTTGGTTCCATTTTAAACCATATCTTTTGGTTTAACCCCTTGGTTAACCAATTTTAATCTTATCTCTGGTAACAAATTTTTAATATTAAAGGGTTATAATTTAACATATAATGTAAAAATTTGATCATAAATGAAAAGGGGATAATATATTTGAAAATTTATTATCCTACTTTTCCTCTTTAAATATTTTTATGATTTTTAAATAATTTAATAAAATATTTGTACCATAAAATACTATTGATGTCATTCAAAGAACAATTCACATAATTTGACTTTGAAAACAACATGAAAAATATTAAAATCTAAAACATTAACAAATTTATAATATATTTTTTTTCTAATTTTTTTGGATCATAATAATTCACCAAAATTGTTTTACTTTTAATTTTTTTATTTTTCTATTAATTGAATAAATACTATATCGGCATTGCATACACATTTAAGTTAGTTATTTAATTACTAAAAATTATAAAACAATTAACATGATAAAAAATCAGTTTGTTTTCCAAATATTCATTTGTATCCTATTTTATCCATTTTCCATCATAATGTAAATTTTCCAGGGATTTTAAATTCAAGAGAGTGAAATTTTGTATTTATTCTTTCCATATATTAATATAATGGTCAAAATAAAATAAAATAGAGTCATGTGGCCATATATTCAAGAAATGGATGTAAATGACTAAACTAAACCAATAAAATAGGATAAACTAATGTTTTGGGTTTATTTTGAGACCTTATTTCATGGTTTTCACCTTATTTTACACATATTACCTGTATTAAGGTGACAAATGTTTACCAAAGTTACAATTCACAGTGAAAAAAATAAAAGGGTCTTATTTACCAAGTATAAACCTTGTGATTCCAAATATAGTATCCATTTTTCAATATTAAATCTCTTGAAGTAGAATAAATAAATTTTAATATTAATTTCTAAAACACAATAAAAAATATTTAAAAAAATGCATTGTAAAGAATAAAATGGATTTATTCTTATCTCATGAAAATTAAAAACAATATATGAATGCTTAATTTTTTTGTTGAATATATAATATATCAATTTCATTAAAATCATTCATGAAAAGTTATTAATTGATTTATTAAGGAAAAAACACCTTATGTGTATAGAAATAGTTTTTCCAAAAACATCACTTTTACTTTAAAATGATTTTTATATTTTTATAATCAATTGATAACTAATGAAATAAAATTATACTTCCTTAAATAATAATTATTTCATAATTTAGTTAATTATATTCATACATTCTAATCCAACAACTAGGATATGACTATCACATTAATAATAATAGTATAATGTAGTTTGTTTAAACTCAGTGTTCCATATAAAGTAAGTTATGAAAAAAAATTATTTATAAAGTAATATGTAATATTATATAAGGGTGTTACATTCCATGTATTTACCCCACACTCCATAATCTTAACATTAAAATTTATTAAATTTGTTCTTTTGTTGTATGCTTAATGTGACACCCTAATTTAGTTACAATATTTGAATGTGATGGGTTGGCCCATAATTATATAGCCCTACAATGAATGGAAGAATTCAATTATCTTAGGAGAATCCAAGTATGGTGGATGTGAGGAAATCCCAAGAATACTATTTTATGATGTATTGATGGCTTTCGTTGACCTATGCTTATGATTTCATGCTTTATGTTGTTTCCTCATTCTTATGATGCCTCGATATTATCATCTTATATCATGTTTTAAAGTTCATGTTAATGATTTACACCCCTTTTATATCACCTAGATATGCCTCTCGACTAACATGTATTATGTTCATCATTATATACATTGATTATTTTATATTGGGATTTATATCCCATCCCTTTTTTATGTACGTCTCTAGGTTACTATGTGTAATTTTAGAAGATCAATTGAATTTAACGGTATGTTATGATATTTTTTAATAATTTTATTGTGTCTATACTTCATGTTATGGTGTCGTAAAGACCCGTAAAATTCAGGGGAAATTTTTTGTTAATTTTTTTTGGAATTTTACAAGAACGCGGTTTCAGAAGGAACTAGATTTCGAGGCCCGGTGTTCCCGGAATTTCTATCTGAATTTTAGCTCGGGTACGTTCAGTGAACGAACGAGCGGGAATTTCTAACTTTTGAACCGGTGCCCGGAATCGAATTCTGAGGGCACCGATGGAACCACAACACCGGTAATTACTTAGGAACTCCTGTTTCGGAGTTGCGTTTACATGAGGGGAGTTATTAATTTTTGTGGTAGTTGAAAATAAAAATTTAACAATTTTTATTTTTCCCACTTGGTAGTTTTATCCTAAGTAAGGATAAGGTAGGGTGGGACCCACACGAGCCCAACCCCTCACTTTCCTAACCCCTATAAACCCCCCCATTTAAGTTTTTCTAACTTATCTCCTCATTAATTTTATAACATCTTATGTTAATAAATTAAGTGAGTTAAATGTGGGTTTTGAATTTTCAAACTCTTGAAATTCAAAAACCTATGTTGGCTTAATAAAATAAGTGGGAGGATTATTTTATTTTGGGGTTAGTTTTTCTTGTGGTGGAGACTTGGGAGGAAAGGGCTAAGGGTTTTAGGAAGTCTTCTTCTTCTTCAACTTCGACGAAGAACGTGAGGAACACCTCAGACTCCGACGAAGAACACCGTCCTTAGCGAAGAACATCTCCGCCGAAGAACGCGAAGAACTTCTCCAACGATGTTTCCTCTTCGGACGCACCTAGACTTCAACGGAATCGATGTTCGTTTTCTGCGACGCCCGACCTCCACGACGCTCGTCTTACGTGGCTCATTGACGTGCACCGTTCTAGAAACCGAGGTAGGGGATTTATTTTAATTAATTCCGTTCATGATTCTAGTTTGTCGATCTTCGTGGATTTTGACTAAATATTATCGTTTAATGTGAGGGGGCCGGACCGCACAAACACGGCCGACCCTCCTCTTTTAACCTTGTTGATACTTTGTGGTTTGGACGGAATGGCGTGGTGCCATCGCACCATGCGGAAATCGCACGACAAGTACTTCGCGCCGCCATCGTGCCGCGCCACGAAGTTGATAAAGGATGCGACACTGTCGCGCCGCGTCGAAGAAAACCCAAAAATACCGGGGCCGGTACCGGGGCCGTGGCGGAGGGGCGCGACACCGTCGCGCCGCACCGGACGACAAGGGCCGCTGCCGGTTCCGGGCCGCAACGGAGCAAGGTGACCGGCGGCCGGACCAGGCCGCCAGCGTCGGAGCTGGAAGGGGACCGGCCATCGCCGGTCCCGTTGGGCAGGAACCGGCCGGCCAGGTCAGGCCGGCCGGACAGGGAGGAGCCGGGGGAATTAATTCCCCCGTCCAGACTTCAATGTGGCCCCAATTAAGGGGCCGCAGTTACAAGAAAAGGGAGGGGCAGCGCCCCCCCCCCCTCCCCCGTGCGAGCCAGCAAAATGGCTCGGCCGTTTTGGCCGAGCATCGACCAGCGCGCGGGTCGCCGGACCGGGCAAAACTGGACCCGGCGCGGGTCGACCCGATTCAGGCAGACCGGGGGGTCTCGGGCCGGGTCTGTCCGGGCCCGAAACCCCCGTTTTCGGACCGTTTGGGTTCAATTTCCCATAACTCGGGCTACAGACTTCTGATCGATGCACCTTCAGTTGCGAAACGATCCTTGGAACGATACGGTCGTTTTGGTATATCACACTCAAGGTTTCGGAATACTTTGTATTCAGCCGGGTTGGTTCGTACACGAAACCAACCGGGCCCTCGGAGCGGAAATGCTCATATCTTGAGCTTCGGACGTCCGATTGACGTGTTGTCGACTCTTTTGAGTTCCTCTTAGTGAGACGGATCTTTTGGCATACTTCGCCCGAGGTTTGGACGTAGGTGGAGTACGGTCGGGTTGGTTTTTCCTTAAAAACCAACCGGGCCCCTAGGACGAAAAAGCTAATAACTCTCAGACCGGGCGTCCGATTGACGTGCCGTCTGCGACGTTGAGTTCCTGTTGACGATATGGAACTTTTGGATACATAAACTCTGGACTATGTGTCAGTTGATGTATCAGATTCTCGGCTCGTGGAGCGGACCCTCCCGAATGAGCTTTCTGTGTGCGGGAACCCTAGTGCTACCTGCGACTGCTACTGTGACGACGAAGACTGTACAGAGATCCTCAGTGGATTCGACGGCGACGACTACAACACTCAGCGATCCTATGTGGATTAGTGCTACCGATCCTGTGTGGGTCTGATCCTGTGTGGGTCAGCGCTCAACGGTTCTGTGTGAGCCAGCGCCAACAGATCTTGTGTGGGTCTGATCCTATGTGGGTCTTTGCGGGGGTTAGTTTCTTATAGATACTGTGTGGGTCTTTGCGGGGGTTAGTACCTATCGATCCTTTGTGGGTCCGACAACTTAGATGGATCAATGATCATCTCTATCGTCTTCGAAGAAGTATACCGGGGCGAGCTGAATCCTGTTTGCTTTCCTGTGTGGATTGTGTTGTGTTATCCTGTGTGGATTACGTTTTTCCTTCCTGTGTAGAATACGTATACTTTCCTGTGTGGACCGGGTTGTACTTGGGCTCGAAGGTTGGAGCGTATTAGAATTGATGACTTAGGTATATGTATGGGCATATACCTAAGCAGTGTCGGTTTTTACTTCGTGATTGTATCTTTCCTTTGTGGTTTATCCTTTGTGGATTTTGGGAGAACTTTGGGGGTCTCGGGGTCCCTACTGATTAGCTTATACTCACCCCTGCACGGGCTATGCCCACAGTACGTTGTGTTGGCTGCACACGACGGACAGCATTGATCGTGGTTGAGGCTTGCAGAGCAGGACGGTACCTAGAGGTGGACCACTGGGCGAGACATACTCGGAGCGGACGGCGGAACCCGAGGAGCAGTGGAGCTATCTGTACCCACCCTTCATGTGGAATTTCCAGTGGACAGCTCGGCGTCGCGACTTTACTTTACAATTGTTGTTTTCCCTTTCGAGTTGTACTTTACTTTCAGTTTGGGTTTGTATACTGGCCCATTTACCGTTTTTCCGCACTTACTGTTGTACCAACTTTTACTTAGTGTTTACTTCTTCTGTTTCTTACTCTATGGTGTTTGTTTACTTTATAAAGGCAATGCCTTCCCTTTTACCGGGATTTTACGCCTTGGTGATAGTCGCCAGCCCCTGGCCTATGGATGGCGGGCTTGGGGTAGTCACATCCCGGGCCCCGAGGACAGGTCATGACAAATTGGTATCAGAGGAGTTCGGTTCTACCACAGAACTTGGGACTCTGATATTTTCTATGTGAAGCAATATTGTTTAGCATGTTGAGTGTGGTTATCAGTTCAGGGAGTCCAGTTTTGTTGCGGTGGCCGACGTATCCGTACACCAGGACCCTGACTTCTGATTTCCGACTTAATGTACGAAAACATTGATTGCGTGTGTGTTTCAAGTTTTATTTGTGATTACTTTGTGTCAGCTCACCAGGTATACTGTTCTGATCGTGGCGCACCTGTTTCCTTTTCAGGATGGCCCCACGACGACAGCCAGCTAGGGTTCCGAGAGTTGAGCATGATGACAGCCCACCGAGCGATGATGCCTCGGTGCAGGGCCCTTTGTCAGTAGTGGCACTGGTGGTAGCCCTACTCACAGAGCCACCGATGCTTCAAACCCCAGCCGCTGACGATGCACGTCGCCTCAGTGCACTGCATGAGTTCCAGCGCCAGCGACCACCCAGGTTCCGCGGGGAGACGAACCCCCAGGCAGCCAAGGACTGGCTGGAGGTAGTGGTATGAGTTTTTCGGTTAGTGAGGACACCAGCAGACCTCATGGTGATCCTCGCAGCGAGCCTACTGCATGCAGCAGTGGGCCGATGGTGGAGCTTGATGCTCCAGGTGCACGATGAGGCATCTCTACTCTGGACAGACTTTGAGAGACTCTTCCGCTCAGAGTTTGTCCCAGCCACCCTCCATGCGGTGCGCATTTAAGAGCTTCTTCAGCTGCGGCAGGGCAGCATTACGGTCGCCCAGTACTCGGCGAGATTTACCGATCTCTCACGTTACTCTACAGACATGGTATGGGACCCATTATTCTGGGCCCGGACCTTTGATCAGGGATTGAGACATGAGATCAGGGCATTGCTGATCTCCCTCAGCATTCCGACTCAGACAGGAGTACTGGAGAGAACCCTTTTGATCAAGAGCTTTCTTGTTGAGTCTACACCAGTGCCGAGACCCACCGCAGGGCGGCACGTAGCAGAGTCTTCTGCAGCAGGCAGTCGACAGATGACTCTTGGGTCCAGGCAGACCAGACCCTCAGGCAGACGACCTCAGGACACTAGCTCAGTAGTGTGGGACACACAACACGGATCCAATCTTTCGAGAGGCAGACAGTGCTACTCGTGCGGCGGGCAGGGCCACATGGCTCGTGATTGACCGACCCGCCGTTCTGAGGAGCAGTAGACGGTTGAGGGACCACCAAGGCAGAGGCAGAGGGTCGACCGTGGCGGTCCGCAGGGAGGAGGCGGACGAGGCAGAGGAGCTGGCCGAGTAGCAGGTGGTGGGCGACGCTTTGAGGCTCTACCACCACCACCACCAGGAGGTCCACCCCGACTACAGGGAGCTGGCGGGCAGAGACAGGCACAACTCCAGGCAGCGGAGGCCTACGACCACGGCGCACCAGAGATGATTTGAGGTACTATTTGTGTCTATTCCACCCTTGCTGAAGTACTTATAGACACAAGAGCGAGTCACTCTTTCATAGCTGTTGCCCTTGTTTGGAGCTCAGAGATTCCAACAGAGTCATTGGCTCGATCCTTACGGCTAAAGACGCCTACGGGAGCAGACTCGATGATTACGCACTAGTTCCGGCAGCGTGAGCTTACTCTAGGAGGCGAGAGATTCGGCTGGGATCTTCTTTTAGCGGCGTCGAGGCCTTACGACGTCATCTTGGGCATGGATTGGTTGTCTAAATTCCATGCACAGATTAACTATATTAGGCACAAGGTGCGATGTGTACGCACCGACGGGAGCAGGTTCACCTTCACCGGAGAGAAGGGAGCCTTTGTAGCACAGGATGGACTTTCGCGAAGGAGAGGACATCCCATCACTCACTAGTTGGCTAGCCTCATCCTAAGAGCAGTTGACGTGCAGAGTCCTAGTTTTCCTGCAGTGGTGGATCAGTTTGCGGATGTTTTTCCTGACGACGTTCCAGGGCTACCTCCTCGCAGAGAGGTAGACTTTTATATTGACCTGTACCCCAGGACAACCCCGATATCGACTCCAGCATATCGGATGGCCCCCATTGAGCTTCGAGAGCTACGGGTACTGTTGGAGGACTTACAGGGCAAGGGGTTCATCCGACCTAGTGTTTCAACTTGGGATTCCCCGATTTTGTTCGCCAAGAAGGCAGACGGGAGCTTGCGACTTTGTGTCGACTATCGTCGCCTGAACCAGGTGATAGTGAGGAACAAGTATCCGCTACCGAGGATTGATTACCTCTTTGATCAGCTCAAGGGAGAATGGTGGTTCTCGAAGATAGACCTCAGGTCAGGCTATCATCAGCTCAGAGTTCGAGACGAGGACATGCAGAAGACGACCTTCAGATGTCGGTATGGCCACTATGAGTTCTTGGTTATGCCATTTGGCCTAACCAATGCTCCAGCAGTGTTCATGGCCCTCATGAACAGGATCTTTCAAGCATACCTCGATCGATTTGTCGTGGTCTTCATCAACGACATTTTGATTTACTCGACGACTGGGGAGGAGCACGCCTACCACTTACGGGTTGTACTAGACACACTCCAAGAGCACCAGCTTTATGGAAAGCTCTCGAAGTGTCAGTTCTGGATACGTGAGGTCCGCTTCTTGGGGCACTTAATCTCTGAGGCAGGAGTTGCAGTGTATCCTGCGAAGATCGAGGCAATGCTAGCTTGGGAGCCACCCAGGAGTGTGACGGAGGTGCGGAGTTTCTTGGGACTAGCTGGATACTACCAAAGATTTGTGCCAGACTTCTCCAGAGTTGCGGTACCACTCTCAACATTGATGAAGAAGGGGAAACCCTTCGTGTGGTAAGACAGATGTCAGCAGATCTTCCAGGAGCTGAGACAGAGATTGACCATCGCACCTCTCTTGAGGTTGCCTGAGGAGGGAGTAGGGTACGTAGTCTACTGCAATGCATCAGGGACCGGACTCGGTTGTGTCCTGATGCAGGAGCGGGCAGTGATCACCTATGGATCACGTCAGTTGAGGCTGCATGAGCAGAACTATGCTACCCATGACCTGGAGTTAGCAGCAGTGCTCTTCGCTCTGAAGACATGGTGACACTATCTGATGGGCGAGCGCTTTACAGTCTTTTCTGACCATCAGAGTCTCAGGTACATCTTCTCGCAGAAGGACCTGAACCTGAGACAGCGGCAATGGCTGAAGTTCCTCTAGGACTATGACTTTGAGATAGTCTATACTCTTGGGAAGGGGAACGTGGTAGCCGATGCTCTCAGTAGGAGGATGTGCATTCAACTACTTGAGGAGGTGAAAGAGCAGCTAGCCACTTTGCAGATATCCTTTGTGGATAGAGATGGAGCATCCTTCCTTCAGTCTCTCACAGTCACTCCTCTACTACTGCTGTGGGTCAGAGAGGCACAACGAGGGGACACTGACTGTGAGACGCGGCGTGCACAGATATCCTCCGGACAGGCACCTGATGGCTTCTCCCTTGGAGAAGAGCACAACATCCTTTTCAGAGGACGTACCTTGGTACCAGTTGCTTTACGGGAGGAGGTGCTGAGAGAGTTTCACACTTCTCCTTTGGTGGTACATCCTAGAGTGGCGAAGATGTACCAGGATCTCAAACGACAGCACTGGTGGCCGGGCATGAAGAAGGTTGTGGCAGAGTTCATTTCTCGATGCCTCACCTGCCAGCAGGTGAAGGCTGAGCACCAGGTACCAGCAGGCTTGGTACAACCCTTGGAGGTTCTGGAGTGGAAGTGGGACAGAATATCTACGAACATCGTGACTGGACTTCCACGCACTTCTAGAGGTCACGAATCCATTTGAGTGATTGTCGACCGACTCACCAAGTCGGCTCACTTCTTACCCATCAGAGAGTAGGGCTCAGTGGAGAGCTTGGGACGACTTTACGTTCAAGAGATTGTATGGCTTCACGGTGTGCCATCTTCTATCGTCTCCGATCGAGATGCTCGCTTTACTTCCCGGCTATGGAAGGGATTTCAGGAGGCGTTCGGGACACAGCTACGTCTGAACACAGCCTTTCACCCTCAGACGGATGGTCAGATGGAGAGGACCATTCAGACTCTCGAGGACATGCTCCGCGCATGCGTCCTCGACTTTGGTCGCAGCTGGGAGGAACACCTACCCTTGGTGGAGTTCGCTTACAACAACAGCTACCACTCCACCATCAGGATGGCACCATACGAGGCGTTGTACGACCGACCTTGCAGATATCCTTTGTGCTGGATAGACCCTGGGGAGTCAGCACTTATGGGACCAGAGATGGTCCGGGCCACGATAGAGAAGGTCCAGGTCATCCAGGAGGGGATGAGGACAGCTCAGAGCCGGCAGAAGTCTTATGCTGACAGGAGGCGGAGGCCACTAGAGTTCGAGGATGGCGACCACATCTTGTTGCGTGTCTCACCTCGACGTGGATTACGGAGATTTGGACAAGGTGGAAAGTTGTCTCCATGCTTCATATGACCGTTCCAGGTCCTCAGCAGGATTGGCGAGGTGGCTTATCGTCTGGCTCTTCCACCTCAGTTGCACCGGGTGCACGACGTCTTCCACGTATCTCAGCTAAGGAGATACGTGCATGACTCGACACATATCATTGACCATGGAAAGCTTGACGTCGATGATGGGGTGACTTTTGCGGAGGTCCCAGTGGAGATCGAGGATCGACAGGAGTGGGTCCTACGTGGATGGTCGATTTCTCTAGTGCGGATCAGATGGCAGCACGAGAACCTCCTAGAGAGCACTTGGGAGCGGGAGGCTCAGATTCATGCTCAGTACCCTCATTTGTTTCCCTAGTTTTCGATGTATCTTTGCGGGGACGTAAAGCCCTGAGGTGGGAGTAATGTAAAGACCCGTAAAATTCAAGGGAAATTTTTTCTTAATTTTCTTTGTAATTTTACAAGAACGCGGTATCAGACGACACTTGATTCCGAGGCCCGGTGTGCTCGGAATTTCTATCCGAATTTTAGCTCGGGTACGTTCAGTGAACGAACGAGCAGGAATTTCTAACTTTTGAACTGTAACACCCTGAGATTTTATGAAAAATATTATTTTAATTTCATTAATGTCTTATGTTGTATTCTACACCAAGATTACCTTGCGCTATACGCAACCCCGTATTAGCTTGCAGTATACGCAACATTATTCTTGGACTGTGTTACACACAATTTTGATAATAGTTATTCTACGCAACATTGAGTATATATATATATATATATATTACATGTATAAATTAAATATGGTTGGATTCTGTTATACGAAACAACGAAGGATTCTTTCACAACACACAACCCTGACTTGGCTTGCATTACACGCAATCGCAACCTTCCTCGATAGCGTGTGTTGTACGCAATACCGGGTTTTAATAAACAATGTTATATTATTATAATATTGTCATGAACTAGCCATTATGAATAGTATTAACTAAATTTTGAATTTTATAACATTATTATTCATCTTACACATTTCTAGAACATGGTATAAGAACAAAATAAATTTTTCAGGTAAAATAAGTATTTTTCAAAAAATGCAGTTTTGCCGCCTTTTGATGGCGCACCCACTTTAAATCTCGTTTTTGACATGGTTATAAGTTCAATTTGACAAAATAAAATTCTTCTTTGGAATCAAGAAATAAAAATTTACTTTGGATAAATTTTTCATATTATTCTGGTAACTTTCACATTTTAATGAATAGTAAAAACACGCTATATTTTAATTAAAAAAAACTTTTTTCATCGTAATATCTTATGTGGTTAAATTATAATATTGAATGGTTTTAAAGTATAAATAGAATATATTTTTACTATTTAATATAATGTATGTCATTAGCATTGATTTTACCTTGAATTCGTAGGTTAAATCAATTCAATCTTTTGCAATGTTTTAAAGAAAAACCCGTTTTCTTTCGACAACGAGATTAATTTTAATTTAATTTCTTCATCTTTTGTGTATTGAATTTGGAAAAATGGATTCCATATTTGGAATCAGTGGGTCCAAATTATGTTAATAAGCTACTTTTTATTTTTGGGAATTATGAATAGTAACTACGGTAAATTTTATTTACCATAGTTAAAGGTAAATCGGGTAATTAAGGGTAAATATAATATTTTAAAATTACCCTAAAAAATGTCAAAATCCTATTGGATGACTAAAAAACTACCCATATCATCTAAGGGTCGGATTAGATTAATTTAATTAAATTTTGTCAATGAAAATAATTTAATTATTATTAAAACCAAAGAATGTGACAACATGTCACTTTCTTAAATCTTATAAGTATAATAATTTTAATCTAGTGATAAACTTCATGAAACTTAGAACGTTAATAGTCTCCAGAAAGATAATACAATTATCTAAATCATAGGAATTTATTTAGAATTTTTAGGGATTAAATAATTATCATTTATTATGACAGAAAGATGATGCAGTAATTGTCTTATTAATGAAATATTGACATAATTGATGTTATAAATGCCCAAATAAATGTAATTTGAGACTTTTTATGACTTACACTAATTTTATACGTTAATATGACATGTTATTGTTGATTTAATTAACTTGGTTCGAACTTATCATTCTTTTATGAATTTCATAAAAATCATGTACCAAATAGTGTCAAAATTGACATAAAATAGTTTTTAAAACAAATATTATATTATTAATTGTTATTTTATTCCTAAAAATATAAGGTTCGGCCAAATGACATATATAAGATTATATATATTAATAATAAACAACTTGGGTTTTTTTTGGCTTGATATAGTAAGTTTATTAACCATATAGTGTAAGAAAACAAAAAGACACGGTAAAAGGTAAATTATTTAACTTAGAGTTAAATCTAATTGATAAGGTTAAAATAATACCCTAAACTTGTCTAAATCCTATTGGTGGATAGGATTTCGACCCATCCCCACTTTATCTTCGAAATAAGACCCTTTGGAGCCATTATAAACCAATTTTGACTTTAATATAAAATAATATTTTGAGGTATTCCTAAGGTGCCCCTCTCCTCCCTTATAAAAGGGCACCTCCTCCCTCTCTTCCTCACACAACTTTGAGCCTTCAAGCTCGGCCAACCCCTGCCAAAATCTCTTCTCCACTTCCCTAGTATCATCCTAGAGGTCCTGGTCTTCTTCAAAGACCATCCTTAGTTCTTTATGTGGAGGTTAAGAAAAGGCGCGTCAAAAAAGAGGTAATATCCATTACCGATCTTTTTTAATTTCTTTCTTCTTCAACTTCTTCTTCTTTATTTGTTTCATGATAAAGTAATAAAATAAGTATTACTTACATACTGATATGTTATTATAAATATGAAACAACCCTAATTCACCTTCTATCCATCCTACGGAAAAATGAAATCACCGCGCGTGCGTACGTACGGAATACCGTCTCCACGCCGTGGTGTAATCTATTTTCCACCATCAACTAACAAGGATGAGTATAATGGTGTAATGAGTATCTATATATGATTATTATAGAGTGATATTGATACTGAAATAGTATACATACACTTCAACACAATTCCACGACCATGGGAATGATATCATCGCTCGTGCATACGTACGGACTACCGTCTCCACGACGCGATGAGATTCATTCTCAATGATTAACCATTCATGAATGATTATAAAGTATATATAATATGTAATAATGAAATATATGACATAATAATGATACTGTATTTATTTATATATTTATATGTATGTCATCTACTTAATTCCATTCAATTCAATAAGGAAACGAAAACAGCGTTCATGCGTACGTACGGACTACCGTCTCCATGAATAGTGTATTTCTTTCCCTTTAATGATTTATTATATATATGTATATCCTGAATATATATATATATAAATCATGTTTTATGTTCTGTAATTAAGTAATCATGATCTAATAATCATCTGAATAATTACAAGTCAAAACACGGACGACAAATGAAACAATTTTACCCAAAACACTCTTTAACATGGAATTTACAAAAGAACGGGAAATATAAAGTCATAAGTGAACCATATAAGATATCATAACAATGAATATGATTCTGTAATAAGTAAATGACATTATTTAAATCATTATACAGGAGGTTCGGACACTTACGAAGCAAATCGGACCTAAGGTAAGGAAAATATCATAATCTCATTTTTATCCGAGATTGTTTCTACTTTGGCATTTACTGGGGTGTATTTTATCATCCACATCCATGTTCCATCAATATGTAATATTGTTTCCATCCACTTACAATAGTTTAAATCCAATTTTACCCTTCGGTGAGTTTTTAGTAAAGAATATGAAAGGAATCTTTTGTCGTTTTTCGTACGAGGTACTTTTTGACTTTTCCGAAAAAAGTACGAAGAATGTTTTTTTAACTTATACGGCATGAATGGATTTTTGAATCTTTATTTCCAAGTAGCTTCCTTTACAAGTTTTAAAATTTATTTTTATTCAACTTCTTTTAGTTTATAATTGTATGACATATTAAGAAAAGAAAAGTGTTTTTTTGAAGTAGAAAGGATATTTTCCTCAAGAATGGAGTTCAAATGTTTTATCAAAATTATTTTCCATCTAAGATAATATAGGGTTCTGTTTTTATCCCTATTATTACATTGATTTGATTATGTTTTGAGGGAATTATTTTTATGAAGTCATTTACCTTATATGATTTGTTTTATGATGTCATGATGTTTCAAGAATCCCATTTTTGTTATATGTGTTATGCGATGATGTATGATTTATGATTATGTGGCACACATAAGAAAGGATTCATTATAAGATGGGTGGGACCTATATCTCCCTCCAATGCATTGGGTAAATATTTTATATCTCATGAGATAGACATGGCTGAAATGGTAGGTTATACCGGTTCAGTGAAACAGGACTGAAACGAGGGTTACTCGATTCAGAAAGGGACTTTGTCAACTAAGATAGTCTTGGCAATGAGTCTTGACTAACAAGAAATGATTCTCTATGATTATGTGTGTATTCCACAAAGTTTCATGTTTTATGTTATGATTATTGGGATTTCATTTCACTAATATGATTTATCCCATGTTATGAAATTATGCTCTCTTTTGCAGGTTAAGATTTCCAAAAGTTATGTTCTTATGAATATGATGTGATTGATTTTTCTTTTGCATACCCTTACTGAGAATTTGAGCTCACCCTTTTATGTTTTCTTTTCCCCAGGATATAAAGAAAGGTTTTAGGTAAAAAAAGGGAAGATCTTTATGGGAGATATTGAATATCTTTCACCACGATTAGAAGATTACGTTCCGAGTTTCCAAAGACACTAAACTATTACGATCCTTGTGTGTGTGTTTTTGTTATTTACTAAGTATTCTGCAAATGTAATGTAATGTCCATGTACGTCAGGCTTCGGCTCTCTACAGTTGGTATCAGAGGAAAGGTTTAGTCAACCTTTGGAAACTAGGATGCGAGAACTTTAGTGAGATCCCTAGAGATATTTATAAGGTATGTCTAGGGATGTCCCTAAGGATAAGTATACGTATAGGATACAGACCTAGAACTACGGTAACGATCATAGAATTTAACATAAGATGTTAGATATTGAGGGTACTCCCCCTTTTTTTATGTTGTTTTCCCTAGCATGATTTTTTCCTCTCACACTATTCTTTTTTGGGTTTTAGAAAATGGATGGAAACAAGATGATTCACGATAATGGAGGATATGATGGACAATGGAATGATATTCTTCATAATGAAATGGGATTTGGAAGTCCAAACATCATTATTATGCCGAATCAGCAATCTCATAATATGATCACTAAAGTAAAAATTGGTAAGTTTCCTGACTCGGCTAATAAGAGAAAGATGGAGTTTAATGATGATCATAGAGGAAAGAAAGTTCAATTTCCCCTTTGTAAATCATGTGGGAAGAGGCATCAAGGAGAATGTTTCAAAGGAACTGGAAGATGATTTGGGTGTGGAAAAGAAGGACACAAAGTAAGTAAATGCAAAGGAAAAGGTTCAGTTAACAACATGGATGAGGATAATGGTATTGCTACGACATCAACAATGGTTAAATGTTTTAAATGTGGAATGTATGGGCATTATGCAAACCAATTCCCTAAGGGAAAGTCTCATGAAGATAATCAGTATGGTCGTATGGGAAGTATTTATGTGGATGATGATGAAGAGACTACAAATGATATGCGAGATGAAATAATTGTTGAAGCTCGGTCAATGGTTTAAGAATGTAGTGGAATGATTACATGTTTATCATGTGTAATGTTGTATAAGTAATCTCATGGTACTATGGAATAAAGATACATGTAAGGATTGTTACACTGTTGTCTGATTAATGTTACCAGTATCCATGAAAGGTTATTCAGATATTTTTGGAATGTAGATGATATGCGCATAATGAAGGGATAAGGAGAAAATTAAATGTTTGATAGTATTCATGAGCTCATGACTGATATAAGGAGAAGGTTGTATCATGGTTTGAGTATATAGAATTTTTGGATTTTGGTATGTGGAAAGAGTTATCTTTTGACAGCATTCATGTTTTCACTAAGGTTTAAAGGGTATTCATTTTTTTTAAGAGAATACATCATTAAAATTCACATGATTGGAATGTGACCAACAAGATATATAGGGGATAAATGATGGTATTCACATGCTTGGTTGGTGACATTTCAAGTAATCATTTTCTTTATACTATGAGCTTGGACCGAAGTATTTTAGATAAGCCTAAAGATTAGAATGGATTATGTTGGACATAAGTTAGGATAAAACGTTTTTTGATATTATTGATGGGATATTATAGTAATATAGCTTTAGAAAAAAAGGACAACCTGCAGGACGGGTGACATCCCATCGCGTCGGACAAGGCTGTGGGAATCGAACCCACAACTGAAGTGCGACTGGCCTTTATCGCCTACCACTGGCCTACAGGAAGTCCCTATTTAGTAGAAACTAGTTTTATTATATTAAGCAGTATGATATATGAAGTATAAGTCCATTTTAGGAACCATATATGATTAATCTCACTATAGATCGACTTATGTATATAATTTTTTCTAACCTTTTGTTTGAGACAGATGAAATGACCTGTCATTCTATCACATGATCTTCTAACACTTCACGAATAACAAATTCAACTTCATTTATATAAGAGATGAAGTGGAAATTGTTAAAGGCACGAACAACAGTGAGATTGTACCAAAATAAAGTAAGTATTTATTCTAATTCAAATTCTTTAACTTTAGGGAAACGATCTTGAAAACCAAAAATGTTGGCCTAGTGATCTTATATCTGATTAATCGGATGGTACCTTAGATCATCACAAATCAATAGCTTTGTGATTGTTGGCTTTTTCATAGCCATGTTCTCTACCACTCTCCATCAGAACATGATGGTTAGATTTCTCTTCCATATCCATATTTTCACCTATGTGGAAACCCAGTGATTAGTTTATTTGTGTAACCGTTACGTTTCATACTTTTGTTTTTAAAGATAAGTTTTGGTATTCCTTTTTACGATGTGGGTTTCTATCAAAGAAACTTTCAAATAGTAAACCATTTATAACCCCGACGAATTTCGAGGGCGAAATTCATTTTAAGGGGGGTAGAATGTAACACCCTGAGATTTTATGAAAAATATTATTTTAATTTCATTAATGTATTATGTTGTATTCTACACCAAGATTACCTTGCGCTATACGCAACACCGTATTAGCTTGCAGTATACGCAACACTATTCTTGGACTGTGTTACACACAATTTTGATAATAGTTATTCTACGCAATATTGAGTATATATATATATATATATATTAAATGTATAAATTAAATATGGTTGGATTCTGTTATACGAAACAACGAAGGATTCTTTCACAACACGCAACCCTTACTTGGCTTGCATTACACGCAATCGCAACCTTCCTCGATAGCGTGTGTTGTACGCAATACCGGGTTTTAATAAACAATGTTATATTATTATAATATTGTCATGAACTAGCCATTGTGAATAGTATTAACTAAAATTTGAATTTTATAACATTATTATTCATCTTACACATTTCTAGAACATGTTATAAGAACAAAATAAATTTTTCGGGTAAAATAAGTATTTTTCAAAAAATGCAGTTTTGCCGCCTTTTGATGGCGCACCCACTTTAAATCTGGTTTTTGACATGTTTAATAGTTCAATTTTACAAAATAAAATTCTTTTTTGTAATCAGGAAATAATAATTTACTTTGGATAAATTTTTCATATTATTCTGGTAACTTTCACATTTTAATGAATAGTAAAAACACACTATATTTTAATTAAAAACAACTTTTTTCATCGTAATATCTTATGTGGTTAAATTATAATATTGAATGGTTTTAAAGTATAAATAGAATGTATTTTTACCATTTAATATAATGTATGTCATTAGCATTGATTTTACCTTGAATTCGTAGGTTAAATCAATTCAATCTTTTGCAATGTTTAAAAGAAAAACCCGTTTTCTTTCGACAACGGGATTAATTTTAATTTAATTTCTGCATCTTTTGTGTATTTAATTTGGAAAAATGGATTCCATATTTGGAATCAGTGGGTCCAAATTATGTTAATAAGCTACTTTTTATTTTTGGGAATTATGAATAGTAACTACGGTAAATTTTATTTACCATAGTTAAAGGTAAATCGGGTAATTAAGGGTAAATATAATATTTTAAAATTACCCTAACAAATGTCAAAATACTATTGGATGACTAAAAAACGACCCATATCATCTAAGGGTCGGATTAGATTAATTTACTTAAATTTTGTCAATGAAAATAATTTAATTATTATTAAAACCAAAGAATGCGACAACATGTCACTTTATTAAATCTTATAAGTATAATAATTTTAATATAGTGATAAACTTCATGAAACTTCAAACATGAATATTCTCCAGAAGTATAATACAATTATCTACATCATAAGAATTTATTTAGAATTTTTAGGGATTAAATAATTATCATTTATTATGACAGAAATATGATGCAGTAATTGTCTTATTAATGAAATATTGACATAATTGATGTTATAAATGCCCAAATAAATGTAATTTGAGACTTTTTATGACTTACACTAATTTTATAGGTTAATATGACATGATATTGTTGATTTAAGTAACTTGTTTCGAACTTATCATTCTGTTATGAATTTCATAAAAATCATGTACCAAATAGTGTCAAAATTGACATAAAATAGTTTTTAAAACAAATATTATATTATTAATTGTTATTTTATTCCTAAAAATCTAAGGTTCGGCCAAATGACTTAGATAAGATTATATATATTAATAATAAACAACTTGGGGTTCTTTTGTCTTGATATAGTAAGTTTATTAACCATATAGTGTAAGAAAACAAAAAGACACGGTAAAAGTTAAATTATTTAACTTAGAGTTAAATCTAATTGATAAGGTTAAAATAATACCCTAAACTTGTCTAAATCCTATTGGTTGATAGGATTTCGACCCATCCCCACTTTATATTCGAAATAAGACCCTTTGGAACCATTATAAACCGATTTTGACTTTAATATAAAATAATATTTTGAGGTATTCCTAAGGTGCCCCTCTCCTCCCTTATAAAAGGGCACCTCCTCCCTCTCTTCCTCACACAACTTTGAGCCTTCAAGCTCGGCCAACCCCTGCCAAAATCTCTTCTCCACTTCCCTAGTATCATCCTAGAGGTCCTGGTATTCTTCAAAGACCATCCTTAGTTCTTTAAGTGGAGGTTAAGAAAAGGCGCGTCAAAAAAGAGGTAATATCCATTACCGATCTTTTTTAATTTCTTTCTTCTTCAACTTATTCTTCTTTATTTGTTTCATGATAAAGTAATAACATCAGTATTACTTACATACTTATATGTTATTATAAATATTAAACAACCCTAATTCACCTTCTATCCATCCTACGGAAAAATGAAATCACTGCGCGTGCGTACGTACGGAATACCGTCTCCACGCCGTGGTGTAATCTATTTTCCACCATCAACATACAAGGATGAGTATAATGGTGTAATGAGTAACTATATATGATTATTATAGAGTGATATTTATACTGAAATAGTATACATACACTTCAACACAATTCCACGACCATGGGAACGATATCATCGCTCGTGCGTACGTACGGACTACCGTCTCCACGATGCGATGAGATTCATTCTCAATGATTAACCATTCATGAATGATTATAAAGTATATATAATATGTACTAATTAAATATATGACGTAATAATGATACTGGATTTATTTATATATTTATATGTATTTCATCTACTTAATTCCATTCAATTCAATAAGGAAACGAAAACAGCGTTCATGCGTACGTACGGACTACCGTCTCCATGAACGGCGTATTTCTATCCCTTTAATGATTTATTATATATATGTATATCCTGAATATATATATATATAAATCATGTTTTATGTTCTGTAATTAAGTAATCATGATCTAATAATAATATGAAATATTACAAGTCAAAACACGGACGACAAATGAAACAATTTTACCCAAAACACTTTTTAACATGGAATTTACAAAAGAACGGGAAATATAAAGTCATAAGTGAACCATATAAGATATCATAACAATTAATATGATTCTTTAATAAGTAAATGACATTATTTAAATCATTATACAGGAGGTTCGGACACTTACGAAGCAAATCAGACCTAAGGTAAGGAAAATATCACAATCTCATTTTTATCCGAGATTGTTTCTACTTTGGAATTTACTGGGGTGTATTTTATCATCCACATCCATGTTAAATCAATATGTAATATTGTTTCCATCCACTTAAAATAGTTTAAATCCAATTTTACCCTTCGGTGAGTTTTTAGTAAAGAATATGAAAGGAATCTTTTGTCGTTTTTCGTACGATGTACTTTTTGACTTTTCCGACAAAAGTACGAAGAATTTTTTTTTTAACTTATACGGCATGAATGGATTTTTAAAACTTTATTTCCAAGTAGCTTCCTTTACAGGTTTTCAAGTTTATTTTTAATAAAATTCTTTTAGTTTATAATTGTATGACATGTTAAGAAAAGAAAAGTGTTTTTTGAAGTAGAAAGGATATTTTCCTCAAGAATGGAGTTCAAATGTTTTATCAAAATTATTTTCCATCTAAGATAATATAGGGTTCTATTTTTATCCCTATTATTACATTGATTTGATTATGTTTTGAGGGAATTATTTTTATGAAGTCATTTAACTTAAATGATTTGTTTTATGATGTCATGATGTTTCAAGAATCCCATTTTTGTTAAATGTGTTATGCAATGATTTATGATTTATGATTATGTGGCACACATAAGAAAGGATTCATTATAAGATGGGTGGGACCTATATCTCCCTCCAATGCATTGGGTAAAGATTTTATATCTCATGAGATAGACATGGCTGAAATGGTAGGTTATACCGGTTCAGTGAAACAGGACTGAAACGAGGGTTACTCGATTCAGAAAGGGACTTTGTCCACTAAGATAGTCTTGGAAATGAGTCTTGACTAACAAGAAATGATTCTCTATGATTATGTGTGTATGCCACAAAGTTTCATGTTTTATGTTATGATTATTGGGATTTCATTTCACTACTATGATTTATCCCATGTTATGAAATTATGCTCTCTTTTACAGGTTAAGATTTCCAAAAGTTATGTTCTTATGAATATGATGTGATTGATTTTTCTTTTGTATACCCTTACTGAGAATTTGAGCTCACCCTTTTATGTTTTCTTTTCCCCAGGATACAAAGAAAGGTTTTAGGAAAAAAAAGGGAAGATCTTTATGGGAGATATTGAATATCTTTCACCACGATTAGAAGATTACGTTCCGAGTTTCCAAAGACACTAAACTATTATGATCCTTGTGTGTGTGTTTTTGTTATGTAATAAGTATTCTGAAAATGTAATGTAATGTCCATGTACGTCAGGCTTTGGGTCTCTACATGAACCGGTGCCGGAAATCGAATTCCGAGGGCACCGATGGAACCGCAACTCTGGTAATTGCTTAGGAACTCCTGTTTCAGAGTTGCGTTTACATGAGGGGAGTTATTAATTTTTGTGGTAGTTGAAAATAAAAATTTAACAATTTTTATTTTTCCCACTTGGTATTTTTATCCTAAGTAAGGATAAGGTATGGTGGGACCCACACGAGCCCAACCCCTCACTTTCATAACCCCTCTAAACCCCCCCATTTAAGTTTTTATAACTTATCTCCTCATTAATTTTATAACATCTTATGTTAATAACTTAAGTGAGTTAAATGTGGGTTTTGAATTTTCAAACTCTTGAAATTCAAAAACCTATGTTGGGTTAATAAAATAAGTGGGAGGATTATTTTATTTTGGGGTTAGTTTTTCTTGTGGTGGAGACTAGGGAGGAAAGTGCTAAGGGTTTGAGGAAGTCTTCTTCTTCTTCAACTTCGTCGAACAACGTGGAGAACACCTCAGACTCCGACGAAGAACACCGTCCTTAGCGAAGAACATCTCTGCCGAAGAACGCGAAGAACTTCTCCAACGACGTTTCCTCTTCGGACGCACCTCGATGTCAACGGAATCAACGTTCATTTTCCGTGACGCCCAACCTCCACGATGCTCGTCTTTCGCGGCTCTTTGATGTGAACCGTTCTTGAAACCGACGTAGGGGATTTATTTTTATTAATTCCGTTCATGATTCTAGTTTGTCGATCTTCATGGATTTCGACTAAATGTTATCGTTTAACGAGAGGGGGCTGGACCGCACAGACACGGCCGACCCTCCTCTTTTAACCTTGTTGATACTTTGTGGTTTGGACGGAATGGTTTGGTGCCGTCGCACCACGCGGAAATCGCACGGCAAGTACTTCGCGGCGCTGTCGCGCCGCGCCACGAAGTTGATCAAGGATGCAACGCCATCGCGCCGCGTCGAAGAAAACCCGAAAATACCGCGGCCAGTACCGGGGCCGCGGCAGAGGGGCGCGGCGCCGTCGAGCCACACCGGACGACAAGGGCCGCAGCCGGTTCCGGGCCGCGGCAGAGCAAGGTGACCGATGGCGGGACCGGGCCACCGTCGTCGGAGCTGGAAGGGGACCGGCCATCACCGGTCCCGTTGGGCAGGAACCGGCCGGACAGGGAGGAGCCGAGGTAATTAATTCCCCCGGTCGGACTTCAAAGAGGCCCCAATTAAGGGGTCGCGGTTACAAGAAAAGAAAGGTGCAGCCCCCCCCCCCCCCCGTGCGAGCCAACAAAATGGCTCAGACGTTTTGGCCGAGCACCGACCAGCGCGCGGGTCGCCGGACCGGGCCGCCGGGCCGGGGCGGGCCAGGCTGACTGGGGGGTCTTGGGCCGGGTCGGTCCGGGCCCGAAACCCCCATTTTCGGACCATTTGGGTTCAATTGCCCATAACTCGGGATATGGACCTCTGATCGATGCACCGTCAGTTGCGACACGATCCTTGGAACGAGACGGTCGTTTCATTATATCGCACTCAGGGTTTTGGAATACTTTGAGTTCGGCCGGGTTGGTTCGTACACGAAACCAACCGGGCCCTCGGAGCGGAAACACACATATCTTGAGCTTCAGACGTCCGATTGACGTGCCGTCGACTTCGTTGAGTTCCTCTTAGTGAGACAGATCTTTTGGAATACTCCGCCCGAGGTTTGGACGCAGGTGGAGTACGGTCGGGTTGGTTTTGCCTTAAAAACCAACCGGGCCCCTGGGACGAAAAAGCTAATAACTCTCAGACCGAGCGTCCGATTGACGCGCCGTCTGCGACGATGAGTTCCTATTGACGATACATAACTTTTGGATACATGAACTCTGGAATATGTATCAGTTGATGTATTTGCCTCTCGGATCGTGGAGAGGACCCTCCCGAACGAGCTTACTGTGTGGGGAACCCTAGTGCTGGCTGCGACTGCTACTGTGATGACGACGACTGTACAGAGATCCTCAGTGGATTCGACGGCGATGACTACGGCACTCAGCGATCCTATGTGGATCAGTGCTACCGATCCTCTGTGGGTCCGATCCTGTGTGGGTCAGCGCTCAGCGGTTCTGTGTGAGCCAGCGCCTACAGATCCTGTGTGGGTCTGATCCTGTGTGGGTCTTTGCGGGGGTTAGTTTCCTACTGATCCTGTGTGGGACTTTGTGGGGGTTAGTACCTATCGATCCTTTGTGGGTCCGACGACTTAGATGGATTAGTGATCATCTCTATCATTTTCGAAGAAATATACCTGGGTGAGCTGAATCCTATTTTCTTTCCTGTGTGGATTGGGTTGTGCTATCCTGTGTGGATTACGTTTTTCTTTCCTGTGTGGAATACGTATACTTTCCTTTGTGGACTGGGTTGTACTTGGGCTCGGAGGTTGGAGCGTATTAGAATTGATGACTTAGGTATATGTATGGGACTATACCTAAGCAGCGTCAGTTGTTACTTCGTGATTGTATCTTTCCTTTGTGGTTTATCCTTTGTGGATTTTGGGAGACCTTCGGGGGTCTCGGGGTCTCTACTGAGTAGCTTACACTCACCCATGCACGGGCTATGCCCGCACTACGTTGTATTGGTTGTAGACGACGGACAACCTTGATCGTGGTTGAGACTTGCAGAGCAGGACGGTGCCTGGAGGTGGACCACTGGGCGGGACATACTCGGAGCGGACGGCGGAACCTGAGGAGTAGTGGAGCTATCTGTACACACCCTTCAGGTGGAATTTCTAGTGGACATCTCGGCATTGCGGCTTTACTTTACAGTTGTTGTTTTCCCTTTCGAGTTGTACTTTACTTTCAGTTTGGGTTTGTATACTGGCCCATTTACCCTTTTTCCGCACTTACTGTTGTACCATCTTTTACTTAGTGTTTACTTCTTATGTTGCTTACTCTGTGGTGTTTGTTTACTTTATAAAGGCAATGCCTTCCATTTTACCGGGATTTTATGCCTTGGTGCTAGTCACCAGCCCCTGGCCTATGGAAGCCGGGCTTGGGGTAGTCACGACACGGGCCCTGAGGACGGGTCGTGACAGGTGTCATGTATATACATACCCAAATACACCATGAATAAATATATTTTGGGATTTAATTGTGTGTAACATCCCTGGTAAATAAAGAACATGTCATTTTTCTTATTTATTAATATTCATGAGTTATATATTAATTTTACTTTATAGGGGATGCTATGTTTGATGGCATACCTGATACACAACAACGGGTTTCATTGAAATCTTACGTTGCACACAAAGTTAGGTGATACTGAAAATTAATAATATAATATTATTATAAATGGTTATTTACTCCTAGTCGTTGTAATGGAGAGAATGAACAGAACTAACTAAAAATGATTATACAAGATTTTTAAATGTATTTACATTTATCCAATAAAATTTAGAGGCTTCAAATAGGAAAACAATTTGATTTTAAGCATAAATAATCTAATATTCACAAAAAGGGTGATTTATGACTTTTGATGGAGAAACCTCTTTAAATATAGTTTTGGTCACTTTTATACGTTCTATTTGACCAAATAAAATTCTTATTTATAATCAGGACACCAAAATTTACTTTGGGTAATTTTTTTGTTATTTTTCTTATAAAATTCAATTTTTAATGAGTAGTGAAGAATACTGTATTTTAATTCAAATCTAGTTTTTAATCTAATTTATTTATATGGTTAGATTATCTATTTAATTTTTTTATAGTGTAATTAGATTATATTTTTACCATTTAATCCAATTTTGTTCATTGTAATTAATTTCACTTTGAAATTGGACATAAACAAGTGTCAATCTTTTTATAGATATTGTTTCTTAAAAACACGATATTTGTTTTGAGAATGGGAATTAATTTTAAATTAATTAATGAAAATTATATGTTTTTAATTTTTTAAAAGAGACATCATTTTTGAATTCAGAATATCAAATATAGCTTAGGCTGAATTTTTTCTATTTTTCTGAAAAACATCAATTTTTGATGAATAGTGAAAGCACTAAGTAGAAGATAAAAATATGACCTTTTCATTTAAATGAACTTTTTTCCAATTATGTGAATTGAATTTCAAAAATATGACATACATGGTTGTTATTAGTATGTAAAATTTGGTTCAATAAGTTGAAAATAATTTTTGGTGAATACTAACTTTTGACTTTTATTTACCGTGGTTAAAGGTAAATAGGGAAATTAAAGGTAAAAAGAATATCATAATAATACTAAATTACCTTAACGTTGTTTATAACATTATTTTATGAGTCATGACCTGCCATTAAAATCCTTGGGTCGATTTTGGGACCCCATGGAACCACTTGGGAGTGGTAATGACATTTTAGATTAATTAATTTAAAGTAAAGACAAAAATGGCACAAACAAATATCTTTTAGTAAAGTAATTTTTATATGGGATTATATAAGTTATATTTTATACTATAAATATGAATTGTAAATATAAAAACATTTCCTACATCATGGTATTTTTTTATAATTTTTAGACATCAAATAAGTAAAATTAATTATGACACAATAATTATGTAGTATTTACCTTATCAATAAATTATTTAAATAAATAAGATTATAAATATTAAAATTACCTCTAAAACCATTCCAATTATTATTTGGTTAATTTATTTATACCATTAGTCATGTTATATTCTTTTTTAATTAGTTTCGGAACTTTTGAAACTGAAAATCATTATATAATAAAATAATATTTTCACACTTTCCTAAAGAACCCCTCCACCCCCATATAAAAATCCCTCACTACTAACCCATTCCTCACACCTCTAAATCCCATGGTATCATCCAAAACCTACCCAAATTATCTTTAAATATCCCTATATTCTTCATATAAACCTTACATTAGGCACAAGGAACTTCAAGAATTCCTTTTGGTTCAAACCAAAGGGAGTTACCCAAATTAAAGGTAACGGTTTCACTGAAATTATTTTCTTTTATTTTACTTCTCCAACCCCTAAAGTCTATTTATTAATTTATTTTATAACAAAACCATTATCCTCAATATACTAGGATTTTGTTATAATAATTATTCTAACAACACTTAGACCCACCTCCATCTAATGGGTAAATAATATATTGTTTCTGTGGACGGCGAACTACTGCCTCACGAAACGATGATTGTTCAAATAACTCATACCACCTCTCATGGTGGCCATTATGATGGAATTGTATTTATATATGATATATGATATATATATATATATATATATTATTTTTATTCTTTCTTTATGCTTATATATTTTTTCATTTATAGCATACATTTATGGTTTTGATTATGGGTAAACACGATAATTTAATTTGGAGAAGTGCGGACTACCGCCCCCTCAAAGTGACATGACTCGTTAATGCCATACATGAGACATTTAAAGGATGGAGTTAATGAAATTATATATTATATTATATTATTATTGTAATATATTTATTTATCACTATGTTTTCATTCCATTAAATACGAAATAGAAGTGAAAGTAGCGTTTATGCCTACGTAGAACTTACCATCTCTATGAACGGTGCATTTCATTTATTATCTCCAAATATTATGTAATATTATAAATACATATATATATATAGTATATATATGATATATATTATATCTAATTCATGAATATTTTTCTGTAGATAATGGAATTTTGACCACATGAATAAATTGTAATTATAACAAGTTCATTTTTGACTCAAGTTTCGAACATCGATAAAATGTCCAATATGAACTCATGTAATTAACTAATTGTCATAGTAAGGTAATAAGTGATAAAAAAGTAATTATAAACATAAAATGGTTATGAATTAGCTATAAATAAACATAATTTTATTATTCAGGAAGAACAAGGAACAAATAAGTCAAGTCTGACATAAGGTATGAGATTTCTTATCTCACTTTAAATTCCGTGAGATTTACATTTTTAGACACTTATTTATTGCATGTGGTGTATTGGGTACTAAAATTATGTATATATTATCATGATTATATTTATATTCATGTTATTCTGTGATTCATCTGGTGGTTATTAACTTTTGGTATTACGACTCAATTTATTACAACGTGGTAAGGGGTTTTCATCTCACTTTTTATTCCACTGAGATTCATGCTATGTTTGCCACTGTTTTATTTTGTGTGGTGTATTTACATCCCATGATTGTATTACTTGTATAATATAATTTAATTTATCAGTATTTACATCTTCATTTTATGATCCTTCTTTCATATAGTTTATGTTTCATATGTTACCAAATCGGTAAGGGAACTTTTTAACCAAATTTACATTCCTTGGGTTAATCTTTTAATTCTTAATTATGTCATGTTATAATTATGTGTTGATTCACTCTTTATTTATTTATGTTGTAATTTCCACTCCCCTTTATGTGGATATAATTTTGATACACATAATCACTCCATTGATAAACTCTCAAGTCATCGATATGAACTTGATAAGATTAATTTAACTCAATTTTCATTCATTGAGTTAAACATCCAAGTCCTTGGTGTTGTTTTAACAAAAATATGTGTGGATGTTCTCTGTTTTATTTAAACTAAATATCCAATCATATTGAGTTTATTTATATTTTTCACACATAAATATGTAATTTATTAATCCTTAATCTAATATACCGTCTTTATAGTGGTTTTTTGTCTCAAATTACATTCTATTGAGACATCATTGTTTTTTTGCACCAAATAACTCTTATATGGTTTATATACTATCCTTTGGCATATTATATCTTGAATCCCTTTATTCTTAAGATAATTTAAAGTTCTTATTCAATGTTATTCCTCAATTATTTGTATTTAAGAGTCTCTCATTTTGTTAAAAACTTTTTAACTAAATTATTGTTTTAAATGTTTTAAAGATTTATTCTTCTAAATATTTATCATTAATGTCGATTTTTTAAAATTGGTTTTATGGATTTATTCATATTTACATTAATGTTTTAAAATGCTAATTTATTTAAATATTTCAAAGTTTTATGGGACACTTTGATTCAAAAATATCTTTATTAAATATTTTAAATGGTTTTGAAAATGGTTTTGACAAAGCATTGATTATGTAAATATCTTGAAATGATATATTGTCATTGGAATGTGGAAGTGTTATTTTTATTTTATACTTGTGTTACGTGTTATGAATAAATTATGGTTTTTTGGCATTGTTTATGTATAGGAGTGGTTCTGTGATAAGCGTGGGCGAGTGAGCTAGAGATAGCTCTCAAATTCATTGGGTAACGTGATAGAGGTAAACGTGAATGTTTCTCCTAAAAGATCTAGGAAATATACTATGATGCGTATTCAAAATGTGACTCCCTTTGTTGTTGTGATAGCTAAAATGTAAGTATGATATGGTTGCCTCAAGTTACATTTTTGATTTATGATTAATATGTGTTATTCATAAATATTATGATTTCAGAAGGTACGTTATGATTGAAAATTATGGTTTCATTGATTTTTATTTTTTGATGGGTTAATGTTTTCGTTCCTTATTTTATAACCCTTACTGAGATTTTTATGCTCATCCCAAGTTTTTGAAATGTTTTTCACAGGTTATACAGAAGGGTAAGAGAATGGAAGTATTCAAGAATATTTATATCAAGAAAAGAACTCTTGTTTTATTTAAGGAGTTTTATTGTTGTGAAAAATTGGTTATAGTAAAAGTGTCTACTTTGTAATATTCAAGTTTATATGTAATAGTTATGGCCTAATTATATAAAACTCTAAACCTGAAAATATCCTCAATGTGAATTCTTGAAATAATTCAAGATTATGTGATGTTTAAGGATCGGTCTTTAAATTTGGTATCAGAGGTTGATTTAGACAACTTTTGGGATTAAGAGTTTTTGTTAGAAACATGGTTAGTCTCTATTTATATTATTTCAGTTAACTCATTGTTTTATAATTTTTTTCTGATCAATGAAAGTCATTTACGAATGGAAGGAGGAGGATCTCAAACTAAATTACTATCTCTTCTTGATGACTTTCTTGCAATAATTATTGCAAAGTCATGTTCAGATGATTGTGAAACTTTTTCTAGCATACAACTAACTTGCAAGTAGTTGTTTGAGATATCCAACACCTCTAATATACCTAGTTATCATCATGGATAATGGGTTGTATTTTAAAAAAATTTATTTTCACAATATTCACATATTTTCATGAAACGTAAATATTATCAAGGAATTTTCAAATATTTTTCATTATCACAAGATTTTGAAGCATATTATTATTTTGAAAAAGGTGCTGAAGAAGGAGACCCTTGCGCAACCTATTTATATTTTATTTTACAATATAGTCTCTCAGCACATACCTATGGTATTTTAAAAGCACCATTAGTTTAAGGTTTCAATTCAAATTCGGTCCAACTGTTTTATAGAAATCATGTTTTATCAGATGTTTTGAAATTATATGTCATACATAATTATTTTCCAAAATTGTTCTTCTGTGAACAACCATATGACTCACGTTGTATAAGGTGTATTTTGATGAACGAAGAAATTTTTTTTAAGGATCTCTAAATCATTATTGAAATGCCTAGACCTTCTACCCACATGAACAAGATGACAATGAAATCAAGTGGACACCATAATCAAGGTACAATGTTTTTTATTTCGGGGATCATTTTATTTTATTATATGGTGGTGAAATAAAAAAATGACAATATATATAAGACTTAAAGAATTAATATGTTGAGATAATAATTAATTGGGGTGAAAATGAGAGGTATAAGGAAACCATCGAGGATAAAACATGTTAGGACTATTTTTGAGTTTTTTAAAAAGGACAACACACAGACCGTGTGACAACCCATCACATCAAAAAAAGCTCTGGGAATTGAACCCACAACCAAAGTGTGATTGGGATTTATCACCCACCACTAGACTACGGGAAATCCCTGGTTAGTATGTATTATTATTTTTAGTTAAATGATTTTATTGATCAAGAATAAGTTGATTTAAGATCTTATGTTTTATCAAACAGATATCCTTAGTATAAGAAAATGATTTGGTGATTAAGTGATAAAAGTGATTTTGGACGACGTTCTATCTTTTGGGAACACAACATGATTAAGAAAAATAGAATACTATGGGATTACATTTATGGAGTAATGGTTGAAATTTTATTTTTCAAGAATATCTATTTTTATTGTGGGCATATTACGATCTAGGTTATTTATGGAAATGATTAACCTATCATAGAGAATATGGGATCTGGTTAATTATGCTTTAGTATAATACATTAAGAGTAATCTATGTTTTTGGAGTTATATGTTAAGATTTACTGTGGAAGACTATGTGATTAAATCCTTCTTTGTTTTGGGTTTAAATATATGTTTGGATTATTTTGAATAATTTTAAGGACAATTGTGTATTGAATGGTATTTCTTGAACTTTGGGTAATTTTTGTTTAATTTTTGAGATTAATAGTAGTATTTCTTTTTATAAAGGATTATCCTTTTTAGGGATTATATGATTTAGTACTAACCATTTTCGTTTTAGTTGATGTCTAAAGACAAGGGAAATATATATTTCTTCTTTTGTGAATTATGTGATTCTCTAGAAGATGATTCTTGTGCTATTGATGTGACCAAGTCTTTTTGAATGCTCATTGTTTGGAGAAAATACTAGTTTTTGGTAGAAACTTATTAAATGATGAAACTCTAAATGAAGGTAATTATATTTCATTATGTACTTATTCTATGTAGTAAAGGAATTCCTCAAGATTATAAAAAAGAACGTAAAACAAAAATGTTGTTGGTTTACGTTTCCTACTGGGTAATAAAATATTGTTTCACACTTCATAATTTAGTGATTTTTTTGTGGTTAACTTTCTCATAATCATGGTTACTATCACTCTCCATCTGAACATGATAGTTTGTTTTCTCTTCCATATCCATGTTTTCCTACATGGAATCCTAGTATGGGTTATCTCGGGTGACCTTTGTACTTCTATTTATTTCTTTTAAAGTGATAGTTTTGCTAACTCTTTTTCGATGTGTGACTTTCAATGGTTTTTCCAAGCCTAGTCTTAAAATTGTGAGGATGAAATTCCCAAAAGGGGGGAAAGATATAACATCCCAGGTAAATAAAGAACAAGACATTTTTTATATTTATTAATATTTTTGAATTAAATATTAATTTTTCTTTAAATGGGACGCTATGTTCAATGGTTTACTCGATACACAACAACGAGTTTCTTTGAAATCTTACATTTCACACAACATTTGGTCGTACTAAAAAAATAATAATATAATATTATTTTAAATGGTTATTAACAAGAATCTATTATAATGGCGAGAATTAACATAACTAACTAAAAAATGATTATACATTTTTGTTAAATGTTTTTACATTTATCCAATAAAATTTATAGGCCTAAAATAAGAAAAAAATTCAATTTTAAGCATAAATACTCTAATATTCACTAAAAGGTCGATTTACCGCTTTTGATAGAGAACCCTCTTTAAATATAGTTTTGGTCACTTTTATACATTCTATTTTACCGAATAAAACTCTCATTTAGAATAGGGACACCAAAATATACTTTGGGTAATTTTTTGTATTTTTCTGATAAAATCCATTTTTTCAGTGAATAGTAAAAAATACTGTATTTTAATTCAAATATACTTTTTAATATAATTTATTTATATAGTAATATTATCTTTTTAATTGGTTTTAAAGGTTAATTAGATTATATTTTTACCATTTAATCCAATGGTGGTCAATGTATTTAATTTCAGTATGAAATTGGACATAAACAAGTGTCATTATTTTGATAAATATTGATTCTTAAAAACACACTATTTGTTTTAACAATGATAATTAATTTTAAATTAATTAATTAAACTTATATGTTTTGGATTTTGTAAAATAGACATTATTTTCGAATTCGGAATATAAAATATATCTTAGGGTGAATTTTTGGTATTTTTATGAAAAACGTCAATTTTGATGAATTGTGAAACCACTAAGTTGTAGTTCAAAATGCCGAATTTTCCATTTAAATGAAATTTTAACACTTATTCGAATTGAATATTAGAAATATGACATATATGGTTGTTATTAGTAGGTAAAATGTGGTTCAATAAGATGAAAATAATTGTTGGTGAATATTAACTTTTGACTTTTATTTATCACGGTTAAAGTTAATTAGGGTAATTCAAGATAAAAAAATATTATAATAATAAACAATTACCTTAACACTTGTAATAACCTTATTTTACGAGTCATGGCCGACCATGAGCATCATTGGGTCGGTTTAGGGACCCCATGGAGCCACTTGGGAGTGATAATGACACTTTAGATTAATTAATTTAAAGTAATGACAAAAATTACACAAACAAATATCTTTTTGTAAAGTAAATTTTACATTGGGTTATATAAGTTATCTTTTCGGCTATAAATATTAATTAAAAATATAAAAAAACTTCATACATCATGGTATTCCTATTATAATTTTTAGACATCAAATAAATAAAATTAATTATGACACAAAAATTATGCAGTATTTACCTCATTAATAAATGATTTAAATAAATAATATTATAAATATTAAAATAACATCCAAAACCTATCCAATTCTTATTGGGTGAATTTATTTCAACCATGAGTCATATTATCATTTAATTTAATTATTTTTGTACCTTGAAAAACTGAAAATCATTATATAATAAAATAATATTTTCACACATTCCTAAAGAACCCCTCATCCCCTTATAAAAATCCCCCACTTCTAACCCATTCCTCACACCTCTAAATCCTCTTGTCTTGTCCAAAACCTACCCAAATAATCTCTCAAGATACCTATATTCCTCTTAGAAGCCTTAACTTGGGCAGAAGGCACATCAAGAATCCCTTTTGGTTCAAACCAAAGGGAGTTACCCGAATTAAAGGTAACCGTTTCTCTTAAATTATTTTCTTTTATTTTAAATATCAAACATATAAAATATTTTTATTCCATTATTTTATAACATCACAAGTACCATAAATATACTAGGATGTTTTTATGAGAAGTTTTCGACCTACACATACACACACCTTCAGTTAATGGCTAAAGAACATACTGTTTCTGTGGATGGTGAACTACTGCCTCACGAAACGATGATTGTTAAAATATCTTCTACAACCTATCATAGTAGCCATTTTTATGGAAATGTATTTATATATGATATATATATATATATATTATGTTTTTTTCTTTATTCTTATGTATTTTTTCATTTATAGAATACCTTTATGGTTTCCATTATGGGTAAATGTGATAATTTCATTTGAGGAAGTGCAGACTACTGCCCCCCCAAAGTGATATGACTCATTCATGCCATACGTGGGATGCATAAAGGATGTAGGTAATGAAATTATATATTATATTATACTGGAATTATAATATACCTATGTATCACTACATTTTCATTCAATTAAATATGAAATAGAAATGAAAGTAGCGTTCATGCGTACGTACGGCTTACCATCACCATGAACGGTGTATTTCATTTATTATCTTCAAATGTTATGTAATATTATAAATACATAAATATAATGGATATATATGATATATATAATATCTAAATCTTGAATATAATTTCATAGGTAATGGAATTTTGACCACATGAAGAAATTGTAATTATAACAAGTTCATTTTATACTCAAGTTCCGAACATCGACAAAATGTCCAATATAAACTCAAGTAATTAACTAATTGTAATATCAAGGTAATAAGTTATATAGAATGAATAATAAAAATGAAAAAGGTTATTAATTTATTATAAATTAACATAAGTTTATTATTCAGGAAGAACAAGGAGCAAACGAGTCAATTCGAACACGAGGTAAGGGATTTCTTATCTCACTTTAAATTCCGTGAGATTTCCATTGTTTGCAATTTATTTATTTCATGTGGTGTATTTGGTACTGAAATTTGATATATATTATCATGACTATCTTAATATTCATGGTATTATGTGATCAATTTGGTGGTTATTAACTTTTGGTCTTACGACTTGATTGATTACAATGTGGTAATGGGTTTTCATCTCACTTTTTATTCTCGTGAGATTTGTGCTATGTTTGCCACTATTTACTTTCGGGTTGTGTATGTACTACCCACGATTTTTTATTTGTATAATATAATTCAATGTATGGGTATTTACATCTTCATTTTATGATCCTTATTTTATAGAGTTTATGTTTCGTATATTACCAAATCGGTTAGGGAAATTTTAAACCCAATTCCATTCCACGGGATAATCTTCTAATTTTTAATTATATCGTGCTATGAATATGTGTATAATCACGGTTTATTTATTTATACAGCAATTTACTCTTCCATTTATGTGGATATACTTTTTATACACATAATCACTCCATTGATAAATTCTTAAGTCATCGATACGAACATGATAAGAGTAATTTTAACTCAATTTTCATTCATTGAGTTAAACATCCAAGTCACTGGTGTTGTTTTCACAAAAATAAGTGTGAATGTTCTTTGACTAATTTAAATTGAATATCCAATCATCTTTATTGTCTTTTTATTTTTCACACATAATTATGTAATTGATTTATCCTTAATCTAAGGATACTGTCTTTATAGGGGGTTTCGTCTAAATTTAAATTCTATTGAGACTTCATAGTTGTTATGCAAAAATTCACTCTTATATGGTGTATATACTGTCCTTTGGCATATTATATCATGAATCCAGTTATTATCATGATTATATAAAGTTCAGATTCAATGTTATTCCTCAATTTATTTTTTTAAGAGTCTATAATTTTTTTAAAAACTCATTAACTATAATATCGTTTTAAATGTTTTAAAGATTTATTCTTCTAAATAATTATCATTAATGCCCATTTTTTAAAAATGGTTTTAATGATTTATTTTATGGACAATAATTTTTTCAAATGATTATTTATTTAAATGTTTCAAATTGGTATGGGACACTTTGATTCAAAAATATCATTATTAAATGTTTTAACTGGTTTGGAAAATGGTTTTGACAAAACATTGATTATGTCAATATCTTGAAATGATATATTGTGATTGGAATATGGAAATGCTATCTTTTTTTTATGTTTGTGTTATGTGTTATGAATATGTTATGGTTATTGGGAATTTTTTACATTTATAAGTGGTTCCGTGACAAACCTAGGGCGGGTGAGCCTAAGATAGTTATCCCTTGCATTGGGTAACATGACAGAGGTGAACGTGAATGTTTCTCCTAAGAGATTTAGGTAATATATAGTGAGGGTTATTCCAAATGTGACTCCCTCTATAATTGTGATAGCTAAAATTTAATTATGATATCAATTCCTCAAGTTACCTATATTATTTTTGATTACTATGTTTTATTCATAAATAATATGATTTTAGAAGGTATGTTATGATTGAAAATTATGGTTTCATTAATTTGTATTTATGGATGGGTTAATATTTTCTTTACTTATTTTATAACCCTTACTAAGATTTTTATGCTCATCCCATGTTTTTGAAATATTTTTAACAGGTTATAAGTAAGGGTAAGAGAAAAGAAATTTTCAAGAAGATTTATATCAAGAAGATAACTATTGTTTTATTTAAGGTGTTTTATTGTTGTTAAAAATAGGTTATAGTAGAAGTGTATACTTTGTAATATTCAAGTTGATATGTAATATCTATGGCCAAATTCTCTAAAACACTAAACCTGAAAAGATCCTCAATGTAAATTCTTGACATAATTTAGGATTATGCAATGTTTAAGGCTGGGTCTTTATATTAGGTGTGTATTTATATAATAAATTTTGAGTTAAGGTGTATTAAAGATATGGGTTGTCATATGTGGCCTATCGACTGAGACTCCCACCAAAACATTATTCAGAACATAATATATTCCATGAATCCCTTTAAAGGGTATTGATACCAATCCCCTTACATGTACAAAATTCATAGGTGGTATAACTAGAATATGAACTATCTTATGAGGAGAAGATGGTGAAGATCTTAGATCATAGAGTTAAATTAATAGAAAATAAGAAAACTCATCTATTAGAATTACTATAGTGAAACCAAATGTACAAGGATATGACATGAAAATTATAGAAATACATGATTTATAAGTACACTCACATCTTTTCACCTAAGTATGTAAAACAAAATTTCAAGGGTGAAATTTCTTAATGGTGGAGGAATGTAGTGAACCAAAATTTTATCAATGGGTTTTCACATTTGAATATATGATTGTTTCACATTTAGTAATATATTTTTTTATAATGAACACACACCACTTGATAAAACCAAATAATTTTATAGAATAATTTTTTTCAAAAGAATTGAAATTATTAAAATGGGAAAAAAAGAAATCAAGATAACAAAAATAGAAAAAATTTAGATATTCTTGATCCCCTAAAATACTTTCACTCACGAACAACACTGTAGAAAGGAAGAAGAATATTAGTAATGCAACATGAATTTTGATAAAAATAATAAATATAACATTAAGAAAATATATATATTACTTAATAATTAACTAAATATGTGATATTTATAAGTTTTGGGGAACCCATATAACCATTTAAAATATGGTTGTTTGAATAGTAATCTAACCATTAAAATAGTAACCTAACCATTGGAGTTGTAATATAACAATAAGGCATAGTAACTTGACCATTAAAATAGAATCATGACCTATACACATTTAAAATAATATTTAGGTATCTTATAAAATGAAAATATAATATATTTTTATCATGGTACAAGTAAATAAAAATTTTCAAATTGATAAATTGAGTGTTTTTTTGTGAAATAATAATGTTTTACTTGAACTTTTATAATAAATATATTTATTTAAAAGAAATTTTATATTCATAATATAGATATATAAATTATTAATATGTTTCATTATAATTATAATATAATTTTAAATGACCTTATGTTTTTTTCCAAAGGGTTCAAAAATATATCATAACATTAAAATTTATTTTTTAAAATAAATAACGATTTTAAATAAAAATTTAATTAATCATATTTAGAAAAAAAATTCATAAAATTAATTTCATTTATGGAGTCTACACATTAGAAAATGTTTAGTGTAATTTTTTTGGTAATTTTCTAAAATAGTTGAATTTTTGGTGAATGATGAAATACAACAAAATAAGATATTTAACATTATAAGCTAAATAAATGAATTTTTTTAGTCATGTATAATTGAATAACCCGTTATATTTTATTCAAATGCACTATTTAATGTTATATGTTAAAATATTCATCACTATTTTTAGTATTGTTCCAAAATAATAAACTAATGAATATAATATTCAAAAACAACTTTCTCCTCCAAATACCACCCCTCACCACCCCTTATTCTCACAAATTTTAATCCTTGTATATTTCTGAATTTCTAAAAAATAATCCTTCCAATATTATCCTCCATGTTTTAGTTCTAAATCTCTCAACAAAATACCATTTTAATGAGCCTTAAGTGGTTTCCTAAAGGAGACAACCAATGGAAGATGTAAGATTATCGACTAATATATTTAAATTTTATTCTTCTTCTACCACCCCCAAATTATACTCATAAATATAATAATAGTAGACTAATTATCATAAAAATAATTATATGTTATTATTATGGTGTAATATCAATCTTAATCCCTCCCTTATCTCATTCTAAAAATGAAATTGTGGTTTTTAATATGGTTGTCTCAACGCCTCTATGAACAACATATTTCATTTTTCACCACCACCTTCAAGGATGGTCATAAAAATAATTTTATGGTTAATAAAGATTATAATAAATAGAAAATAACCAATTTAATGTTTTTAATAAATATGTATACATAAAATTAAATTAAATTAAACTTTTTTGTGATGGTTGGTAAAAGTTCCTAAATGAACTAATCGTATAACATTAAAAATTTTACTAAATGAATTGTCACTATGTTAGGAGAAAAAGGTATATTTTGGACAATTTAAATTAATATAATGAAATTAATAACATTTAATTTTAATTCTAGAGTTTCATTCCAATTTTATTAGAACATTAACAATTATCCACATGTGTTCTGACTTTGGATCCATGAAACGAATGCCCTCACAACAATGAAATTGAACTATATTTCTCACTGAAATGGTTATAAATGAACATAAAATAATAAAATTATA
This sequence comes from Viscum album, assembly GCA_963277665.1. NCBI lineage: Eukaryota > Viridiplantae > Streptophyta > Magnoliopsida > Santalales > Viscaceae > Viscum > Viscum album. The sequence continues at coordinate 1,524,423,919 of OY728137.1, forward strand.
TAATATATATATAGAGAATATTTTTAATGAAGTATGTAATTAATTATATTTTTTTATCCAGTACGTTAAGTGTAAGTGCAGAACGTATCTTCAACATAAGGTAAGGGGTCCCTCCGAATCGACATATTGTATGTAGGTTTATGATTTATGTCTCTTAACTATTTTTCTCACCAAAATATTATTATTTAAATATTTTATATTATATATAAATGTCCCACACATATATTCCTTTTATAATTCATCTTTCCTTGATGGGGATATACATCTTTTAAAAGGTTCCTTTCTCAATTTCTCAGGATAAGAAAACCAGATTAAAGGGAACATCTTTGTTTCTTAAACCATTATAATTATAACTCCTTAAAATGTTATTAAACCACCCAAGTTTTCTAAAATTTATCATTTTATCATGGATAACTATTTTATTTCATTTATGGTTTTATGGAAATTATTATTCATATACCCTATTTAATGACTTGTTACCTTTTTTAATAATGTATTGCTTAAAGGGTACATTTTTAAAGGACTTTATCAACTTATTTTCAAGAATTCACTTAACATAGAAATAATTTTTGATTAACTATGATTATTAATATACAAAAATTATTAAATACCTTAATTCATGGAAACCATATGATATGCCATCTAGTTTTTCTATTTGATATGGTTATGAAATCCATTTATTTATATGGGAAAACATATGTTTATGACATATGTTTGACTAACTTATGTTGTACACATATGAATCTATCTTTTATGATGGGTTCAACGAAATAGAACATAAATTAATTGTTTAATTTTTATTTATCCTAAGATATTATGTAAGGGATTAGGTAGTAAACCAAGTCCATGATGATACCCTCCCAACCATGTGATTTTGTCTTGACAGTTAGCCATGACATATGAAAATGTAATATTTTATATTGATACCAATTTTCTATATATCCACGATTTTCTGATTCCATATTCTTTATGGTATTCCTCTAAATGATTAATCAGGAGCCATATATTTTATGATATTAATTTATGACTTATTATTCATATGTTATAATTCATTGTCGTGTTTATTCCCTTACTAGGCTTTATAGCTTAACAATTTATTTTATGTATATCCAGTTTATCCAAAGCATTTTATAAGATCATCATGGAGAATTAAATGATGTTTTTTGTGTTTTTTTCATTTTTATGAATTATGAACTTAGTATCAAAATACATAAGTCCATGTGATCTCTAGGTTGTATTTATTGTAGTTTTATGTAAAAAATCATATATAAATTTATGCCAAAGGATTGGGTCACTATATAATTTATGAAATATGATTTAATACCAATATGTTCTATATGATCCTGGCTCATGGCATGGGGTTAATGGTCCCTTAATTGAAATCCCCTAATTTTTTTAATGATGAAATGCATATTTTTTTCTTATTTACATTATCAATATATGAACAACATATCTTAAGTATTTTTCTATATAGATCATGATGACATGGTTTGTTCAGCATTATAAGGCCTTTTAAGAGATAATATATGTAGATTTATGTTATAAATTTTTGAAACCCATGATAAAGTTCTGGCGTGATGATCATAACATTCAATGATTTATTACCTGTCGCTCATATAATGTATACTACTCTCACCATTTATATGATTTCCATCGCTTACATTATGCTACCCCATATTCTATATACTTACTATTTTCTACTCTGGGTGCAAGCACACTACCTGTGAAGTCATATCCCCCCCATAATTTCTATGATATAGATGGTGTGGATGTTCCATCAGGGTCTATTACCCTTACCTTAACCTATATCTCTTTTATCGATGAGGCACATGTTCCCCACTTCAATATCTATGGGGTGATGTTGATTCTCCCATAATCTAATCAATTGTGGTAGTTGGGGTCAGTACTCCCCTGATTAGTACTTATCAATAGTTAAAGTTCGGTTCCCCTAAGGTATTATAGAACATTAATGTGGCATCGATCATTGATGACGTCAAGTTGTGGTGTCCATTTGACTAAATTTTATTCTATTTTAAAGAACATGCAATCCTTTTTGAATTTCATTGATACCATGGAAGCTATAATTGTTGCATTGAATGGTTACATGTGATACCTAAGTTACCCATTGGTTAACTCTGAGATACCATGGATTGTTGGGTAATAGATTTTAGACAACATGGATTATTTGTGGCACCTTGAGCATCAAAAGTCTCTCATTAAATTAAATAATTTGGTGTTAGATATAAAATTATTGGGGTTTCCCCATGTTGTTAAGAATTATAGTTATAGATCTTATCTATATTACATAATTCTATTCTCATCCATTTAATTCCCTATGTAAATGTGTAAGCCAATTGTTTCTTGTCTAACTTTATAGTCACTCATTGGCACCAGAAGCATCGAAAACACTTGGTATTCTTAAATTCCTTAATTTTTTCATTCTTGTTCACCCTCACATATAAGGAGTCTATGTGGAATTATTTAAATGTGTTTCATTTATGGGTTTTTGGGTGGCCTGTTGGGTATTTATGGTCACCCCTATATAGGAATTGTTCCCAAACATGTTGTGTCTACGATATCAATGAATAATTTAAATGATGGTCTTGGTTTATGTGAAGATGTTGTGGTTTCTTCTTACATAACACTTGGTGGTGACCTTAGTGGATGTAGTATTGTGGAGTTCAGTGGCACCTAGAGGTAGTGGTAAGATGTAATGATTATGTGTGGATCTAGCTTATTGTGAGGACCTCCTCATTTAATCCATTTATATATTTTTCTTTTTTTGGTATTTAGAAATGTAATTTACCCCTTACTCTATTTAGATTATGACTAATCTTACCTTTATATATCTTAGAGTTTTTTCACATGAATTTTATACATTGAATTTTGTTTTATTTATACTTTATAACATTATTATATGAGGTAGGTAAATATGTTAATTATAAACATTAATTAGTTTGAGGCCACCCATAATGTTTGATACATATAACCAGTTCTTGTCACATTCCCCTCACCTATTAGAGGTGGGATTAGGGTGGGAATATCGACCTATCTAGCCAAGGTGGGGAACTGGTCAACAAATTTGTGTCATAAACCAAGTCAGAACCCTATATAATACCCTTGAAACTATAAGCGATGATTCCATTATAAACAAAGTAATAAATAGTTTCATTTTCAACATATACATGACATCTATTACTCTATAGTTAAACACAAACCTAGTTGTTTTATTCGGGTTATATAATTCCCTAGAAAAATTATCATCAATGTAACCCTGCAATATATTATCTATTATAAATAAAAACACAATAAATTATTATCTATTTAGATACCCAATTATCCATTTCATGAACTCAAAATGTTCCCTTTCTATATTTAATATGAAATCATTCACAAATACATTTATAAATGAAATGAATGGTTGAGTACTTATCAAGGTGATGCAAACAGAATATTCTTCATATACCAAACCACGTATTCTATTTTTGGTAAATGATACTTAGACAGCTTGAAGTTTCTAACCAATGGATTTGATATTGGATTATATCTTTAAATAATAAAATTCTTAATGATATAAAAATTTAGTCCCTCTAAGATAGAACCAAATTCATGGATTCCCTGTCTATCTAAATCTTATTTCCTAGTATCTTTTTGTCCTGACTGATCTCTCTCATCACGAATCATCAAAAAAAGATCTAGATTTTAAATCCTTATAAAATTTAGACACTACTTTAACATATAATCCACATATAGAATAATAAGGAATAATCTATCATCATTCCATTCCTTTCATTTGTTACAATAATCCACATTGAACAATGTAATTTTTTTCATCCATAAAGACAAAAAAATTCAATTCCACTTCATTGGTTCCTACTTTTAGATATAAATACTTTTATTATTTTTTAACACCAATACTATGTTCCTATTAACTTTCAAATCCACCAATCACTTCATGTAAATATACACCATCAAATCACCATGAATGATGGAAATCTTTACATCAATATTCTCAGAGAATTTATTATTGGATGCAACCATTCTCAAAACTGTCCAGATATTATCATGAATAAAAACCAGTGAGAAGATATAAGATAATTAAATTTCTTTATGTTGAAACCACCTCATCAACAATAATTCATTGTAGATCTGACAACTATTTTCTTATTCATTAAAATAGAACACCCACTTATTATTTGGTGATATTTTCCCCTATAGTAAGTTAGCTTGCTACCGTGTCCTGTTGGTTTCCAATAAAAAAAATATTCAATCATTAGTGACTCCCACTATCTAGTTCACCATGATTAGCCACCTCATCTCAGTTTTATAGCTCTCCTCTATCCATACAAATTAGAAACATTATGTCAAATAAAAACCACTGAAATGGTTTTCTAACTCTAATAGATCATCATAAGACATGAATCTCAACCTTTTCTATGACATCATCTTCTGGTGATCTATCTTCCCTGGAACCATTTATCAATTATATACTGTTCAAATATTTCTATAGGGCATCATTATTAATAGATAATTATGGAACATCTTTTATAATTCTTACATCTGGACAACCTATGATTTGATTTAAGTTATTCTGAACTTATCTTTTTCTGATATCCTCAATTAGATCAAATTAGTATTTGTTAGGTGATCCATTTTTCTAAAATCTATTCTCAATAAAGTTACTATCCTTATATACAACGTTCTTGTTGAATATAATATCTTAAATACTAATTAATTGTCTTTTATCATCATCTCAGAGACATATATGAAATTTTTTGCCACCATATTAAGAAATGGAACAAGTATTTTAATTTGAATTATTTTTTCACATCCTTTAAATTCAAATTTACAAAATATATTCTTTAAATAATTCTGATCATAATAACATCCATTTAATTTTTGGAGCATAACTCATTTAGAACATTCTATCCTATTAAAACATATATATTTCTATTATCAAGGTATGATTTTGTGTTCCGTACTCTCTCTTAAATTATCTTGGTAATTATTTAGTGAAAAAAATACTTTGAGAGTTATAATTTAAAATTTTATTCATTATCTACAGAAAACTATGATTTTGAGTTTTTCTATGAAGAATATTTTCCATCCCAATACCCTTCATCTAACATATGTGACAGAAGTTTCATCCACTGTACTTACCACCATTTTTGGATCTTATGGATTGTAACTTTTGAGAATTATTTATGTATCTCATGACCTTAAATTGAATGAATGTCTCAAAAAAATATAAATTATTCTTTAGTAATTAAACCCAACCATTACTTGTTTCATAATCAATGAAATTAATAATGTAAAGCGACCCACCATGAGATCATAATTGGGGTGGTTACCAAATATCTAAGTGAACTAGTTCTAACCTCTATCCTCTGAGATACTATCAGTTCAAGTTAAAGTAAACCCATTTCATATTCCCATGAACACTTCTCTAACAACTTTCAAATCCAGTATGATGGATCTTTGGTATTACTTGTTCTATTAGAATATTTATGTTTTTATCAATGGGATGTATAAGCCATAAATTCCACACTTCCATACATTTGGAAGTTATTTTATTGGTAATTACTACTAAAAATTATATCATAGAAAGATATAGTGTCTCATCCTTTACTCTTTACGCCTCTATGATGGATCCTCAAGTTATTTTCCAATATCTATTGAAAAATCTAGTCCCATAGCCTACCTCATCAACCTAAAATATAGGAATTATGTTATTATGTTATCCTAGGATGTTGTTGAATTGTTTTCAATGGATGAATATTTTATTTTTCATTAAAACAATGAAATTACATTCATACATGGTTTCTAGCGCTTTATCATCCACTAAATACACTATTCTAAGCTTTCTTAATGCATAATTTACTATGAATCTGTTCTCTTAAATTGAGTTGAATGATTATCTTGATTTAATCACCCTTGATACCACCAATATATTAGTAATGAGTAATAAACTATTTAATCCCTCATCTAAACCCACAATATTTAATCTTTTGGGATTTTATGAACATCCAAAATTCCCATTGAGAATAATAGAATTCCTTTGGACATGTCTACCTTTCCCATACTATGTATATGTTGGACCATGACTAATATATTTTCTTCAGGTACTCTCTGATGACCTATCATCCAATTGTTTCTTTCATTTTTAACATTGGGGTGACCATGATCATTATTTAGTAAATAATTCACTTTAAGATAGTTTTTGGACTTCTTTTCACTTGAGTTATTCATTCAAGATCATGTTCTTGACATCTCCAAATAGAAAATCATTTATTTCACTAGAATCACTAAATTTTTATAACACTGTATCCCGTGGCTCTAAAAGTGATGATTATAGTGGAAGATCCCATTCATCATTAATGATCATCACAATAATGAATTCAACATTTCCTTAGATAATATTTAAATCATTCTTATAAAATACCACTAGTTTACCTTTCATTTTCCTAATACTGAATAACCTTTTCATTATGAACACTTTGTTAAGTACTATTGTCTTATTGTACATATCTACTAGGTCCTTAATGATCTTAGCCATTGTCTTGAACTCATAGATTTTAAAGACCACATTATGTGCCAATGACATCCTGATTAGACCTAATTCTTTCATATCCACCCATTCACATTCTTATTTCTTCATTATATCAGATTAACAATAGATAATGAAATATCCAAATCCTTTTGAATGATATAATTCTCCACCTACATTCTATAGATATATAAATATATTCCAGCAAACATATCTATCAAGAAATTACCTTCATCCAACACCATACCTTCCAATGATAGTATACTCTATTTGAAACTAAAATGAAATTAAAGTAATAAGAGTGAGTGTTAACTGATCTACCTTATAGTGTGTTGATGAGTGAGAACCGAACCACAACATTTTATTGTACTTTTTAGCAATATTCCCCAGTTCGTGACCAATAAAAAGCCACTAGATGATTACATATAGTAAAAATCTTGTTATCCAAAAGTACTCCCTTGAGGTAGTGTACTATAAAGTTGAAATCTATTCACCATACTCACCAAACCAATTCAAAACTCATATAATGTCAATGGAACTCAAAATGTTCAAGAATTAAAGAAGAAAAAACACAATGTAAAGGATATAAGAAGTTACATTGTTTGGATAATATGTCCTATATCCATGGGGGATACAATACTTAATATTCAATTACAATAATAAATTTTAATAATTACACATCAACTAAAAATAGACAATAAGGACTAATCATACAGATTATCACTTATATAATTTACTGATGTTTATCAGATCCAGATCACTGTGAACAAGGTCTAAACATCCTTTTTATGGAAGAATCTATATGGTTATGTTAGTTACATCTACCTCATATCTTTATGAAGGTCCCTCCATTTAGAATGGCGGCTGATGATATCAAGTAACAATCTAAAATTGACCAATTCTCTTATTAAACAACCTATGTTACAATTGTTCTAGTAACTTCCATTCACTGTCTTTCAAGCCTACCACTAGTGCGCAAAACCATCAAATGATATTAAATCTTGAACAACATATAGTTTTCTAGAGTGATTCTATTACCACTACCTTTCTATATCTAGTTAAATTACTTAAAACAAAAGAAGCATTCACATCCCAACAAATAAAAAAATTTATAGTTTTTCCCAAGTTTCCATGTTAAAAAACCTTGTTTCCATTAACAATTATGATTCATTATTTCTTTTTTTGGAAAGGTTTTAGCTCTTTTTTTTATTCCAAATTGTTACCATCATATCCACCACCTATTTAAGTCTCCACGTGAAAAATATTCATTAGAGAAAATTTATTCTATTCATTATTTTACCTTATATTCAAACTATAAAATATTTATGTATTTCACATTTAATCATTAAAAAATAATATCTAACTTGGAGAATTAGTATTTTATTTAATTAATTTTCTACTATATGTATTTCAATAGAGAAAAAATGTTATCTTTTAATTCCTTATCCTTTATCATTTTATCTACCAATTCTTGTGAAATATCTTCTAATAAATCACTTTTCTATATCATCAAGAAAATCATCCTTATAATAGATCCTTTCAATATAATTTATTCATACTATATCCTTCAATTATATTTAGATAATTTAACTATTTGTTTGGAATAATTTTCTAATTTATTATCATAATGTTTCATTTCACTTATTTTGGAATTGAGGTCCTCTTGACTACAATAAAAATAATCTTTAAATTTTTTACTAGGTGAAAATTTCTATTCTTCAATAATCTCATCTTCACTTTCTACCATTTAGGGAGAATTTTTATCCTAGGTTTTGAAAGATACTTACATGAAAGTGTTTTATTTATATATATCAAAAAAATCTATGAATTCACAAATATAGGGGTGCGTAAATTCTTTTTCACCATATTATTATTATTATTATTCTATTTATATTATATAAAAGGTGTTTTTTATATCCAAAAGTAGCATTATTAGATTTTAATTTTGAAGTTATGAAATTATCAATCATTCACATGGGATATACATAGATATTACAAAATTTTTCCAATAACTCAAAATTTATATCCTAATACATTTTAATAATAAATAAATTTCTATTCAAAATAGAAACCAAAATCTTCAAGGTGTTTCCATCACATACACATAACCGAGGATTTTTCAAATTAGATTTATGATTTGTACACTATATAAGATTATTACTATATTCTTATAGATAGTAAGGCATATGCAACTTCCAAAACTAATAGTTATAGTTATAAAAAACAAGTTCCATCAAATATGATTTCATATATGGCATAACCTCACAAAAAATAGATTTGATAAATTCAATTCCATGATATTACCTTTAGGTTTTGATACAACTTGTTAGTAATATAAGACCAAATTTATCCTATGTAAACACAAAAACCCCTGGTGGGGGAGTGAATCTCATTAACCATATATTAAATGATTTTTTAAATAATAGTTTTTTTGATATTATTCACACGTTATAAGTAAAATAAAAATAAATCCTCTTAAACATTAAATACACTAAAGAATAGAAATATTATAAAGAGTTTAAGGAAAATTTGAAAACATATATTTTATATGGATCACATTAATGGCCCATGTTAAAGGGGAATATACCTACAATGTACCAATGTAAAAAAATACAATTAAGTCATTGTACTTATGATTAAAATGTTTTACACAAGTTCACTCCTCACCAAGGAACATTTCTCATAAAAGGTAATCTAGAGATGATACATGGGCTCCTATGGATCAATTCCTATTTCTCCTTATACATGCACTTATTTGAGGATGTTATTTAGTATCTTATATATGTTATTATCTTATTCAAATCAGTCTGATAAAATTATATATATTAAACCAAGAATTTAAGATATGTCATGTCATTGTCATCTACACACGACATCTCCCTTAAATAGATATATATTAACAACTCAATATGAAATAAGTTATTCATTTGTATAAAAAATCATTCACAATATAAAAAAAATCCTCAAATTAAGATATTTATTAGATATATTACTCATTAAGGAAATTATCTATGTTAAGCATAGTCTTATTCTCCCTCTATTAATTTTATAAATATGTCCATAATCTTTATTTTACAATGAAACTATCTCTTATTAAACCAAATCTATACATATCTTTCCATTAACTTTTCTTTTTATTATTCTATACAAATATAAAGTATATAGAACATATTAAATATTGAGACCTAGCATAATGGGTCAGGGTTCCACAATGATATCATAATAATGCTAAGTTTCTTAAACATAATCATATAGATAAATTCAATCAATAACTCATCCATTAAAAGTAATCCATGTCTGGATGAATTATACCTCATTCCTCAAATGAATCCTCTGTTAATTTCCAAAGAAATATCTAATCAAAGATCCCATGATGGCTAGATCTCAAATTTATAAGATTCAATGTATCTTGATATTTAAACTCTTTGATTTTTTTAATATATTTTCTATATAAATGATAATATTCAAATTCGATATATATCCCCTCACCAATCAAGAATTTTATCATTAAAATTAATAATGATGAATATTTATTCTTTAAATAATAAATCCGGGTAAATATTTGATCTATAAAATGTATATATAATATGTTATATTTCCTCTTCTACCAAGTAAAAGGTATTTTATAGACAACTTTTACAATTTATTCCCAACCATTAATGTGGATTATCTCCAAAAATATCTTATTAATTTTCTCTATGTGAAACCACCAGGTGTCACCCATTAATGGGTTTTAAAATTCATTCAAAATGGTAGAGTAAAATATCCCATAAAATACCCACTTGTTTATTTTTTTGGAAATATAAAAAATATATTTTTTCTGAAAACATCCTAAAAACATGACATATTTGTCTCAAATATGGTATTTTCGTTTAGTAAAAGTGTAGAATCTGAAAGATAAGGCCTCTACATCTCAATTATCTTGATTTATGACCCATTACATTTATTTTAATTATTATTTTATGAAAACCCTGAAAATTTGTCATCATTTTTAATTAAGTGGTTTTGTCCTTAATTTTAATGTAGTTTCTTAAGTAAAATAACCATACAACCATGATAAAAATTCAAAAATTCAATATTTTTTTTATAAACCTAAAATTAAATTCTATATATAACCATCATTTGGTTTGATCATCCCATGGTTCCATGTAATTTTATTAATTCTGTTTATTTAAAAATGCCAAGAGCCATGACTTGAATTCTGTAAAATATGGTTTATGAAACCATGGATGGGATTTCCTCCACATTTATACTAGTGAGACGCATTTCCTTATATCAATATATTTTCATAACTAATACCACTTAAATTACTTTTAACATGAAGTTACTTTCCATGATTCCCCAAATAATCTTCCATACATCCCCAAAATTCTCATAAACTTCCTAAATAAACTTTAATGAATAGTCAAAATTAATAAAATATTTTGAACATGATTCACTATCATATGATCAACCAAATTCATAGTTATCAATGGAGAAACATGGACACAAAGTGATTGGATGATACCAACACCAACCGATGATGCCTCCAGGACCAAGAAGACACAAAAAATATGCACTCACCCAGAACTCACAACTTTTTGCAACCTCTAGGGACACTAAAAATAGAAAATCTTACCATAAAATTTAATGAAATATAAAATAAAAAAATATTGAACATATAATAATTAAATGGTTTTAAAATAGTACTAATAAATAGGAAATAAAAACTACACTAAGTAGTAAACAAGAGATGTTATAATAGAAGATTCAAAATCATATACCAAATTTATAGAATCCTTATTTTATTAAACCACTATAATAAAATTTTCATTTTGTTTCAATAAAAATTTATCCCAATCCCAATATATATAGATGAAACCATTAAATAACATCATAGGTGATCACCCCATACCACTGATCTTCACATTCATCAAATCATTCAGTCATGGGATATCACCACCTCAAATGAATTACCCAGTGGATATTTCTCTTATCCATACACTTTTAATAATTCATCAACACTCCTTATACATCAATGTTTATAGGTTATGGGGTGAAAAAGTCATCCTCCACTATTGAACTTGTATGTACAAATGCTTCTACTATCAATACAATGTTTCATAATTCTAGTGTTCTAAAACATGCTGGGCCAACATCAAGTAGAAAATAAATTGAATTTGAAGTTAGTTATTTTACTAATGTCTTTATTATTTATCTAGAAAAAACCTTCTTCGAATAAGACTACTAATCATACCTATGCGAATAATTTTTCAATATTTAACACAAATTCCATTGGATCACATGCACCATATTCTATAACTCTCATCTTTATATTAACTCTTCTATATTGTTAAAGATTCCAAGACCACAAGATCTATATCTTATCTAAACCCCACAATAGTGAAACACAGATTTAGTATTTCCTATGAAATATTTTTAGATACCAAATTTTCCATGTTTCAGTTCCCTTAACTTATGTAATTATAGTAATCTATCCAACATAAGATTGAGAATGAAATTTTATTTAAATTGAATATGATTCATACAAGAGTGAAATTATAAAAGTGTATCACACTTTATCTCATAGTACATCACTCCAATATCTTGCTTCATTTTTATTTCCTCTAGTAAAAACTTCAACCACACAAAATCTTTCCCTGATTCTATTTTTGAAATGTAATAAGCTTCCATGGTTGATAGTGAAAATAACCTTTAATGAAAAGAAATCTAAATAATGAATATTCCCCTAAAATTAAACAAGTATATTGTAGTTATTTTTTTTGAATTAGTATCTACCCCAAATTCCTCATCTATAAACCGTTTCAAGTGATCATCTATTTCAAACTAGAGTGTAAGATCTTTTGAACCTTATTGATACCATAATACCCACATGATATCCTATCAGTGTTCCTTTATACGATTAACTATGATTCTAATAACCAAACCTAATTCTTGAGAGATACCAGTACTAGTACACATCATGTCCTATATCAGTCTTCCCATAGTTGATGCATATTGTACATTTTTCATGTAATTTTACACCTCATTCATTTCAGGCATCTTATCCTTTAGAATATCAAAGTGTCTACACAGGGGGTTACTTATATAATATTAATCACTCAAAATGAATATATCCAGTAAATAATAGTCATACTAATATTGATAAAGGAATAATGTTCAATAATCCAGGTCTTTTCTAATTATGATCGCCAAAACCCACTTAACAAAACCAATATATTTTTATCTGGAAACATCCAGAAAATTCATACTGATTTTTTTTAGATATTCGATTACAGGTCTGACCAAGATCAAATCATAAAAATAGGTAATAAATAAGATAAATATTTAATAATAATTCATGTTGAAGCAATATAAATTCTCTATATTTCTTCACATAAATCATGTTTCGTTATTAAGGAATAAACATCCCATTACAATTCCTTCGTTCCTTCTTAAGACTACAGATATTTCGCTCGAGCTTGCCCACTAGGCCCTCATTCCATTCTAGTATGAAACTTTCTAGTTCATCTATGTATATTTCTTTCTCAAAATCACAATTAATTAATATTATCTTTATATCATATTTTGAAGAAATAAACCATTAATGGAAACTATTCCTAGCACTATTTTCATAATTTTGTATTTCATGGAAGGAAGTAAAATTTTAATGAAATTCAATACTTTCATATATTGGATCCCCTTCATAACCTCTCACACCATGTATATAACACTACCATTTTTTCATACTATAGGCAATAAAAACTATTTATTTTATAGTTATATCTATCCTTTTGGAAGATTTTTTTTCTCCCATATATCATACAAATACATGAAATATTATTAATCCTTCATTTCAAACAAGCATGATAAATATCAGCTCAAAATTTTCACCACATTTAGACTCTATGGTTCCCCACCATCTATGAGATATAGAAATTAAATATTCTGATCAAAACTCTACACTGTTTATAACCCTTATATATTTCCACACCTTTAGATGGTATGCCCCATAAATACATTTATCTTCCATATCTCTACCCCAAACCTCCATTATCCATACATATTATATAATATCAGACCTTGGTATTTTTATAACATTATTAGTATCCTTAGTTCCCAAACATGGACATATAACTCAATTTTCATCATCTATACTCCTTAAAAAACTCAATACCACCCAAACTCTATCTTGTCGAACCTTAGCCTGGTCAATCTATTCCTTTCTTCTAAGGGAATATACCTCTAGGTTTTAATCTTTATATAGGATCTCACAATTTAATTGAATGTTCTAATCTCTAATAAACATCTATATACTTTTATCATAGAGTCTAAAACTAAATTTATCACTACCATAGCCTAAAAGGATTCATTTTTTGGGATTTTATTCTACTTACCCCTATCTTTGAAATCAGTATGAGAATACATGATACAAATAATAAATCTCAGGTAAGTAAATTCCACCTTCTAGTTAGACCATATTTACATGAGAGGTTTTTATGCCAATGTTTTCTAAGGACTTGAATTCATAAGATGATCGAAAAAGTTAATAAATTCATCCCAAAATTCCTTCAACTCAAAGGTAACTACATGCTCATAAGGCTATCACTTATTATAAGACTCATCCATTTTGTAACACCATTTTGATATAATATCCTAGTAATGGTCATTTCCATTTGGATTTTTTTCATCTATCAAACCATATACCACTACCTTTACCTATAATCATCAGATTATTAGACCCAAGGCATTTCAAATTATCTCTCGTCTTATCTTCCATTGTAGATCTCCATTCATTGAATTTTCGGAAGACCCTAGGATTGTGTATGTGGAAATACACCCAAATTTTCTCTATGGAACCATTAATTAAGGAAAAGTAATATATTTCACCCATATGATATTGAAACTATTATTAACCCCATGTATCCATATGAACTATCTAGAACTTTTGATTTTTTTATTTTCCTTCATTTGAGATTAATGAAACTTTGTGGAACTTATATTGGATATTACCCTCATATATTCAAAACACTAGGTGATCAATATTCAATAATACATTTTACACCACATTCCATAGAACTTTCCCACCAATGTGACTATAAAGGTATTTCCATAACTTTACTGATCCTGAAGCTATTTTGGAATTTGTTTCTCTAGTATTCCTAATAACTTCTTGAATAGAATTCAGGTAAAAAATTGAGTCTTTGAAAGAATGGGAAATCACCATATAGTCTCATGGTATCATTAAAACTTCATTAAAAATTAGGAGAAAACACTATTTCATCATTGTTGACAAATAAAATTTTGACTCTTCAATAGTCCTAGTATATTATGGACACCTTAAAAATGTATCAGATATTTATTCCCCATTTTAGGATTACATCACATTTCATAACAAACTCATATATATCTCTATACATAAGATGATAATTTCCAAGGATTATAAACACATAATTATGCAATAATAAACTCTCATATGTTGAGTGAAATACATTTTCAAAGTCAAGGATCTATGACACAAATGAAATTGTGGCACATAGACCCAAAGTGAAAACATCTCCTTTAGTTTCAATGTGTGAAAATGGTTCAAAATCATAATTTACAGAGTATAACCATCTCCCAAAACAATCATTCTAGATATGTACCATCTTTTAATAATGATAACTTTTAGAGTTTTTAGTAATTGTCTACATTAAAATGATTTATCTCTCATATTCCCATTTTCTTTAAACTCCTTTGATATGATCATCCTCTATTATATAAAAAGTTGAATGGTCTTGCCACCAATTGGTTAAAATTTTGTTTTTTTCAATTAGGAGTTTTTTGGAAGGAATGAGACGGGTATTTAAGTTTATGTAATCAATTAGGAGATAATTTTTCAAGAATAGTTTAGGAATCTACAGGATAGAATCCAGGAACAAGGGAATAAACCACCCATGATCTCTGTGGAAGTCAATAATTTTTAAAATGGAGAGAAATTGTGTATTGTTCTATCCAGGTTCAAAAAGTTTTTTGTTTTAAAAAATAGTAGGTTATACAATGTATCTAATTTATAGACCGTAAATTATGTTGAGATGGATTTTGGTGTCATTGGAGTTTTGGAGGTGCTTACACCATGGGGGATGACTGACATCCCTAGATAACATACCATATAATACAATTAAGTAGACCATGCCACAAGATTATGAAAAAGACATAAAGGGTGTATTTTCATTAGATCGAAGTAAAAAATATATAAATTTATAGAATATCATAACATAAGAATTTGTTCATGACACAAAATATTTAAGTTGGTTTTCAATGGTTCTGTATGATTGGGGATGAGCACACAGAGGTAAGTAAACAAAACCACAATTGTTCAGTTTTTTTCTAAAATGTATTAATGATTATACCAGGACTCCTTGGGGATTAATGAGGTATTTGGTTGAAATTTATGGATATGGTTAAATTTATGAGTTCATGATGTAGTGAATAAAATCACAATACATTCTAGGAGTTGTAGAGGATACCACACCATAAATAGGACTATTTCTCCATGAAGTTAGCTGACCTTGAAAATTATAGTTTTTTAAATTTATTTTGAAAATAATGGAAGATATATAAATTAATGGGTAGTTCATAGATGTTTTAAATCCCTATTAAGTGTCTACTAGTGGAAGATTTATTTAACACAATTAAGGGGAGATGATTCCTTAATTTAAAGGGTTTAATTGATAGAAAAACACATTATTGAAAATATAAAGAGGATATACATTAGAGGAGAAATATCTTAAATATTGGGATTTTTAGAAGGAATGGGAAAAATGACTAAAACCGTATAGGATTGGTGTTATCCCTTTTAAAGAATAATTTTAAGTGACCACTATATCACATTTCATTTGTTTTCTTTGTTTTGATGCACTAAAAAAAAGACAAGAAGAGGGTGTTTCATTGGATCAATATAACACCTTTTAAAATATTTTATACAATAATTCTACTTTATGTTGAACACTTGGTACAATGACACAATGTTATAATATACTCCTTCGACAATCCCTTATGGTGAATCAGGTAAAATCTTTATGTCCTTTTCATTTATTTTTTATCCATACATTGCTTATGTGCATGAAAACTAATAGGTTCATGTATTTAATGCTAGGATGATAACAATATCTGGTGATGAAGAAATATAATTTTTATCCTAATATACCTTTTTAATAAGGGTTTGTTTGGAATATGGGTGAAACAAATTATTTGAAAACCCAAATGGTTTTCGTGAAAAATCAATTAATATTATGGAAATTATGGTTCATAAAAAAGGGATTACAGTATTCGATGGATACAACCTAAATATATGGGATAATCAAATGATACATTACTTATAATATATTAAACTTTATTTTTTCACTACTTCAATACATGGAATAAATGTTAACGATACTAGTATAATGTCTATGATAACTGTTATATGAAATTATTTGATGTAGATGCAATGGTTAAAAATTCTCTCTCCAAATACCTATCCAATTATATCTACATGAATTTAATGTATTGAACATTAGAAAAATCTATTTGGGATAATATGGAAAAAAAATTATGTAGGGGATATCAAGGAAAATGAAGTTATGTTACAAGTGCTTCTCAATAAGTTTGAGGATTTGATGATGATCCGAAATGAGATCAGTTATGCTTTTTCCAATCTAATCATTGAAGTTATGGGAGACATACATTTACTTAATTATGAAATAAATAATCTTTAGAACCTGAAAAATATTCTTATAAGGCTTCCAATCTTGTATAATTCCAACGTGAGAGACATTGAAGAGTAAGATACTATAAATATGACACTTTACTATTTTCATAGGAAGTTAATAGATTATGATATGTGAGTAATACCTAAGAATATATTTGAAAAAACATAAAAATGTATTGTATTCAAATAAATGGAAAATATTGAGATTCCAGAATGTGGATGTAATGATGAAAATGTTAGTGATGAATTTTGTCACTTTTTTTAGGATATTCATATGGAGTGAATAAGACATTAAGGTAAACTCCCATTCAATTATTTTAGGAGTGAAAAGTTTGGGAATATTAAAAATATATTCCAAAGGAAGGAGGATAATAGAGTTGAAGATAAAATAGAATCTAAATCATAGAGAAAGTTTCCTCTAAGATGAAACCTTAAATATTTAAATTCAAATTTAATGTGGTTTCAGTTAAAAAAAAAATTCAAAAGAAGAATAAGAAAAATATGATGAGAATCTTCCTAAAGATGATAATGTTGAGTTATTTTTAGATATGAAATATTTTATAATAGAAACTAATAATGGGACAAGTATAAAGATAAAATATATAATCAAAATTAATTAGTATTCAAATTTAATCTTGAACATAATAATTATATTGAAGAGTTATAAATTAAATGTTATAAAAACTAGAATATATATGAATTTTTTAGGAATAAATATAATATATTGATCAAATAAAATCTTAAATTAAATAACATGAAAATCTAGTGAAAGAACATGATAACTATAAATATACATATGAAGAAGTTATTTATATCAATATATATATAAATCAATATTCCAAAATGATCGATGATCTGAATAATTAGTTTGAAGAGAGAAGAAAGATAGTTTAGACTCTCTCAATGAATTTTAATATTCATGGAAGAATCTTGAGATTAAAGTAATTGTGGATTGTGAAAATAAAAAGATACAATTATAGATTATATTTTACAAGGATTTGATTGATATGGAAAGAATAGTTATGTATTCTATTCAAATGATCCTAAATGAATAAAATAGATGGCCTATAATAATTGTGTGGCTCAAATATAAAGCTGAGATATTTAAATTTGATGATGTTGCTACATAAAATAAGGGAAAACTAAAAGTTCATAAAAAATTGGAAACACTATGGACAAACCACTAATCAAGAAACTAATGCCAAGATAGATATATGCAGAGAAGAAGTTTTGGAATGATTATTCAATTAATGAAATTCAAATTTTATTATTTCTTGGACATACAATGAACTGGTGCATGGAGGGAGAGAGCTAGTTTAGAGGTGGAGCTCCTGGAACTTGAAAATTAAGGATGAAACTATATATTATTACTAAAAATAGAATTATTTTTATTGATATTGTTAAATATACTATAATTTATGTCACAAGGTGATAAATTATAGGAAAAGGGTGAGTTAAAATAACTTTAATGGATGTCAATAATGAAATATAACTCAACAACCATACAAGGTTACATTAAAAATTAGCTTCAATCCATTAGAGTAAGAGGAGTATGATCTCACTTCTTATAATGAAAAAAATAAAGTGAAACCACATTTTTTCCCAACTCAATCAGAAATATCTTAATATGAAAAAAGAAAGAATAAAATGGCTATATTGGTGGTGGAAGGTCTCAGTGAAACCAATAATTGTAGCTCCTTGATCCCTAATATTAGATGTTCATACCACATGGATAAAAATTTAAATATATTTTAAAAAATAAAATCTATTTTAATGAAATGTTTATATTTAGAAATTATATATCATTGAAAATAAAGGGAAGTGGAAATATAAGGCCAGTTGGAGATGAATTGAAAAATTACAATATTAATTATATAGATTGTATATAGCATAATATTATCTGTGTAAGTAAACTTTGGGATTATAGATTAGATGTCACATTTCATTGAAAGAGATATACTTTCAAAGGAAAAACTAAATCTTCTTTATTGAAAGGATAGATAACCAAAGGAAGTCTTTATCAAGTATATTGTAAATATAACAACACTTGTTTTCTTATGACAGAGGAAGATAATAACCTTTGGCATTAAGGGCTCAATAATATGAACTATAAAATCATAGAGAATATTTCCACACTAAAAAATACAAAAAAATATATCCAATATGAAATAAGTAAAAGATAGGAGTTTTAATTCTTGTGTAAGAGGTTAACTAGTGTGAAATACATATCGACTAAAGTAGAAGAGGGCATCCAGTTTACTTGATCTGATCTACACAGATGTGTGTTGTCCCATGAAGATTCATGAAACATAATATTTAAATCAATTCATATTGATAACATATTATTATATTATAATGAGGAGTATAATATTTATATAAGCCAAAAAATATGTGATTTGATGAATTAAGCATATTTAGAGGAGAGATGGGAACAAAAGTAGAAGAACTATTAGGGTTTTTTTGATATAAAAATGAAATAGAGTACACTTATCATGAGGTGGAAAACTATTTTTATATGAATGCGATTGAGAAATATATTTCATTACTGAGAAGACCATTGAAAAATGGTGTGGTAGAAAGGAGAAATAAAATCGTGAACACCGTGTAGAAATATTTTCTAATGGAAAGTGGAGTCTCTCATCACAATTGGATAGAAGTAGTGAAAGTTAATATTTATTTATAAAATCAGTCTTTCTTATGTTTGGTTGAAATTTTAACAATGTATGATTTTTTAATAGAAGAAAACCTACTTTGAAAAACATTAGAGCATTCAAAAGCCGATGTTACATATTGAACAAGGAAGGTAACAATGGTAAATATAGAGATTTTGTATAAGAAAGGATATTTTTAGGATACTTATTCATGTTTAAGGCCAATAAATGTTTCAATAAATAGTTGAAAAAGAATTTCAAAAGCTAATATGCCAAAAATTATAATGAAAAATATGAAAATAGAAATTTAATTCTAAATCAAAGTGTGGTAAGTAATAAAGAATAAGGGATGAATAAAAATCATACCAGCACACACAATCCAACATGTGAAGTGTATTTAGAAGATTAATCAATGGAAAAATAATTCGCCATATAGAGTCAATTTATGAACCTACAAAGAAAAAACTAAATTGCAGTATATGAGTCAAATATAATCGATGAGAAAATTGAACCTATAAAAACTCAGAGAATGGTGACTATTGATCACACTTTTATATTTTTTAAATTAGATATAATATTATTTGAATAAGTAATAAATGATGTGTCATGATTCAAGTCCATGAACGATAATTAAAATCAAATTGAGAAAAAAATAACACTTAGGAGTGAATAGATAAACTAATGGATCATAATATCTTAGGAATAAAATTTGTATTCATTAATACACATTATGACTAAGGAAATGTTATTTTAAATAAGAAATATTCTTGTAAAATGGGTATACACAAGTGGAATGAATTGATATAGAAAAAAACATCACACCCATGACAAGACCTGTGTCAATAAGATTTTTTTTATGAATATTAAATGAAAATTAATAATCTATAAAATGGATGTGAAGAAAAAAATCATTAAACTGGATTCCCAAGGAATATTTATACATCGAACTACTGATATATTTTTTAATTAATAGTGACAAATCAAAGGTATGTAGATTAAATAAGGTATTGTATATCTTAATATTAGTTCCCTAGGATTGTTATTCTATGTTGGATACTTTCTTGATGAAATTAGAATTTTATAGAGGAAGGGTCCATAAAAATATCTATGTAAAGTCGACTTAGGTAGAATTTTTCATGGTTTTCATCTATATTGATGACATCATATTAGAAGGAAATATGATTTATTCAGTAGAAGTGTTTTCTAAAATGATGGCCTTGGAGTATAACATTTCTATGATCAAGGAAATAAAATTTTTTCTAATACTTTATGTTTTATAAAAAGTAAATTAAAATTTTGGTTCTCAAGCTAAATATACAATTGAGTTACTGAAGAATTTTGAGATGTAAGGTATAAATATAGTTTCAATACAAATAATGGGTGGAACCAATTTGGGAAAACACCAAGAAAGAAAATATATTGATCATACACTTTATCAAAGAATTATGGGAAGCTTGTTGAATCTCACCAAAACAAGACATGTTGTATTCCTTTTAATGTACTTGGTATCCTGATATCAAATCTTCACCAAGGAATAACATCTCTGATTTGTTATGAGAATAATGATGTATATTTAGGAAAATTTTATTATTGTTTAATATAAAATGTAGAAAATGTAAAATAACTATTTGATTACATAGATGTGGATTGAGGTAGAGATATAGTGTATCAAAAATCTATTAGTGGAAGATCCTTTTTGATCGGAAGCAAGTGTATTAGGTGGATCAAAAAGAATAAAAACTAAACACAATTAGTATAACTAAAGTATAATATATTTTATTTATTAAGGCTTGCAAACAAATGGATTGGATGAAAAATAAGGTACGAGATCTTGTAGAAGATATGAAAATTCCCATGGTAGTTAATTGTGACATCCAAAGTGTGATAGAGCTAACAAATAATCTGTTACAACAATCCTAGATAAATAAAAAATCAATACTACAACATTTAACTAAAGATAAGGTTGAGTAAGACATGATTAATCTAGATAATGTTGTTAAATATAAGAAAGTGATGGATATGTTTAAAAAACCATTATCCATACTATCATTTGAGATACATCAATTGAAACATGATGTTCATCCATACCTCTTAGATTGAGAGATACATCAATTGAAAGTTGATATCCATCCACATATCTCAGCTTGAGGGTGTCCAAAATCTCCCATCTCCCTATTTTAGCTAATTCAATACCTAGATTTTTTTTTATTTTAGGGATTATTTTTTTAATGTAAAAGATAAGGGATATACTTTCCTTATAGAGTAGGTAGCTATGATAATATTGATATGAATTTTCTGGACAACATTGTGATAATTAATACATTCCCTTATTTCCTATATTGAGATTCAACTCACATAGATTTAAAGAAATCATAAAAATAAATATTCCTTGTTTTAAGAGAATTTAAGTCATTAAATAAACTATTTGGAATATATTTTTAAATTTAGGAGAGAGCATTAAGGTATTGAAATTAGAGAAAGTAAAAGATAAACATTATACAAAGATGCAGGATCAATTTTCCATATATGGAGATGTGATTATTGAAAAAAAAATGGGGAGAATGTTGAAACTCTTGGTTTGTATTGTTGGATTTTATTTCCTTTAAGAGTTTTTTTGAAGACATAAGTATGATCTTGGAGTTCATATAGTCAATAAAAAATGATAATGGATGGAATAATTCAACAATATATTTGTAAAAACCATGATGTATAGTAGTGGAGCATGTTTTAATGTATATGGTAGCTATGAATTCGGAAAAGGCATAGAAAATAAAAAATGTTCCCTTAAGTTTCATAAGGTTGTTATTTGGAATAGTTTCAAAAAATAGCAGTTCCCTCTATGGAGATCATACCGATGCTATGAATTCAATTGAGATGGATTTTAGTTTCATTGGTGTTTTGGAGGTACTTCCACCAAGAATCGAGTCTCAAGTTGAAATAAAACATATTATTGAATACAATTTTGTAAACCACACTGAAATAAGATGACTATGATATGAAGTGTTTATTTTTGTAATATTGAAGGAAATCATGATCAAAGCTTAGAGAATACTGTGCCTCCAAAAATAATCAATGACACAATTAAATACATGTCTTTTTAGTGGTTTTGGAATATTTGGGATGACCATGACATTGTAGGTACACCACATTGAAAATTTTCAAGAGTTTATTAAAATTAGGAGACAAATGTGCCGCAAATCCCTATGACTTAAAAGCATGTTTAGGTGAAATTTGTGGATCTGGTCAAATTGACGGGGAGGGGGAACCATAATGTATAAGACTATTCGATAATCTATGATTTACAAAGGAGATCAAACCCTAAGGAGGGTGGTTGTGCTATGGAATCAACTAACACATTAAATCAAAGCAGATTGAATTTATTTTTCAATCATGGGAGATAGTTAACTTAATATTAAGTAAATGTATTGTTTAAAGCCCCATTTCGTGGCTACTTGAGGTGGATTGATTAAAAACATTTATCGATAAACGATTACCTAAATCAAAAATTGTGAATTGATGGAAAAACACAATAATGATAATTTGAATAAGATAGAAGTTAGAGACTAACTCCCTTGATGAACATGTTTTTGAGTAGGAATTAGAAGAAAAATTATGACACCCTTTCTGGATTAGTTTTATTCTCGAAGAAGAATAGTAAGAGATCACCACGTACCATTTCTTTTGTTTCACATGTCTTGAATACGTGATTTATGAGACAAGAAGTGTGTGTTCCCCTAGATCTATAGTTTAACTTTTTATTTTTTTTGGAAACACTTAAAATGTGTACTGTTAAACTATTAGTATGTCAACCAAATATCATTGTATTCTCCTAGGAATAGCCATTGTGGAAAAATATTTAAAATACAGATGTTCTAAATTTAATTTATAAATCCACAAATCATATGAGTGGATGAAGAATGATAGGTTAGTATTGTTATTTAGGATAGGAGAATAAGATCCGATGATAAGGAATAAGAATTTTTAACCCCAATTCACTCCCTCTTAGGATGTATTGGGTCTCTATGTCTAAAAAATTCAATAGTAGAGTTTGATGAAAAATCATATCTCTAAAACACATCATTCAATACAGATCATAGATCACCTCAAATAATAAGTCATTATTTGTATTATAGGTACTCATCGTTTTCATCACTGCATCCCACAACACTAGAAGCGATTAAATAGGAATCCATTCCAATATGAATTTAGAAAAATTTACTCTAATAAACTACATATGAATCTATATTACATTAAATTTATTTAGAAAATTATTATCTGACCTTTATTTTCCAAATTCTCATGATGAATAATCACTATGACATGAAAACATTGTTTATTATAGAAGGTTTCTCATATACGTCCACAATATTTGCCATAAACTATTTAGTTTTTCCAACATCATGGATATTGAAGGTCACATTTTGGGTTAAATCATTCATTTTTTTGAACCTTCTTATCAAGACATTCCCATTATTTATTCACCATGGTATCGTGATTCTTCCAAACCAATTAAAAATTGAGATCCTTCTAGAACAAGTAGTCTTATACATATATCTTCTAAAAGATAATCTTTGAGCCAAAAACATTGTCCAGAATCTACTTTATCTCTTCCATCACCATCTTCTGAAGATAGAAAACTTCCATTGAATTCAGTTAGGTTAAATAACAAGTACCGCATGCATCCAATATATTTATATCTAATATTCTATTTAGAACATCAAATCGAGCTATGATAGAACTTGTTTCACAGGAATCACTATCATCCAATCTACCCAACATCGAGTTATAAACTATTAACCAATGAACTGATGAGTCTAAAAAATATTAGTGAAAAAAATATAACTAAGAGACCAAGAATCCAGGTAAAATAGCCACAAATACTGATTTTATACCTTCATAAAACCTTAATAGTCAATAACATCAAAAAACCTATGAAAAACATACTATATAAATAATAGTAAATAATAATTGAGGAACATAAAGAGTTTTCAAGGTTTAGATATAGTTCTATTCCATGGGAAATTTAAAATTAACTAATGTGGTAAATGGAAGAGTCCACAATGAAATATTAAAATCCAAAACAAAAAATAATAGAATATTATCTTGAGTAAATTACTCTAGACCCATGTTAAATGTTTCATAGAGAAGAAGTTATCTCAGCCTCAATATATATAGCTGCAACTATCATTTAGTCCCAGTTCGACCACCAAAAAAACTTCCTGAACCATGCACCCCATGTCTCTGATATTCATGTTCATCAAACCATTTTAAAAGAGGTGATCACTTCCTCAAATGAATTACCTGATAGATAGTGAAAATATCTATTGAATTCACATAATTCCTTCACACTCTAATAACTCATTATTCATTAGAAAAAGTTTTTGGAACTCATCGTCTACTCTAGTGCTTATATCAAATAATGATGTTGTTGTTACTAAAATGGTTTGAACATCAAGAATATTGAGAAATTATTCCCCCAAATCAAGTAAAATATCAAGGGAATCATAAGTTATTCTATTCCAATGAATTTGATATTTTTATTTATAATGAATTCTCTCTTAAATACTAATAAAATAATCTATCAAATATATATCATGATAATTGGCTATTCAAGCTATATTAACCCTCTTTAAGCTAGTAAATGTATTCTCCTAGAGTATTTTAGTTCCATGTTTTTTAAGGAAACCCTCTATAATCAGTTTGGTCATATCAAGACATGAAATTATAAACCTTCATGTATCAATTTATTGTATCACCATATGAATGTATACATATAATATTCTTAGAAAATTTCATGTTATATAATTTTTCCACATTTCACCATGATCAATGATCTTATTATTCCATAGTAGGTTGATAATTTATATGTGGTAGTTAAAAATAAATATGTTATAGTTTTTCACATTAAAAAATCATTGTTCCATTGTTATGTTTTTATAAGTTTTTATAAATTCGTATCCTACGTTTGAAAACAAATCCGACTAGAATAAATATTTTGGTTTCAATACACATATATATGGTAAGGGAGAAACTCATAAAATATATAAATATAAAATCTAATTTTATACATTATTTCCCTTAAAATAAATAGTTTTATTTATTTTTTAGACTCATTGGTTAAAGAAATAGTTATATATATTTCTAATACCATAAATTCTTGAAAATTACCAACCCTACTTTAATTGATTGAAGTTACTTTATAGTGTATGAAATCAAATCCAATAAGTGGGACATTTTTTAAAAAATGTTTTCAAATTATTGTGAATCATTTATGAAAATAAAATTGAAAAAACTGGATAAATGTTAGCATTTGAAAAAATATATAATTCTTATGAGAACTATTTTTTAGATAGAATGTTTAAAAACATCATTGTGAACATGTTATTTTTACAATTTACCTTAATAGAATAAAATGTGGGTGCTTAAAAATCTGTTTGATTCAATGAATTAAAAAAATATCTTGGAACTCTTAATTTTAAAACTATGTATATATACGATACATTAAGATAGCTCTAATTCATAACATATCAAAATTTTAAAATTCACGATATAAGTTAAACGTTATACAAAATAGAATCTTTATTGATGATATTTTAAAAATAAACTCACATAAAAAAAATTTGTTAGAATTTGGTCCTTATTCTCATTATCAATAATTATTTCAATGTAATGATAAATATTTTTATAATTTATAATTTCATTTTATTAAATTTAAATTATTAAAAAATATCAAAATAAATTGAATGAGATTTTTAAATAATAAAAAATGATTTATTTTCATGATATTGGAGGGTAGTGTGTAACTTTTCTCCATACATATTTTCAAAACTATGTTTATTATTTTAAATAAATAAACAATATATAATAATTATAATGTATAAAGAACATTTAGTTTGATTTAATTCCACAACCTATCCATAAATTATCTTCTTTGACTCAACTTTACTTATTTAATAATCAATGAAAATCACTAAGGTGCCACCCCTAAATGGATAGCATTACCTTGATAAATGACCAATTTCTTACTAACATGATCACCTTAAAATATATATTTATATATATTAATGTAAATCATAAATCTATATGAAATCACAAAAATATACATATATATCATATATCACCCATAAAACTTACAATAATAATAATACCCCATCCCAAAATAAAAATGAACTCCAACAATACATAAATTATCTATAAAATTTGGTTGAAATACTTCCAATACCAATATAATTTCATCATAATACAACCACTATATTCACTAATTGATCAATATGAATATAAGATGAAAGTTAATTGGTGCACATACATGGGCGAGTAATAATAATTTGTTTGGACATCCCATATATTGAACCAACCAGTGTACAAAATTAACAATATATGCATATTGATAAGACATGAAACCAAAATAGGATCTCCAAATGATTAGAAATTATATCTATACTTAATTTATTCAATCATTGAATCCCCATTTCCACACTCTCTAAATAAAAAATTATTCATATATATATATATATGTTTGTGTGTGTGTATATTTCTATATATCCATTGAATAAGGCCCTCATAAACTACATTGTACTAGCGGCCACTATGAAACTATGATTTCATCCCATGCCTAAATATAACCCTCATATATTTTTATAGGGTAAATTGTTATAATTATTTATTTATACCGAGAAAACACCGCATCATACCAACCCCAAAATATATAAGAACTCATACACCTAACATGTGAATGATAGTCCTATAAAAGAAGAGTAATAATCCTCAATAACATAATATTAGATCAGTAATACTAGACTCCTCATAATAAATTCCATTCTTAGTGAAATTATTAAATAAAAGTGGAATTTGGGAAATATTTAGTGGGGATATGGGCTATGTCATATTATAAGTTCAAGACAATATTAATGGGACATGAAGCTACAAAAAATGGGTAGGTGTTCAGGCTAAAAAACTATAAGATCTTGTGGGATGAGTTATGTTGGGGGGGGGGGCTATGACCTATCCTTCTAGGCTTGGGTCTAATGGTTTGACAGTATGATTCATTAAATTATTCCCCCAAATAAATATAGAAATAAAAACATTAAACCCTCATTCCAGATCACTACAACCATTAGTCATCTACCATAAAACTAGTTGGGTTGGGAAAGATAAAGAGATAATACTCAAGTACATCATAATATTCCACAATTGTGGAGATATTTTAGAGAAATTGTGTAAAAGCATTCATGCATCATTTACCACAAGCTAAGGTTAGTGGGTGAGAATCATATATGGAATGTTTGTTTATCTTCTATCTCTAACCTAATGTAGTGTGTGATAAAAATAATGAACACATTAGTTAATCATTTTCATTAGTATCCTTCAATCATTGAAATATATTATAAATAAGGAAAATGTGGAGTCAAATAAATCATAATGTACCTTGTAATATCATACCAGGTAGTTATAATTGATTTTGTATCATAATTATAATCTTTCATAAAAATATTTAAGTTCTAAAATCATTTTTAATCATTATAAGGCGTTATATAATATACATCACCTCAAAGTGGTCCAAGTCATTAGAAAATATATACAAGTGATGTTAGTGAGAATTTAATCTGAACGTCTATTAATTATAATTAATAAAAAATGATGTTGTTGAAAAAGGTTAACACCATTATGGTAATAATTAAAATTCCAAACCACTACAAGTCTGCAACACTACTGGAAGCATTTCATTAATGGTACGAATGATAATTGGACAATAGAATCTAATGAATACTTTATGGATTAAATTATCTTAAGTGGTATATATAACATCGAAACATTGGTCCAAAGAAACATTACATTTATTATGGGAGTAAAAAAAGGAGTCTAATGAAAAATTTGGTGTTTAAATATGAGATCACATGAACCCCACATGCCTATTTTTCTATATTTGAATCAAGGGGTTCCATGTGGAACCCCTATGAGACTCCTATGCGTGCGTGTTGATCCTCATTCATCTACACTGAATTTGTTCTCATCTAATATTTTATTGGATATCACTGATCATTATACATTATTCCCCTATATGTTCACTATCCCTCCTCACTAGTATTCATTCAATATATAAATTAAATGGATATGATTTATATGGATTTAACCCCATTATCATTATAACTTTGTGTCCATATGGCCCTGGTGTAGATGTCTAATGTGGTGATCAAATGGTTGGGTGAAACCACTTTCGTGATATCTATTTTAAAGAAATAACAGTCTATATAGCGCTTCCACAACTACCCAATAGTAGATCATATATCCCTACCCCGTTCATTAGGTCACTATTGAGTCAACTCTATGCATGACCACATGTTATATTTTTATTATGCAGGAAAGTTCCCTGTTTTTTTAACACTTATCACAAATGCTCATCCTATAAAAACGATCATAGAAATATATTTATATTATGTGAATAAATAATTATGAAAATTAAACGATAGATAGATGGTGAAATTCAATGGAATTTATCTTATCATTACCTTTTAATCTATCCATTAGTTATTTATATTCATTACATTATAAGATTCATTCTTAATCTATGTGTTAGGTTATTATATTCTCTTGGTGGATGCCTCCAAAATAAAAATAAAAATTTAATATTTTTTTTATCTTGATAGAGGATAAACACACACACAGATACATATAAAATTTGTTTAATAAAAATTTTAACTTAGTATATTATAATATTTTTAAGATTAACCGAAGTTATAATAAATTTAAATGAAACAAAAAATCCCATAGTGTTGGAAAAATTACAAAATTTCACCAAGATAAAAAGTCATAGGTCAAGAATCAACGACGAAGTTTACATTAAAATTTAATATCTGGATAGTGAAGAAAATTACCATTTTACCCATTTAAAATTTATGAAGTGTAAGGTTATTATATTATTTTAAAATATCACGTAGGGCCCAATTTAATTATATTAAACCACATTTTAGTGTATTAGGTTATTAATAAATATTATATAGATAATATCATGGAAAATATCAAATGTAAATAATTTTATTCCTATGTGAGAAAAAAATACTCCATTCTACCAACCATTAAAATTTTTTCCTTAAAAATAAATGACTTTACATTCTATTATTGTTATATTATTTGAGCTGTTGATACTGAAGATAGAATGGGGATTAGGTGGTTCTCCATCTACATGGATTATATTAGGGATTCTATATCATTATGAAGGATCCAGATAGTCTATTTTTACAGAATTTTTAAAAGAGTAATATGAATAATTATAAATTGGAAGAGCCATATTATTTTTTACTAACTGTATCAAATTAATAAATTCTATTCTAACATCTATAATCATATATGTCACATCTGTCATCCATGTTCCTAAAATATTTATTCACCACATTGAAAATTATATCAATAATTTCATTTGGGAATCCTGAATTGAAGTAAAATATCACTGGTCAATATTTAGTTATCTGGATTACCATATCTACAAAGGTGGGGTTTTGATTAGAGGTTTGGAGGAAACTATGCAAGTCTTTCATGAAAATATCACTTGTGATATTATCATAGAGTGTTATTTGTGGTCCTATTACATGAAAAATAAATATTGTGTAGCAACAAATACAACTCAAAATTCCCCATATTTCTATTCACTATTGTGTAGAAGAATCCAAGGCCCCTATATATTTTTTGGAACACTCTTAATGGGTGATAAGGCATGAAGATATTTTTTCAGTATGGAAAACTTGTATGGGTGTTCTATCTTCTCTCCGCACTACCGTACTCTAAACATTTGGTTTAATATGACTAAGAAAATACCCCTACTAACTAATTATATCCTCCCATTTTAAAAATAAAATATAATTTGTATATTTAATATCTAATTTTTTTTAAATTAAATACTATGTTGGATAGCATACAAGATACCCAACACCAAGCTTAAATGTACAATGAAATATTATTTTATGACCATTATAACCAAGCAGTAAAATTTGATGGTATGAATAAGATTAAATAATTTAATAAACAATTTTATAGGTCCTAATTAATATAAATATATTTATTAATTATTAAGAAATAAGAACTCATTTTTTTATAAAATTCATTTTATGCTTCGAAATTTTTTTTCATAAAAAATTATTTTGATTGTTTTTTATTAGAAAATATTATAATTTTTTTTTCAAAGATTAATAAATATTATTTTATGAAACGAATATAAATTTTTAAATATCTATATCAAAATTATCTTATGGGGAATTTTTATGATTTTTTGGAAACATTTGATTTTTCAATGAATATTGAAAAATACCGATTTTTATTGAAAACTGTATTTTATATTAAAGTATAAATAAAGTAAAATTATATTTTAGATTAGTTTAAAATGTAATTTTTTATTTTTATTTTATATAATACAATTATCATATGGAAATGAATTTTTTAGTATAATTTTGTTTAAAAACACATTATAGTTTAAAAAGGCATTTTTTAGAAAAAATTGTTTTTCAACAGGTTTTGTTGGTTTAATTTAAAATAAAATTTTGCCCCTTATGAATTTTGAATATTAAAAAAGGATTATATATTTATAATCATTAGGTTTAAATTTTTTTATATATTCCATTTTTATTTTTGGGCATTATGAATAGTAACATTAGTAATTTTTGTTAGTACGGTAAATGGTGAATGAAATAATTATAGTTAATAATAGAATGATAAGTTTAAAAAATTACCACAACACATGTATTAATTTTATTAGAGTATTATATATCAAAATTAGTCATATAATATTAAAACATATGGCCTTTTTTTCTTTTAACCATGGTCTTGAATTTATATTATTTTTTATATAGAAAATTAAAAACTGTTAGTCTCTTTGTTTTATTATATTTATATTTTTAATATAGTGATAATCCAAGGATATTTGTGGTCATAAATATTAATTTGAACTATATATATATATATTTAATAATATTAATTTATTTTAAACTATTATTAATGAAATAATTGCCTTAAATGCTTATGAAACCATGGTTCAATGTTTGTGAAACTAATAAAAAATCAGTAAAGTGATTTTAAAAACCCTAAAAATAATATTATATGGGAATTTATATTGTATCAAAACTTATTTAGATACTTATATAATAATTGAGGTGTTTGATTGATTTATATTCAATTTAAAGATTTGTATTTGTTCTTTAAAATCAAAATAATTTAATAGTGTAGAAAATGGAATTAATGATATTTTATAATAAATAATATTTTTTAAAATGATTTAAAATTCTTAAAAATCTTATATTAAGAAATTTGATTATTATATGGGTTAAAATATTAATCATGGTCTATTTAGAGGTCGTTTTCCCTTTTATAGTAATTTTATTTACCTCACAACCGTAAATTTTTATGATATCATTGTAACTGTCAAAGTGGTTAACGAAGGGCTAAAAAAAGATAAGTGAATAAATGTGTTATATAAACATAAAAATTATATTAGATGAAGGTTTTTTGAAAAATAATAATATTATGTTTTAATATTTTCAATATGGAGTCTTTTGAACAACAAAATTAATTTATATTAATTTTATATTTTGAGAAATTCCAAGAGTGCCCCTCCCATCTCTTATAAAAGGGAACCTTATATACTCATTTGTACATAATTAAAGAACCATTTTGTCCATATTATCCCTGAAAAAAATACTTTTAATAAATCTCTCCAATCATTCCACATGCCATTTTTTGACCATAAAAAGAACTTAGGAAATGTTTTTGTGTAAACCTTATGAGGTTGTCTGAAAAAGATGTATCATTCTTAAATGAGATTTTTTTGTTTTTTTTTCATATTCCACCTCATTGAAATATAAATTAACCATGATGATATCATAATATAAGTATCTAAAATATACTAAGATGTTATTATGTTAATGTAGTAACATATATCTATATTCCCTTCCATAAAATGTTATATGGAACCATCATCTTGGTGTAAGACGGACTACCACCTCACAAACCAAAGAAATTAGTTTTCCATCACCATCTATCATGAATGGTCATAAATGAAATATTTAATATAAATATATATACATATTATATTTAAAAAATATTTATCATTTTTTAAATATAATATAACATCTACTTTCTTACTATTATATTCACTGAAAAATGAAAAAATCAATCATGTGTATGTGTGGACTACCACCTCTATGAAGCGACATGATTAATTTTTTATCACTAAATCACATGGATGAAATATAAGTATCATTAAAATAATAATATGGTATTTTTTATATAATTATAATTCTAGAAAGATAAAATAATAAGTATCTTATTTCCATAAAGGTCGTTGAAATATATAAACGTTACTCATACGTACGTAAGACCTACCATCTAATTGATTGCAACATAGTTCATCTTTATTAACCATATTTCATGGTTGGTTTCAAAATAAAAAATTATGAATAAAAATTATAATTATTTCCTGATTATTATTTTGTATATTACTAAATAATTATCGCTTTGACCATAGTCAACCTATGAAAGTCATTTTGGATATATAATCCAAATATCGTCAAAAAATCCAAAAGAACTTAATTCATTGAGTAATTGAATATAACATTGTAATTAATAAAATAAAAGTAATAATAATATTGAAAATCGTTTTTGTTAAATTAAGTAATTAACATATGTTTTTTATTTATAAATCTAAATAATTTAAATGATGATTCGAACTCGAGGAAAAAGATTTCATTGTAATTTCCATTCGTTGATACATCTTTTGATGTTATGAACCTAATTTATTTGATATGGTGAAAATGTTAAAATTCGAAATTTTATAAGAAGAATCATAAATAAATTATGATATTTTATTTTTTAATTTTAATTATTTTATCTAAGGGGATTTTACTTGAAACATATCAACTGGTAAATGAGTTCTTAACTCAATTTACATTCATTGGGTTTTAACTCATTATCATTGACATATTTATGTCATTATTATGTGTGAAACAAAATATAAATTGTTTTATTATTTATTTTCACCTTTTTTTGCATTTTATATTTTTACAAATAATCACTTTTTTATTAATTCTCAATTTAAGGATATGTTATTTACAACTGCTATTCATCTCAAATTCCCATTCCTTGGGACATACATTTATGATATACACCTATATTATTTAATAAGGTTTATATAATTCTTATTTGAGATGATATACCATTAATATCCTTATTTTAATGATATTTAATGTTTCATTAAATGTTATTCTAGTATATTTCTTATGATTGAAAAAAGTTATCAAAGTGGAAAAGGTGTTATGTTATAATCTCCTTTATTTTCAGGATTGTTTATGTTCATGGTTACTTAGGAGAAATCATATACTATTATTTTTCTGAAGCAAGTATAATTTATTATCCCGTAGTTTTGATTTTATTACATATTAAATTTCAATTTACTTCTTCATTGATAGAAGAAAAATAATAATAATAAAGTACTTTGTAAGTGATACCTATCTTATATCTTCTTTTAGAT
Organism: Viscum album; assembly: GCA_963277665.1. NCBI lineage: Eukaryota > Viridiplantae > Streptophyta > Magnoliopsida > Santalales > Viscaceae > Viscum > Viscum album. Next base: position 1,524,458,337 of record OY728137.1, read on the forward strand.
CGGGAATATTTCACTTCCATATACATGTTTTCTAAAATGTTTACAAAAATTATATTTTATAAATTTAAATAATTTTATAATTGTCTTTTTAATGATATTTTACCTTATTTTAATTTTTTTTAAATGATATTTCTTAAAGTTATCCAAATCTGTCTCTTTTGATTATCTTTATAAAAAGTTTGAAAAGAATGTTTATTTTTAACATTGAAAACATGAATGTATATTCCCACAGTCATGAATATTATTTATTTAGAAGATTAATTTATATTATTACAATTTTATTTTCAATGAAAAGTATTTTGACAGTATTTTTTTATTTTTTTAGTTTTTAAAAGTGAATTTCAAAGTTAAAAGATTTTTTTTCTCAAACTTTTTTAAATGATCTTTTAATGGTATTTCCATTCATCAACATCAAGGAATATTGATGTGACATATTTTAAAATAGAGATATTTTGTAATGACACCATTCTAATTCTTTCTCTAGAAGTATTATGATTGTTTCAAAGAGATTATCATGGAACACATTTCTTTTCCATGTGTTAATCTTGTTATGAACAGAGTAATGATTATTCCTAGGAGTTTTTTTGTTTAAATGAAATATATATGTTTATTATTAGAGATATTGTCCTTAGAATCTAGTTATGATAATGGGGGAGTCTGATAAAACTTTTACAGTAGGTTTATCCCTATTATAGATCATGATAAGATGGGTTGACACCATTATAGATCATGATACAATGGGTTGATCTCTTATATAGCTCTTGATATGATTAGTTGAGCCACATTAAAACTCATGTTATGATGGAAGAACCCCATTATAGATCTACAATGCACTTTATAATTATACTTGAAGTTGGGAAAATGGTTATTCAAAATTTTATGTGTTCTGTAAGGTTTTTATGAAGATAATGTTCCAAGATACCATCACATTTTTTTACGCTTTTTATGGGATTAAAATGATTTCTTTTATTACGGATGACATCACTTGGACCATGATTATTGATTCCTATGAATATTTAATTTTATAAATATTTATTCCATGATTCATGTTTTGTGAGCCAATTTTATACTTAAAAGTAAAATTATAACCTATTAATAATGAATAAGTAATTAACATCGTTATGGTTAAAAATGGTTATCCAAGGGGTTAATCCAAAAGATAATGTTTAAAATGATATACAACCCTATTATAATTTAATTGGATTATTATATTTACACCATATATTCCATATATTAAAATCATTTCCATTTGGAAACCATTTTACATGAGTTATACAAATATTATATTATAATATTTCATGTAATTCTAAACTTTTTTAAATGATATTTTATAAAAAAATAAATTTCCTTAAATGAAATTGAATTCATAAAAATCATATATTCAGCAAAGTGATTGGAATTTGGTTTATAATATGAACCATGGCCCATTTATGGTCCAATATTCCATTTATCGTAACTATATTAACATCTAAAGAGTAAAAATATTGATATCATCGAAATTTCCAAAAGGGTTAATGGTGGTTAAAACAAACGGATAAGGTTAAAAATATAATATAAAATTGTAAAAACATTATTTTTGTATTTTATTTATACTCATAATAATATTATACTATAATTTTATCAATTTTGATCCATTTTAATTTCAATATTCATTTAAATTAATTTTATACTTTAAGAAAATCGAAGAGAGCGCATCACTTATATTATAAAAGGGAAGGTCCTCCCCTCTTTTATTCTCACATAATTTTTTTATACAATACCTACACAAATAACATTAAAATTAATTCCACACATTTTATAGGTTTTATTTTGGGGACAAATATAATATTAGTGGGCTTAAGGTGTAAAGAGAATGGGGTTGTCTGAAAAAGAGGTATAGATTTTTACCAAATGTTTTAGTTTTATTTCTTTATTTACATCCTTAAAATATTCTCTGACCTTGATGAAATAATAATTAAAATATATTTCATATACTAGGATGTTACTATGTTAATTTAATTACCTATATCCATCTCCTATTCCATCAAATGGGAAACAGAACCATCGTTTGTGAGGACAGAAGACTACCACCTCACGAACCGATGAAATTTATTTCCATCATCATATCTCATAGATGGTTATCTTGATGGAATTAATATTCATATATATTATATTAATTTTATATTTAAAAAGTTTAAAATATAATATATCATATAATTTCTTACCTTTCCATCCTTGAAGCGATGTGATCTGTTTTTTACCACCACATCACATGGATGATATATATAAGTGTATTTAAAGAAATAATATTGTATTAATGATATAATTATCCCATTTCATAGATAAAGTAATATTTACCTTCTTTTCATAATTATCATTGAAAAATGGAAATGTTATTCATTAATACATAGGACCTACCATATCTATGATTGTAAGATAGTTAATATTTCATAACCTTATATCATGGATGTTTCTAAAAGTATAAATAATGAATTAAAATGAAAATTATTTCTTGATTATTATTATAGATACAATTAAATAATTACCTATGACAATAGTCTACCTATCAAATTAATTTTGGACAAATATTTTAAATATCATCAAAATGTCTGACATGAAATTAATTGATTAAGAAATTTAATATAACATGGTAATGAATAAAATTAAAGGAATAATAAAAAATGGTTCTTAATAACATAAATAATTTATATAATTTTATCATTCAAAAATATAATGAATTTACATGATGAGTTAGACTCGAGGTAAGGGATTTACTCTCAATTTCCCTTCATTGAGGCATATTTAAATGTTATAAAGCTAATTTATTTTATATGGTGTATTTTTTTTCTAATTTTACATGTTATATCCTGAATATTTTATAATTTATGATATTTTAAGTGATAATATGAATTATTTTATCCAAGGGTACTTGACTTGAAATTTACCAAGTGGTAAAGGGTTTCTTAACTCAATTTCCTTTTGTTGCGTTATAAATATTCTCCGTTGATTTTTTAGTCCATGGTTATGTGTGAATAAATATCTCAATTGTTTTATTATATATTCAATTTTCTTGGATATATATTTTTATACATAATCACTCAATTGATTAACTCTTAATTTTATAATATGATCTTTATAAGGGCTATTCATCAGATATTCCTTTTCCTTGGGACAAACATCTATAATATACACCTATATTATTTTATGATATGTATACTATTTATCTTTGAAATATTATATCACATATATCATTATGTACAAGATATTTAACATTTCATTTTATGTTTTTATTTCATGCGTATTACGATTGAAAAAGATAACAAAGTGGAAAGGGCTTTATGTTATAATCTTTTTTATTTTTTGAATTGTTTATGTTAAAGGTTTCTTATAGGGGAAATATTATTCTCATATTTTCTTAAACCAAATCAATTTTACTATTATCTGGTTTGAATGATATTTACATGTTTAAATTATATTTCCTCTCTTATTTCTTAAATAAACACCAAGAAATTCATTTGTAAGTGATAATGATCTTGCAACTTTTTTTGATCACGAATATTTCTCTTTGAAATCCGTGTTCTCAAAAAAAATTTAAAAAATGTTCTAGACTAAATATAAATGACTTTATAAATATATTTTACATTATCTTTGAACTTATTTTAAATGTTTTTAAAATAATATTTCTTAACATCTTCCAAATGAGTCACATTTGACCCTCTTTAAAAAATCCTGAAAAAAATGTTTATTTTTAACATTTATAACATGAACAGATTTTTCCAAAGTCAGAGAATTTAGTTTGAATATTCCTTTAGAATTTTATAAGGATATTTTGAATTAAAGAGATTTTTACAACATTTTGTGACTTTTTTGTTATTAAAGTTATTTTCAAAGTAAAAAATGGTTTTTTTATTTTTTTCTAAATAATATTATAATTATATTTTCACTCATCAATGTTAACAACCCTTGATGAAACTTATTATAAAATGTGGATATATTTTAATGGTACCACCTCATTTTTTCTCTTGATAGATTATGATTGTTCCATAGTGATTGTAATGGAACCAATTTCTTTTACATAGGATAATCATGTTATAAAATGAATAATTTTCAATCCTTATACTTTTTTGATGAAAATAAATCTCCATATAATATATTTATTATATGGTCCTCAGACATTGTTTATGATAATAGGTAAGACTGACATAACTTGTAAGATGGGTTGATCCCCATTATGTCTCATGATGTAACGAGTTGAGCCCCATTATAGATCATGATATGATGGGTTGAGCCCCATTATAGTTGATGATATGAAGGGTTGCACCTCATTATAGCTCATGATACAATAGGAAGACCCCATTATATCTCTATAATGCATTGGGTAAATATATTGTAATTTGACTATTGCGGAATTTATTTCATGTGCTTTTCCACATCCATTTTCAGGGATTTATTATATATTTAATGATGTGTTGGGTTTGTATTTAGTTATTCATAGATTTTTATTTAATTGGTTTTCAATTTATAATTTAATTATTTTATGTTTTATTTTTTAATTTATGTTCATATTATAATTTTGTTTGAGTTATGTACTTTGTAATTAGTACTGAAGTTTTTTAAGTTGTAAATCTTAAATGTCATTGTGTAATTTCCTTTTTTTAGTTTTAATTAATTATATAGTTCGTTATTGTTAAATATAATTTATAATTTAATTACATAAATGATTTAATATTTTGTCACATTAATTTATAATTTAATACTTTATTAATTGTTACCATCATTTAAAATTAATTAATTAATTATTTATTTTATGTAACTTTAATTTATTTATTTTTTGTAATTTTTTAAATTAGTTATTTTGGGGATTTGAATTATATATATATATATATATTATGGATTATTTTTAAGTAAGAGATTTTATAATTTTATTTTATTTTAGAAGATTTATATTCTATAGCTAAGCTACTTTTATATAACTGTTTTCCAGACTACCACAGATAAATGAATTTGAGGTACAAGATACATAGCCATTTTAATTGGAAAGAACATATCTGATTTTTATGGATGGGTCTGACGTAGTTGAATTTTCTCAGTCAATGTAGCTGATTATTCGAATACCCACATATCTAAATTTTGGATCCCTATTATCACGTATCTGATTCCAGGAAGAAGTTGGCCCAATCCCAAGAGAAGATTAAGGCCAAGACCTACCCATCTAAAGGTGACCCAATAGAACCCCTTGATATTATATTCCACTATTTTTTATGATGATGATCATGTATTTTCAAGTAATCCACTGGAAAAACTAAGCTGATTTTAGCTTGGATGACTGATGATGTTTCCTCAAGAAGACTAGAACAATTGAAAAACCAATTTATCAAATTGAAGAGGACGCACAGACTAGTTTTTGAAGATAGAAGATGAATATGTTGATAAATCCACAAAAACTGGGGTGGTGACATGGGTTTTCTCCAAACCAAGAACCAATTTATCTTGTTTTAACAGCTTATTTAAGGCCATCAAAGAACTGATGAATCATTTTGTGATATTTTTTAAACTATTGAAAATGAACCATGTGATAATGTAAGAAGATAACAGTTTGAGATTATGACACACTAACCCAAGAGACACTAAATGGTTCCTTATGGTAGTGGGTCACATAGACTCAAGAGCGCCTCCCCACATACCAGAGGATATCAAATAGTAGTGAGGGTCTAAGGTGGTATATTGGTGAGACTATACCCTCATAATCAAAGTAACACATCAGTGGAATAAATTGATAAATAGAATAAGAATAATATCAAATTAATGAGGAAGGTAAATATTCATATGACATAATAAATAAACAATATATTTAATATAACATCTAGTATCATAAAAAATAATGTAATGTTAGGTATCTATAAAAAGATTACATGAAAACATATAATAAGACATGAAATACAATACGTGTATCAAAAGGAAAAAATAACAAAAAGACAATCTCCAATATTATCATGAGCCATAGCTCAGAACAATGTTCCTCCCCTCACATGCTATAATCAATTAAGTTTCAAAAACTCATTGCATGACCCCATCCCTACCTACATCCACATAAAATTCCTTGGTACCATCATCAGTTCATATTGGGTTTGGGATAAACTCAGTATGCCACCACCAATGACATTTATAAATATCCAGTTAATAAATATAGTATGATTAGTGTATAGATAATAAGGTAAGATGTTATAAAAGTAGTAAAGGGATGGCTCTGGTTTCTGATGTACATGAGGAAGACACTACCTACTTCAGATTATTCCAAGAAAAATAAAAATAATTAACCATTTTCATACATATATTTTGTCTATATATGTTGGGACTTCTAAATACATATATATGAATACTGATACTAGTCTGGACCTGGGGAATAACTCATGAATCTATGGGTAGTAACATGAGTCATTCAAGTTTCAAGGGACACGATGCTTAGTCTGAAAATAGTAGGGGAGTCATGCCCATATATCCTAATAGTAGGTATGTCATGAAAATGTATCAGAACCGATAATGGTAATCATGCCCATTCATCAAAATCATTACAGGTCTCCATTCCCATTCATCATAATTTTTATGGATCATTATGCCTGTGTATCATAATTCACAAGGGTCGTCATTCATATTCTTCATAATCTATAAGGGGCTCCATTCTCAAGTTTCACAGTTGTAAGGGACTCCATACCCAAGTATGACAACATAGGTATGTCATGATCAAGTTTCAAAATATAGGGACACCATGCCTGTATCTAATAGAAGTAGGGGAACCATTTCTATACATCATAGGTGTAAGGGATTCGATGCATGTATCTCATAAAAGTAGAGTCACCATGCTCATATATCATAAATTATATGGGTATCCATTCCAAATTATCAAAACAGTGATAATTAGTCAAAGGTTTTAGTAAGAGCCTATGGATTGTTCTTATTTCAATAGTATTTCACATTGACATGGGTTTAACTATTTTACTATTGAAGAAAGTGAAGTGGTCATACCACTAAGTTATATTCAATTAATTATAGTTATCATTATTATAATTCATGCAAAAAACATATTGAAGATGGTTTATACATTTATAATATTTTAATAATAGTGGAAATTTCATTGGCACACCTTAAGGGGTAGATACAGTTAAAGGAAAACCTATCATGGTGAAATTAAAAGGGGTTCAATGTTATCTCTATCAAGGATATTTAATTAAACATGGTTTATATCTATTTTTAGGGAAGCACATGGAGAATATAATTTTTGACATCATGACACATAAAATAAAGAAAAAAAACATAAGGGGTAAATACTTTACAACCTAACTTATGCTAGTAGAGGAATAATCATCCAATATCAGCCTCTGGTTTGGTCCAGGTCATAAGAAGATGGAAAAACAGATGGACTTCCTAAAAATAGGGCATATAAGGTTACACCAAAATAGCATCACTGGTATGAAGAAGAATGATGATTGGAGCCTAAGGAGTGCATCCCTTACCATGTGGAATCTATTGAGATGACCAAATATCAAATCAAAGGTCAAACAGAAGAGTTATAAATGAAACTACTTTGAATCTTCAAGAGGATCTCTCAATGTAAAGGAGGTGGATTTATATCCACTGGAAGAGAAAATAAGAAAAGAGGGTTAAACATATAATCTATTAAGGTAAAAATTGTCATTTTACCCAATTTACTTGTGCCACATGGTTTGTCCACATAGTTGTCCAAACCATGTTCCACCCATGCATGACCTACTGTCTAAAGAGGGGACTCAATGAGTTTATGCAAATAGTTTGTGAAACCATGTGAAAATCATGAAATTTATAGATTTTATAAAAACCAAAGGTGGTTTTCATGGGTGTTTGACTTGGGTTTCATAGTTAGGGAAAATCATGTGGCCCAATTTTGATCACTAGAACACCCCATTTGGTTAGAAGAAACCATGCGGATTCGGTGTCATAGTTTCTCATAACCGTGTAGGCCAATTGTTTCTTCTATCATCTAGGGATATGAGCTCAGAACAATCCGTGGAAACTCCTATTTCCTCTGTATCCTCACTAGGCATGAATTTTAGTCTCAATGAATGTAATTAATCTGAACATTATTTTATCCATACCTCAATGAAATACCAGATTCTTACAGTCCCTCTTAAAGGAAATCATAATTGAGTTTCCCTTCCTAGGGTGGTAAAATTTGTTTCAGAATAAATCTTTCCATTGATCATGTATGTTACCCTCCCTCTCACAATTATACTTCTATACATGACTATTCTACCATAGAACCCACACCAATGGTATAGACCAACCTCAGAGAGCCTTCACAATATGATCAACGATGCATATGGGATACTTCAAAGAAGAATCATCAATATATAATTCATCATCCACAGGATCAAATGAATGTGATGGTTCAATATGATAATGTTGAATTTGTGAAACATGGAAGATATAGTGCATGTAATGATACCTATGAGGTAATAATAACCAATAGGATACTGGTATGACTCTATCCAAGATCTCAAAAGGCCCGAAAAATGAGAAGAAAACTTCCCTTACCTCTACATTTGTCAAAGCCCATGTCTGGGTGATGCCCATAAAAAAACACGATCCCTGACCAAAAATAAAATGGTTATAAACTATTATTGAAAGAGGATTTCTATCTATACCAAGTAGTATACAACCTCTTTCTGAATAACTTCACTTGCTTCAAATTCTTCTACATGAGACAAGGACCTAGTAGAACTACCTCCCGTATCTCTAGCCAATATAGAGGTGAATGAAACGGCCTACCATAAAAGGACTCATACGATTACATCTAAATTGTTTCTTGAAATCTATTATTGTTGGAAACTCAAAAAGGGGTATATAGTACTCCCAATAATCAAAAAAAAACATGGACACATGATCAAAGCATTTCCTTGAATACCTACATCATCCACTCTGATTAACCATCAGTCTGGGGGTGAAATAATATGCTTAGAAGAACCTGTGTACTCAAATATTTTGTCAACCCATTATAAAACCTCAATTTAAAATGATCACCCATATCTAAAATAAAATTTTATGGGAATTCATGTAGATGTATAATCTCATAGATGTCTATTATTTCTAGATCATCAACAGAGAAAGTATCTTAGATTAGAAAGATGTAGGATACCTTCATCAGTCAATCCAAAACTACCGTAACTATGTCACTACCTTGAGGTAATCTCGGTAATATAACCACAAAATCCATGGAAATGTATTCCAATTTCCATGTTGGGTCCAAAAAATATGTGTAACAATCCATCATGACACTGGTGTTCCCCCTTCACATGATGATAGGTGGAATACCTAGTCATTAAACTCACTATATAATATTTCATCTGAGGCTACCAATGCTGACAGTGCATATCATGACATGTCTTAGAAATAATTGGGTTGACTTCCTTTGAGAAGCATGTGATTATCTCACTATCTCCTCTGTCATGTATGTAGGAACCCAAATATGACCATGTATATAGAGGATATAGTCTCTCTAAAAATACCAATACATTTGTGGTTCCTCCCTATAAGTACTCTCTTATAGGACCAAATACTAAATATCTAAAAAGTGAATTCTCTTCACCCTATCAAGGAGTGTAGAGGTAACTGCTAATGATAAAAAAAGGATTCTCATGAATCTCTTGAAACTCCAGATGCATTTTCAAAAAGAGGTTCATAAACTTTCACTCATCACTATCTTCTTGAATGTCTTGTTGTTGAGTTTTCCAACTCATTTCATCAGCTACTTCATTTCTCATTCCAAGAATATAAAAAAGTTAAAAGTCAAAGAATTGATGGTCTTTGATGCATATTCCATATCTAAGATTTCATTCACACTATGTAAATACATATTTCATTCTACTATGGTATGTAAACATAAAAAAGCACTCATTCATCAGATAATGTATCCATAAACACAGATCATGAATGAATGATTCAAGATTGGGGTCATGCATCGGGTAATTATACTCATGAGTTCTCAACTAGAGAGACCTATATGCAACAACTCTATCATCCTAGATCAAAACTACACCCATAAGAATTCATGATGCATCATAGAACACATTATAGCCTCTCTTAGGCTCTGTAAATATGAGGATCAATGCTAAAGTAATCTTTTTTTTCACCTCTTTAAAGGTCTTATCACATGCTTCAAGCCACAAGAACTTCAACCTCTTCATAATTAGGCCGGTAATAGGGTTTTCAATGTGTGATATGTCCTATATTAACTTCTTGTAATATCCAACCATCCCTAAGAAAAAATGTATATAAAATATGTTTTTGGGATACTCCCGAGTGACTACTACACTCACCTTCTCCAGGTCAAATGATACTCGTTACCCTAAGATAATACAACCCAGTATGTGCACCTTTCCATTCTAGAAGTTGAATTTTCTAAGATTATCATACATATTGTGTTATATTACTATATTTAGAATTATCTCAATATATTTTGCATGGTATCTTTTATTATGAAAATATAATTGGATATAATCTATAAAGACTACTGTGAATGAATAAAAAAATCGGTGGAAAATCAAATTCGTCAAATCCCTAAAAATTATTGGCACATTCATGAGACCAAATAACATAACAAAATACTCATATAAACTATACCATTTAAAGATATACAGGTTATGTCTAAAGTCCTGGATCACTTTTGATGATTTCTTGATCTCAGGATAATATTTTAGAACAATATATCTCCTTTAATCTGGTCAAAGAGGTTATCTATACAAGCTAAGGAATACCGGTTCCTCAAATTAATATGATTCAACTTTTTATAATCCACATAAATACAGAGGATTTAATTTTCCTTCTTAGAGAAAATGTCTGGTGAACCCTAGGGGGATGTACGAGGTTGTATAAAACCCTGGGCTTCCAATTTCTGTACCTAAAACCTGATCTCCTACAACTCAGTAGTGACTATCTTGTATAGAGTAATGGGTACCGGTGCAGCTCCAGGAACTAGCTCGATAGTAAATTCTACCTCTCTTTCAGGAGGTCATCCAAATATGTTGTAAGGGAAAACATCTTGAAAATGATATACTATGGTAGGGAAATCATCTTGATGTAACCCCATATAATTAATAAAAAGGGTAGAAATATGATAAGTCACTCCACTTAGTCCAAGTTTCTCTCATCCATCCATACCAGCCTGGACATCCCATTCACCCCATTGAAGGTAACTACAACCCAATGATGATGTAGACAATACCCTACGGTGATAGAAATCCACATAGGCATGATAGGGGACTAATTAGTCAATCCTGAGAATGAAATAAAATACTATCATCTCGAGGATGAAGAGTAACCATAAGAAATGATAGCTTCCATCCTCAAGTGGGAATTTCATACAATGTATCACACTCTCTAACGAAACCCCCTATAGAGTATCAAGTGTCATCATTCCATAGAGATACTCAATATTAATCTAAATTATTTCCAAAACATCTATAAAGATAAAGGAATTTGAAGAACCCATATATAATAATACATATATGATAATGGTGGATATTAGAATAGTACCTCAAATAGTAGATAGACTGACACCCTTCTCCTCTGTTATAGGCTTCATTGAATATATCTGGCCTGATCCATGGACTTTAACTACAACATAACTACCCTGAGCAGGTATGATATTCTGTACCAATGTATTTGATGCATTTATACCTTTTCCAAGACATATTTCTATTCTTGTATGGCTATTAGTACTCGAGCTACCTATATGGTGAGTTTATGAAAATCCTACTCATGAAGGCAAAGCTGATATGGATCCTCTCCCACTAGGTACAAATGATAAGGTCTGGAAAAAATAGATAATATTCCCCGAAATGTTGCATCCTTGACACTCAATGTGGTATCTGAAACATTGGGGATTCTCATGTCATGTATTCCCTTACTGATGAAAAACCATGTAACTATCAGTGGGAGTCATCTGGCAGCTATTGCTCTGGTGTACCGTCTCAAAGTGTCGCTTCCTACCGCTAGTCAAAGCACTTACCTATCTCCGTTCTAAACCACCATGTTCTAAACCATCATATTCTATTATTTTTCACTTGATTATGATAGCCCATTTTAATATATTATAAAAAGTATTGAATGGAAAAAAAATCACCTTAGATCAAATAGGATGCTTAATCCCATCCTTAAATTATCTCACTTTTGCTGGTTCATCAGTGGTATAGATAGATGAAATGTGTCAAATATTAGTAAAATGAGTTAAAGAGTCCATAAGGAATATAGAACCCTAATACTGGTTCATGAAATCCATTAAAGGATTATACCTTAGGGTATTATGAATGAAATGGTACTAGAATATAAATTGGAAACCATCCAAATCACTTCCCAGTACTGAATTTTATGGTTCAAAATATCCCACCAATTCTTGGTGGACCCTTGAAGCATATATGTAGAAAGAATCAATCTCATATTATGAGGTGTATCAAGTATCTATAATATATATAACACCATATCAGGACATAACTTTATAGCCTAAGGTCCACCATCCTTTGAAAATGTAGGTGGATGATGCTGCTAAAGGTCCCACGTTAACTCTCCCATAAAATGGGAAAGTCATGGATTTACTTGTATAGTCTACATGATCCCTAAAACTCCCCTATAAACTATAAATCATCAGCTACATTATTTACAATAAGTGGTTCCATAATTGGAACTAATAGAGGTATCACTACTAGATTAGGGCCCACCACCTCTAGAGCATGGTCATCACCACGCTCATGGCGCATGACTACATGATGTCATGGTGTGATGAGTTTAAAATACCAAGTACACACCTTAGATAGGTTTTGATAGTGGTAAATATCATAGATACATGAAAAATATAGTTATAAGACTTACAAAATAAGAACCACATCCCACTTCCTACATATGGATAAAATTATGGGTGATAAGAAATATACAACACAAGAGAGACTTCCTACTTCCCACTAATAATGTCAGGTCTAGTTCAAGATATTTTTTCTATATAAATGTCTCTGTATATGAAATTTCAATTGAAATTTATATGGAAAATGACCCTTTAATTTTCAATTGGAAATCCCTTTTAACGATGGACATATTTTTAATTAGATATTTTTAAACTCTTGATATAATATAACAAACCAATTATATGAAGGACCATTCCCAATTGATACAATTACACGCATTATAAATTGAAATGGGTAGTTCTTTAACTAAATCAAAACCTATACATTTGGAAGAAGAATTTATTGGTAACGTGTGATTATTTGACCATATTAATCATCATTCAAAATATATATAGTTATGATCACTCTTTAGATAACAAATTATATTAATGGATCTCAAATAAACTAATTCTTCATCCCATGTAACCTCAGTTGAATAAATAAACCATATGAAAAATGGGATAATTAAGGCTCTATCATCAATTTATATGGGAAAAACTATTTAGTTTGTTTTAGATACTTTAATAACCTTTTTTCTCATTTCCTTTTTCCTATAGAAACAATAGTTTCACAATAGATATATCATTAATGAAACATACAACATGTATCATGCACTTAGGAAATGAAACCTATATGTAATGGAATAATGCATGACATGTTAGTCCTATAAGGTTCTTAAAATTATGCACGAACAATTATTCCTTTCCATAATGGGTGAAGGATTAAATATAATCAATGATCATAAGAATAATAAAAAACATATATCATGTGTGTCACCCGCCAGTGGAATCAAATCAATAGCAACATTCTTAAACTAGAATATAATAACTCATCATAGGTAATTTAGCTATTCACCGTACATGGGTTAGCTAATCCCAGAAATAATCACATGACCAGATCCCATAATTTCTTATTTATACTTTCCAATACCCCAAAATTTTAAGGAAAATTAAAGAAATATTTGATAATAATTTGTGACATCCCGACCTCGGAGCCACTAAACAGTGCCCCATACCGGTGGTTCACATAGACTCAAGCACACCTCCCCATATGCCAGAGGATCCTGACTAGTAGTGAGGGTTGAAATTTTCACAATGGGATTACTATATCCTCATATATAGAGTAGCACATGAATGAAATAAAAATTATAAATAATGGAATAATAATTTCAACTAATAATGGAAGGTAAATATATAGATGACCTAATAAATAAACAATACATAAAATATAACATCCAATATCATATAAAAAATAATGTATCTTCTTGTATCTATCAAAAGAGAGTTGGAAGGAATGACAGTACCCATGAAATACAATACATGTATCAAAAGAAAAAAGACCAAAAAGACTATCCCCAATAGCATCATGAGCCATAGAGTGATCCTGTGCTTTCCTGCTCCTATGATACAATCAATCAAGTATAATAAAATGGGTACTTTACCCTATCCTATACCACATCCACATAATCTTCCTCAGTACCATTGGAGGCCCAAATAAGGTGTTATATAAACTCAGTAGGCCATGACAAAAAAATTCTATAAATATCCAATTAGTGAATATAATACGAGTAATGTATAGATAAAAAGGTAACCAGTAATAAAAGATTAAGAGGGTTGGATCTAATTTTTGAAGGACACCAGTCTGACACAACCTGTTTTTCCCTACACTAGGAAACCTTTAAAAAAGTAACCATATTTATAAATATATTATCTGTATATGTAGTGATGTCTAAATCCATATATATAGATACAACTACTCGTCTAGACCCGAGCCGTAACTCATGCATCCATGGGTAGTGGCATTAGTATTTCAAGTATCAAGGGAGGCCATGCCTAGTCTCATAATAGTTAGGATTCCATACCCACGTAACATAATTGTAGGGTGGTAATTCCCATGTATAGTAATCCATAAGGTTATCTAGGCTGATTCATCATAACTGTAAGGATCGCTTTTCCCATTCATCATAATTCATAGTGTTCATCATGCCCGTGTATCATAATTCATAAGGGTCACCATTCCCATTCATCATAATCTATAAGGGTCTCCATTCCAATGTTTCAAAGAAGTAATTTAATCCATACCCTAGTATCACAAAATAGGTACATCATGCCTAAGTATCAAGTATAGGTATTCCATGCCTGTATCTAATAGAAGTAGGGGAACCATGCCTGTATATCATAGTTGTAAGGGATTCCATGCCCATATCTCATAAAAGTTGGTTCATCATGCCCTTATATCTTAAATAATAAGGGTCTCCATTCCCATTTATCATAATAGTGATATGTAGTCAAAATATTTATGAAGATCCAATAGATAGTTCTTTGTTCATTAAAATTTCACATTAACAAAGGCATAACTATTATCCTATCTAAGCATGTGATGTGGTCATACCAATCAATTATATTCATCACGAATAAGAGTCTTTCCAAAACTATATAAAAGATTAGTTTTTCCTTTAGACATTTTTAATAACAGTGGAAATTTTAATGGAACGCCTCATGGGGTGGCGATAATTAAAGGGAAACCTATCCCAATGAGTACAAATGTACTTATAGTTTATATATATCAAGGATATTGAATTAAAAATGTTTTATGTATTTTTATGTAAATACATGGAGAATCAGACATGTGGAATCATGACACATAGTATAAAGAAACAATACATAAGGAATAAATACTACGCCACCAACCTTATGATTGTTGAGGAACACTTATACAGTATTGGTTTCCGGTTTTGTCCTAATAAGAAGAAAATTAAAAAACATATGAACACCCTAAAATGAGGGAATAAGATCTTTCCCCAAAATATCATTTCTTATAGGAAGAATAATGATGAATGGATCCTAATGAGTGGTGAACATACCAAGAGTAATCCAATTAAATGATCAAAAGTTGAATCAGAGTCCAAATAGAAGAGTTATCAGTGAACCTAGGTTGAAGATTAAAGAGGATATCTTAATAAAAAGGAAGAAGAGTTATGTTGGATGGAAGTGGAAAAAATATAGGAGTGTTAAACATATAATCCATTAATTAAAAAATAGTTACCTTACCCAATTTATAGGGGTCACATAGTCTGGCCACATGGTTGGACAAAACGTGCACCAAATTTGTGCGAGTTACTATTCAAAGAGGGGACTCACAAGGATCATGCACATAGTTTGGTTTACCATGCACAAACTGGTCCATTTGGATCTTCAAAATATTTTAGTTGGTTTTCACAGTCTTGAAACCTTAGTATAATGGTTAGGAAAAATTGTTTTCACTGCTTATTCTTACTAGAACACCTTACATGGTTAGGAAAAACCATGTAGACTAGGTAGAATGGTTTATACTAACCATTCAACACCATTTTTTCTTCTATATACAGAGGATTTGGGCTTCCAAAAAGTCCAAAACACCCTAATTTCCTCAATAGAATCACTAGGAATTCATATTATGCTAAAAAAGGAATTAAATTTAAATTTAAGGGATCTTCTCCTCAACGAAAAATCAGGTTCTTACAGAGATTGAAGATACATTGATGAAAAATATGGAAGTCCAAAACAAACCAGATAAAGACATAAAAAATTGATCAAAGATAAAGAGTGCATGAAGTTATTTTTCTTAGAGTTGTAGGTTAACTCAGTTGTTGATTTCTGTTGAATTTAGGTGTGTTGGAAGTCATTTTTTATGTGTAGATTCATGTTTAGTTGAAGGGGCCTCATTACCTATGAATGATGTAGTTCTTTAGTAAGCCTTATTTAATGAAAGGTGTTCATTTGTTGAATGTTTTGGGAGGATATAAGTCAACTGGAAGTTATTTTGATTCTGTAAGAAGACACTGATGTGGTGGCTGATGGAAATGTACTAGAAGATGCAAGGAGTTGTTAGAGAAAATTATTAAAATGAAATTGTGGTGATAGAATGGTAATTAAAAACTACTAAACAATGACATAAAAGGGACATTACCATAAATAATAATCAATGAACATGATATTGAAATAAAAGACATAAGTGGAGAACATGAAGAATATGGATGAGATATAGTGAAAAATAGAAAGAAGTAGTATGCTATGTAGGAGTTCAATTTGTCGCTGAATATTAAGGGAATATTATTTATCTTTCCTTCATCCTTTTTTTCATGAATTCTAATAATTGAGTAAAATTTTATTTCAAATAGTGATTGAATGAACCATTCTATTGAAGAAATAAGTGTTTTGGTTCATTTTTTTCATCTTCCCGAAATTTCATTGTAACTATTTGGGTGTTTCTCACATTTATTTTCAAAATATAAAAAATCAATCAGAGAGATTGATTTTGATTAAAATTTCTTAAGACTTATTATAAATGTATGAGTTTTAAGAGTGGAAAGCCTATAGAATCATCATTCTATATATTGATCTCTTGGTAAAAGAGACCAGCTCATCAATTTTAGTAAGTGCATCAAATGAATTTCTCGTGAAAAGAGAAATATATTTTAAACCAAGGAATTTATATTCCATTTTCATTATCTAATTACTTTCATTAGTTTCCACTCTCATATATTGAACTTCTTCTAATTTTATCTTATTTCAAAACATCACATTTTTTTTCATAAATCAAAAATTTATAAATATTTTAAATAATTTTTATTGCAGTTTCATGTGTGTTTTTTTTGTTTTTTATTTTCTTTCCTAGACTGTATCTCAACTTACTTTCCTGAGGATTCAATATCCTAACACACTAATTTATAGTTTCTTTTGTGTTTTTATTTTTCTCTATTTAACGATATTATAGTTTACCAACCATATGGCTATTCCAATTTATAGGGGATCTCTAAGATTTAATTAAGGGTTCTATGAAGAAAATATTCCAAGAAACCCACACATTTTCATTACGATTTCTATTAGTTTATTATGATTTCTTTGACCAAGATTCACACTACATTGATCTTGATTATTAATTCGTAATAATATTTCAGTTGATAAATCATTATTCCATTATTTATGTTTTTATGATCAAGGTAATAGATGGGTATATATTCTCTTATGTTATGCTCATGAAATTTGATTATTTTATCATAAATTGTTTCTAATATTATTCTCAAAAAAATATAGTTAATGCTTATGTTTACCCTTATTGAGTATTTAAGATCACTATTATTATATTTTATATTATAAAGGTCGTGAATAATGTTGTAAAATTATTTTTTTCTTGAAAGGTTTCATATGTGAAGAATTTAATGGGGGATTCTGAAGAGTGAATATGGAATATGAAAAGATTTTTATATTGGAAAAGATACTCTCTTTATGTCACGGGTGATGTTTATGTAAGAGTTTTTCCTAATTCCATAAAACTATAATCCTAAAAATAATTTGGGTATGTAAGTTATCATATATTTACATTGGATGTTGTAATTTTTAGGATGGAAAAAATTAGGACACATTTATTTATATAAAAGCTATAAATGTAATGATTATGTTTTTAGAACTATATCCTAGAGTGAAGGTTTGGGGATCATACAATAGAATATAGTTGTTTTATGAAGATAATCATTTTTTCTTCTCTCCCACCAAATCAAGAATCTTTAACTCCAATTACTACATACAATTCCTTAAATTTTTGAATATGTAAGACCTTTGGGAAAATATTTTTTGGTCCTTGAATATTTATTTCAAACTCAATTCTATTATATCACATGCTTATCACTTTGTGGCCCTACAAACAAGGATATCCAGAGAAAAGGAATCTGTTATCCTCTAAATACAAATGTTTTTCAATCCCTCAAGTGAAAATGAATGAGAATCAATTTCTCAACAATGATTGGTCTTCACTTTTCATGTATTTATAGGGTGAATTTAGGTATTACTCCAATACTCAGTATAATGACCCATACTTTACATACATTTTTAATACTTCAAAATTGAAGCATACTTATTACAATATATAACAAACCCACGAAAGGACCTTATAGGTATAGTGTCTTTAGAAACTGGGAAACATAAACAACTGGTTTATAAAGCGTCTACACTATCTGCCATTTATTTCATCATATCTATAGTCCCTTTTGGCATATCTTTCTTAATAACCTTCTTCCTGACCTGGGGAAAGAAAACATACAAAAGGGTGAGCTCAAATGCTCAGTAAGGGTAAATAAAAGAAATATCAATCACATCATATACATAAGCACATAACTTTTGGAAATCTTAACCTGCAAAAGAGATCATAATTTCATAACATGGGATAAATCATGGCAGTGAAATGTAATCACAATAATCATAACTTAAAACATGAAACTTTGTGGCATACACACATAATCATAGAGAATCATATCTTATTATTCAAGACTCATTTCCAAGACTATCTTAGTGGAAAAAGTCCATTTCTAAACCGAGTCACCCTCGTTTTAGTCCTGTTTCACTGAACCGGTATAACCTAGCATTCCAGCCATGTCTATCTCATGAGATATAAAATCTTTACCCAATGCATTGGAGGGAGATATAGGTCCCACCCATCTCATAATGATACCATTCTTATGTGTGCCACAAAATCATAAATCATACATCATAACCCATTTAATAAAAATGGGAATCTTAAACATCGTGACATCATAAAACAATTCATATAAGATAAACGAATTCATAAAAATATTTCCATCACAACATAATCAAATCCATGTAACAATAGGGATAGAAAAAGAACCCTATATTGTCTTAGATGTAAAATAATTTTGATAAAACTCTTGAACTCCATTCTTGAGGAAAATATCATTTCTACTTCAAAAACATTTATCCTTTCATAACATGTCATACAATTTTAAACTAAAAGAATTTGATTAAAAATAAACTTGAAAATTTGTAAAGGAAGCTTCTTGGAAATAATGTTTTAAAAATCCATTCATACAGTATAAGTTAAAAAAAACATTCTTCTCGTACTTTTGTCGGAAAAGTCAAAAAAGTACCTCGTATGAAAAATGACAAAAGATTCCTTTCATATCTTTTACTAAAAACTCACCGAAGGGTAAAATAGTATTTAAACAATTGTAGTTGAATGGAAATAATATTAAATATTTAGTAAACATGTATGTGGATGATAAAATACACCCCACTAAATACTAAAGTATAAACAATCTCCGATAAAAATGAGATTGTGATATTTCCCTTACCTTAGATCCGTTTTGCTTCGTAAGTGTCTGAACCTCCTGTATAATGATTTAAATAATGTTATTGACTTATTCCAGAATCATTATTATTTTTATGATATCATATATGGTCATATTCTTAGCTTCTTAGTAGTAATATTTCATTGCTACTTTTTATTCGGGTGTTTATAACTTTTTGTTCTTATGCGTGTTTTGTCGAATAAATTATTATTCTTCTCTTTAGGTTATAGATACCTCATTTCCAGAATGGTATTAGTGTAATATATATCATATTCATTAATTCAATTCATTTATATAATCATTATGAATTGAATATCATGTAGAACGAGTCGCATCATATCGTGGAGACGGTATTCTGTACGTACGCACGAGTGATGATATCGTTCCTATGATCGTGGAATTGTATTGGAGTGTATGTATACTATTTCAGAATCAGTATCACTTTATAATAGTCATATATAGTCATTATTTACACCATTATACCCATCCAAGTAAGGTGGTGGTGGAAAATAGATTACACCACGGCGTGGAGACGGTATTCCGTACGTACGCACACGTGGTGATTTCTTTTTTCGTAGGATGGATCGATGGTGAAATAGGGTTGTTTAATACTTATAATAACATATCAGTATATTAGTGATACTGATTTTATTACTTCATAATGAAACAAATAAAGAAGAAGAAGTGGAAGAAGAAATAAAGATGAAAGAACCGGTAACAGACATTACCTCTTCTTTGAAGTGCTTCTTTGAGACCCCCTTTTAGGGTACTAAAATGGGTCTTTGAAGAAGACCAGAACCTCTAGGATGTTTCTAGGGAAATATAGAGAAGAAATTTGAAGGGGTTGTCCGATCATGAAGGCTCAAAGTGGTGTGAGGAAGATAGGGAGGAGGTGCCCTTTTATAAAGGAGAAGAGGGGCGCCTTTGGAATAACTAAAAATATTATTTTATTATAAAGTCAAATTCGATTTTTAATAACTCCAAATTGATATATTTAGAAGATAAGGTGGGTAGGGGTAGAAATACTCTAATACAATAAATTTTAGACAAGTTTATGTTCCAATTTTAACCTTATCATTTAGATTTATCATTAAGTTAAATAAGTTTACTTTTACCGTGTCTTCTTGTGTTCTTATACTATAAGGTTAATAAACTTACTATAAGCAGCCAAAAGAACCCCAAGTTGTTTATTATTAATATATATAACCTTATCTAAGTCATTTGGGTGAACCTTAGATTTTTAGGAATAAAATAACAATTACTAATATAATATTTGTTTTAAAAACTATTTTATGTCAATTTTGACACTATTTAGTAATTGATTTTTGTGGAAATCATAACAGAATTATTAGTTCGAACAAAGTTACTTAAATCAATATTAACATGTAATATTAACCTATAAAATTAGTGTAATTCATAAAAAGTCTCAAATTACATTTATTTGGGTATTTATAACATCAATTATGTCAATATTTCATTAATAAGATAATTACTGCATCATCATTGTGTCATAAATAAATTAAATTATTTAATGTCTAAAAATTAAAAATTAAATATCATTATGTAGGAAATCTTTTTAGATTTCTAATTAATATTTATAGTCTAATTTATCTTATGTATAACCCCATATTAAAAATTATTTACTTATTCAACATTGATTTTAACTATTTTAACCCTTCTTTAAATAAATTAATAATAAATATCCTAATCTAATCCTAGTGGGCCTAAATGGTCATATTTTATTCCTAAGATTGTTTTTGGTCGAATTACACTTATCCAATAGAATTAGGACATGTGTTAGGGAAATAATAATATCATCTTTACCCTTAATTACCCTATTTACTTTTAACCGTGGTAAAAAAAAGTAAAAAGTTACTATTCACCAAAAATTACTTTCATCTCATTGAACCACATTTTAGTCCTTGATATTAACCGTGTCTCTCAGATTTTTGAAATTCCACTCACAGAAGTGGTAAAATTAAGTTTTATGAAAAATTCAGTTTTTTAACTACCACTTAGTGGTTTCACTATTCATCAAAAATTGAATGTTTTCAGAAAAATTCCAAAATTTCACCCTAGGCTAATTTTGATATTCCAAATCCAAAAATGAAGTCCATTTTGAAAAGTAAAATTTATAAAATTTCAAAAAGTGGTTATTACTATTCATAACGGCTAGTTTTAATAATATTTTAATAGCATATCGTTGTTTAGTGAAACACGGTATTGCGTACGATGCAAGCTATCGAGGAAGGCCGCGATTTCGTGTAAAGAAAGCCAAGATAGTGTTGTGTGCAGTAAAAGATTCCTTTGATGATTTATATAAAACAAAATATTTCACATAAAAGTCTCGGGTGTTACATTCTACCCCCCTTAAAATGAATTTCGCCCTCGAAATTCGTCACTTTGTAACAAACAGATGAGGATACCTCTCCCTCATCATATCCTCAAGCTCCCATGTAGCTTCTTCTAATTGGTGGTTCCTCTATAAAACTTACACCAATCGAGTGGTCTTGTTTCGTAGGACTTTTTCGCTACGATCCAGAATCTCTATCGGTTGTTCTTCATAAGAAAGATCTTGCTCCAGCAGTACAACTTCTGAGCTAAGTACATGTGAAGGATCAGGTATGTACTTTCTCAGGAGAGATACATGGAACACATCGTGAACTTGAGAGAGATTCGGTGGAAGCGCCAATCGGTAAGCTACCTTCCCAACACGATCCAATATTTCGAAAGGACCGATATATCTAGGGATCAACTTCCCCTTCTTTCCAAATCTCATAACTCTTTTCCAGGGAGATATTCGTAAGAACACTTTATCGCCCACTTCAAACTCTAGGTCTTTTCTTCGGTTGTTGGCATAACTTTTCTGTCGACTCTGAGCTGATCTTATGTGTTGTTGAATAGATCTGACCTTTTCTGCCATTTCATCAACGAGATCAGGTCCTAATAGCTTTCTTTCCCCAACTTCATCCCAGCAAGTTGGAGTCCTGCATTTCTTTCCATAGAGAGCTTTATAAGGAGCCATCTGAATACTGGAGTGAAAGATATTATTATCATAAAATTCCACCAAAGGTAGGTATTGATCCCAACCACCTTTGAAATCCATAGAGCAAGCTCTCAACATATCTTCTAGGGTTTGAATTGTTCTCTCAGACTGACCGTCTGTCTGAGGATGATAAGCAGTACTGAAACTCAACTCTGTATCCAGAGTATGCTGAAGACTTTTCCAGAACTTCGAGGTAAATCTCGGATCCCGATCAGATATAATAGAAAGTGGTAATCCATGCAATCTTACAACTTCCTTTACATATATCCGGGAAAGCTGATCCAGAGAGAAATCCTCTCTAATAGAAATGAAGTGTGCAGACTTTGTAAGACGATCAACTATGACCCAGATAGCATTATTGCCTTTGGATGTTTTAGGAAGTCCTGTGATAAAGTCCATAGTGATGTTTTCTCATTTACATTCGGGTATGGGTAATGGTTGTAACATCCCCTTAGACTTCTGTCTCTCAGCTTTAACTTGTTGACAAACCAAGCATCGAGAGACATATTCAGCAACATCTTTTTTCATGCCATCCCACCAGAAGTAATCTTTCAGGTTCCTATACATCTTTGTGCTTCCAGGATGAATAGAGAATGAAGAACTATGAGCCTCATCCAGCAGATCCTTCTTTAATTCGGGGATGGGAGGAACACAAACCCAATTCCTGAACATTATTATCCCATCACAATCAAGGTTGAATTCAGGAACGTTTCTCACCTTCTTTTGTAACTCGATATCTTCTTTCTGTGCCTCTTTAATATTCAAATGTATAGATGGTTGAACATTCATTTGAGAAAGATAAGATTTTTCCCCTTCCATTATAATTCCAAGATCCATCCTTCGTAAATCCATAAATATTGGATCTTTTGTGATCCTCATCATGGATAAACTAGCATGGTCTTGTCGACTTAATGCATCTGCCACCTTGTTTGCTTTCCCAGGGTGGTAATGGATTGAGCAGTCGTAATCCTTAATCAGCTCCAACCATCTTCTTTGATGCATATTCAGCTCCTTTTGTGTGAAAATATGCTTTAAACTTTTATGATCAGTATAAATATCACACCATTCACCATAAAGGTAATGCCACTAAATCTTTAATGCAAAGATTACCGCAGCTAACTCCAAATCATGTGTTGGGTAATTTTGCTCATGTATTTTCAACTGTCGTGAGGAATAAGCTATCACCATATCATTTTTCATAAGAACACACCCCAATCCCTTCTTGGATGCATCACTATAGATCACAAACCGTTCTCCACTACAAGGCAGTGTGAGCACAGGTGCACTGGATAACCTTCTTTTCAACTCCTTGAAATTCTCTTCACATTCTTCCGTCCAGAAAAACTTAACTCCTTTCCGAGTCAACTTGATGAGTGGATTAGATAATCGTGAAAAATCTTTCACAAAACGACGATAATATCCAGCCAAACCAAGAAAACTTCAGATCTCAGTTACTATTGTTGGTCTCGACCATCTTTCGATAACCTCTGTTTTTGCTGGATCCACAGATATCCCCTCTTTTGAGATTATGTGACCCAAAAATGAAACTTTTTGAAGCCAAAATTCACACTTGGTATATTTGGCATAAAGCTTCTCCTTTCTCAGGGTCTTCAATATAATTCTCAAGTGATCTTCATGTTATTCCTTGCTCTTTTAATAGACAAGAATATCGTCCATAAATACTACCACAAATTGATCAAGATAGTCTCTAAAGACTCTATTAATCAGATCCATGAAGATAGAAGGGGCATTAGTAAGACCAAATGGCATCACTATAAATTCATAGTGTCCATACCTTGTACGGAAAGCCGTCTTTGGTATATACTCCCTTTTGACCCTTAATTGATGATACCCTGAATGAAGATCAATCTTGGAAAAGTATTGAGCTCCTCGTAGTTGGTCAAATAAGTCATCAATGCGTGGGAGAGTATATTTGTTCTTGATAGTGATCTTGTTAAGTTCTAGATAATCAATGCAGAGTCTCATTGATCCATCTTTCTTCTTAACAAATAGAACAGGTGCTCCCCAAGGTGACGCACTAGGGCGTATGAATCCCTTATCAAGATTCTCTTGGAGTTGCTTCTTCAATTTCTGCCACTCAATTGGGGCCATTCTATAAGGTGTCTTTGAAATAGGAAAATCACCCGGTACGAGTTCTATTGAGAACTCAACTTCACGATTTGGTGGAAGTCCCGGTAATTCCTCCGGAAAGACGTCATCAAACTCCCATACAATGGGCATATTCTTAATTTTGAGTTTATCACCAACCATTTGAGATAAATAACCTTCATTTAGTGGAATCAAGACCCATAAGATGGAAGAAATTTCCACTGGAAGGTTATGTTCATCCTTGCATTGATAGACAATCATAGATTGACCTGGAATATGAAATGTGACTTCCCTTCTTTGGAAATTGATATGAGATCCATATAAAGAAAGCCAATCCATGACAAGAATCACATCAAATTCCACTATAGGAAGGATCACAAGATTTGCAGGAAGCACTTTCCCACAAACTTCGAACAGAGAAGAATTATAAACTTTTGATGCGACTGTTGTGCCATTAGGTGTTGTCACAGCTAACTCAACATCTAATTGTTGAGGTAATATGGTGATACCCTTAGAAAATTCTTCAGAAATAAAAGAGTGGGTGGATCCAGAATCAAATAAAACATTTGGTACTTTAGAGTGGATGGTAAGTGTACTTTTCACCACATCGTTATCGTACTCCACATCGCTGATAGAAATTGCATATGACTTTACTTTTTCTTTAGCCTTAAGAGTTTGTTGACGTCGACCATCATCATTAACCCTTGGATTAGGGCATTTATTGGCATAATGTCCCATCTCCTTGCACTTGAAACATTGAAGTGTAGTAGGTTCATTCTGTGTATCCCTTCCTTTGTTTGCATCATTATCTTCTTCCCATCATTGCATCATTAAAATGCCCGATGACCTTCCTTTCCACATTTGAAACATTTACTTGTCCCTTTAAGATAACTCCCTCCATGTTTCTTTCCACACTTTGAGCATAAGATAAAGCTCATCTTCTTTTCAGTGTGCTCTTTAGATTTTCCTTTGAATTCCATTTTCCTATTCTTATCAAACCCATATGACTGATGGGTTACTCCAATTTCCATCTCGACTTTGAGAGAACATCGAACGATTTCCTCGTAGCTATTGAAGTCCCTTATGGCTAATGCCCTTTGAAGACTTGGTTTTAAGCCACTAAAGAATCGATCGATCTTACTCTCAGGTTGGATAATAATACTAGAAGCGTACCTTGCAAGTCTTGTAAAATTTTCTTCATAGGTACCAACAGATTCATCATCCATTTGCTTCAGTTCAAGAAACTCTTTCTCCGTCTTTGTTCGGAGAATACGAGGGAAGTACTTATTGAAAAATAAGTTCTTGAACTCGTCCCATTCCATGGACTCAATTTCATCCCTTTGCCTCGTATTCTTAATAAGATTCCACAATTGATCAGCGTCTCCTTCCAAACGATACACTGCTAGGATGAATTTATCATGTTCAGAACATTGAAGAACTGAAAATATCTTTTCAGTAGTACTAATCCATTGTTCAGCAACTAATGGATCAGTAGACCCGCTGAAAGAAGGTGGATGCTGCCTCATGAAGGATTAAACAGAATGTTGCTCCTTCCTTTCCTTGTTTGGAAGTCCTGCATGATTCATAGCTTGAGAAAGTTGTGTGAGCATGGCTACAAGATTTTTCATTCCACCTCCCATAACGTTTGGTTGCTCATGGGGACAATCATTGCATTGCCCGTCGCATTCCGCATTAACACGGTTCCTTTGGGTTCTAGCCATTGACTAAAACCAAGAAGAATAGTGTGAGAAACAGTAATTATAATAGGAAAACCACATAATCAAGAATAAAATTTCACACTTAAGGTCTTATCCTAGGTTATTCATGGACATTTCTAAAACACTAATATTGTGTCCTATTCTTATACTTATCCTTAGGGTTCTTACTAAGGATTTCACATCCTAGTTTCCAAAGGTTGACTATACCTTTCCTCTGATACCAACTATAATGACCCATACTTTACATACATTGTTAATACTTCAAAATTGAAGCATACTTATTACAACATATAACAAAACCACGAAAGGACCGTATAGGTATATTGTCTTTAGAAACTGGGAAACATAAACAACTGGTTCATAAATCCTCTACAATGTCTCCCATTTATTTCAGCATATCTATAGTCCCTTTTGGCATATCTTACTTAATAACCTTCTTCTTGACCTGGGGAAAGAAAACATACAAAAGGGTGAGCTCAAATGCTCAGTAAGGGTAAATAAAAGAAATATCAATCACATCATATACATAAGCACATATCTTTTGGAAATCTTAACCTGCAAAAGAGATCATAATTTCATAACATGGGATAAATCATGGAAGTGAAATGTAATCACAATAATCATAACTTAAAACATGAAACTTTATGGAATACACACATAATCATAGAGAATCATATCTTATTAGTCAAGACTCATTGTCAATACTATCTTAGTGGACAAAGTCCATTTCTGAACCGAGTCACCCTCGTTTCAGTCCTATTTCACTGAACCGGTATAACCTACCGTTCCAGCCATGTCTATCTCATGAGATATAAAATCTTTACCCAATGCATTGGAGGGAGATATAGGTCCCACCCATCTCATAATGATACCATTCTTATGTGTGCCACAAAATCATAAATCATACATCATAACCCATGTAATAAAAATGGGAATCTTAAACATCGTGACATCATAAAACAATTCATATAAGATAAAGGAATTCATAAAAATTTTTCCATCACAACATAATCAAATCCTTGTAATAATAGGGATAGAAACAGAACCCTATATTGTCATAGATGGAAAATAATTTTTATAAAACTCTTGAACTCCATTCTTGAGGAAAATATCCTTTCTACTTCAAAAACATTTATCCTTTAATAACATGTCATACAATTTTAAACTAAAAGAAGTTGATTAAAAATAAACTTGAAAACTTGTAAAGGAATCTTCTTGGAAATAATGTTTTAAAAATCCATTCATGCCGTATAAGTTTAAAAACATTCTTCTCGTACTTTTGTCGGAAAAGTCAAAAAAGTACCTCGTATGAAAAACGACAAAAGATTCCTTTCATATCTTTTACTAAAAACTCACCAAAGGGTAAAATAGGATTTAAAAAATTGTAGGTGAATGGAAATAATATTACATATTGAGGAAACATGGATGTGGATGATAAAATACACCCCAGTAAATACTAAAGTATAAACAATCTCGGATAAAAATGAGATTGTGATATTTCCCTTACCTTAGGTCTGTTTTGCTTCGTAAGTGTCTGAACCTCCTGTATAATTATTTAAATACTGTTATTGACTTATTCCAGAATCATACTTATTTTTATTATATCATATATGGTCATATTCTTAGCTTCTTAGTAGTAATATTTCATTGCTACTTGTTATTCGGGTGTTTATAACGTTTTGTTCTTATGCGTGTTTTGTCGAATAAATTCTTATTCGTCTCTTTAGGTTATAGATACCTCATTTCCAGAATGGTATTAGTGTAATATATATCATATTCATTCATTCAATTCATTTATATAATCATTATGAAATGAATATCATGTAGAACGAGTCGCATCACATCGTGGAGACGGTATTCCGTACGTACGCACGAGTGATGATATCATTCCTAGGATCGTGGAATTGTATTGGAGTGTATGTATACTATTTCAGAATCAGTATCACTTTATAATAGTCATATATAGTCATTAATTACACCATTATACCCATCCAAGTAAGGTGGTGGTGGAAAATAGATTACACCACGGCGTGGAGACGGTATTCTGTACGTACGCACGCGCGGTGATTTATTTTTCCGTAGGATGGATAGATGGTAAAATAGGGTTGTTTAATACTTATAATAACATATCAGTATATGAGTGATACTGATTTTATTACTTCACAATGAAACAACAAAACAAGAAGAAGTTGAAGAAGAAATAAAGATGAAAGAATCGGTAACGGACATTACCTCTTCTTTGAAGTGCTTCTTTGAGACCCCTTTTTACGGCACTAAAATGAGTCTTCAAAGAAGACCAGAACCTCTAGGATGTTTCTAGGGAAGTGGAGAGAATAAATTGGTAGGGGTTGGCCGAGATTGAAGGCTCAAAGTGGTGTGAGGAAGAGAGGGAGGAGGTGCCCTTTTATAAAGGAGGAGAGGGGCACCTTTGGAATAACTAAAAAT
Source organism: Viscum album (assembly GCA_963277665.1). Classification (NCBI taxonomy): domain Eukaryota; kingdom Viridiplantae; phylum Streptophyta; class Magnoliopsida; order Santalales; family Viscaceae; genus Viscum; species Viscum album. Next base: position 1,524,487,719 of record OY728137.1, read on the forward strand.
ATTATTTTATTATAAAGTCAAATTAGGTTTTTAATAGCTCCAAATTGATATATTTCGAAGATAAGGTGGTTAGGGGTCGAAATCCTCTCATCCAATAAAATTTAGACAAGTTTAGGTTCCTATTTTAACCTTATCATTTAGATTTAACATTAAGTTAAATAAGTTTACTTTTACCGTGTCTTCTTGTGTTCTTGTACTATAAGGTTAATAAACTTACTATAAGCATCCAAAAGAACCCCAAGTTGTTTATTATTAATATATATAACCTTATATAAGAAATTTTTCCGAACCATAGATTTTTAGGAATAAAATAACAATTACTAATATAATATTTGTTTTAAAAACTATTTTATGTCAATTTTGACACTATTTAGAAATTGATTTTTGTGGAAATCATAAAAGAATTATTAGTTCGAACCAAGTTTCTTAAATCAATACTAACATGTCATATTAACCTATAAAATTAGTGTAATTCATAAAAAGCCTCAAATTACATTTATTTGGGTATTTATAACATCAATTATGACAATATTTCATTAATAAGATAATTACTACATCATCATTGTGTCATAAATAAATTAAATTATTTAATGTCTAAAAATTACAAATAAAATATCATTATGTAGTAAATCGTTTTATATTTCTAATGAATATTTATAGTCAAATTTATCTTATGTATAACCCCATATTAAAAATTATTTACTTATCCAACTTTGATTTTAACTATTTTAACCCTTCTTTAAATAAATTAATAATAAATGTCCTAATCTAATCCAAGTGGGCCTAAATGGTCATATTTTATTCCTAAGTTTGTTTTTGGTCTAATTACACTTATCCAATAGAATTAGGACATGTGTTAGGGTAATAATAATATCATCTTTACCCTTAATTACCTTATTTACTTTTAACCGTGGTAAAAAAAAGTAAAAAGTTACTATTCACCAAAAATTATTTTCATCTCATTGAACCACATTTTCGTCCTTGATATTAACCGTGTCTCTCGGATTTTCGAAATTCCACTCACAGAAGCGGTAAAATTAAGTTTTATGAAAAATTCAGTTTTTTAACTACCACTTAGTGGTTTCACTATTCATCAAAAATTGAAAGTTTTCAGAAAAATACCAAAATTTCACCCAAGGCTAATTTTGATATTCCGAATCCAAAAATGAAGTCCATTTTGCAAAATAAAATTTATAAAATTTCAAAAAGTGGTTATTACTATTCATAGCGGCTAGTTTTAATAATATTTTAATAGCATATCATTGTTTAGTGAAACTCGGTATTGCGTACGACGCAAGCTATCGAGGAAGGTCGCGATTGCGTGTAAAGAAAGCCAAGCTAGTGTTGTGTGTAGTAAAAGATTCCTTTTATGATTTATATAAAACAAAATATTTCACATAAAAGTCTCGGGTGTTACACTCATTTTATTTGAAATTTTATTAACTTCATTTTTTGGAGGTGATTCGATTACTGGAGATCTTAAAATGGGTCATAAGGTGACTTTAGTAGCTTCTTTTTGGTCTATCTAAGAATCTTGTAATGGGTTCATATTTAATGATAGGTATTTTAATCTATAATTTCTAAAGATGAAGGTGATAACTATGATATTTTATATCCTTATTTATATTAGTGGTCGTTAATTTATGGTCAGTTTCATCAATTTTGATAACTCCTCTCCATTGAATAAAATTAATTTTGGTCACTAGGTATCCTTGAAGCTGTCTATCTCAGGTATGAAATCCATTTCATATGGTTCTTGTTCTAAAAGTGATATAACATCCCATGTTTTTAAATAGTTCTGATTTCTCATGTAAATTTGAATATTATTTTTGGTGGAAAAGTTGAATTTTAAAATTATATTTAGAGTTTAATTTATAGAATTACAATGAGTTATTACAATGTTTTCATATGGGGTTTATGGATTAATAAGTGTCTCATAGGTCTGGTTTTTCTTCGAGATAATTGGGCTTTGATAACTAATGTTTGGGAGACATAGAACAGGGTGATAGGCGGGCACATGATTAGTGAAAACTATGCATCCCAAATCATGTCGACCAATTGAACTTGAGAATGTTTAAAAAAACATGAAAGGTGGATAACTAACTTTGTAAGGAACCTATGATAAATTTTAGTAGTTTTACATGGGATTTTCACTATTTGAAAAAATAAACCTATCCTTGTGAGGTGGAGGTGCCTTTGGACAGTGGCGCTGCATGGTTGGTGAATTTTGTTAGCCAAACCATGTGGAATAACCATGCAGTTCATTAAAGTGGGTAAATTAACAAACTTCCTTTTCATCCTTATTTCCTTCCTCTTCCACCATTCTTCTCCCATGCTTATGCCTCCTTCATCCATGTGTTCCTCCCTTATCCTATCATAGGTTCCATTATAACTCACTCGTACTATTTTAGATTCATGGTATGTTGGTTGCATGGGATAACTAACATAGAGTCTTCTATTCCTCTTGATTCCTTCCTTTCTATCACTGTTTAGAATGATAATTCCATGTGAGATCAATTTTTATATTTTTAGGGTGTTTGTATAAAATTCGTATTTTTGTTATCACAACATGAATCAAATTCCAGTATTCGACGAGTGATATCCTACAAGAAAAAATTAGGTTGTGGATAAATATCTTCACGCATATACATGTTTTATGGGATATGTATTTTAATATGGGTGCATGTGGGTTGTTTGGGTAAAACCCTTATTATTTAAATATTGAATTTCAATAATTTAATGGATGTTGTGATATATAGATAGGCATTATCTTATCTCTTTAAATGTGTTATGGTGTTATTATTACCTTTCGTTGGTTTAGGAGGTTATTCCAGTTGATTAAATTATTTATTTTTGTTGAATTTTAATATTAATGAATCGGTTCCATGGGAAAATTTTTAGAATGAACCATAATACATGAAGTGATGTGGTCACTAGGATTGATATGATGATATACATTAGTATGGGGACATGGCTTGAGATATGCGAGACAATATTGACCATTATAATTATGGTGATGTGATTGCCAAGTTGAAGTAGATGGTGATGATCAGGCTATGAATGGGTGATTAGGATCATATGTGGCAATGAGGTTACCAGTTGGTGTGTATTAGGGAATTCTGGTGATTTCCACTCATCGTGATTAGTTAATAGAGTCATTAGAGTCATGTGTACATAGATGAGGACTTAGTTGGGGTAGCTTTGACCACTAATTATGGGTGGAGTTCTGTATAGATTTAGTGGCTTAGGGATGATGTTGAAAATTATTTAAGGAGGATGTTCTCATCATATAAATCCACGATTGATGGAGAGTAAGACCATTAGATGGGTTCTGAGGCTTTCCAAAACAATGATGGCTAATGGGATGGGTGGAAGGTTAGTGAGGCCATCATATGGTGGATGAGGCTCACTATGACATTGATGATGTTGGGAAAAAATCCCTCAAGGCATTATTGAAGAATTTTTGAGGTGATTGTGTTTGTTGACAAAGTGGACATCTGTGTTGAGATTGTTGACAAAGCCAACCACGACCTACAAATTTTGTTGAAAAAGGGGATTTCATGGTGGCATGTCGAGTTTAGGAGATATGGTTAACGATCAACGTTTGATTCATGAACTTTGACAAAGGAATGGATTATCTGGTGGCACTACAAAAAGAGCAGATACAAGGTGGCACCATTTTGTAGTGTTTGCCAAATTTTTGGGCCTGAAAATTGACAAATGAAGAAAAGTGGTTTTTGGAAAAGGGACTTGCGTGTCGTGTACTTGAAGGATAGGAAACGTGCATGCCTAATGTTTTTTAAGTTCAAAACATCAAAATATGACAAATGGATATAGGTCGCGCAAGTTTTTGGTTTAGTCGCTCAAGTGATTTCCGCGGCAGGAGACTTGCGCGCCGAAACATGCATGCTGAGGGGAGACTTGTGTGCCATCGTGATGGGTGTCCAAATGCCTATAAATACAGTCCAAACCCTCCTCATTCATTGTAGAGTTCAACACTTAAAAAAATCAGAGCTCTCATCACACAGGTGTGGTGGTCGTGCAAGTGGTGTGTGGTCGTGCAAGTAGAAGTTGCGCGACAGTCGTTTGTTGTGCCCACATGGTGGTCTGGGCGACGAAGGAATAGAGTTGCGCAGGTTATAAGTTGAAGAAGTAAGTGTCGCGCAAGTGGTTTGGTGACACTTGCGTGCCAGATTTTGAAGAATTGCGAAAGTTGTTGGTTTCGCGCCAAAATTAGATTGGGTGTAAAAGGATGTGTGTCATCCAAGTTTGGAGTTGCAGGAGCATGTGTCGCGCAAGCGGTTTAGGTGGACTTGCATTCCAGTTTTGAGTTGTGCACCGATACTTGAGCACTGGCTTAGAGTAGGGCGCCAAGTAAGGTTGATTCACGATAGAGATTTAGGGCTGCGTGAAAGTTGGAGGATTGCCCGATATCTTCGGTGCAAAGTGAGACTCATCTACGGGTGAAGGTTGGAATTCAACAGAGCATCTACATACAACAAAGGATGAATTAATTAGTGATAATGAAGAGACCTACTAGTCTATAAACTATGAGTGGATCCTTTCCAAAGCAGCGGGAAAAGGAAGAAGAAGAAGGTGATCCTCTCCACCGGTAGTGAGCCAGAGAGAGAGAAATAGGGAGTGAACCTTGGGAAAGCAGTGAGATAACCCAAAACATTGTAAAGGCAGTGATCCTTGGAATAGAAGTGATCTATCCTGAACCTTGTAAACAGCAATGTGCTTATAGTGAATTTGGTACATTGGCACATTTCCAGTGTATGGTCCTTGGATGTAGCCTAGTGAGGGTGAACCAAGTAACAATTGTTTTTTCCTGTGCATTCTTTACTTTCTGTTTATATTGTGCAACATGAAAGAGAGAGAAGAGTGTTTTTCTTAATAGTGAAACAAGATTAGAACGGGCTTTAATTTTAAATTAGTCATACCCTGATTCACCCCCCTCTCAGGGTATTTAGCCTTGTGGACCTAACAGAACGATAGTGGTCCTAGATTATAGATGGGTGGAAATATCCAAAACATGGACATTTGGCTACCGAGCTAATGGTAGATAATTGTTTCTAGAAATAGATACACCACCATTCATTGAGACGTTACATTGTTCAGGCGATGATGGTTGTGAAAGAGGAAGTATGAGGGACTTCTAACATGATTTTTAGGAAATTCATTGGTATTATAATTTACCTGTGATGGGATATATATATATATATATATGAGATGAATTTTGGCACGAGGTGTAGGGTAAAATGTTATGGGTGGAGGATAAGGGTTATCCATATGTGATCAACTATGAATACATCATTCAATTTCTAACATTGGTCAAAGAAGGTAAACACTTCTTCATGGGTATACAGAAATTCTAAAGTGGGTTGTGAATTTTATGCATGTGTGTAGTATCTATTTATTTTCATATGCATAAACTGTTATAAATTTGGATGTAAGATAGGAACGCATTGGTAGTGGCCTACTAAGTTCATACTGACACCCTACACAATCCCCTCCAGAAGGATGTAGAATTTATGGCTTTGAGATCATGTAAGGGACCAGGATTATACTCTTGACCATAGTGAGCAGGGATATGCATGTTAATGGTATGGATGGTATATAAACCATCAATGATATTTACATCAAGATGGAGTTTATTTTTGGTATTTTGAGTACGTTCATATATGATCTTCCATAGGATATCTTGCAAGTATATTTTTTATGACTATATGGAATGTATACTTTATCTAAAATTAATGGATGTTTCTTTCGTCTTGTTATTGTCATTGTTAATTATTTTTTTCATTGAGTTCTATTGTTTCTTTTTCATTACATGTATTATATGACCATTATTATTACCATCACCAGAGGATATAGTCTCCCTTAAATCACCTAATTAGAGTATAATTTCTAGTCAAAAGCCTTTAGTGTATAGATAGGAATACCAAAGGGCCAGTGGAACTCAGACCAAGAGCACCAACTAAATGTCTCCTGGCCAGAGACATTATAAATTGTATCAATGGTGTTTATTTTTATTTTGTATTACTATCTATGTTATGGTAGTCTGGAGACTGGGATATGGTCAAAATTGGGTAAAGAGATCATGAATGGGTTCTTCAAGACCCATGAATAGCGGATATGCAATGTTTCTAGATGAGGGGAATTGATATTATTATTTTCTCTTTTACAGTTTATTAATTTTCCCCTCAAGTGGTGCACTTGGGTGTGACCTTATTAGATTATTATATTTTGACCCTTGGCCTAGTATAGAGTGGAAGGATTATTTATGCCTCATGGTAGGAATTTAGGATCATATGATACGTGTATGTGCTTGTGACTATTTTATAGAACCCATAACATGAAAAAATTGGTTGGTCTGTTTAAAGTGTAAAAAAAATATAAAAAACATTTTATTATGTAGATTTTTGGTAGCATTATACTCATCCATCCCAAGTATGTGGTTCTTGATGAGATGATGTATGATCCTATGTGTGTATGATATGTGATACCTAAATATGATATGGGTTGGTAGGGATTCATGAGGCTGGATGATATGTAATATGGTGTGGTATGAAAGTGTTAGGGTTGTGAGATGCACTTCCTATTACAAAATTCCCTATTCATGTTATATATATTTTTATTTTTGTAATTGATCATGGTATTTAGTCTTCAACATGATTTAACCTAGATTGGATCTCCTATAAAATCAAGATGGTGGAAATGTGGTGCCACTAGAGAATGTATTCGATGAGGCCATTCAGGGCTGGGATGAGGCCCCAGAGGGTCAGGATGATCATGAGATATAGACATAGGCTTTGAGGAAGGTAGGGATATATAGAAGATGGATGATTTGGGTCTATAGATTGATGAGTAGCTCAGTGACCGAATGTTATGAGTCATACAGAGTATTGATATGGGAGATTAGGGAGATGATCTGTCCGTGTATTATATGACATCAGAGTTTTAATCTCAGTACACCCCATTGTTTCAAGGCGTGAGTAGACCAAAGGAAGACTAAAATTGGATCAAGTATTTGAATATGATATTTGATGAGTTTGAGGAACCCCCCAGGTCAGAGGGTGAATCTAACTACTTGTATTCTCAAAGGACAGAAAAAGTGGTGGTGGGAAGAACATGTACAATCTGATAGGCATGAATAAGTAGAATAGAATGATTTCGAGGCCAAATTCTTTGACCATTTCTTCATAGAGACATTTATGGTGGATTGATCCCATGCATTCATTATCATATAGATGTGGTTACATCAATTATTAATTATGTGTAATGTTTCATAAAACTTTCCCGATTTGAACTTACTATGGTGGTGAAGATATCACTAGGGTGAGGTCGTTTGAGGATGGTTTGAGGAATTCCATTAGAGTGCATGTAAATATATTTAGCTTAATGTTTTTATTAAAGGTAGTAAACTAGGTGCTGATATTCGAGGGTAACATGATAGAATATACTTATTTGAGCTGGATGATAACAGTATGAGAGAATGGTAAAAGTGTTTCAGGTAGCTAGTAGTGAGACCATGAGATGTAATAGTTGGGAAGTCAGGACAGAGGCTTCAAAAGATCACTGGGGAGTGGTTAATTGATTTTGATATTACATTTTGGTAAGCTGAATCATGTTCGGACCCAATGTGAATGACCTCCGATGTAGTTTCAGTCATGCAACCAGATGGGACACCAAGAGAGGTTTTTTTAGAATACTTCATGGATATATGGGAGCCAAGTATCGGGTCAAACTCTAGGATATAAGGTAGGACAAGGATTAGTAATACGAATAGGTAATATTGATACTAAAACATTCATAGGTTGTGGAAGGGAGACAGAGACCCAGTAGGGGGTCAGTGGCTGGTTGACTGTGCAGCTCAATAAGGAGGTTAAGCCTCTAGAAATTGGGATTCAAGCAAGGTGTATGTTGTTGATATGGAAGGGTTAGATAATTCTGGGGATCCAATGACAATTAGAGGTATTCCATGATTATGGGTCCACTATTTATGTTTTTGGAACGACTTATATGGTTGCATGTGTTGCATATGTTGTAATTGAACTAACAAGGCACATGTTAGTATGTGGGAATCAAGTATTATGCATGATTTTTTTGATATGTGTAGGTATCTATAAATTTTATTGGAATGCATATATATATGATTCAGGATCACTTTTTAGCATTAGTTTTATGCATGAATATTTGGTATCAGTTGAAATGTGGGACTTATGGGTGTCATATGTTAAAAGGGTATGGATTTATCACCTGGAAAGGTGCAATAATTATGGTATGTTATATGGGGACATGTATTTATGGAGGTTGTTTGGAGTAACCATCCAGATTTCAATTTGGTTCAGTGAGAAACCAGGTAGAAAATTCTTAAGGTTGGGGGACACAAGATGAATTTACCTATGACTGACTAATCGGGGTGTTTCGAGCTGATATTTATGAGATGGGTTCATTCGGTAAAATCTAAGAATTATACCAAATATCTTGGGGATGAGATATTGTGAGGTAGGGAGATTATAACATCTCAAGGTTTTGAATGATTTAGAATTCATAGGTAAACTATAATTTTATGTTTGGTGGATAGGGTAACTATTAAATTGGTCTTAATTGCTTAATTTAGATAATTATAAAAGATTAGTATATTGTTTATAGACATATTTTAAGTTTTGGTAAGTGTGTCATAGGTTTGGTTTTTATTTGAGAGCATCAGTATTTGAGAACCAAAGATCACGAGAAATAGTACTGGATACACAGTTGGCATGTGGCTAGTACTAAATGTGTGGCCAAAACCGTATAACCCATTTAAACTGGAGATAAGATATAAAAAATCATGGAATGTGGCTAATAAATTGAAATGGGTTCACATGGGCTATGCCAAATTTGAAAAACCCTGCTCATAGCTATGTGAGGTGGAGTTACCTTTGCATGTTGCACCACATGATTGGAATACATTTAGAAAAATAGTGTAGCCTAAAAATGTGGTTAATTAATGGAGGTGAATTTACCATACATTATATCCTTCCTTATATCCTTCTTATTCCTTTCTTGTCCCATGTTTGAACCTCCTCCTTCCATGGGTGCCTCACTTATCCTCTCCTAGATTTCTGTAGAACTCACTCATACAATCATGGATTCAAGCTTTGTTGGTTGCATTGGATAACGAGTTTTGAGTGTTAGATTCATAATTTATACAATCTTATTTTCTCTTTTTGTTGGGAATTCTAATTCCAGGAGAAATAATTTTACCTATTTTTTCATAATTTTTCTAAAATATGGATTTTTCTCTTCTCAATTTAAATTTAACTTTGGTATTCGAAAAGTGAGATCATGTGAGAATAAGGTAGGTGGTTCCTAGCATTATATGTGCATATATGCATGGTACGAGTTGTGTTTTTTATATGGGTGTATGGGGGTTGTTCGTGTGAAACCATTATTAATAGAATATTAAATTTAAATAATTTAATTTATACTGTTACATGATGATGGGAATGATATCGTATCTTTAAATGTGTTAATCCCAGTTTGGGACCTTTGGTTGGTTTGGAAGTTTATGTCAGTTGTTTAAATTATCCGATTTAATTGAATTTTAATATGAATTAATTGGTTCCATGAGAATGTTTTGGGAATGTTTTAGCATACATGGGGAGATATGATCACCAAGATTAAGACAATGAGATCTATCAGGCTAAGAGAGTGATCTAATTTATGTGGTTTGGTATAGAACATAAAAATCATGTTGATGTGATCATCAAGTTGAAGTGGATTGTGGTGACCATGCTACAAATGGGAAAATTAATTATCATGTGGGAATTACGTTTCTAATTATTTTGGATTAAGAAATGATAGTGATTTATTCTCACTATGATTGGTTGATATCCCCATTTGAGTCATGTGTGCACAAATGTGGACTTTGTTGAGGTGGTGTTGACCAATCATTAGGGGTCGAGGTCTCCGTCGATTTAGAATCTGAGGGGGTGGTGTTGAAAATTAGTTATAGAGGAGATAATAATCACAGAAATATAGGGTTTATAGTGAGTGAGACCATCAGATGGGGGCTAAGTCTCACTATGACATTGATGGCCAATGAGATAGGTCGATGGTGAATGAGATAATCAGATGAGGGATGTGTCTTAGTGTGACATTGATGGATTATGATACATGATTATAGAAGTTTGGATATCCCCATTAATTGGAAATGTAGATTCTTATTTGATCGTGGATCATTATATCTAGAAGGAATGATGTTGCTGTGCATTGGTTTGTTGGACTATTAAACTAACAATGGTTCTGAAAGCGGAAGTCCAAGGAAATTGTGACATATTTTTTGGGCATGATTTTGGGATTCCCATTTACTTGTGATGGGATATATATATATATATATGAGATGATGGTTGGAATGAGGTTCCATGTTGTACATTATGGGGGGAGACCAATGGTTTTCTGGATGTGACTGACTATGGATATATTATTCCATTTATGATGTTAGGAAAATGAGGTGAATTCTTCTTCATAGATATCGAATACAAGTAAATCAGGTTATGTAACCTATGCTTGAGTGATGTTGTCATTTATTTACATATCTATACACTAGTATACATATGGATGTACTATAGGCACACGTTGGTGGTGGCATACTGAGTTCATAGTCAGACTCTACAAGGGCCACTTAGGACACATTTAGAATTTATGTCTTTGAGATCAGGTAAGGGGTTGGGACCATTTTCTGGACTATAGTGACCAAGGATGTCCAGGTGCATAGGATGGATGGATGATAGACCATGGGGGTTCTTTTCATCAAGATTAAGTATCATTTTTTGATTTCAAGTATATTCATATATGATTAGACATAGGTGATATTGCATGTCTATTTTTATCTGACCATCTGACATGCATACTTTATCTAATATGTATGGATATTTCTTTCAAATTGTTATTTCCATTGTCTATTATTTCTTCCATTGTGTTCTATTGTTTCTTATGAAGTGGCAGTATTATATGAACATTATTATTATCATCATTAGAGGGTATAATCTCTCCATTATTACCTAATTAAGATCTCACAGCTAGTCGAAATCCTTGGGTGTATAGGCGGCACACCAAAGGCCCTGGTACCCTCTGGTATGGAGTACCGTTTTAGTGGATCTCTGGTCGGGGTGGTATAGACCTATGATAAGTATATTAAAAATACATGAAAAACTTGGTATTATGGTTATGTATTAGAGTCCCTTCTATGGTGAATGAAATTCACTACTCGCAGAAGCCATGGTAACTCTTAGTGGTCTATCTGTTTGTGGATAAATGAGTATCTTAATTTAAATTCCCTAATAGAATTCTGCTTTGATGTTTAAATTCATACATGACCTCTAATCTTTCTGATAATGTAACGCCCCAATCCCAACTACCCAGAGTCGGTGCATTACTTCATAACATTGGCATGATCACAAAAGATCAAGTCCTGAAAGACCGATTAGTTTAGTAGCCTTGGAAACACTAGATACATTCATAAATGTTACATTACATCATAAAGTGAAAATCTAAAATAAAAAAGTCTCCATAGTCCACACTCATATCCTCTTCTGTCTATCCATGCAGGTCATTCATAAAATACTTCTTCACATCCTGGAAAATATTAAAACATTGAAAGGGGTGACCTCAGATGCTCAGTAAGGATAAAAATATTGCGGAAGCTTTTATAAATAAACATTAACATTTAAGGCAATGCATAACTAAAATAAAATCCTTTTTAAACTTGAACTTCAACATGATATGGAAAAAATAAAATTAAATAATTCCATTTACTTACTCGCATGAATATTCTACTGGTTGAATAATCACATGCAATATCAATAACAACTTTCATAATGATGGAATGCATAATGCCAGACTATCATAACCACGTAGCCAAGGCCTCTTTCCAAGACCACAAATAATATTTTGTCAAGGCCTCATGCCAAGACACTAGTTTTTCTCATGAGACCTACTGATGCATCGAGGAGCTGTAGCGGGCTCCACCCATCACTTATTAAGTCCAATGCATTCCTCATATGAATAGGTTTAAACATATCCTAAACCATAACATAATCGTATCACATAAAACATGAATAAAGGAAACATAAAATTTCCACATTTCAATCACAAGATATCAATACAAAACATTGATATAATAAAAACACTTTCAAAACCATTTTCTATACCAAAATAAAAGAAAGTTAAAACTTTGTATTTATTTTTCATTAAAAAAATGTTATGGCTTGTAGTGGAAGCCGAAACCCAAATAATGGCCATGGCGGCGGAGAAGTCGTTGTCACCGCATACGTACGACAAGAAAAACATTCCTTTTTGTCTTTTATTAAAACACTTCATATAAAAAGATTCCTTTTGAATAAACATAAAAGTCAAAGGGTTTTATACACCTTATAAAAGAAAGTTGTGTATAAAACCAAATATGCCTTAATGAAAGGAGATTGAGACGAAGTCCCTCACAAAGATCATTATTTTTTTTAAATAAAATAGATCTATTATGTTTTTTCACTATAAGTACACATAAAGAAAGTAAAAATACAAGATAGGACATAATAATATCATGACATAATTTGAAAGTAGGAGATTAACCCAAAGAATGGAAATTGGGTTAAGAAGTTCCCTTACAAAGATCATTTTTTAAATGAAATAGATATATTATGTGTATTCACTATATTTACACATAAAGGAAGTATAAATACCAGATATGACATAATAATATCATGACATAATTTGAAAGTAAGAGATTAACCCAAAGAACAGAAATTGGGTTAAGAAGTTCCCTTACCTTGCATCCTGTCTTGACTCGACCGTTCATTAACCTCCTGAATAATAAACTAGAGTTAATCTCTACCTTCTTAATAACCTTGTTCAATTTCATTATTCCTTTCATATCACTTATTACCGTGTCATGAACATTATGTAATTATTTAAGTTTATAACGGTCGTTTTTTCGATCTTAGGTACTTGAGTAAAAAATAAACTTCTTATAATTACACTTTGTACATGTGGTAAAATATCCATTATATCCATAATTATATCTATGATTTATATATCATATAAATCATATATATCGAGTATATACATTCATTTATAATATTACATAACATTTAGAGGTAAGAAATGAAATGCACCGTTCATGGAGACTGTAAGCCGTACGTACGCATGAACGCTACTTTCATTTCCATTTCATATTTAATGGAATGAAGTTATAATTATATAAAGGTATAATATAATTCCAGTATAACATAATGTATAATACCATTTACTCCATCCTTTATACATCCCACATATGACATTAACGATTCTAATCACTTTGAGGGGGCGGTAGTCCGCACTTCCTAAAATAAAATTATCGCATTTACCCATAATGGAAATCATAAAGGTATGCCATAAATGAAAAATACAGAAGATTAAGTAAAAAATAAACATATTATATATCATATATAAATATAGTGACATCTTAATGGCAACCTTTGAAGGTTTTTTATGAGTGTTGAACAATCATCGTTTCGTGAGGAAGAAATTCTCCATCCACAGAAACCGTATGTTATTTAACCATTAGATGTAGGTGTGTGTAAGTGTAGCTCGAATAATCATTATAAAAACATCCTAGTATATTTAGGATACTGGTTTTGTTACAAATGAAAGGAATAAAATTATTTTAAGGGGTTGGAGAATCAAAATAAAACAAAACAACATAATAGAAGACATTACCTTAAAATCGGGTAACTCTTTTGATTTGAGCCAAAGGATTCCTTGGGAAGTATTCTTCCCAAAGTGAGGCTTCTAGGAGTAAGGGAGGGAAGTTGGGAGAGTATTTGGGTAGAGTGTGGCCGAGCCAAGTGGCTTGAATGTGTGAATAAGGTGGTAGTGGTGGGGGCCTTTTATAAGTGGAGAGGAGGGGCACTCTTGGAAAGTAATGAAATGTTACATTATTATGCAATGATTTTCGGATTCTAAAAGTCCCACACTTATATAATTAGAGTCTAAGGTGATAAGGGTTCTAAATATACTCATACAATAGGTTTTTGACAAGTGTAAGCCTTGGATTTTACATTATCTTTTCATTTTATTTAAATCATTAATTAATGAGGTAATCGCTGCATCATCATGGTGTCATAAATAATTTAATTTATTTAATGTCTAAAAATTATAACAAAAATACCATGATGTAGGAAATAATTTTAAATTTCTAATAAATATTTATAGTAAAAAATATGACTTGTATAACCCCATTTAAAAATTGTTTTAGTAAAACAACTTATGTTTGTGACATTTTTATTTTAACTTTAAATAAAAGTTATTTATGTCATTTTCCAACCAAAGTTGCTCCATGGGGTCCCCAAGTTGACCCATTGATTGTCTTGGTCGGCCACGAAACATCCAATATGGGTAGGACAAGTGTAAAGGTATTTACATATTTTTATAATATCATTTTTACCTTAAATTTCACTAATTAACTTTAATTGCGATTAATTAAACATAAAAGTTACTATTCACCAAAAAATTATTTTAATCCCATTGAACAACATTTTACTTCCTAATGATAACCATGTATGTCGGATTTTTGAAAATCAAATCACAGAAGTGGTAATGTTTCATTTAAACGAAAAATCAGTCTTTTAACTACCACTTAGTGGTTTCACTATTCATCAAAAATTGAAGTTTTTCAGAACAATGCCAAAATTTCACCCTAAGCTATAATTGATATTCCGAATTCAAAAATGATGTTTATTTTACAAAATTCCAAAAATATCAGTTTCATTAATTAATTTTATAATTAATTCCCGCTGACAAAACAAATAGCGTGTTTTTAAGAAACAATATATATCAAAAGATTGACAATTGTTTATGTCCAATTTCAAAGTGAAATTAAATCTAATGACCACCATTGGATAAAATGGTAAAAATATATTCTAATTATTCTTTAAAACCACTCAATAGTATAATTTATCAATATAAATTATTTTTATTAAAAAAGTTGTTTTTAAGTATTTTCACTATTCAAAGCAAATTGGAATTTCTCAGAAAAATACCAAAAAATAAACATAGGCTAATTTCAATATTCCGAATCAAAAAATGAAGTCCATTTTGAAATATAAAATTTATATAATTTCAGAAAGTGGGTATTACTATTCATAACTGCTACTTTGATTGGTCGCGGCATGTTAGAATCTCGAACTTGCGTACAATGCAAGCTATTGCATTATTGAAAGAGAAGTGTATCGTGAAACCTTGGGGTGTTACATTCTCCCCTCCTTCAATAAATTGCGTCCTTGCAATTTGAAAATGTTCTTTGAAAATAAAAGGTTGAAAATAGAAAATACCTTTGTGGGAAACCCACATCTGAAATAGAGTTAATAAGAATATAACATTAAAAGAAAGAAAGATAAGTACAAAGGTCACCTGAGATAGACCATTCTAGGATTATATGAAAATATGGATATGGAGGAGAAACAAACCATCAAGGTCTGATGGAGAGTTGTAGAAAACAAGATTAGGAGAAATTTAACTATAAGAAAATCACAAACTTGTGATTGGTTAAACGATCATTGATTCCCCAGTTGGAAATGTTAACCGACAACATTTTTGTTTTAAGTTGCCTTTTATAAAGTTGAGGAATTTATTTTGGAGATTTACTAAGAACGTAAGTTAATATACATACTTTTCATGTAGACTTTCATTCTTTAATAAATTTTTACCACAAACCCATTATTCACTCTAAAAGGTAATATAACTCAAAAATATTCTATTGATCCTAATTGTATAAGGTTCCAAATATTAACACATACCATTTAGATTAGTAAAACTATTTTGTAATAACCAGGGACTTCCTGTTGGCTAGTGGTAGGTAATAAAGGCCTGTCGCACTATGGTTGTGTGTTCGATTCCTGCAGCTTTGTCCGACACGACGGGTTATGCCCCACCCTGCAGGATGTCCTTTTTCTAAAACTATAGTATTATAATATTACAAAAACAATCTTCATAAATGTTTTAACCTTAAACAATACTATCCAAAGTTATCCAAAATAAATCTGTCCAGACTTTTTCTAAAAGGTCTTTAAATTCCAAAAATCAATTATAACATCAGATTCCCCAAACAAAGTAAAGTTTATCTTATTGTCACATACTAAAAATATGATTACCTTCATCATATTAAATCCTTAATGAAAACAACAAGTACTGATGTACAATCACATTATCCTTATAACCAGAATATAATCCTTGAGTCCAAAAGCACCAATACATTAATTATTCCGCTTCAACTGTAGTAACAGCATAAGATTGTCCTTGATCCCTTGGCCTTTTTTGAGGTACGTTTCCCTGACGCTTAGGACATTCATTTGCATAATGCCCCATTTCCCTACAATTGTAGCATTCAACATTGATAGCCTCTTTCTTTCCCTTGCAATCACGCGCCTGGTGACCTTTTTCCCCACATTTATAACAAACTCCCATTCCTTTTAGGCAAGTACCAGGGTGATTCTTCCCACAATTATCGCATAATGGAAAATCCTTCTTTCCCTTTTTCCCTTTATCTGTCTCTTGTTCCACCATTCTGTTCTTCTATTGATTTACTTTGTTGTCATAAGACTTAGAGAATTCCTTTTCTGTCTTGATAGAACACGAGAAAATATCTTCGTATGACGAGAAGGTTTGCGAGACTAATGCTCGATAGAGAAATGATTTTAACCCATAAAAGAAATGATCAATCTTACTTCTTGGGTTACATATATAATCTGCAGCATGCCTCACTAACCTATTAATGTTGGCCTCATACTTTGTGACATTCTCATCCTCCTTTTGTTTCAGACTCAAAAATTGTCTTTCCATATCTGCTCGATGGTCACAAGGATAGTATTTTTCTAGGAAAAGATATTTGAACTCTCTCCATTCCATATTTGATACTTCTTCATCTTCCTTTGTGTTTTTAATCAGTGACCACCATTGATCGGCATCTCCAGTGAGGCGGTAGATAGCCATGACAACCTTCTCCCTTTCACTACTCCCCAAGGCATGGAATATTTTTTCTATGGTGTTTATCCATTGCTCAGCTACTAATGGATTTGTACCCCCATTAAATGTTGGTGGTTGTTACCTCATGAAGCTGTCTAACATTGATCCTCCACGTTGTGGATCAGGGTGCTCCATACGAATAAGGTTATTATTCATAACCTGAGTGAGTTGTCTCAGTATGGTAATAAGTTGATCAGCACCAGTTGTATCTCCAGATCCACAATAATTATCTTGAGCAGGAGGGAAATCCCAACACGGAGTGCGTGCATTGATACGGTTTCCATTCCTTCCACTAGGTGCCATTTCTAAACAATGGCATAAACTAGATTAGTTTATGAATCAAAATACATTATTCCATACTTGTAAAATACTTAACATAAATTTAACTATTTATGGATATAATCCATAAAAATATTTTCTTTGAGGAAGTATATACTCATAACCCTTCATAGTGGTTTGTAAAGAAAATGAGAAATATCTTAAGCACATCCTTCGAGAGTGTTGTAACCAAGAGTTCAGCAAGGCCCATTGTCATGCACCAGTTCTCGTTCGAGTCTAGCTCAAAGCGGTGTTTTCGGGTTTTACCCCTAGGTACATCTGTGCCAGAGCCGCCTCTACCTGCTCGTATCCAGACAGGGATGTATTGCTCGGAAATCTCACAACATCTCTATAATACCAAAATTCTAGGAAGTTTTTCTATACTAATCCTCAAAGTCTATCTTTGGGCTATGTGCTCTAATCAGAGTTTATCTAAATCTATCTTCCAAGGTTAGTACTAAACTGCCTCTGATACCAACTGTAACGCCCTGACCTCGGCTACCCAGAGTCGGTGCATTACTTCGTAACGTTGGCATGATCACAAAAGATCATGTCCCGAAATACCGATTAGTTTAGTAGCCTTGGAAACACTAGATACATTCATAAATGTTACATTACATCATAAAGTGAAAATCTACAATAACAAAGTCTCCATAGTCCACACTCATATCCTCTTCTATCTATCCCGGCAGGTCATTCATAAAATACTTCTTCACATCCTGGAAAATATTAAAACATTGAAATGGGTGAGCTCAAATGCTCAGTAAGGATAACAATATTGCGGAAGCATTCATAAATAGACATTAACATTTAAGGCAATGCATAACTAAAAAAATATCCTTTTTAAACTTGAACTTCATCATGATATGGAATAAATAAAATTAAATAATGCCATTTACTTACTCACATGAATATTCTACTGGTCGAATAATCACATGCAATATCAATAACCACTTTCATAATGATGGAATGCATAATGCCATACTATCATAACCACGTATCCAAGGCCTCGTGCGAAGACCACAAATAAGATTTTGTCAAGGCCTCATGCCAAGACACTAGTTTGTCTTATGAGACCTACCGATGCATCGAGGAGTTGTAGCGGGCTGCACCCGTCACTTATTAAGTCCAATGAATTCCTCATATGAATAGGTTTAAACATATCATAAACCATAACATAATCGTATCACATAAAACATGAATAAATGAAACATAACATTTCCACATTTCAATCACAAGATATCAATACAAAACATTGATATAATAAAAACACTTTCAAAACCATTTTCAATACCAAAATAAAAGAAAGTTATAACTTTGTATTTATTTTTCATTAAAAAAAATGTTATGGCTTGTAGAGGAAGCTGAAACCCAAATAATGGCCATGGCGGCGGAGAAGTCGTTGTCGCCGCATACGTACAACAAGAAAAACATTTCTTTTTGTCGTTTAGTAAAACACTTCGTATAAAAAGATTCCTTTTGAATAAACATAAAAGTCAAAGGGGTTTATACACCGTATAAAGGAAAGTTGTGTATAAAACCAAATATGCCTCAATGAAAGGAGATTGAGACGAAGTCCCTCACAAAGATCGTTTTTTTAATAAAATAGATCTATTATGTGTATTCACTATAAGGACACATAAAGAAAGTACAAATACAAGATAGGACATAATAATATCATGACATAATTTGAAAGTAGGACATTAACCCAAAGAATGGAAATTGGGTTAAGAAGTTCCCTTACAAAGATAATTTTTAAATAAAATAGATCTATTATGTGTATTCACTATATTTACACATAAAGAAAGTATAAATACCAGATAGGACATAATAATATCATGACAAAATTTTAATGTAAGAGATTAACCCAAAGAACAGAAATTGGGTTAAGAAGTTCCCTTACCTTGCGTCCTGTCTTGACTCGGCCGTTCTTTAACCTCCTGAATAACAAACTAGAGTTAATCTCTACCTTCTTAAGAACCTTTTTCAAGTTCATTATTCCTTTTATATCACTTATTACCATGTCATGAACATTATGTAATTATTTAAGTTTATAACGGTCGTTTTGTCGATCTTAGGTACTTGAGTCAAAAATAAACTTCTTATAACAACACTTTGTTCATGTGGTAAAATATCCATTATATCCATAATTATATCCATGATGTATATATCATATAAATCATATATATCCAGTATATACATTCATTTATAATATTAAATAACATTTATAGGTAAGAAATGAAATGGACCGTTCATGGAGACGGTAAGCCGTACGTACGCATGAACGCTACTTTCATTTCCATTTCATATTTAATGGAATGAAGTTATAATTATATAAAGGTATAATATAATTCCAGTATAATATAATATATAATACCATTTACTCCATCCTTTATACATCCCACATATGGCATTAACGATTCTAATCACTTTGAGGGGGTGGTAGTCCGTACTTCCTAAAATGAAATTATCGTGTTTACCCATAATGTAAATCATAAAGGTATGCCATAAATGAAAAATACAGAAGCTTAAGTAAAACATAAACATATTATATATCATATATAAATATAGTGACATCTTAATGTCCTCCATTGAAGGTGTTTTATGAGTGTTGAACAATCCTCGTTTTGTGAGGCAGAAATTCGCCATCCACAGAAATCGTATGTTCTTTAACCATTAGATGTAATTGTGTGTATGCGTAGCTCGAATACTCATTATAACAACATCCTAGTATATTGAGTATATTGGTTTTGTTACAAAAGAAAGGAATAAAAAGATTTTAAGGGGTTGGAGAAGCAAAATAATACAAAACAACATAAGAGAAGACATTACCTTAAAATCGGGTAACTCTTTTGATTTGAGCCAAAGGCTTCCTTGGGAAGAATTATGCCCAAAGTGAGGATTCTAGGAGTAAGGTAGGAAAGTTGGGAGAGTATTTGGGCAGATTTTGGCCGATCAAAATGGCTTGAGTGTGTGAATAAGGTGGTAGTGGTGGGGGCCTTTTATAAGTGGAGAGGCGGGGCACTCGTGGAAAGTAATGAAATGTTACTTTATTATACAATGCTTTTCGGATTCTAAAGGTCCCACACTTATATAATTCGAGACTAAGGTGATAAGGGTTAGAAATATACTCATCCAATAGGCTTTTGAAAAGTGTAAGCCTTGGATTTTACATTATCTTTTCATTTTATTTAAATCGTTAATTAATGAGGTAATCGTTGCATCATTATGGTGTCATAAATAATTTAATTTATTTAATGTCTAAAAATTATAAAAAAAATATCATAATGTAGGAAATATTTTTAGATTTATAATGAATATTTATGGTCAAAAATATGACTTGTATAACCCCATTTAAAAATTGTTTTAGTAAAAAAACCTATGTTTGTGACATTTTTATTTTAACTTTAAATAAAAGTTATTTATGTCATTTTCCTACCAAAGTGGCTCCATGGGGTCCCCAAGTTGACCCATGGATTGTCTTGGTCGGACATGACACATCCAATAGGGGTAGGAAAAGTGTAAAGGTATTTACAAATTTTTATAATATCATTTTTACTTTAAATTTCACTAATTACCTTTAATCGCAATTAATTAAACTTAAAAGTTACTATTCACCAAAAAATTATTTTAATCCCATTGAACCACATTTTACTTCCTAATTACAACCATGTATATCGGATTTTTGAAAATCAAATCACAAAAGTGGTAATGTTTCATTTAAACGAAAAATCAGTCTTTTAACTACCACTTAGTTGTTTCACTATTCATCAAAAATTGATGTTTTTCAGAACAGTGCCAAAATTTCACCCTAAGCTATAATTAGTATTCCGAATTCAAAAATTATGTCTATTTTAAAAAATTCCAAACATATAAGTTGCATTAATTAATTTTATAATTAATTCCCGCTGACAAAACAAATAGCGTGTTTTTAAGAAACAATATATATCAAAAGATTGACAATTGTTTATGTCCAATTTCAAAGTGAAATTAATTCTAATGACCACCATTGGATAAAATGGTAAAAATATATTCTAATTATAGTTTAAAACAACTCAATAGTATAATTTATCACTATAAATTATTTTGATTAAAAAAGTTGTTTTTAAGTAATTTTCACTATTCAAAGCAAATTGGAAGTTCTCAGAAAAATACCAGAAAATCAACAAAGGCTAATTTCGATATTCCGAATCCAAAAATGAATTCCATTTTGAAATATCAAATTTATATAATTTCAAAAAGTGGGTATTACTATTCATAACTGCTACTTTGATTGGTCGTGGCGTGTTAGAATCTCGAACTTGCGTACAATACAAGCTATTGCATTATTGAAAGAGAAGTGTATCGTGAAAGATTGGGGTGTTATAGATAACATATATATTATACTATTTAGTAATACATAAACTTATACTTAAAAGTGTAAGTATTAAACACACCTATCATGAGGGAAACAAAGAAAATGATATTCTAGCTGCCTATGGAGACAGATCATACTAACTCATAATCTTTTCCTCTTTAATCTCTCTTCCTTACGATTGAAATATTTTTATAGACCAGTATTAATTTGACCAATATAATTTTAGGCCTCCTTGAATTCACTTTTTTCCCAATGTTTATTTTGATAATAAAAATTTACCCTTCAATCATTCAATACATAGCCTATGCAAAAATGATACAGATATTGATATCACATATGAACCTATCATTCCTATATATTCTCCTCCACTCCTCTATTACTACATAAAAATCACACTAGAGAGGGCCTGTATCCCCACAATATCTATGATAAAATATATCATATTTCTATTGAAATATCAATAGGATTTTCATCCTCCTCCAAGTAAAAAAAAACCAATCAAGAATATGTGTAATATCATGTAAAAATCTTTGAAAAAATGATACATGAAATATAGTGTGTAGTTACTCAAGTTGTTTTTGTAGTTTGAAGTAGTAAAAAACCTATCTAAGCTGATACATAATCTAAAAGTTTCCAATAAACCTCTATGATTACTTACTCCCCTTAACAATCCATCGATGAAAAATCTATGCAAAAAACATCATGAAGAAATGATCAAAAACATGAAACTCTAAAAGTATTATTTTTATGATCATCATATGACTTCTATTGACTCTGATTTGTCATTATATGTTCTTGAATTTATTAAAATTTTATCCACCATGCTCTAAACTAATACAAGACCCAAATATTTGACACTATAACCTTAAATAATAAAAATGAGATCAACAAGGTATTCTATAATATGTTTCAAAGGGTTTTATATTAACAATGGAGTTATAATAATAATTATAGGTGAAATACACCAAAGGTAGGTTCTCTGACCATGAACCTATGAAATAAATAATGCAAGACTTGAATGTATTATATAATGTTAGGATAGATCTTTAAAAACACCAACCAATGTAAGGATGCTAACATATGCTCAAATATAGAAGTGTAGAGGCCCTGTAAAACATGTACCATAATTTCATGGTAATTTTATCATAATGATCTAAATAAACTCTCAATGGTTTATTATGAAGCTTCATATTCTTATCAACCTATAGTTTTAGAAAATTTTCTTCAGATGTTTGATCTCAAATCAATAATAAATACAATGAATTATTAAACCTATTAATAAAAACTCATATAAAATCAACATACTTGGTCATACAAGGTAGAATAGTTATGAAATCAATTGAAATATAATTTCACATTAACTGTGGAATTCTAACAGACTACATCAAACTTGATGAAACATAATTCTATACCTTTACCTGTTAACAAGTGAAAAATCTCACCATGAATCCATGATATCATATATTATTAAAAACCAACAAAAATTTATATTTAAATATTTTAATATATTTCTAACTCATGGACGAAATGATATGGGATAGTGAAGAAACTCTCATAGAACATCCATACTTGGAGCACAGTGAACTAAAATATTCCCATGATATATATCATTATTATATCCATCTTCTAAATAGGTATCTCCACATAAAGGATCAGGTCATTCCATACTCTACATTTAGGTTTTATAAAATCATTTTCTCCCAACGATTCCTTAGATACCCACTATAAAAAAGTATAATTCACAATTATTTGAAATAATCATGATAATATATAGACTTCATGAAATTAAGATATATAATAGATAAATTTAATACAAAATTAAACACATGTCGAGCATCCTAAACCAAATTTTGGTAATAACTCTTTTTCAATGCATATACCTCTATATAACCCTTTATTAGTGTGACATTATTTTGAAATTATAGTCATAAAATAACTTCACCAAATGAATATACCATAAATATAAATTTCCATTTGAAAAAAGAAATATCATAAGATATTATAATTTATGTAGATAAAAACTCTTTGAATGAGTAATATCTCTATGAATTCCAGTAAAGTACTATAACTACCATATCCAAGTCATAGGCATCATAATTTAATTCATTAGTTTTCTACTATATCCACCATAGGTAATAACTATATGATCTTGCTTTTAAATAAAAAATAATTTCTAAATGTGAAGTATAAGAATATACCTTATATAACATCCCCATGCCTAGAAATATTTCAATAGGTGAACTGATTAAATTGACTTTTAGAAAAATTAATGGATTTATGAAACTATTTTATTAAAATAAATATTTCTATTCAATCATAAATGATGATAAAGTAGTATCTGTCTTAGAGAAATCTGGGGAAAATAGATGATATTAAGAAAAAAATTAAAAAATATATCTAAAATATGCACTAAGGAGGAAAATAGACTACAAAATTATCGACCTTTAATGGATAAATTTATACTTCTTACATTTATATAACATAAACCAAGAAGATATACATTCAAATCCAAAATTGTAATTTCAACAGAATTTCATAAAACTATTGCTCAATCAATTTTTCCGAAACCAATTGTAACCAATAAATATTATCTTCTTTAATATATGTGTAATCATGAATGTGATTGATGAATACTATAAAAAATATTTCTATATACAACTAAAACACTCCATTCATTAAACTAATGAATATTTTAGAGTAATTAATCATCCTAAAAGGGAAAAATATGAACCTGTAATATATCTATCTAAATTAGAATGTTATAATGTAGAAATATTTCTCTTGGACTTAAAATTAATGAATTTTATATCTATGTTCAATCTTAGTGAATAATCAATATTTTATAATCCAAATAACTAAGTATTTAATATCAAACAACATGTAATTATAAATCATTATCAATTGATTTAATGAATAGTAATTGATAAAAGTCATAAATTTCTACTAGTATTTTTCATGAATAAAACTGGGGCACCCCATGGTGGAATATAAGGTTTTATGAATTACCAATATATTAAATCATTTACTTATATTATCAACCCCCATTTATTATATAGTCTAATTTTATATGGTTCTATAGAGGT
The DNA here is from genome assembly GCA_963277665.1 of Viscum album. NCBI lineage: Eukaryota > Viridiplantae > Streptophyta > Magnoliopsida > Santalales > Viscaceae > Viscum > Viscum album. Next base: position 1,524,512,523 of record OY728137.1, read on the forward strand.
ATGAATCTCACCCATAACAATCTTGATGATAAACTTTGACTCTCAATAAAATGGTAAGCTAACTACCTCCGTAAGGAATATTTTTGGATACTCCCTCAAAATAGCTGGAATATTTTAAAATATATATATGGATGATACACAATACTAAACTAACTAATATAATGGTGATGGAATATCATTCTTATCGAATTTTCTTATAAGGATGGTCTTGATTCCCTGAAAACACCGATTAGTACCTTTTAAAACTTGTGTATGTAATTATCCATCTCAATGATTTTATAGTAGATTGAGAAGATGCTAAAAACATATTCCAATGATAACATCATATAGTGACATATCTAATATGAAGTTTCCCCACACATCCCTATCAATAATTTAAACCAAAAAAACTAAAAAATTGACAATATTTATCTCCCACCAACTAGAGTTTATAAGGTAAATGGTATGTCCAACCCCATCACTAGTAGATAATTTTATACCATGAATCTCATGGTAATAAAAAATAATTTTATCTCCTATATCAAGAATGAGAAGGTAAGAGTCATGGATACACTGACAATACATTTAACAACCCATCCTCAATGACCTCTTGTACCTCTACAACCTCAATTGTATGTAATTGATTGTATCATTCCAAACCATTTCTTAATAGTCTTGTGGAAAACCTTGTAATATTGGGTGTATGTTTTTACTCTATCAAAGTGTAATTCCCATTGTATTTATAAGTCAGGTTACATTTGTTTTTTCATCCTATCTTTGAGGATTTTGATCTATAATTTTTGTGGTATAGTCTTAGAGGAGTTTATAGTAAGAATTGAGATGTTTTGGAAGGGATTTAGAGGGTATAAATTTAGAAAATGTTTCATAAAAACCCTTTTAGATTTAATAGGTAATTATACGGTTGTATACTTTGGAAATAGTGTCACTAAAATGGTTGGCGCATAGTTTTTCAAAACCTGTTCCCCAACAATGAAACCTGAGTTTTGGAAAATAGTTTCCACAAGGTTGAAGCATGGGTTTTCAAACCATGTGTTTAAACCATGCACAAGGTATTAAATAATTTTAAAATTATCATTTTAACTCAAAACCTCTCTAAAACCTCATTATTTATCTTAGGGATAGATATCTCAAACCAAGAGACTCTATTGTATGATTTTAGAAGTTCTATTCCATCTAGAATGTGTTTTGATCGGATTTTGGTGCATTAGATCTTGAAATCAAATTTATGTACATGTTTTGTTCATCATCTGCATTACCTTCACATCTTATCATAAAAATAACCATAGATTAGATCTTTAATGCATGGATCTATGAACTAGATCATTGTCTGATTAATTTTCTAGGTATCATTGAAGGATAGGAACCTTGATCCACCATAATTACATCAAATTTCTTGGCTGATTAAATATCTACTCATGTGAAGGTTTTCATTTGGTAAGCACAATAATATTCTTGGCCTAAATGTTTTAGTCACCATGAATCATTATTCTAGAGTCCTTATGTGATGAATTTATGACTTATTTTGAAGAGTTGGTTTGTTAGGATTGATTCAAGTGCTAGATATTTGAAATCAATGATTTAATATGCGCTAGGTAGGATATATTTACCATATTGAAACTATTATATGAAAAATGCAATAATTTACATGAATTCAGGTGTCTGTATATCCTTACGATAACTTAGATGAATGTTTTGGTTTTCATGTGAGTGTGTGAAGCCCAGTGAGAACTCTTCTGTGTGCCTTGATTAGCATGTGGGTGCGTGTTTAGATGAATGAGAAATCAAATTCAGATTAGTGTGATGATATTATCTATTTGTGATTACTATATAGAATCTATCCATTGATGAGATGTTGAGTTGTGAAATAACGTGTGCTATTATTCTGGGCATATTATTTCTATCCATCAATGGGATGGTTGATTTATGGAATAACATATTGCATTATATTGAGTATATTGTGGCAATACATTAGTTTGATTATTGAGTCATGGGAAGAAGTAGGTTACCTTGTTTAGATTATATAATGAGATAGATGTGACCTATCACACAAAATGGATTTGAAGTATCTAGGATCGAGGTTCATGTTTTCCAACATAGTTTATGATGACATGAATGATGGTATGATTATTTGCATTTTTATTTTCTATTATGGAATAAACTTAAGTATGATTTGATGCATTCATGATATAGAAACATTGGTGGTTTCCTACTAGGTTTATACTCACAGCCTACAAAAGTGTCTTAGTGTTCATAAAGACTTTATTTTCAAGGGATTCAGATGAGGGTTAAGACCACGTTTAAAGAATCTATACAATAGGAGTAGGTAGGTCGAAGAGATGTCAGGACATACGCTAAAATTGGTTATAGTGATTCGTTTCTCTTTATTATTTATTATTTATGGTATATAGATATATTGTATATGGGGATCTATTGAATTGTTATACTAGTCCTTGTGTTAGATTTTTCAATAGCATATGTTGATATTGATGTTTCTATTGCTTCTTTATTATGGTTCATCTATGTAATATGACTATTTTTTCGACTATTGAATGTGTACATTGATATTTCTCTATTAATTAGGTAACAGTATCCCCATGGTGAATCTTAGTCCCTCGCCACTAGTCGATAGAATCTCTCATATGAAGAAGAATATGAGAGTTTGTTTGACCCACCAGCCTGAACTAGGTGATTCGAGATGTGGTATTACAAATTGGTACAAAATGAATTTTTTATATTAACTGTATTGGAATTTTGGGTTTGGAGGTTGGGCATTTTCAGGAAATGGAATGAAACTCAAATTTGGAGGTATCTGATTCACTTATGGCGAAACCCGTGTTTTTAGGGTTGGTATTTAAGTTTTGTTATTGCTTTTACTATCGACATATGTCATCATGAGTGATGAACATGATTTTGATTTTAAGGTTTCTGGGATTTTATCTTGACTTGATAGGATAGTGTTGGTGAGTTCATGCATCATGGATTGGAATGTAGGTTCTTATGTAATATACTTGGTTCCAGTTATTGATATGACATGAGCATGTAATTAACAGTTATTCAAGGGGTTGTAATTGATGTTCTAGTGTTAATGATATAGACTTGAATGATGTGTGGGATATGACTTAATGTTTATGTTCATTTAATGGTATTTCATTGTGTTTGACACATAATTTTTTTTTGAAAGTGAAATTCACATGAAAAAAGGTTATTAAATGGTTATTCCAGTTATTTTGGTTTCTAAAGAATTTTTAATACCATGTTTGGTGAATTTTGTTTCAATGGTTCATTTCAAATTGAATTGGTAATTTTAACAATATATTTTTCCTTGTTTGGGATGTCAATTTTTTTATAGTGTTGGATGGTATTAATAAAATGTTTTGAATAGAAATACTGGTATTTTTTAATTACTTAAAAAATGAAAGGGGGTTTAAATTTGAATGGGTTTTGAATAGTTCAAATATAATTTCCAATTTTTTTGGTTTAGTGTGTGGTTTAAAATGAAATTTCAAAAGTACAAATGGATTGATGTATTGAGATAAGATTATAGAGAGGATATTTTTGGTATTTGAAAATTTGTTTAGTAGTGTATATATGGGACTCTATACAGTTTCCCAAAAAGGATATATTTATATTATTATTTTTGGCCTAAGTGGTGAAATTACGAATGTGTGGGTTACTTAATATCTTCCCTTAAGTGATGTGCTAGGAGGTGGTTAGAAGGATTTAATTAGATATTTGGTTAGTGATAAACCTTTGGGGGTGGTTTGGCTTATGATATTTCCCTATCACAGTGGTGTGGCTCTCTCAAGAGTTGATTAGAATGGGGTTTTGGAAGGAAATTGTTTGTAAGACCATTGAGTTAAATGTAAACACTATAATGGTTGCATGAGTATGGTATTGTTTATTTTAGAAACTATTGTATATATGGTTGTTATGTAGTGTATTCCTAGAATAATGAGATGTGACACTAGGTGTTAGAGCTAGGATAGTAGCAGTGTAAGGAAAATGGTTGTGCTTATCAAATATTGGTTCTATATTGGCTAGTGGATAAATAAGATTCATGTTTCTTGTGAGGTGTGTGAGTGGTTGGTTATCCTTTCAATGAGCAGTAAGTGAGTGGGGGTGTTTCTAGCACAATGTTCGTGATTGTATGTGTCATATTTTGTGATACCTTAAGTGTTCATGCATGATCAGTGAGAGACTGATCTTTTGTTCCCTAACAAGTGATGTCTTGGATTTATATAGTGTTAGATTAGTGAGGGTTTTGGTGCTTTAGGAGTAGCTCGAAGGTTAATTTAAGAAGATTTGGACATGAATATAGTTTATGTGTTTCCACATGTATTGGATCATTGTTTTAACCCTATGTTTAGTCTATAAAGGGTCTCCTTAGAAGTTTTTATAAAATTTTAGTATGGGAAAGGTGGAAGATTTAGATTATGGGTTTTGTAGGAAGACCAAAGTGTAAGATCTCGAGGTTTTCTTGAGGTGGAGATCTTTATTTTTAGGTTAATGTTTTTAATTCCTTTTTTTCTTAGACCCTTAGCCAGGACATGGGCCGATTGGATTTTTTGGGAAATAAAGGGGGAAAACAGGCTAAAATCTGGCTTATGACCAAGTACACGTTTTGTACTTGGACAACACGCCCTGTACTTCCAATACATGCCGTGTACTGGCCACTCACAACTTGTAGCCAGTTTAGCTCAAAAAAATAATATTATAGTACATGTCGTGTACTTTAGGTACACTCTGGGTACTTTCACAATGGAAGTTTTTTTTATAAAAGAGGTAGTAAAATAGCTTTTTTTGACTGACTTGTTTTCTGCCATTTTGAGATCCAAAATCCATCTAAAATATTTTTTCATGTATTGAAGCTATACAGACTCTGATTAAAGTGTTTTATTTTACATTGGAACGACATTTTTAAGTACTTTAGTCATTATTTATTCTTCTAAATAATTACTATGACATCTAGATTTAGGCTCATATACACTAATATATTGTTCTTTGTCTGTTCTTTATATTTTTTCCAAACATGGAAGAATCAGGACATGATAATGGATGAGCTATCTACTACCAAGGAGTGGTACATGGTCTATACTTTCTTTTATCTTTTTGGGTGCTTTTTGGGAGTTCATACATTTTTCTACCCATCAGACTTTCCAACAAGTCCTCATTTTTGAGTGAGTTTCTTGTCATGGCTGTAGTCAGACCTAGTGGGGATGACTATAGGTTCCATTTAGGTGTGTTGACACCTGTTGATCATTTCATTTTCACTCAAGTGGTGTGCATTAAGGTAAAATACATGTTTATTCGTTTTTAAACTTCCCATGGGGTGTGTGCTTGTGCCTTCTTATATAGAGGAATCCTATTAATGCTTTGATTGCAGAAATAGCCTGTTTAGGAGACATACTACCTCCTTTATCATGAATCTCATGTTATTCCTTGTCTATTATGATTTTTTGGCATATAAATGGATAATATGAGTGGGTAAGCCTTTATGAAATGATTAATGGAATCTTAAATGGTTTATATGGGATGGTAGGACCATATGCTTATTTTGATAAATGGTTTCATTAGTGGGTATACTCATGGCATATGCAAGTTGATGTGAGTGGGTATACTAACATAGAATGTTTATTTAAATTAAATGTTTAAATTGAATATTTTAATGAATGAATCTGGAATGTTGGAGTGGATGCCTTGTGTTGACTCTTCCCCTTAGGTCTTGATTATGTGGGATTCCTTGAGCCTTGCTACCCCATTGATCCGGCTTGCTTGGGGTCACGTAGAAATTTCTATTGCCATGCTCTTAGGACCCCAACCAGTTCCTAACCGAGTTTCCACGAGGTATGCCCATGGAACTTGATGTGATGCTTTGGAAAATCTCCTAGGATCCGACACTCAGTGGTCTATAATTACTACATGGATTCCTTGGTCTACTCACTCCTTGGATCTGGCCCTAATGGTCTTCTCTTTACTATACAGTGTGGCCTTGGGATATTTGACTTCACTATAAAGTGTGGTTGTGGGATACTTGACTTCTATATACAGTGTGGATATGTATTTATTTAAATAGATAGATGTATGGTGTGGCCTGGTGTCTTGCTTATTAACATTGTTATAGCTACCTAGTTAGGTGTTGTATCTTTTTTAGGTAGCCTTGAGGGACTGTTCATTATTACTTATTGTTGTAGACTTATTTTGTGGGCATACACACTATACTTTACTTCTTGTTATACTTTCTAGCACTTTTGTAGAATTTCTTTTAAAATTGTGTAAACCTAGGTGGTTTCCTAATGGGATGTTTAACTAACACCCTGTTTGGGCCTCCATGGGGACCCAAATAGATTATATGATTGCATGTGATGATAGGGGAAAGCACCGTAGTATAGGTTTTTTACTGTGGCTTTGGATTAGGGGAGCATATGACCAAGATGAGGCCTGATATTTTGGGATACCTTTTTGGTCTTTTGTTCTTTTTGGGATACTTATATTGTATTTTATATCCATATACTATTCTAGATTATTTCTAGATACTTGTACCATCTGCATAATTTTGTATATGAGACACTTTTGGTCATTGATATGTATTCTTGCTTGTCTTATTCTCAGTTGTCTGCAATTTATTTCACTTCCACTATTTACTGTATGATTGACTTCTACTATTCTACTCTGGTAATGAAGGCATAGTCTCCCCACTGAATCATCTGGGCCCTCACTACTAGTCCTAAGCCTCTAGCATTTGGGGAGATACGCTTGCAGCCATGTGGCCAATCGGGCTCATAGCACCGTTTCGGGTGGCATCCAGGTTTGTGACGTTACAAAGTGGTATCTGAGGAGTTTTTTTCAGGTTTGACTTACTATTTAGAAACACTAGATAGTGATAAAAAAGAAATGGGATTTAATAATAAACTATTCCTGAGAGTCTCTACCCAGTGTACAAGGAAAAGAAAAATGGTCTCAAAATATGTTCTGATCTTCAAGATTTTGACTATTACAGTTGATTCGATTTGACTATTGGGTGACACACTTGATTTAATATATTATTATGGTTGGAATTGTGGGTTCTATTTCGGATGCAACCCAATGAGATGATAGTGTTCCATATCATAAATCATATAGAAACTTTTTATAATCACATTCCATGCATTATGCCATGCCATCTAGGATGCATTAGATATTACAAGTTTTTGTGATAGATTCAGTGATACATGTGTTGACTATTGTCTTAGTTGGGTGTAGTAGATAAAGGTATAACATCATCTTTCAATCCATAAGGATTATGAGCCCTTATGAATTGGGAAATTACAAGCCAATGAAATGTAAATGTTAAATGAACTTGTTACAAGTATGGTTTGAAAATAAAACCAAGATTGGGTTCGTGAGGTGTTATGGGCCCTCATTGATTCAGAATTGGTATCCCGTTGTGGAATTTTCAAAATAAATAAATGTGAAATGGAATATTGAACTGGTGGATAAAGAAATGACGTAGACCATATTTTGAGTGGGCCATAGGCATAGTTTTTAGTGATTTGATGGCTATTCTTTATACAGTCATTGATTTAGGAGCAGATTGTGGGCTTGACTTTGTTTCTAGGTGGGTTTTGACCTATCTTATACTTTATAGCTTTATTCTTTGATGTTGTTATTTATTAAGTCATGAATTTGTCATTGTAGAGACATTCCACCCTGATGAACTCTAGTGGTATGCCATGATGAAGGTGATGAACATCATTCAGAGACGATAGTCCATAGCGAAGCTCCCAATCCAGATATAAGTATCACTGAGAGAGGGAGGGGCGAATCAGTGATATCTTTTTCATTTTATGTTTACTTTTTTTAAACAACCTTATCCTCATGTTAAATAGTTTCTTCAATGCTAAACACACAAAACCACAAGAACACAAGATTTACAAGGTTCACTACTCCACAAGAGTAGCTACGTCCTTGGAATGGTACGAAAATAATCCAGCACCACAAAATCCACTAGAAAAAAAAATTATTTGATGTGGAAGACAACGAGTAGGATATAACCTTACACTCATGTAGAACATGGAAAAAAATTCACAAGTGTGTGTGGAAAATTCTTTGATGTGGAAGACAACGAGTAGGATATAACCTTACACTCATGTAGAACTTGGAAAAAAATCCACAAGTGTGTGTGGATCCTCTTATCACAAATCTGGAACTACAATATTTCAGGTATTCATTACAATGGAACATGTGTATTCTCTAAAATACAAATATTCACATTCTTACCCAGAAGCTGGTAAGAACTATCTTACGCACAACTGAACATGTACGAAGACCACAAATATTTCATGCACCCTTTTAGGTGTCATGTGCGAAACTTTTATGCCACATGTGAATGATTCATCTTTTATTGCGAAACACCTCTTACGTGCAACTTCAATCTTGCGCACAACTCCCTTCTAGCACACAACTTTCTTTCTTGTGCACAACTCTATTTATTTCATGCACTTTCATTTTCATAATATTTTTCAACACCTTATAGCTCAGGATTTCCCTAAATGTTGAGCATTCCAAATATGATGGTGTCACCACTAATTTATAGACATTTTCAACCCCTACATGCAAAACCCTCAATGTGTAGTGCAAGATCCTGACGTGTCATGCGAAACCCCATTTGATGTTGCCTTGGGCGTGTAAGTCACACGTCATGCAAAATCCCATTTGACATTGCCTTGGACGCATAAGTCACCCATTGCACAAAACCACATTTGACATCGCATCGTGCTTGTAAGTCTCTTTCGCACACTTTTTTGAATCTTTCACGCACTTCATTTCTTTTCCATTTTTTGATGTTTGGACCTCAAAACATGCCTCACGCGCACAACCGCATTTTACATCACCTTTGGTGTGTAATTCTCTTTCATGCCAAACTTTTCTTTTGAAAACTTATTTAGTCTTTCGTGCACTTCCTTAATTTTCCATTTTTCAATGTTTGAACCTCGAATCATGCCTTTCATGCAAGATTCCAAACTACCTTCAATCTTGCACGCAAAAACCAATCTAGCACACAAAACCCCATCCTTTCACACAAGCCTATCCTTTTCCCAATTTTGATGTTTGGATCATGGAAAACCACTTACATGAAATATAATGATCCATCTTCAAACTTTCACGCATCATCCTTTGCTAAAACACATTTCTTCATCTCCGGATTTTCATGCCCTAAAAATTGGCAAACACTAGAAAACAGCACCACCTTAGAACGTTCTTCTCTTCCACCCCTAGATCATTCGCTCCTTTTTCATGTTCTATCTTCACTGAATCCCATAACTATTATTTAGCTTTCATCACAAAATCAACTATCATGGTGTGTATCCTTTGATCGAATAGCTTTAGCATCATCATAATTCAGTGGAAAGCACTGAAACTTCCCAATCTTCAAGCAGCGTCATTCCTTCATAGAAAAACTGTATATGATTGGGGTTATCATTTCTCACCCTTTCCATTATAAGGAATGAATCACAAGATCTATTGACCTATGATGTTTTTGAAATAAAAATAAGTAAAGCATCTTCTGATTTTCAAGTCCTTAACAAAGTGAATTGATTTTTCTTCTTTGATTACAAAAGACAACACTCTATAACAGCAAAATCTTCTATTGGTCGGAGTTCATACTCAAGAGGGGGGGGGGGGTGAATTGAGTACCAATTTAAATTTCTGTTAAAAATATTTCTCTTAAAATCCCCCTATTTTAAAAAAGATGTTAAACTGTAGTGAATTTATACAGATTGCAAATGTTCAATTGGCTTCATAAAGATTTATTAGATCTCAATCAATTTAATCACATGATTAAATTAGCTTTTGAAGCTGACCTACTGGTTCACAACAAGTTTAAACACTTTCTAATTTAACTATCAATGTAACATGAAAATAAGTTTGTATTTAAAAGTAATAGAAGCAGAATATAAAAGATATATGTAGTATACTTTAGACTTATACTAAAAAGAACATTAGATATAACCAAGAGGTACGGTCTCAAGAAGAGAATTAGTCCTCTCAAATTTTTATATAAATTTGGTCCACACTTTGGATCAGGGTTAACAATAGTACAATACTATCCAGGTCCTAAGACCTCTACCAAAATTTTTCATGGGAAAAAAAAGACATCAACACACATGCTGTCCAGGTCACACTTGACCACTACCACTATCCTTAGTGGGATACAGTTTGATGTATGAAGTTTGGAATGAGGATTTAGTATCCTCCAGTTCATCACATGAGATAGTGTGTGTGTAAAAGATATACAGAGTACACACACTACTCAACAGTAAATAAAAATTCACTTAGAGAGAGTATATTAAAGTGTAGAAAGATCTAGTGATTGGTAGTGCAGCTCTGGACTCGTTGTATTTAGTAGAAACGCTTCTGAGTCCTTCTGTGGTTTTTCTGTTGAAAAACAGAGTATCATGGTTCTTCTTGATGTCCTTCACAAGTGAGTGTGTTCTCTGATTTCCAGTGTTCTTTGTGTGTTCTTCAATAGTGCTAAATTGCATGAATGGGAGTTCTTTAATGATCTTTCAATTCCCTCTTCAAGTTCCTCGTGTGTTCTTATTTTCATGTACGTATGTGCATGGAATAATTCTACCTCTATGCCTTTTTAAGCGCTTTTTCTGTAGCTCGATCTTCCTTTTTATTCCACGAGCTCTGGCAATGGAATTTATTACCTTTTCATAGGTATGAGGAACGGTCCCCTGACATGCCAACAACTAACATTAAATATCATTAATTGCATTAAAAACATCAAATATGACCATTGGAATTAAATAAGAGTTTATATAAATTCAAACAGTTTTCATGACTATCAGTGAGTCATGAGATCGGTGAGTCCTTTTGAATATGCATAGGTATCAGTAGCATCAGCATCAGAAACTCACGGATCATCGGTATCAGTGACTCATTATCGTCGGTATCAGTAGCATCAGTATCGGTAGCTCTTTAGATCTTCGGTAGCCATCAGTGCGACCGTTTCCATTGGTGCGACCATTGCTATTGGTGCGACCATTGCTATCGATGCGATTGTTGCTATCGGTGCGACCGTTCCTCATTGGTGACCTTCTCTTCATTAGTGCGACTGTTCCTCATCGGTGACTTGCTCTTCCTCGGTGTGACCAGAATATAACTAACGGTGGGACTAAACATAAAATTTTCACACAATGTCTGTTTGATTCCAGAATACTTCTAGGTCACTAGTAAAACATAATTTAACATAGATAAACATATGTAAACATAAATTAAACAAATATAAACATATTTAGAACAATTTGAACAAAAGACTAAATTCAAATAAATAAAACAATGATTTGGGATTATTAAAATAACCATCTCAGAGAGAGTTCAATAATCTCCACCTTTTTGATAATCACAAATCAATGGTATAAAGGAAGGGAGAAGATAATGTGTCATTTAGTATTCTCCCCCTATATAAAATGAATATATTCCAAAAGATAAAACAAGATTAGAATTACAAACAGAACTTATATAACTGATCATTAACCCCATATAATATAATTCAGATAATACAAATCATTTTCCCTTTTTATCATTATTACCACGGAGACACAGAGGCAATATTTCTCCCATGTGTATGCATGCATGTAGTAAATAGCCAGCATGGGCTCATATACACACCCATTCATATGCAGAATCTCCCTGATTTCTCCCCCTTTGGGATTATCAAATATAAGAGACAAGGAAGATATGTAAGAAACATCCTCCAGAAAATTAGGTTTGAAAATGGGTACAAAAATCACATAGAAAAAATGTACATGAAATAGACACCCTATCAAAAATTGAGAGATACAGCTATTTCTTGGGGTACAAGAGAGATTTTCCTTTGGAAGTGGGAGGAATGGATGGTCCAGAAGGTGACTGGGTGGAAGGTTAAACTGGCCTGATGGAGAAAGGAGGCAGGACGACTCGAGCTAGATGAATTGTGGGTTCTAACGTCACCTGCTGCGGAGTAGAATATCTTTTTGAAGGAGGCTGTTGAATGACTGGCTGAATACTGGAGAGAGCATGACAAATAGAAATCTGACCAAGAGAAACATCTGAAGAATGAAGAGGCTTAGCAGTAAGAAAAACAATGGCCTTAGCTTGGACATGAAGTTAGGTTTTGAGAAAATTGATGAATTCCTGAATTACATCTCCACCGTACTTCAGAGCCATTTCAGAATCATCCTTATTCTGCATGAAATTTTCCAAAGTAGGAGTAAAATCCTTTAACTGCTGAACTTGAGCCTTAAAAGCATGAGTAACTGGAGGGAGTCTCAAATTGTCAGCCATCACTTTAAAATTACTATTCAACTCATGTTTGGTGTATATCTTAGAGAAATAATGATCCACTTTCTCCTTAATATCTTTTTGAGCCTTGGTAGCATCGGTTGAATACAGCTGCACAATTTTATGAATATAATCACTGTGCTCTTTCATCTTTTTCAATGAATCTAAATCCAAAATCTTTCTAAGAGTTTCCAGATATTCTCTAACAACATCCTTTAAAGTATTATTCTCATAATCAATAATCTTGGTTACTTTTGAAGAACTATCCTGAGCAACAACTTGCGTGATCTCAGCTTCAACTTCCTCAAATCTGCCTTATTCAAAGGTTCTATCAGATTTCTTAAAACTTCCATCATACCATATATGGTTGTTCTGAACTCTCCTGACAGAGAAACTAGATTGCTGCCTAAATCCATGAGTGTTTGATTAAAAGAGGTAATGTGCCTACCAACCGATTCACTATAATTGCACAGGTCTGGTTTGATAAGGCTTACCACTCATTAGCCAAATCATCCATAGCAGCTTTAGATAAAGTAATAGGAGAAGGATAAGGGACATGAGATAACTCATATTTCATAGTCTCTCTAACATCTTGAATCAATTCAACCTTAAATCTGTCAAAGTCATATTAAGCTACTACAGGATCAGGTCTTGCTTGATACACTGAAGAATCAGGTCTGACATCTGCTCTTTGCAAATACTCTACAACTAATTGAGCCTTAACTAAATCACTTATGCCTATAAGATCCACTTCTACACCTTCCTCTTCCTCTGGGTAATATAATCCCAGAACAGAAAGACCTGGATGTTCTTCCCATGCGGCTTTTCATGAAGGATACATTGGTTTCAAAAACCGAGCTCATCCCAAAATTTTAGGAAGGACTTCCTCATCCTCATCACTCTCCAACTGTTCTATCCTCTCAGCCTCAGGGACATTTTCTTCCTCAATTGGATGGGGTTGAGGATCATCTTGGATCACATTCTGGCCTTTTATAGGTCGAGTATCAGCATCATCAGCATCACCACTATCATTATCATTCCCTTCATCATCATCATTATCATTATCATCATTAACTGATCTCTCACTTGAACTGTCTATACTTCCAGATTCATACTCCTCAGAGGTTGATTCACCAGTCTCACCATCATCTTAATCTTCTAAAAGAGGTTCAATATCTGGTAACTTGAGAGAAGGGCTTGCCGAACCAAATTCCATCCTTATTTTCTTCGAGATAACATTATCAGGATCACTCCTCTCATCAGCAGATGATTCGGCCTCCTCTTCAGCATTCAGATTATCACCAGCTTCTTCTTCTTCTTTTCTCTTCTTACTAGATTTACCAATTTCCTTAGGAACTACTACTTCCTCTTCTTCATCTTCCTCACCAGGTTTTAAGCTAGGATATCTTACCCCCTTTGGTCTCCTTGGATGATCAGTAGGATTGAAGGACTCATATAACTTTTCTTCATCAGCAACCCAAGCTTTCTTCCATAGGTTCCAATTGATTTTCATCATCTTACAAATTACTTCATTGAAACAGAAGCTAATTGATGAGATACACTCATCTCCATCATCCACACAGCCCAAGAATTTCAGCATGGCAGAAATTTGCATAGAATAAAACAAAGTAGTAGCTTTCTTTGATGATTTTATCATCTCAACAATATGCTCAGGAAAATATCTACACAGATTGATTTTTTCACCATTCAACAAAAGAAATAACCGAAAAACATCCTCATACTTTACTGAAGCAAAGTCACCTTTTCTAGGACATATTTGATGTTGAATAAATTTAAACATGATTCTATTCTCACCATCCAACTCAACAGCAGTTATCCTCCTCGATTTAGACTTCCCAGTTAATAACTCTAGGGCTAGCTCATAAGAAAAGTAATCAGTATTAGGGGGGATATTACCAACGTAATCCTCATTTCTTCCATTGTGAGGTACTCTCAAACATTCAGCCCACTTTTTTGATGAAAAAGTAATCTTTTTCCTTTTTTACTATAGAAGACAATCTCACAGCCTCTACTCCGTCCAATACTATATTCAAGTTAAAATAGAACTCATGCACCGACATTGAGTAAAAGACTCAATTATTATCGCAGAACCAATTCTTCCAACCTTGCATTTCCAACACTTTCAAGATAACATACGTTCTAGATAAAACCCATTCTGAACATATTTCCTTTTCAGCTATAACATACCATTTTTCGAGCTTCGGGTTTACAGACCTCTGCGTCGTACTGCTTGACTCACCTCGAGCACACTTGACAGGTGAAGATCCTTCATATTCCTTGCTCTGTCTCTTTTGCTTGGCTATTTTTGAGGTTTGAGACAATCGAGAGGCTTGGAAATATTTAAAAGGCTCAGGTTATAGAAAAGAGAAGAGAGAGTTTGGCAGGAAATGGAAGATCAACAGTCACTTAGAAAAAGAAATAGCCATGGGTCATTATTTGTATCATTTAGGGTTGAAAAATAATAAAATATTGATTAAGTAAAACAAAATCGTTTTAAACAGACAAAAATTATTTTAAATACAGTACAACCCAATCTGTAGCACTAATCAATTTGACTGATCAGTTTGACTGATTAGTTTCACTGATCAATTTCACTGATGGGTTTCACTGATCGGTTTCACTGATCGGTTTGACAGATCGGTTTCACTGATCGGTTTGACAGATGGGTTTCACTGATTGGTTTGATAGATCGGTTTGATAGATCGGTTTCACTAATGGGTTTGACAGATTGGTTTCACAGATCAGTTTTACAAATTGGTTTCACAGATCGGTTTCACAGATCTATCATACCCAACTATTTTTTAATCAAGTCTAACATTTCATAACTTAAGGGCTTGGTGAAAATGTCAGCTAATTGATGTTCAGTACCTATAAAATCGAGAGTAATATCACTTTTTTGGTAGTGGTCTCTCAAAAAGTGGTTCCTTGCATCAAAGTGTTTGGTTTTAGAGTGAGACACAAGGTTCTTTGATATGTTAATTGCACTAGTGTTATCCCAGTTGATTGAAACATGCTTAAAATCATATCCATAGTCCAAAAGATTGTGTTTCATCCATAGAATCTGTGCACAAAAACTACCAGCATCAATGTATTCTGCTTCAGCAGTAGATAATGCAACATAGTTCTATTTCATACTACACCAAGATAACAGGGACTTTCCCAAAAGATGACATGTTCCAGATGTGCTCTTCCTATCTAGCTTGCAACCAGCAAAGTCATCATCTGAATAACTGATTAAATCAAAAGATTGTCTTTTTGGATAAAACAAACCTGCATTTACAGTATGTTTAAAATATTTGAAAATTATTTTAATATAAATTAAATGAGATTATTTTGGATTAGCTTGAAATCTTGCACACATACACACACTAAACATAATGTCTGGTCAACTAGAAGAAAGGTAAAGTAAGATTCCAATCATACCTCTATAATTTGTTTGATCCACTGGTTTCCCAGTTTCATCTGCATCCAATTTAGAGATTGTACTCATAGGAGTATCACTTTCCTTAATAGTATACAAACCAACACGTTTTAAAAGATCCTTTTTATATTTACTTTCATTCAAAATAATACAATTTTCATTTTGAAAAACATGAAATCCAAGAAAATATATGAGTTCTCCCATTAAACTCATTTCAAATTCCTTTTGCATACTCTTTGAAAAATCAGTATATAAAGAATGTTTAGAAGATCCAAAAATAATATCATCAACATAGATTGGTACTATTAAAACATCTTTAGAAATTATTTTAAAAAAAATATTTGGATCAGCAATCCCTTTTGTAAAACATTTTGACATAAGAATACTAATAAGTTCATCATACCAAGATCTTAGAGATTTTTTTAAACCATATAAAGCTTTAGAAAGTTTAAAAACTCGATTTGGAAAATGAGGATTAGTAAATCCAGGTGGTTGTTCAACAAAAACATCTTCAAAAATAAAAACATTTAGAAAATAACTTTTAACATCCATTTGATATAACTTGAAATTCATATGAGCAGCATAGGAAAGTAGAATCCTAATAGATTCTAATCTAGATATAGGTGCAAAGGTTTACTCATAGTCTATACCTTCTTTTTGACTATATCCTTGTGAAACTAATCTAGCTTTGTTTCTAACTATGTTTCCAGACTCATCAACTTTGTTTCTAAAAACCCATTTAGTGCCTATTGTTAAAGTGTCCTTTGGTCTATCAACAAATTCCCAGACTTTGTTTCTTTCAAACCAATTTAAATCTTCTTGTATAGCCATTACCCAAAATTCATCATTGATTGCATCATTGAAATTTTTAGGTTCTATCTGTGAAAGAAATGCTTGATGTTCAACCTGGTTTCTTAGAGAAGCTCTAGTCTATGTCCCTCTATCAAGATTAACAACAACAGCATCCAAAGGATGATTCTTTAGAATCCTAGTTGATCTAGTAAAGGTAGGACTATAAATTTATGATTCATCTATAGGTTCAGGTTCAACAGAAGCAGATTCTAGCATATGTCCAGAGTTGGATGTTTTTACCACAGGTTCTTTAGTTTTATCATAAAGGTCTAGAATACTCAAATCTTCTTAAAGATTCTCAAGATAGTTTAGGTTCATGTGGATCTGTTTCATCAAACATGAAGTGAAAATATTCTTCCACACATTTGGTAATTTTATTAAAGACTCTATAAGATTTACTGGATATGGAATAACCTAGAAAAATTCCCTCATCACTTTTAGAAGAAAATTTATCCAGATTATCCTTTGTATTAAGAATATAAACTTTGCAACCAAAGACTCTGAAGTGACTAACTTTAGGTTTCTTATTATTCCATAACTCATAAGGGTTATTTTTAAGAACAGGTCTAATTAAGACTCTATTGATAATATAACAAGCTGTATTCACAACTTCAGCCCAAAAATAAATAAGTAGGTCATACTCAGTAAGCATGGTTCTTGCTATTTCCTGAAGTGTTCTATTCCTTATTTCTACTACAAAATTCTGCTGAGGTGTCCTAGGAGGAGAAAAGCTGTGACTATAGCCATTATGTCAGCAATAAGATTCAGATTCATGATTTTCAAACTCACGACCATGATCTCTTTTCAGGGTTTTAATCTTAAGTCCGCTAAGGTTTTCTACAGACTTGGAGTATTTAATAAAGTAAGAACAAGATTCACTTTTGTGAGCCAAGAAGTATATAAAAGTATATCTAGAAAAGTCATCTACTAGGACATAGACATAGTGCTTCCCATTTAAACTAGAAACTCTAGAAGGTCCAAACAAGTCCATGTGAACCAACTTGAGAGGTTGATATGTTGAAAATTCTTTCATTGATTTAAAAGAAACTTTATGTTGCTTTCTCTTTTGACAGGGATTAGAAACTATGTCATTTGGGTATTTATGTTTTCGTAGGTCTCTAACTAAGTTCTTCCTAGTCAATTTTCTAAGTGAATGGATGTTGTAGTGTCCTAATCTTCTGTTACAAATCCATGATTCTTTATGAAAATCATTTAAACAAGTAAAATTTTGTTTGGATAAAGAATTTAATTCAATAGCATAAACATTTTCATTTCTCAACGTAGAAAATACTAAAACATTCTTAGAATTAAAAAAATTATAAGAATTATTTTCAAACATAACATTGAAGCCATCATCAAATTACTGATAAATACTCAACATATTATATTTAAGTCCATCAACAAATAAAACTTTAGAAATAAAAACTGAATCTTTGTTACCAATCTGGCCTAGGGTGATGATTTTTCCTTTAGAATTATCACCAAAGGTGACATGGCCTCCATAAAATTTGATTAAACTCTTGAAGCATGAGTAATCTCCAGACATATGTCTTGAAAATCTACTGTCCAAGTACCATATCTTCTTGTGATAACTCTTTAAACATGTTTCCTACAAAAAAGATTTAGATGGAAAATGATTTTGGTACCCAGATCATCATGGGTCTAGATAGGTTAGTAATCAAAGCTTTAGGTATCCAAATTTTTCTTATTGGTCCCATATAATTAATAGATTCAACAGATTTTGAAAGATAAACTCTATTTGATCTATAACTCTGTGAATAACTTGTTGAGGCATATGAATTATCAGAACTAGAACTAGCCCAATTTTGTCCAGATTTAGGAATAAATCTAGTTTTAGTAAGTTGTCTCTGTCCAGGTTTATAACCTATTCCAGTGGTATATTTTTATGCCACTTGTTTTCCTAGCATTTGTGTAAGTGTATCTTTTCAATTTGTAAATTTTTCTAAGTCTTTCCCTAATTTCTCATTAGAAAACTTCAGTTCATTATTTTCCTTTATCAGTTGAGCATTATTTTCCTTTTCTACATCAAGGGATATTTAACTGTAGCAGTGAGAACATGATGTTTTTTAAGGCTTTGTACTTGTCCTTAAGTTCATTAAATGTTTCTTCTAGCATATTACAATATTCAAACAGTTCCTCACTAGACATGTTTTCAGATTCAAAATCTGTTCCAGAATAATAATCATTCAGCATAGGGGAAACAGGTACCTCAGAGGTATTGGTCATGAAGCACATGTTGGCATGATTCTTTTCAGAATCAGAATCTTCAGATTCACTTGTTCTATCTTCTAAATCACTCCAAGTATATTTCATGGATTTCTTGTACTTATTGTCCTTGTAGTCGTATTTCTATTTGGGCTTCAATTTTACACATTCTTCTTTAATGTGACCTTTCCTTTTTCATTCATAGCAGACAACTTCATCATTCTTGTCAGGATTTTTCCAATCCTTTTTCCAATGTCCTTTGTTGTCATACTTTCCTTTGTAATTTGATTTTCTAAAGAATCTCTTCTTCCTATGAAACTTCTTAACACTTCTGGCTATTTGAGCCATCTCAGCATCACTGTCTGAATTCGAATCTTCACTGGTTGAACATTCAGTAGGTACATGCATTTTCTCCTTGTCTTTTCTATTTGAGGCAGTATACTTTAATGCCACAGATTTCTCTTGGGTTCATCATCTTCTTCTTTGTTCAGTTTTTGTTCTTCCTCATACATCATGAGCTTATCAATGAGCTCCTTGAGTGGTAGCTTGCTCATGTCACATGATTCTCTAATTGAAACAGAAGTGCCTCTCCATCGTTCTGGTAGACATCTCAATATTCTCATGATTTGTTCCTTAGCAGTGACATCTCTTCCAAGAGAGATCATTGTATTGACAATATCATTGAACCTGAGATACATGTTAGAGATAATTTCATCAGTCTTCATTTTAAAATTATCATATTTAATAGTATTTTTATTCAATCTCATTTCTTTATCATTATTTTTTCCTTCATGAGAAACACTCAAAGTGTCCCATATTTTATAGGCATTTTTACAAGTAGAAATTCCATTGAACTCTTCATCTCCTAAAGCACAATACAGAGCATTCATAGCTCTACAATTATTATTCTAATCTATCTTAGTAGCTTCATCCCAAGTAGTTCAAAATGTTGCTGGAATCTTATATTCAGTTTTTATAGAAGTCCAGATATCAAATCCCATACTTTCTAAAATAATTTTCATTTTCCGTTTCCACTGGGAATAATTTTTACAATTAAAGAAAGGTGGCATGTTGGTAGCAGCAACTTCTAGTCTATTATCTATATCAAGAGTTAAGAAAATAAATTTAAAGAGATAAATATTTATAACTAAAAAAATTTAAGATCTTTAAAATATAACTAAAATCACTCTTGCAAAACAGAGTATTTGAAAACTTTGATAAAAAACAAATCCTTTGATACCAAATGTTGGTCGGAGCGGATACTCAAGAGGGGAGGTGAATTGAGTACCAATTTAAATTTCTGTTAAAAATATTTCTCTTAAAATCCCCCTATTTTAAAAACAAATTTAAACTGTAGTGAATTTATACAGATTAAAAATGATCAATTAGATTTTTAAATATTGATTAGATATCAGTAAATTTAATCACAAGATTATACTAGATTTTGAAGCTAACCTACTGGTTCACAACAAGTATAAACACTTTCTAATTTAACTATCAAAGTAACTTTAAAATAGGTTTTTATTTCAAAGTAACAACAGTGGAATATAAAAGATGTATATAGTAAACTTTAGACTTATACTAAAAATAATAGCAGATATAACCAAGAGGTTCAGTCTCAAGAAGAGACTTAGTCCTCTCAAATTTATATATAAATTTGATCCACTCCTTGGATCGGGTTTAACAACAGTACAATACTGTCCAATTCTTAAGACCTCTACCACTGTTTTTCATGGGAGAAACAAAGACACCAACACACAGGTTGTCCAGGTCACACATCACCTCTACCACTATACTTAGCGGGATACAGTATGATGTATGGAGTTTGGAATGAGGATTTAGTATCCTCCAATTCAGCATAGTAGATAGTGTGTGTGTAAAGGATATACAGAGTACACACATTGCTCAACAGTAAATAATAATTCACTTAGAGAGAGTATATGAAAGTTTATAAAGTACTAGTGATTGGCAGTGCATCTCTAGACTCATTGGATTTAACTGAAATTATTTTGAGTCCTTCTATGGGTTTTCTGTTGAAAAATAGAGTATCATTGTTCAGCTTGATGTCCTTCACAAGTCTATGTGTTCTTTGATTTCCAGTTTTCTTCTTGTGTTCTTCAGTAGTGTTGGATTGCATGCATGAGAGTTCATTGAAGATCTTGCAATTTCCTCTTCGATTTCCTCGTGTGTTCTTCTTTTCATGTATGTATGTGCGTGAAAAAATTCTATCTCTATGCCTTTTTAATGCGCTTTTTCTATAGCTTGATCTTCCTTTTTATTCGACGAGCTCCGGCAATGGGAATGATTACCTTTTTATAGGTACGAGGTACGGTCCCCTGACATGCCAACAACTAACATTAAATATCATTACTTGCATTAAAAACATCAAATATGACCGTTGGAATTAAATAAGATTTTATAGTAATTCAAATAGTTTTCATGACTATCGGTGAGTCATGAGATTGGTGAGTCATTTTGAATCTGCATAGGTATCGGTATCATCAGCATCGTTAAATAATGGATCATCGGTATTAGTGAATCATGATCATCAGTATCAGTAGCATCAGCATCAGTAGATCTTTAGATCTTCGGTAGCCATTGGTGCGACCATTTCCATTGGTGCGACAGTTGCTATTGGTGCGACCGTTGCTATCGGTGCGACCGTTTCTATTGGTGCGACCGTTGCTATCGGTGCGACCATTTCTATCAGTGCGACTGTTCCTCATCGGTGACTTGCTCTTCATCGGTGTGACCATTCCTCATCGGTGACTTGATCTTCATCAGTGCGACCAGAATATAACTAACAGTGAGACTAAACATGGAATTTTCACACAGTGTCTGTTTGATTCTAGAATACTTCCATGTTAATAGTAAAACATAATTTAACATAGATTAACATATGTAAACATGAATTAAACTAATATAAACATATTTAGAACAATTTGAACAAAATACTAAATTGAAATAAATAAAACAATGATTTGGGATTCTTAAAATAACCACCTCAGAGAGAGTTCAACAATCTCCCCCGTTTTGATAATCACAAATCAATGGTATAATGGAAGAGATAAGATAGTTTGTCATTTAGTATGCTCTCCCTATATAAAACGAATATACACCAAAAGATAAAATAAGGTTCGAAAAGTAAACAGAACTTATATAACTAAGTAATTAACCCCATATAATATAATTTAGATAATACAAATCATTTTCCGTTTTCATCATTATTCCCACGGATATACAGAGGCATTATTTCTCCCCCTGTGTATGCATGCATGTAGTAAATATCCAGCATGGGCTCATATGCACACCCATTCATATGCAGGATCTCCCTGATTTCTCCCCCTTTGGGATTATAAAAAAGAAGAGAGAAGGAAGATAAGAAAGAAGATTCCTCCGGAAAATTAGGTTTGAAAATGAGTACAAAAATCACATACAAAAAAACATACATGAAATAGACACCCTATCAGAAATTGATAAATACAGCTATTTCTCGGGGTGAAAGGGAGCTTTTCCTTTGGTAGTGGGAGGAATGGATGGTCCAGAAGGTGGATGTGTTGAAGGTTGAACTGGCCAGATGGATAAAAGAGGCAGGACGACTCGAGCTGAAAGAATTGTGGGTTCCAAGGTCACCTGTTGTGGAGTAGAAGATCTTTCTAAAGGAGGCTGTTGAAAGACTGACTGAATACTAGATAGATCTTGGAAAATAGACATATGAATGGGAGAAACATCTGATGAATGAAGAGGATCAATAGTGGGAAAAACAATGTCCTTATCTTGCACATGAAGGTAGGGTTTGATAAAATTGATGAAGTCATGAATTACTTATCCACCGTACTTCATAGCCTTTTCAAAATCATCCTTATTG
The DNA here is from genome assembly GCA_963277665.1 of Viscum album. Classification (NCBI taxonomy): domain Eukaryota; kingdom Viridiplantae; phylum Streptophyta; class Magnoliopsida; order Santalales; family Viscaceae; genus Viscum; species Viscum album. The sequence continues at coordinate 1,524,535,220 of OY728137.1, forward strand.
TGCATGAAATTTTCCAATGTAGAATTTAAATCCTTTAACTACTGAACATGATCCTTAAAAGCTTGATTAACTTGGAGGGAGTCTCAAATTGTCATCCATCACTTTAAAATGATGATTAAACTCATTCTTGGTGTATATCTTTGAGAAATAATGATCCACTTTCTCCTTAATCTCTTTTTGGGCCTTGGTAGATTCAGTTGAATACAACTGCACCATTTTATGAATATGATCACTATGCTCTTTCATCTTTTTCAAAGAATCTAAATCCAAAATCTTTCTAAGAGCTGTCATCTCTTCTCTAACAACATCCTTTAAAGTATTAAGCTCATAACCAGTAATCTTGGTTACTTTTGAAGAACTATCTTGAGCAAAAACTTGCGTGATCTCATCTATCAACTTCCTCAAATCTGCCTTCTTCCAATGTTCTATCAAATTTCTTAAAACATACATCATAACAGAGATGATTGTTATGAACTCACCTGACATAGAAACTAGATTGCTACCTAAATCCATGAGTGTTTGATTCAAAGAGGTAATGTGTCTGCCAATCGATTCACTATAATTGCACAGGTCTGGTTTGAAAATACTTACCACTCTTTGAGCCAAATCATCCATAACAGCTTCAGATAAAGTCATAGGAGTAGGAACAGGGACATGAGATAACTCATCTTTCATAGTCTCTCTACCAGCTTGAATCAATTCAACCTTAAATCTGTCAAAGTCAGATTTATCAGCTGTAGGATCAGGTCTAGCTTGAGACACTAAAGAATCAAGTATGACATCTTCTCTTTTCAAAAACTCTGCAACTAATTGAGACTTAAATAAATCACTTTCCCCTATAAGATCCACTTCTACACATTCCTCTTCCTCTGGGTAATCTAATCCCAGAACACCAAGACCTGGAATTTCTTCTCTTGCGGCTTTGCATGAAGGATACATAGGTTTCACAAACTGAGCTCGTCCAGAATTTTCAGGAAGGACTTCCTCATCCTCATCACTCTCTAACTGTTATGTCCTCTCAGCCTCGGGGACATTTTCTTGATCAATTGGTTGGGGTTGAGGATCATATTGGATCACATTCTGACCTTCTATAGGTCAAGCATCAGCATCATCAGCATCACCACTATCACAATCATTTCCTTCATCATCATCATTATCATTGTCATCATTAACTGATCTCTCACTTGAACTATCTGTACATCTAGATTCATACTCCTCATAGGTTGATTCATCAGTCTCACCATCATCTTAATCATCTGAAAGAGGTTCAATCTCAGGTAACTTGAGAGGAGGGCTTGCCGAACCAAATTACATCCTTCTTTTATTCAAGCTAACAGTATCAGGATCACTCCTCTCATCAGGAGATGATTCATCCTCCTCTTCAGCATTCATATTATCACCAGATTCTTCTTCTTCTGTTCCCTTCTTACTGGATTCACCAGTTTCCTTAGGAACTACTACTTCATCTTCTTCATCTGAATAAATCACTTCCTCACCAGGTTTTACGCTAGGATCTCTTATCCCCTTTGGTCTCCTTGGATGATCAGTAGGATTGAAGGACTCATATAACTTTTCATCATCAGCAAGCTAAGATTTCTTCCATGGGTTCCAATTGATTTTCATCCCCTTAAAAATAACTTTGTTGAAATAGAAGCAAATTGATGAGATACACTCATCTCCATCATCCACACAACCCAAGAATTTCATCATGGAAAAATTTTCATAGAATAAAACAAAGTAGTAGCTTTCTTTGAAGGTTTTATCATCTCAACAATATGCTCAGCAAAATATCTACACAAATTGATATTTTCACCATTCAACAAAAGGAATAATAGAAAAACATCATGATACTTAATTAAATCAAAGTCACATTTTCTAGGACATATTTGATGTTGAATAAATGTAAACATGATTCTATTCTCACCATCCAACTCAGCAGCAATTATCCTCCTCGATTCAGACTTCCCAGTCAATAACTCCAGGGCGAGATCATAAGAAATGTAATCAGTAGTAGGAGGGATATTACTAATGAAATTCTCATATCTTCCATTATGAGGTGCTCCCAAAAATTCAGCCCATTGTTTCGATGAAAAAATAATCTTTTTCCCTTTTACTATAGAAGAAAATCTCGCAGCCTCTACTCCGTCCAATACTATATTCAAGTTTAAATAGAAATCATGAACCAACTTCGGGTAAAAGACCAGATTATTATCGCAGAACCAATTCTTCCAACCTTGCATTTCCAACACTTTCAAGAGAATATACCTTCTAGATAAAACCCATTTTGAACATATTCCCTTTTGATCTATAACTTCCAGTTTTTCGAGCTTTGGGTTTACAGACCTATGCGTCGTACTGCTCGACTCACCTCGAGCATGCTTGAAAGGTGAAGATCCTTCAGATTCCTTGCTCTGTCTCTTTTTATTGGCCATTCTGAGGTTTGAGACTATCGAGAGGCTTGGATAGATTCAAAAGGCTCAGGTTATAGAAAAGAGAAGAGAGAGTTCATAAGGAAATGGAAGGTCAACAGTCTCTTAGAAAAAGAAATAGTCGCGGGTCATTATTTGTATCATTTAGGGTTGAAAAATAATATAATATCGATTAAGTAAAACATCGTCATTTTAAACAGACAAAAATTATTTTAAAAACATTACGGCAGCACTAATCGATTTGACAGATCGGTTTGGCTGATCGGTTTCACGGATCGGTTTCACTGATCGGTTTCACTGATCAGTTTCACTGATCGGTTTGACAGATCGGTTTGACAGATCGGTTTGACAGATCAGTTTGATAGATCAGTTTCAAAGATCAGTTTGACAGATCGGTTTTACAGATCAGTTTCACAGATCTCTCATACCCAACTCCTGTTTAATCAAGTCTATCCTTTCAAAACGTAAGGGCTTGGTGAAAATGTCAGCAAATTGATGTTCAGTACCTATTAAATCAAGATTAATATCACCTTTTTGGTAGTGGTCTCTCAAAAAGTGGTGCCTTACATTAATGTGTTTGGTTCTAGAGTGAGACACAGGGTTCTTTGATACGTTAATTGCACTAGTTTTATCATAGTTGATTGAAACATGCTTAAAATCATATCCATCGTCTAAAAGAGTGTGTTTCATCCACAGAATCAGTGCACAACAACTACCAGCAGCAATGTATTCTTCTTCAGCAGTAGATAATGAAACATAGTTCTGTTTCTTACTACACCAAGATACCAGGGACTTTCCCAAAAGATGACATGTTCTAGTTGTCCTCTTCCTATCTAGCTTTCAACCAGAAAAGTCAGCATCTACATGACTGATTAAATCAAAATATTGACTTTTTGTATAAAACAAACCTAAATTTTCAGTATGTTTAAGATATTTGAAAATTCTTTTAACAGCAAGTAAATGAGATTCTTTTGGATTAGCTTGAAATCTTGCACACATACACACACTAAACATAATGTCTGCTCGACTAGAAGTAAGTTAAAGTAATATTCCAATCATACCTCTGTAATTTTCTTGATCCACTGGTTTCCCTGTTTCATCTGCATCCAATTTACAGACTGTACTCATAAGAGTATCACTTTCTGTAATAAAATCTAAACCAAAACATTTTAAAATATCCTTTGTATATTTACATTGATTCAAAATAATACCATTTTCATTTTGTAAAACTTGAAATTCAAGAAAATATTTGAGTTCTCCCATTAAACTCATTTCAAATTCATTTTGCATACTCTTTCAAAAATCAGTGCACAAAGAATGTTTAAAAGATCCAAAAATAATATCATCAACATAGATTTGTACAATAAAAACATCTTTAGAAATACATTTAATAAAAAAAGGTGGATCAGCAATCGCTTTTGTAAAAATTTTTGAAATAAGAAAACTACTAAGTCTATCATACCAAGCTCTTGTAGCTTGTTTTAAACCATATAAAGCTTTATAAATTTTAAAAACTTGATTTCGAAAATGTTTATTAGTAAATCCAGGTGGTTGTTCAACAAAAACATATGCAACAATAAAACCATTTTGAAAAGAACTTTTAAAATCCATTTTATATAACATGAAATTTAGATGAGCAGCATAGGCAAGTAAAATCCTAATAGCTTCTAACCTAGCTACAGGTGCAATGGTTTCCTCATAGTCTATACCTTTTTCTTAAATATATCCTTGAGAAACTAATCAAGCTTTGTTTCTAACGATGTTTCCAAACTCATCAACTTTGTTTCTGAAAACCCATTTAGTGCCTATTGTTAAAGTGTCCTTGGGTATGTCAAATAATTCTCAGACATTGTTGCTTTTAAATTTATTTAACTCTTCTTGCATAGCCATTACCCAAAATTCATCATTGATTGCATCGTTGAAATTTTTAGGTTCTAGCTATGAAATAAAGTCTTGATGTTCAACCTGGTTTCTTAGAGAAGCTCTAGTCTGTGTCCCTCTATCAAGATTACCAACAACAAAATCCAAAGGGTGATTCTTTATAATCTTAGTTGATCTATTAAAGGTAGGACTAGAAATTTTAGGTTCATCTATAGGTTCGGGTTCAACAGAAGAAGATTTTGGCATATTTCCAGAACTAGATGTTTTTACTACAGGTTCTTTAGTTTTATCATAAAGGCCCAGAATACTCAAATCTTCTTCAACATTATTAAGAGATGGTTTAGGTTCATGTGGATCAGTTTCATAAAACTTGATGTGAACAGATTCTTCCACACATTTGGTCCTTTTATTAAAGACTCTATAATATTTACTATATATGGAATAACCCATAAAGATTCCCTCATCACTTTTAGAAGCAAATTTATCCAGATTATCCTTTTTATTAAGAATATAAACATTGCAGCCAAAGACTCTGAAGTAACTAACTTTAGGTTTCTTATTATTCCATAACTCATAAGAGGTCTTTTTAAGAATAGGTATAATTAAGACCTTATTGATAATATAAAAATATGTATTCACAGCTTCAGCCCAAAAATAAATAGGTAGGTCATACTCATTAAGAATGGTTCTTGCTATTTCCTGAAGGGTTTTATTCCTTCTTTCTACTACATCATTCTGCTGAGGTGTCCTAGGGGCAGAAAAGTTGTGACTATATCCATTATCTGAGAAATAAGATTCAAATTCATTATTTTTAAAATCACGACCATGATCACTTCTCAGGGTTTTAATCTTATGTCCACTAAGGTTTTCTACAAACTTGGAGTATTTAATAAAGTAAGAAGAAGCTTCACTTTTGTTTGCCAAGAAGTATACCCAAGAATATCTAGAAAATTCATCTACTAGGACATAGACACAGTGCTTCCAATTTAAACTAGAAACTCTAGAAGGTTCAAACAAGTCCATGTGAACCAACTCGAGAGGTTGAGATGTTGAAACTTCTTTCATTGATTTAAAAGAAACTTTATGTTTCTTTCCCTTTTGATAGGGATTACAAACTTTGTCATTTGGGAATTCAAGTTTTGGTAGGTCTCTAACTAAGTTCTTCCTAGTCAATTTTCTAAGTGAATGGATGTTGCAGTGTCCTAATCTTTTATTCCAAATCAATGATTCTTTATTAAATGCATTTAAACAAGTAACATTTTTTTTGGCTAAAGATTTTTAATCAACAACCTAAACATTTTCATTTCTCAAGGCAGAAAATACTAAGACATTCATAGAATTAAAAACATTACAAGAATAATTTTCATACATAACATTAAATCCATCATCACATAATTGAGAAATACTCAAAATATTATATTTAATTCCATCATATAGACACTTGTTAGAATTATATTCCATGGATTATGCCAATCCATCTAGGATGCATTAGATATTTAAAGTTTTTGTGATAGATTAGGTGATACATGTGATGACTGTTGTCTTAGTTGTGTGAAATAGATAAAGGTGTGACATCATCTTTAAATTCATAAGGATTATGAGCCCTTATGAACTGGGAAATGACAAGCCAATGAAATTTAAATGTTAAATGAACTAGTTACAAGTATGGTTTGAAAATAAAACCACGATTGGGTTCGTGAGGTGTTATGGGCCCTCATGGATTCAAAATTGGTAACCCTTGGTGGAATTTTCAGAATAAATAAATGTTAAATGGAAACTTGAATCGGTGGATAAAGACATGACCTATACCATGTTTTGAGTTGGCCAAAGGCATTTTTTTAGTGCTTTGATGGCTATTTTTTACAGTCTTGGATTTAGGAGCAGACTGTGGGTTTGACTTTGTTTCTAGGTGGGTTTTGACCTATCCTACACTTTTGAGCATTATTCATTGATGTTTTTATTTATTGAGTTAGGCATTTGTCATTGTAGAGACATGCCACCCCAATAAACTCTAGTGGTATGCCACGATGGAGGTGATGAACATCATTCAGAGACAGTGGTCCGCAACGAAGTTCTCAATCCAGATCTAAGTATCACTGAGAGAGGGAGGGGTGAATCAGTGATATCTTTTTCATTTTATGTTTACTTTTTTTAAACAACCTCTGCCTCCTGTTAAATAGTTTCTTCAATGCTGAACACACATAACCACAGAAACACAAGGTTTACAAGGTTCACTACTCAACAAGAGTAGCTACGTCCTTGGTATGGTAGGAAAATAATCTAGCACCACAAAATCAACTAGAAAAAAATTCTTTGATGTGGAAGACAATGAGTAGGATATAACCTTACACTCATGTAGCACTTGGAAAACAATCCACAAGTGTGTGTGGACTCTCTTATCACAAATCTAGAATTTTAGTATTTCAGGTATTATTTATAATGGAACATGTGTATTCTCTAAAGTACAAATCTTCACTTTCTTACCCAGAAGCCGGTAAGAACTATCATACACACAACCGAACATGTGCGAAGACCACAAATATTTCATGCAACCTTTTAGGTGTCTTGTGAAAAACTGTTATGCCACATTTGAAAGATTCATCTTTTGTTGTGAAACACCTCTTACGCGCATCTTCAATCATGAGAACAACTTCCTTCTAGCGCGCAACATTTCTTTCATGTGCACAACTCTATTTCTTTCGTTCACTTTCATTTTCTTAATATATTTCAAAAGCTCATAGATCATGATTTCTCTAAATGTTTAACATGCCAAATATGAGGGTTTCACCACTAATTTATATACATCATCGAACCCTATGCGCAAAACCCTCAATGTGTTGTGCAAGATCCTGACGCGTCATGCGAAACCCCATTTGATGTCACCTTGGGCGTGTAAGTCACACGTCGCGCAAAATCCCATTTGACGTTGCCTTGGACGTGTAATTAACCCATTGTGCAAAACCACATTTGATGTCGCATTGTTCATGTAAGTCTCCTTCGCACACTTTTTTGAATCTTTCATATACTTTATGTCTTTTCCATTTTTTGAAGTTTGGACCTCAAAACATGCCTCGCGCGCACAACCTCATTTTACATCGCCTTTGGTACGTAAGTCTCTTTCGTGCCAACCAATTATTTTGAAAACTTATTTAGTCTTTCGTGAGCTTCTTTCCTTTTCCATTTTTCAATTTTTGGACCTCTAATAATGCCTTTCATGCAAGATTCCAAACTAACTTCAATCTTGCACGCAAAAAACAATCTAGCACGCAAAACCCCAATCACGCAAGCCTCTCCTTTTACCGATTTTGAAGTTTGGATCATGGAACAACTGTTACATGCAATATAATGATCCATCTTCAAACTTGAATGCATCATCCTTTTCTAAAACACATTTCTTCATCTCCCGATTTTCAGGCTCTAAAAATTGGCAAACACTAGAAAACAGTGCCACCATAGAACGTTCTCTTCTTCCACCCCAAGATCATTCACTCCTTTTTCATGTTCTCTCTTCACTGAATCCCATAACTATTCATTATCTTTTATCAAAAAATCAACTATCATGGTGTGTATCCTTTGATTTTATAGCTTTAGCATCGTCAGAATTTAGTGGGAAGCACTGAAACTTCCCAATCTTCAAGCAGCATCATTCCTTCCAAGAAAAACTGTATATGGTTGGCGTTATCATTTCTCCCCCTTTCCATTATAAGGATTGAATCAAAAGTTCTCCTAACCTATGATATTTTTGAAAGACAAATCTGTAAAGCATCGTCTGATTTTCAAGTCCTTAACAAAGTGAATTGATTTTTCTTCTTTGATAACAAAAGACAACACTCTGTAACAGCAAAATCTTCTAACTTCCTTATCCATCCAACTTGGTCCCAACACACATGTTACCAGTAGATCCACCTATAGTGATAGTTGTATCACGTGAGGCTATTCCAAACACAGGTGCTGAGGCACAGTTCCGTGAGTGTTTCTTTCGATATATACAGACGATACAGGGAGCACCGTAGACAACCTTGACTATGGTTGAGCTGACACGGGAGTTCTTACAGCAACATCTTCTTAATTTTTCTAGGGATGACAGACCACAGTCTACAAAGCTATGGAAAGAGACCATTTTTTCAATTTTTTAGCATCTGGAGACGCCTCTAGAGTGGAGGATCAAGCTCGCGACTAATATACTACATGGAGAAGAAAAGTGATAGTGTGATGTTTTGAACCAGGATGATGGGATATGAAATATGGATTAAGATGAATTCTAAACCTACATTTATGTCTAGTTTTACCCCATGACTCTATGATAAATGCAGGCTAAGGATTTCATGCATCTAGAGAAGGGTATGATGATAGTAATGGAATACTCAACATGCCTTATAGAGCTGCATCATTTTGGGATGATGTATCTTACTGATGAGTTGTCAAGAGCAAGGTGATTCAATGATGGTCTCATACACGATATCAGATCTCAGGTCAATATTTTCAGGTTACCTCCTATCACTAAGACTGTGAATTAGGTGATGATTATAGAGTATAATCTGGGGGAAGATAGGGGTACAGAATAGGGGAGTTCTATTTCTCACCCCAGTGGATCTATGTATTTAAGAAGGAAGCCCATTTTTGAGGCCCCCATGATGTGAGTGCAATTCAGGCTATGGGTGAAGTCAGATTGATAAATTTACATCAGTGTGGTTGGATAGTCCACATGAAAAATCAGTGTGATCATGACCCAGTTGAGTACCGATCTTATAGAAGGATGGGGCACATGTTGCAGTTTTGTAGGACCTTCCCTCTAGCTGTGAGTGGTAGGGTGTCAACTCTGACATCTGGTTCAAGATCAGGTTGTTCAGTTTCACATCAGGCTGGGAGCAGGATCAGTGCAGGCCAGTCAGGCTAGGGTAGTGGAGGTAATGGATAGGGTAGCTAGACATCTGGTCCTCAGAGACATCAGGGTGGATCATCCCAGGGTATCCAGATAGGGTCAAGAGCCATAATAAATTCCAGACATATGCGGAGCAACAAAACCAACAAGGGTAGGATCTGAGACCGTCTACAGTGAGAGGTACGATATAAATAGCTTATACTATGGAATCATCTATATTCTATATTAGTGCCTCTCATAGTTTTATCTCTGCACAAGTGGTTAAAATCCTTGAGGTTTTAGTTTTTCATTCTAAAGGCGTTTTGAAACTTGACACATCATTGGGATTTAGAATGGGTAATGTGCGCCAGTGTGTGGAGTGTCCCCTTGAGGTTGGAGGGAGTCACTTTATATGGAATATTTATGTCCTTGAGAAAATAGGGCTTGATGTCCTTCCTAGAATGGACTCGCCCATGTATTATCGAGCATACATTGACTGATATCACCGTAGGGTGAATTTCACATCACCAGAGGGTATAGTGTTTATTCACATGGGTGAATGGGATGTCCCAGAAAGCATAGCTGGACCCGAGGATCGTGGGATAGGAGGGATGAACAACCATATTGGTAGTTTCTTTCTAGATGATCAGTGAGTGAGTTAGGCAGACCTTCCTCTAGTGATTTAGTGCTTCCAGGATGTATTTCTCCATGAATTTTCTGGTTTACCTCCTATGAGAGAGGTGGTGATCTCCTTTGAGATAGTGCCAGGAGCTGTGATGATATCCAATCCTCCTTACATGATGGATACGATGGAGTTGCAGGATCTCAAGAGGCAGCTAGAAGATTTGGAGTCATATGGGTTAATCAGACCTAGTACTTCTCCATGGGGTTCACCAGTTATTTTTGAAAAAAAAGGATGATATAAATATTAGGCTATGTATGGATTATTGGAAACTTAACCAACTGATGGTTAAAAACCAATATACCTTTCCATAGAAAAATGATCTATTTGATCTTCTTCGAGGAGTTTGAGTGTTCTTTAAGGTAAATTTGTGGTTAGGTTCTCACTAGGTGCATGTTAGACCTATAGAAATACCCCGTACAACCTTTCGTTGCAGGTATGGGTTATATTGTTTGGACCACATTGTGTATAAGTTGTATTTTTTGTCAACAAGTTTAATAGTTTTTAAAATGAAGAAGGAACTAAAAAGTGAATAGAGATTGATTGAAGTGAAGATACCTATATAATTGTTATGGATTCATAGCATTGGATTCCACACTTAGTCAATTCTCCATGTTGATAATGTTAGACGATTGATGCACTAATCTTATAGTGCAATGAACCTGTATAAAAATGTGATACATGGTTTACAACATTTTTTTATTATCCTATTTTGGATGATTGATGTTTGAAATTGTGATCGTGAAAAAATTATAAGAATGATATTATTTACATGAGGTGTAGATCATGGAGAAGATGAGAGAATGAAGAGATGAATAAGGTTAAAGAAGAGGTTTGTGTTCAATTATGGCCATGAATTTTTGTGCATACTCAATTTTCCATCATGTATTTTTATGTGACTTACATAAAAAAAGGGGCCATCCCATGAGCTAGCTACCCAACCTCAACCGGAGGCACACGCGGGACCACAGGGGGTTGACCACACCCATGGGGAAGCCAAGGTAGAGTCAACATGCAAGAGGCACATGGGGGCTGTGTATAAGCCCCCAGGGTGTGCATAGTGGGTGCTAGGTGTGCTCCAGAGGAGGCAGAGTGGACACTAAGAGCACACCCACAGAGAACTGCTTTGGGGTGGCACCTGAGGGGGGGGGGGGGAGAGGAGAATTTTGACCAATTGTTGGGGGGTGGATTGGTAAACTATGTAATTCCCATGTTACGGTTTCGATGTGGGATGAGTTCTAAAAAACAAATTTAATATTTTCGGTCTATTAAATCCCACGTTCCGCTCTACCATTCAATCAATCCACAACAAATGGATCTAATATTCGTTTTCCATCTACCCCGCACCACGTGAGTATGAACCAGGGTCATCTGGTCCACTTACGACATTCGATCCATCTCGTGCCATCATCTTCAACCTCTCGACACCACTTCCACCAACCAGTGACACTGCTCTCACCTGAGATGAATACCGAACACCATAGATGATCCCAATACATCTAAGAAGTGTCTCGTGATTGAACCGATACCATGCATGCTATGTTAGTCTTCCATACATGCAAATATCTCAAAGGGGGCTGAAGAAAAGGGAGTTATGAGGCCTTAACTTTCCTCTGAGATTCATGGATGATTCGGCCCTGATTAAAAAACGAGATAAATGAAAATCGAAAATGATTTCACAATATCAAGAAGAAGACCATGTTTGAAAAGGAAAGAACCCAAGGATCACGACATATCTTCACGCGGGTTGGAAGAGTTTCAAAACCCTAGAAATCCTGAGCATTCAAAGACATGAGCTCTATGGATTTTTACATGGATCACTAACACAAAAGAGGAATTTCCCTTGCATATAAAAGGAGGATCCTAAGACGAAAATTTTTTCTGCTTCCACATAACTGAGAGATCATATTTTCAAAAAATAGAGCAACTCCCTATGCATCAAATCGCGAATCACACATATAGAATCATGAGTCTTTAAGGATCTATGAAGGAGAGATCCAGCAAGCCTTCGATAGGTGCTACACACCCTCAAATTTCTTCACAAAGAACCATCACCCAAACATGTGATAGGTTTTTTAAAACCCTTGTTGTGCTTCATGAAGGCCACACTATCGCGAGCTAGTGGTTGAGCCTTAGTATATCACTGTGCTTTAAGGAGAGGTAGATTCATGCTGCTTGTGCACAAAGAAGAATTGTGAATCTCACAGCCTTCCCAAAGGTGATAACCCTCTTATTTTCATATTTATCCCTTTTCCAGTAGGGGTTCAAGTTTTGGTGAATAAGGATGGGCATGTACGTTATTCATGAACCTATTTTCATTATTCGAAGAAGCTCGAGACCTTGAAGAAGGAGTTTTTACAAAGTAAGGGTCATACCCATTCAAGATTGAAGAAATATATAAATAAACACACTAACTAAGTGAAAAAGAAAGAAAAGAGAGAAGAGTAAAAGGAGAAGAGGTTGAGTGTGTGTGCCTAATGAAACTTCACCCATTCGGGTTTAAAGAATCACACAAGAGAATAGAAATCTGGGTGTGTTTTACCCATTAGGGTTTTCACACAATAAGATAAATAGGTGAGTGAATTCCTTCATTCATGAACATGCACATGTAAATAAACCTAAATAAAAGAATAAAAAAAGTGTGTGCACGTGTGTAAAGAAGAAGAATAAATAAAGGGAAGAAATGATTAATCTAAAAAGCCATATGCATGATCACATGCATTCATGAACAAGAGAGAGTAATTGATTCTGATGATGCCATGTAAGATGATCATCATTTCTTGAATAATCACATTGGTGTATGTGATTTTATCTAAAGAAATATGAAGACTAGTGTAGTTGGTTTTGCAATAGAGAAGAACAAAAATAAAGGAGATAATTGCTTGCCTTCTAATTTGAAATTAATCAAGTGAAGAGCACTAAAAAATACAAAGAGTATAACCTACTTTTTTAAGAAGTAAGAAGATTGTATCCACAGTCAGTATAATGAAACAGCTAGAGGTTTCAAGTTGGACTAGGCTATCACCAGTCTAGGGAAGAGGATTATTTCCCACCCCCTCCAAAGTGTAGGGACCCACACTGTCTCGAGGATTGTTTTCCTAGTCACTCTATTGTAAAAAATATATCACATTATAGTGAAGAATCCACACATTTTCCATTCGCATGCATGGAAAGGACGTACATTCTCTTATTGAGTGGTGAACCTTGTAAAAATATCATGTTCATAATTTTACTTCTTTATATTATTGTATGTGAAAGAGGTATATGGATGGATAGTTGGAATTGGTCAAAAAGTCACCAACACTAATTCACCCCCTCATAGTGTTAGGTATATCCCAAACTGGTCCTCTCATATATGAGTATCTGGTTATGTCATTCGGTATCACAAACACACCGGTGGTTTTCATGGCTTTGATGAACCGATTGTTCTATCCTTACGTGGATTCTTTTGTGGTGGTTTTCATGGATGATATCTTGGTGTATTTTTCACAAAAAATGACCATTCCTACCAATTTTATATCATTTTCAATACACTGATAGAGTATAAATTATAATCTAGGATCGCAATGTACCACTTTTTGTTGGATAAGATTCACTTCCTTGGTCACATTATCTCAGAGACAAGAGTGTTAGTGGACCCAGAGAAGGTGATAGGTATTGTTTCCTAGAAAAACCCCATTTTTTTTTGAAATACATAGTTTCTTTGGTATATTTGGCTACTACAGACATTTTATACAGGAATTCTTTTTCTCAGCAGCGTTTTTGAAAATCCTGACTAAGAATGGTTTCATGTTTATGTGGTCAAAATCTTGTGAGGAAGCCTTTTAGGAGCGGAAAGGGAGGTTTACATCAGCACTAGTCCTGATAATACCAGAGTAGAAAAATATCTACATGGTGGAATATAAATCTTCAGGTATTGGGTTTAAGGTAGTGTTGATGTAGGGTGATTGATTCAGGGCGTATGAGTCTCAGTAGTTGAGGCCTCATGAGAAGAACTAACACATACACAATTTCAATTTAGCTGTATTTGTTCACACTTCGTGCTATTGGATGCACTATTTACTGGGAGGGCATTTTGGGGTGTACAAGGATCACAAAAATCCTGAAGTATATCTTTATACCGCATGATCTAAATTTGAGGCAGCGAAGGTGGGTGAGTACCTGTAGTCCTTTGAATTTGAGTTTGCCTACATGCCTGAAAAGGGAAATGCAGTGGCCGATGCACTGAATTTGTGGACTTAGATACATATAGTACAATATTCTAGTAGTTAGTGGCAGCTTATGGCGTTGTTTTATGAGATTCATCTGGAGGATCGCGACAGACAGGGGTAGACTTTTCTTTCATCCTTAGTTATTACCTATACCATACTGGACAAAGTTTAGACGAGGAAGTTATTAGATTCTAAAGGCCTATTTATACAGGAAGGTGTGGTAGGTGAGGACCCACCTCCTGGTTGGATGATAGATGATGATGAGATCATGCATATCCATGGACGTGTTTGGGTTATAATGGAGATAAATGAGAAGTTTATGTGGGAGTTTCATGTTTCAACTTGGGAATAACATTTTGGGGTCACCAAGATGTACTATGACTTGTGACATCTAGCTGAAAATGAATACTGAGGTATATGGTTTTGTTTTGAGGTGTTCCACTTGTTAGCTGGTGAAGGCAGAATATCAGTGACAACCTAGGATTTCACAGTAGTTACCTATTTCTGAGGGGAAATGGGATGATGTCCCGATGGATTTCGTGATAGGTTTTATAAGGTCACCTTGAGGTAAAGATGCTTTGTGGATTATCTTCGAAACACTTATGAAGGTCACACATTTATTTCTAATCATGGAGACCTTTAGTGTTGTTGATATTGGAAAGTTTTACATCTACAAGGTGGTATAATTTCTTGGGGTCCTGTGCACTATCGTTTAGGATAGGGATGCCTACTTTACATGTTGTTTTTGGAAATGTTTTTAGAGGGTTTTGGGTACATAGTTTCTTTTAAGCACAACATACCTCCCTCATACCAATGGTTAGTCAGATCATATGATATAGGTTCTTGAGGACATGATGCGAGCATGCATCCTGGAATTTTGGGGGCTATTGGGAGAAGAAACTTCCCCTAGTTGAGTTCTCCTACAATAATAATTACATGGAGACAATATAGATGGAACCTTACGAGGATCTATACAGCAGGACATGTCATTCTCCCCTAGGATGAATAGAGGTAGGAGAGGAAGATTTTCTTGGACCACGTCTTGTGCATGAGACATCTGAATAGTTCCAGTTGATTTAGAAGCAGATGGCTACTACATAGTCTCATCAAAAATCATACACTGATCGCCATAAATGACCTCTAGAGTTTGAGTTCAGGGATCAGATTTTTATTAGATGTTTCACTAGGTTGGGACACAGTCAGATCAAGATACATGGTAAACATATACCAAGATATGTTGAGCCATTTGAGATTCTAGAGAGAGTCAGGTCAGTTTCCTATCAGTTGAAATTACCTGGAGGTATCCAGCCATGCTTGGCTTCTTCCACATATCTCAACTGAGATGCTATCACGTAGACCCGTCACACATTTTTTAGCCAAAGGAGGTTGAGATTAAGGTTGATTCTTCTGATTCGTATAGTTTATAGGATCATGAAGGTTCTTCCAGACCAGTCAGTTCCTCTAGTGTGGGTGATATGGAAGCACGATTTGTTATAGGATGACACTTGGGAGAGGTTGGCCGACATATGTGCTCAGTGGCTGGATTTGTTTTCAGACGAATCTTGACCACCCTTCAGAGATAAATTCAGGGACGAATTACTATAATGGGGAAGATTTTATGATTATAGGTTTTCCTTGAGGTTCAGATCATTATTTTTGGGTTAATGTGTTTAATTTACTTTTTTGTTTACGTATACCCTAAGCCGGGTCGTGGGCCGTTTGGGTTGTTTTTTGGAAAGAAGGGGGAAAATATGCTAAAAGATGTCTACAGGATAGGTACACATCATGTACTTGGACTACACGCCATGTAATTTCTTAGAGGGGGGTTTTTTTATAATAGAGGTAGTAGTTTAATTTTTTTTTGATGGACTTAAATTTTCCTCCATTTTTGAGAGCCACAAAACCTCCAAACTTGTTTTTCTTGTATTGAAGCTGTCCAGACTCCGATTTAAGCACCATATATCATGTTGGAACTACATCGGTATGTACTAGATTAATTTTTATTCATTATTTATTCTTTGGAATAATGACTGTGCTATTTGGATTTAGGATCATATGACCTAATATCTCGTTCTTCATCTGTTCTTTAGATTTCTTCCAAACCAATGCAAATCAAGACTTGATACTGGATGAGTTGTCTACTAACGAGGTGAGGTATATGGTCTAGAATTTATTTCAGATTTTCGAGTTATTTTTGTGTGTTCTTCCATTTCACTATCCATCGGAATTTCTGACAAGTCCTCATTATTTGAGAGAGTTTCATGTTGTGGCGATAGATGGACCTAGTGAGGATGCCTATAGGTTCTTTTTAGTTGCGTTGACACCCATTTCTCATTTGAAGCTCACCCAAGGGGTGTGAATGAAGGGAAAATACCTATTTATGAATGTTTAAACCACTCAAGGGGTGTGTTATTGTTCTTTCCTATTTAGAGGAAGCCTATTAATGATTTGATAGCTTGAATACTCTATTTATGAGATGTACTGCCTCCTTCCGCTTGAATATCATGTTATGACCTATCTATTTTGATAGTTTGGAAAGTTAATGGATAATATGGGTGGTTATAACTTCCCAAAATTATTAATGGCATGTTAAATGGTTTATATGGGAGGATATTCCCATATTCTTGTTTTGATTAATGGTTTTCATGAGTGGGTATACTCATGGGTTATACAGGTTGATTTGAGTGGGTATACTCACATGGAATGTTTTTTAAATTGAATGTTTAAATTGAATGTTTTAATGAATGAATTTGGAAAGAAATAATGGAGTCCTTGGGTTAACGTTGTCCCTTAGGTATTGATTCCATGGGATGCCTCAGGCATTGCTACCCCATGGATCCGGCTTACTAGGGATCGCATAGGACATTCTATTTCTAGGCTCCTAGACACCGACCAGTACCTAACTGAGTTTCCACTAGGGAAGCCCATGGTACTTGATGTTATTCCTTTGACAAGGTCCATGGATCCAGCCCTCCATGGTCTAGAATTATTTCATGGATGCCTTGGTCTTCTAACACCTTGGATCTAGCCCTTGAGGTTTTATATTCACTATAAAACGTGTCTGTGGGATACTTGACATCTCTATACAGTGTGGCTGTGGATTGATTTATTCATACAGATGTATGGGGTGGCCATATGAGTTGCTTGTTTACTTTGTTATAGCTGCCTAGTTAAGAGATAACTCTTTTGTAGGTAGCCTTGAGGGGAAGTTCTGTATTACATATTCCAGTAGAATTAATCCATAATAATACACACATTACTTTACTTCTTGTTACACTTTCTTGCACTTTTGTAGAATTGCTGTTAGAACTATATAATCTTGGGTGGTTGCCTATTTGGTTGTTTATCTCAAACCCTTTTTGGGCCTCCACAGGGATAGAAAAAGATTATATATTTGCAGGTGATGATATGGGAAAGATCCCTAGTATAGGTTTTTGATGTGTCTTTGGAGAAGTGGATCGTAAGACCAAGCTGAGGTTTGCGATGTTGGAATACCTTTTTGGTATTTTGTTCATTTTTGTGATACTTGTATTGTATTGTACTTTCATGTACTATTCCTGATGCATTCTATATACATTTACAATATTAATCTTTTTCTATATGAGGCACTTTTGGTCATTGATATGAATTCTTCTTTGCCTTACTTTCAGTTTTCTGTTATTTATTTCACTACTGTTATTTATTGTATGTTTGAATTCCACTGTGATAATTTGGTAATGAGTTTATAGTCTCCCCACTGAATCACCAAGGACCTCAATACTATTTGGAAACCTTTGGAATTTGGGGATATGGGCTTGAGGCCACGTGGCCAATTGGGCTCAGGTCACAGTTTCAGGCGGCATCTCGGTTCAGGACGTTACACAAAGCTTGGACTAAGAGTTATATGTGGCTATTGTTGTTCCTTGGAGATATAGAATACATAAAAGTTATATTGAACATGAATAATGATAAGGGGCACTGTTAATGGATAATTACCTTGAAATATCATTGGGGGTGTTGTGTTAAACGGTTTGAGGAACCATGGGTTTTAGGAAGTGTTATCAGAAAATGGACCTTAGATAAAGGGGTTTCATTAGAAAGAAATGTTAGGGAGTAGTTTCTTCATGAGTGGTATGTATAAATAGAAGAAAATATAATGGGAAGTGTCTTATAGATCTATCATTGGAGATGGAACATTTAGAATATCAAGATTTTTCAGAGGGTGTTCACAAGAAGGATAATGGAGGATTACTTTTTGGTTTTTTGGTGACTTTTTCTAGGTTCATGGAAGAGTGTAGAACATCCTTGGTGGTTTCCTATAAACTATGGTATTGTATTTTGGATTGGTAGAAGTGAAAAGGTTGTTGTTCTAGTTTAAAATTTTTATTTGTTGCCTCTACAGTAGAGCATAATTAATTGAAGGGGTTTAAATGAAAGTCTTAGTTGTGGTTGGATTGAGTTTTGATGAGTCTTGTTGGTGTATTTGTAGGTGTATCATGGGTTATCACTATGAATTCATGGGAAGTGTGGGTTACCAATTAGGATTTTATACAGTGATTCATTTGGAAATGTGGATGGAGTTTGATATATCTTTAAATTTGGTATGTGTGTTTAGTTATCATAGATAACTGATAATTACCCAAATTAGGTAAATGGTGTTATGCTATTGGAGTTGTAGGATTGTTAGATTAGTGTGCTGGGTAGATGTTTTTAGGTTTGATGGGAAAGGTTGTTCTAGGGTGAACCATTATATAATGCAGAACCTGAGTAGTTGGGGTTATTAGTGGAATGGTGGTATAGGTAATCCCAAGATTAGTGGTGGTTTTTTGAATGTTGAACTGTGTAAAATTGGGAAGATAATATTATTCAGTTGTGTGGTTCCATGTTTATTTAGAAGGATGGTTTTTTATGCTTGATTTAGAAAATTGTAGGGTGAGTTGTTGGTTTTGAAGCAGCTATTTTTGTTGGTGTTTCAGTGGTGGTGTTAGAGGTTAACCATGAGTTTGGAGGATATTGGGTTGAGAATCTATAATATCAAATACTAAAGTCCTGTAATGTTTAATTTTAGGTGTTTTATTGATAGAACATGTGAATCAGGATATGAGAAATGTGTGAGGAAAGTCCTCTGTGCAGTATTAAAGAAATGATCTTATGTTCACGGTGTTGTGGGTGTGTGATATGATCAACTGAATTGAGGATAGATCCATAAAAAATCATGTATAGGGTAGTGTAATGCTAAATTATTTCTTATGGAGAGTCATTTTAAGGTTGTTATATTGGATTGGTGTTTTATAAATTTTGGTAATTACTGGTTATGGAACATGATATACATAGAAACTTGATAGATGTTGTAAGGAACTAGTGGTACTAGAGTAGGTTATAGTGCAAGAGCCAAATGCTTCAAGAGAGTATGTGGCCCTAAAGTCAAATACTTGGTGTTAGATATGTGAATTTATTCAGAAGTGATAGTGATGATTGTTAGTGTTGGTGTTTGTATAACACTATGTCTAGTTCATACCTACAGATTGGTAGAACTATAAGTTTCTTGGTATATATATAGAGTGATGTGTGTGTGAACATAACCCATGTGTAAGTGAATTATTTTCTTTTTATCCATATAAGAAAATAAATTTTATAGGTAAATGATATATTCATAATGGATCGAGTTATGGGACCTTAGATAGGCCTTTTTTGGGAATTAGATAATTCTTATTATGATTCATGGGGTGAATCAAAATTCATGACTTGTTTTAGGGGGGGGTGAATTCATGTTCATGGAATGGTTCAGGTGATGAACTTTGATTCTTCACATGTTTCATGGGAAAAATAATGTGATGAAACATAATGAAGTTTCATTTTGGGTGTTAACTTGTGAGGAATTATCGAAACATTTTACCAAGGATTTTTTACAAAAGAGGAACGTCGTGCATAGATTAATTAGTGAGAATGCTATGTTAGAGGTAGGTGTTACTTTGAGGATCATCTAGCTTTAATTGGGGACCAAATTGAGTAAGGGACTATAATTAAATATTCCACTTCTCATTCGAGTGTGTGGTTACATGGACTTATCTTGGATGAGAAATTTCAATGAGAATCACATGTACAAGCTTAGTGGCATAAGTTATCCAAAAAAGACTCCTAGATATACTTCTTGAGGATGAGAAGTCCTTAAGATTGATATTTCATAACACCCCTCATATTTTAAAGGTGTATTTTGTTTGTTTCATCATATCATCTTTGATGGGTTTGTGCTATGTTTTTTTTGAGTTTGGTCTTTTAGAGTTTCTAGATAGTTTTGAGAAGTTTTGGAGGCTGTTTAGACGGTATATAGTTGGCACACATCCAAGAGAAACCATATGGGTTTCTAATGTAACCATGTGGTTAGATACATTGGAGATAATGGTGTTTTTATAGTCATCGCATTGTTTATCAAAGCATGTTCCCAATCCATGTGACCTAGGTTTCTGATAGCACCTTTTACATGGTTGGAACATAGTTTGTCAAAATATGTGCCAAAAACATGAACATGAAATTAATTAATATATATATATTAATTTTAACATGATACCTCACCAAAAACTCAATTTCTTCCTTCAAGGACATGGTATCTTGAACCAGGAGTGTCCCTTGGGAAATTATAGGGGTTCTTTTCCATCCAGAACATGTTTTGATCAAATATTTGTTCATTGGATCAAGATATCATATGTTTTTATATGTTTTTTATTCTCTATGATCTTAAAATTTTCTCTCAGAAGTAAACCTAATTTAGATTTATCATTCATGGATATAATATCTTGAACATTATCTGATTAATTTTCTATTCATCATTGAAGGAGAGTAACCCAGATCTACCATAATTATGTGACCACAGTTGGCTGATTTGAGATCCATTCCCTATGGACGTCTCCCTTCTATTAGTACAAGATTTTACTAGACATAAATTATTTATTCTTCATGTGTATTCCTTATATAGTCCTTATGTTATGAATTTATTGCTGATTTTATAGTGTTTTTGTGTTGGGCCTAATTCTGGTGGTGGATCGTGGTGATTTATGTTCCAATAAGATTGAGGTAGGATGTCTTTATAATTTTATTGATTTAATATAAAAAATATTAATTAAATTTCATGTAGGTTTGTGTGTATCCCTTTAATAACTATGTTGTATGTTTGAGGTTTCATGTGGGTGAGTGTGTAACCCAATGAGTTCTAGGCTATGTGACTTGATTAGCAGGTGTAGACTAGTGAGAACTCTTCGTTGGAATGGTGTGATGATATGAGCTATTTATATATACTATATGGTGGTTATCCATTTATGATATGGTTATTTCATGGAATAACTTATGCTATTATGTTATATATATTTGGGATATCTATTGATGGGATGGTTGAGTTATGGAAATACATGTACTATTGTGTAGAGTATATTGTGGATTTCAATCAACAAAATGGTTGAGTCGTGGAATGGATTAGATTAACTTTATTATATTATGTGGGTGGGTATATGTGACTTATCTTCTTACATGGATCTGAAGTATGTATGATATGGATTTATGGAATCCAAGTTAGTGTATCATGAACCAACTATTTGTTTGTTTATTTGTGTGGTTATTTCCATTTGTAACATAAAATATTATAATATCTAGTGTATTTATGATAAGGATGCATTGGTGATGTTGAACAAGTTTTATACTCATACCTCTCTTGAGAATATCATTTCATATGCCATCATTATTAGTTAGGGATTCAGATGAGGGATGCGACGTCATTCAATGTAGTTGTACAAGAGGATTAGGTTGGTCAAGGTGATTCTAAGACATATTTTGAGATCACTTATAGATAAGACTCATTATTTATATTTCATTTTTAGGGTATATACATTCTATGTATATAGTGATATATTATATTTTTATATGGAATATTGTATGATGGTTTTTTTATTTTATGTGTTGATATTGATGTTTTTATTACTTACATATTCTTGTTTTATTTTTTTACTTTGATCCTTTATTTCTATTATTGAATGTTTACTTTTATGTTTCTCTGTTACATGGTGAACAATCACCCTATGGTCCCACCTAGTCCCTCATTCCTAGTCATAATAATCTTTTATATGAGGAGGTGTGCATGAGGTCATGAGACCTTTGTCCTGGATCAGGTAATTTTGGTTGGGGTGTTACACACTAGAATCCCAGTGGTAATGGTGGGTATGTAATATTCAACATTGTAGAGACCCGAAGCCTGAAGTACATGGACATTACATTACATTTTAGGAATACTTAGTACATAACAAAAACACACACACAAGGATCATAATAGTTTAGTGTCTTTGGAAACTCGGAACGTAATCTTCTAATCATGGTGAAATATATTCAATATCTCCCATAAAGATCTTCACTTTTTTTACCTAAAACCTTTTTTTATATCCTGGGGAAAATAAAACATAAAAGGGTGAGCTCAAATTATCAGTAAGGGTATACAAAAGAAAAATCAATCACAACATATTCATAAGAACATAACTTTTGGAAATCTTAACCTGCAAAAGAGAGCATAATTTCATAACATGGGATAAATCATAGTAGTGAAATGAAATCCCAATAATCATAACTTAAAACATGAAACTTTTTGGCATACACACATAATCATAGGGAATCATTTCTTGTTAGTCAAGACTCATTGCCAAGACTATCTTAGTGGACAAAGTCCCTTTCTGAATCGAGTAACCCTCGTTTCAGTCCTGTTTCATTGAACCGGTATAACCTACCATTTCAGCCATGTCTATCTCATGAGATATAAAATCTTTACCCAATGCATTGGAGGGAGATATAGGTCCCACCCATCTTATAATGAATCCTTTCTTATGTGTGCCACATAATCATAAATCATACATCATCGCATAACACATATAACAAAAATAGGATTCTTGAAACATCATGACATCATAAAACAAATCATATAAGGTAAATGACTTAATAAAAATAATTCCCTCAAAACATAATCAAATCAATTTAATAATAGGGATAAAAACAGAACCCTATATTATCTTATATGGAAAATAATTTTGATAAAACATTTGAACTCCATTCTTGAGGAAAATATCCTTTCTACTTCAAAAAAACACTTTTCTTTTCTTAACATGTCATACAATTATAAACTAAAAGAAGTTGATTAAAAACTATACTTGAAAACTTGTAAAGGAAGCTACTTGGAAATAAAGTTCTAAAAATCCATTCATTCCATATAAGTTAAAAAAAACATTCTTCGTACTTTTGTCAGAAAAGTCAAAAAGTACCTCGTACGAAAAACGACAAAGGATTCCTTTCATATTCTTTACTAAAAACTCACCGAAGGGTAAAATTGGATTTAAACTATTGTAAGTGGATGGAAACAATATTACATATTTATGGAACATGTATGTGGATGATAAAATACACCCCAGTAAATGCCAAAGTAGAAACAATCTCGGTTAAAAATGAGATTGTGATATTTTCCTTACCTTAGGTCTGATTTTCTTCGTAAGTGTCCGAACATCCTGTATAATGATTTAAATAATGTCATTTACTTATTAAAAAATCATATTCATTGTTATGATATCTTATATGGTTCACTTATGACTTTATATTTCCCGTTCTTTTATAAATTCCATGTTAAAGAGTGTTTTGGGTAAAATTGTTTTATTTGTCGTCCGTGTTTTGACTTGTAATTATTCATATGATTACTTAGATCATGATTACTTAATTACAGAACATAAAACATGATTTATATATATATATATATATTCAGGATATACATATATATAATAAATCATTAAAGGGAAAGAAATACACCGTTCATGGAGACGGTAGTCCGTACGTACGCATGAACGCTGTTTTTGTTTCCTTATTGAATTGAATGGAATTAAGTAGATGACATACATATAAATATATAAATAAATCCAGTATCATTATTATGTCATATATTTCATTAGTACATATTATATATACTTTATAATCATTCATGAATGGTTAATCACTGAGAATGAATCTCATCGCGTCGTGGAGACGGTAGTCCGTACGTACGCACGAGCGATGATATCGTTCCCATGGTCGTGGAATTGTGTTGAAGTGTATGTATACTATTTCAGTATCAATATCACTCTATAATAATCATATATAGTTACTCATTACACCATTATACTCATCCTTTTAATTTGATGGTGGAAAATAGATTACACCACGGCGTGGAGACGGTATTCCGTACGTACGCACGCGCGGTGATTTCATTTTTCCGTAGGATGGATAGAAGGTGAATTAGGGTTGTTTCATATTTATAATAACATATCAGTATGTAATTAATACTGATGTTATTACTTTATCATGAAACAAATAAATAAGAAGAAGTTGAAGAAGAAAGAAATTAAAAAAGATCGGTAATGGATATTACCTCTTTTTTGACGCGCCTTTTCTTAACCTCCACTTAAAGAACTAAGGATGGTCTTTGAAGAATACCAGGACCTCTAGGATGATACTAGGGAAGTGGAGAAGAGATTTTGGCAGGGGTTGGCCGAGCTTGAAGGCTCAAAGTTGTGTGAGGAAGAGAGGGAGGAGGTGCCCTTTTATAAGGGAGGAGAGGGGCACCTTAGGAATACCTCAAAATATTATTTTATATTAAAGTCAAAATCGGTTTATAATGGTTCTAAAGGGTCTTATTTCTAAGATAAAGTGGGGATGGGTCGAAATCCTATCAACCAATAGTATTTAGACAAGTTTAGGTTATTAGTTTAACCTTATCAATTAGATTTAACTCTAAGTTAAATAATTTAACTTTTACCGTGTCTTTTTGTTTTCTTACACTATATGGTTAATAAACTTACTATATCAAGCCAAAAGAACCCCGAGTTGTTTATTATTAATATATATAATCTTATCTAAGTCATTTGGTCTATCCTTAGATTTTCAGGAATAAAATAACAATTAATAATATAATATTTGTTTTAAAAACTATTTTATGTCAATTTTGACACTATTTGGTACATGATTTTTATGAAATTCATAACATAATGATAAGTTCGAACCAAGTTACTTAAATAAACAATAACATTTCATATTAACCTAGAAAATTAGTTTAAGTCATAAAAAGTCTCAAATTACATTTATTTGGGCATTTATAACATCAATTATGTCAATATTTCATTAATAAGACAATTACTGCATCATCTTTCTGTCATAATAAATGATAATTATTTAATCCCTAAAAATTCTAAATAAATTCCTATGATGTAGATAATTGTATTATATTTCTGAAAACTATTCATGTTCTAAGTTTCATGAAGTTTATCACTAGAATAAAATTATTATACTTATAAGATTTAAGAAAGTGACATGTTGTCACATTCTTTGGTTTTAATAATAATTAAATTATTTTCATTGACAAAATTTAATTAAATTAATCTAATCCGACCCTTAGATGATATGGGTCGTTTTTTAGTCATCAAATAGGATTTTTACATTTGTTAGGGTAATTTTAAAATATTATATTTACCCTTAATTACCTGATTTACCTTTAACTATGGTAAATAAAATTTACCGTAGTTACTATTCATAATTCCCAAAAATAAAAAGTAGCTTATTAACATAATTTGGACCCACTGATTCCAAATATGGAATCCATTTTTCCAAATTCAATACACAAAAGATGCATAAATTAAATTAAAATTAATCCCGTTGTTGAAAGAAAACGGGTTTTTCTTTAAAACATTGTAAAAGATTGAATTGATTTAACCTACGAATTCAAGGTAAAATCAATGCTAATGACATACATTATATTAAATGGTAAAAATATATTCTATTTATACTTTAAAACCATTCAATATTATAATTTAACCACATAAGATATTACGATGAAAAAAGTTGATTTTAATTAAAATATAGCGTGTTTTTACTATTCATTAAAATGTGAAAGTTACCAGAATAATATGAAAAATTTATCCAAAGTAAATTTTTATTTCATGATTCAAAAGAAGAATTTTATTTTGTCAAATTGAACTTATAAACATTTCAAAAACCAGATTTAATGTGGGTGCGCCATCAAAAGGCGGCAAAACTACATTTTTTGAAAAATACTTATTTTACCCGAAAAATTTATTTTGTTCTTATACCATGTTCTAGAAATGTGTAAGATGAATAATAATGTTATAAAATTCAAAATTTAGTTAATACTATTCATAACAGCTAGTTCATGACAATATTATAATAATATAACATTGTTTATTAAAACCCGGTATTGCATACAACACACGCTATCGAGGAAGGTTGTGATTGCGTGTAATGCAAGCCAAGTCAGGGTTGCGTGTTGTGAAAGAATCCTTCGTTGTTTCATATAACAGAATCCAACCATATTCAATTTATACATTTAATATATATATATATACTCAATGTTGCGTAGAATAACCATTATCAAAATTGTGTGTAACATAGTCCAAGAATAGTGTTGCGTATACTGCAAGCTAATATGGTGTTGCGTATAGCGCAAGGTAATCTTGGTGTAGAATACAACATAAGACATTAATGAAATTAAAATAATATTTTTCATAAAATCTCAGGGTGTTACAAACATGATACTTATCTTTTTCAAGGTTTTTCCTTTATATTATAAACTTTAATTTTACTGACTTTATGTTGTTATAGGCTATAATATTGATCATTTCATAGAGAACCGTAATCATTCATAATAAATGTTCATCTATTCTATTATATTAGTTTTATAGGATAATCTAATCATTTATTGAATCTACTAATGCATGAAAACTAAATTTTTTTATCCCTCCTTGATTTTGGTCTTGATGAAGAATATACTCTACTCCTAACCTCATTGGATCCATTTGTAGGTCTATAATATATTGACCTCTGACCACTTCCCTAATCCTGTCAAATACTCAGGAGTAATTTATCTTTCAACACTACACTCTTTATAAATATTGAGTAGGCATGCCAATATAAATTCCTTACCTTCCACTAAATATTAAGTCAAAAAGATTCCTTAATGAACCACAATATTAGTATCTCATTCTCTATCATGTTTGGTGAATAATTCCCCAAATTAATAAATTCTTATGTAAACCCATGTACAATGTGGTCCCCATGCCACATCTCTAATATTTTTTTATATTACTTGGTATTTACTATCACTGAATGTAACTCTCAATATAAGAGTATTTGAAAGTTATCCCAATTTTTATTTGACACCACATGATCTCCAAAAATTAATATCTACCACTATAGATTTTCACCATGATGTGAATTGATATCTTAGTTTACACCATGATTTTATGGAGAGTATTATAAAAAATATATCTACATGTCCTCTAACAGGTGATATAATATATAGATGAATCTATGATCTAGAACCAAGAAGCATTTTCTTTTAGAAGCATATAAGATATACATATCGAGAACTCCATTTTTCTTTAAAATATTGAACTCAAAGTATGATATGATCAAGTTATTAAAGAACTTTATCCCTAATCTTATGTCTTACTACCTATGGTTCCCATTTCATCTCTATATATTCTCTTCACACCATATCATCCTATACCTAATGAATCTTAATATCACTCATATGAACTGTCAAAAGTGACTCCTAGTATGGAGACACAAGATTCTTAGGAAAAACTATCAATATTCATGGTTGAATAATAATAGGTATATAAGAATATGCGTAATGAGATGACTCGAGTTGACCTAACACATTACCAAAAATGATCTTTTATAAGGCATGAAGGGATTTCCTTCTCCCCAGAGGAAGAAAACTAGTTCCTTAGAACTAGGAATGCCCACATGGGAATGGTTTCTATATTGAATAGAAAAATTATTCCATATATAATTATAATAATCCCGCATGGTTCATCCTTTCATTGGATTTACATATATATAAAAAGAGAAAAAAATCCGAAATAAGGAATACAAAATTATAAAAAACCCAACCAAAATCACTTTTACATATACAACATAAACTATAAAAATAACTTGTATTGGAATAAATTATCAAAAATATAAATACATCAAAATATCCAAAATAGGAAAGAAAAAAATAAACCAAAATGACTAAATTAATTGGATGATATATAAATGACCAAAAATAAATAAAAAACCTGAAACACCACTCAAACGTCTACATGTGACCCATTATCACTCACCATATCAATAACATCCATCAATGGAATGCACATAATATCTTAACTGGGAAAAATTCTTTGTCTCCTAACATGAAGGTCACAAAACCACATGTGTCTATATAGGGTGTGAGATATATTGGCCAAGTGGGATTTATCAAGAAATATATTATATTCCTTTTAAAAAACATTTTAGAAATTCTAGTTTAATAGTTATTTAGTAAATAATATTTTTCAATTTTAACACTTTCCAAAACAAGTATCGTGCATTTAACCTTTTCCCCAATAATCTAAGGAAACACCTTTTTAGAAAAAAAATCCCTATCCAGGTTAAAATCCATAATTTTAAACGAATAAATAATTAAATACAACATTCCTTTAAAATATATTTCAAACTCACTTTTTTCAACTAAGGGGTGGAATAAACTATTTAAGTGGATGATACTTTAAAAAATTTCAATAAAAGGTTGAATTTTATGTTTATTTAATCAAAACCACACTGATTGTATTCTTCCAAAACCCATCACAATACTTTTTTTTCAAACTATATTGAGAAGTAAATAGGACTATAAGTGAGAAGGTATACAGTCAACTGGAACCATCATATAAAGAGGCATGCAAAAATTAAACAACACTAGACAATGGTAGCATAATGTCAATAAGAGTTCAAGGATATATAAAAAAATTATGTAGTAGAAAAACCATAATATAATACAGTCATTAAATACATAAGTGTCATTGGAAACTTTTAAGGTCCTAAAAATAAATGATATTGTCATATACATGGGGAATCAACTATAGGTTGTATGTTGTGATCCTAAAAATATAGACACCCAAATCACTCTAACTTGGCCCTTCCCTTGGCTTGTGAAAAACCTAATCCAATGTAATAGTCAAATAAAAATATAGACAAGGAAACCATTCTTGAATGATATACACTTGAATAACTCTCATCAAAGGAAATCCCTTAGATAGGGAAAATTCAAAACAGTCAAACTAGTAATTGCACATTCTATACAAGTATGACACAAAATGGATCTCTCACCAAGTTACACTTGGTTTTTATGATAAAAATCAAGTGAATTTGAGGAATACAACTAAAACAATTATCACCACATATATTAGAAAGGTATAAATAGTGAACCTCATCTCACCTCCAACCCCCTAACATGGATTATACCCATTACCATTATCCAATTATCACATAATATTAATAATAAATGTATCTATCATGGATGATGAAAAATTCTATACAATATATACTACTAGGAGACTCATGATAGGGTAATTTGTTTTTTAATTTACTCATTTTATAAAATTATAACTAGGATTTTGCACAATCTAGAAAGGACAAGACATAAAACCTCAATGAAACACACAAAAAATTGAATCCTTTTTTATCAAAAGATAAAAGGGATTTTACATCCTTCACAGACAACCAGGTTCCAAAATTTCCTTTGAAAACATGCATGGTTTCATGAATTTAAAAATAAATCTTGCCTCTCTTATGTGTCAATTAAAAACATAAAATAATTTAATTAAAAAAAACGTTGGAACATGAGTTGAATTATATATAAATTAAAAACAATAACTAAACCCTTATTTTTCCCCCAATACATTTTTTATTTTCCCATATTTATTTTCACTCATAATTTACTTATAGACAAGATAGTTTAAAATGGAATTATTAAAAATATATTGGAGAACCCAATGTTCATGGAATAGAAAACAATGAAATAATTTTGTAATCCCTTCATAGGATACCAAAATATGTTTAACATGACAATAGAATAATTTATATATCTCAATATTTTCAATACATTTAAAATTAAATAATTTAATAGAAACAATAACCAAAATAAAGCATAAATCACTTTCCTTTGATGATGGAAGCCCAAAATCACAAGGAAATGTCCCATATACACCTTAAACAACCATTTCCCCATAATTATACTCATCTAAAATCCTAAACTAATCTCAATTGCTATTAGAGTTCATAGAAGAAATAGAAATTAATTGAATTGTAATAGGGGAGGATATGAGTATAATGAAGGAACAATTTCCCTAAATAACTGTAGGACCACGGGACACCCTGAGAGGGGAGGGGTGAATCAAGGTGTAAACTTTTTCTTCTTAATGTTGCGGATCTTGTTCCCATATTTGTAGGAACTACTTTAAGCTTTATGATGGATATGACTAGCAATGAAACATTCACATGCAAAGAGATAACAAATCAATTTTACTTGGTTCACCACTAAGGGCTACGTCCAAGGAGCACATGCCAACAAGTTTCCGGTTGTACAAAATTCCACTAATCTTCACTAGTTGTTGATTACAATGATTCAGGAATACTCACTCTGTCCCAGGCTCACTACCTTTACAAAAGGTTCAGGGATAGCTCACTGCGTCCCTCAGGTCACTCCCGTTGACTCCCCCTGGCTCACTGCCATTGGTTTAGTCCCGATCAGTTTATAGATGTGAAGGTCTCTTCAATAGATAGACATGAAGTTCTTTGTCTCCTATTCAGCATGATACTCTTCTTGCATCAGGGTTCCGAGTTGATTCCCTTTTCAGTTAAATCCTTCTTCTTTAGTGCAATGACTGAATGAACTAGATCCCCTTGTCTTCATTTTCCCGAATCACAATCCCTTATGCGATTTCTCAATAAATGAAGCTTATCTTACATTGCACTATCAAAATCAGTTCCCCATGAATGCATGAGATCATGCATATCATTTAGATTTCCTCTTCAATCTCACTTTGCACCGAAGGCTCCGGGAAATCTTCCGGCTTTTGTGAAGCTCCAAAAAGGATGGGCGTACTCCAACAACACCTAACACTCTTCTCCAAGCCTGGTGCGCAAGTCCCAATACGGCACGCAGGTCTAAACTGGCGTGCAGGTATCACCAAACCACCTGCGCGAAACTTCCTTCCTCAACATCTAACCTACGCGGCACACTTCCTTTCTTGCCCAAACCACCTTGGGCACGCAACCAACTACCGAAGTGCATCTTTAAACACTGGCGTGCAAGTCTACCTGTGAGACCACACACTACTTACGCGACTTCCACACCTGCATGACGGGAGCTCTGATTTTTCTAAGTGTTGAACTTTGTGGAAAATGAGGAGGGGTGGTCCAGTATTTATAGGCATTTGGAACCCCCTGCGCGACGGCGCACAAGTCTCCTCTCGGCGCACAAGTCACGACGCACAAGTCTCTTCCCCTGCAAGTCACTTGCGCGACCAAATTCCAAACTTGCGTGAACCTCCTTCCTTTGCCATATTTTGAGTTTCTGATCTTGAAAAACATATTGCGTGAAAGTTTCATCTCCATAAAATACATGGCACACAAGTCTCTTTTCCAAAATCAGTTTTCTTCATTTGTCGATTTTCAAGCCCAAAAATTTGGAAAACACTGGAAAACAACGTCACCTTGTATTTGTTCTTTTTATACCACCTCTAGATCATCCATTCCTTTGTCGATGTTTCTTGAATAAAACATGGATCATTATCCACAGTCCTTGAACTCGACATGCCACCATGGAATCTCTATTTTTAACAAATTTGTATGTCGTTTGTTTTCTTTGTCAACAAGCACGATCACCTCAAAAGAACTTCTTATTGGTGATCTGTATCCTTCAGCAAGTCTTCTGATTTTATCACAAACATCACTATTGTGATATGTATTCTTTAAAGGCATAGATTTAGCATCATCATCTTCTATGATAATGCGATGTTCATGGCTATCTCAGAATTCCACTCCCCACACGGCCATCTTAGAATTCCAATCATTTGAACATTGTCTTCTTCATCAACTGTCATGATCTACTTCATGAAAACCATATGATTCAATTTGTCAAGAAGTATCTTTCATGGTTCTCATGAGATCATGAGTAATTTCATGGTAT
Source organism: Viscum album (assembly GCA_963277665.1). Classification (NCBI taxonomy): domain Eukaryota; kingdom Viridiplantae; phylum Streptophyta; class Magnoliopsida; order Santalales; family Viscaceae; genus Viscum; species Viscum album. Next base: position 1,524,567,318 of record OY728137.1, read on the forward strand.
TCATAAAAAACCCATGGTTCTCATTCAATAATGAGAAATTGCATGGTCTTCATCAAAACCCATGGTTCTCATGCAATAAGGAGGAATTGCATAGTCTTCATCCAAAGACCCCATTCTTCTTTAATCATCCTCATATGTATTACACCTCACGTTCTTCATTGTTTTAAACAATGTATCACCTTTTACACATATTCTTTGAACTTATGACTAGTACAAAAATCGTCTGAATTACCATTCCTTCACTTCATCGGAGTACTTCATGATCTCCTTCATTTTTATCTTCCATTCCTCCATTTCATTGGAGTACTTCTTGATCTCCTTCATTTTGATCTTCATTGACAACTATTGACAACAAATAAAACCTTATACACAAAGTGTTTCCAACAATCTCCCCCTTTTTATTTTGTTTTCAATACCTTATACATCTTATGAAATGAATTTTGCAATGTCAAAATGAGAATATTCTCTTCAATCAACTTTTCTTTTCAAACATTCATTTTAGTTTCTCTATCCTTTATTGACAATAAATTCAAAGCGCATGGTAGGTAGGGTATCAATCCATACTTAAGAAATGTATCATTAATCATTTCACTCTAAGTCTACTTGAGAAATTCTCGATGTAGAAAACAAGAAGATTTGATTAAGTCAACAAGGTTGTCCATTATTCACAGATCATGATACCAACATGAGATGAGAAATCATGTATTTTTTCTTCAAGGGTTTACCACTTTTATTTTAGGTAGAAGAATATAAAATGTGATAGGGAATAATCAACCTGGGACTCCTGCACTCATATCAGCAAACAGATTAAAAACATTCAAGTGCAATCGGCATGATAAGTGACCTTGGGGCACATCCATTCTTCTTATGTCACTGATCAATTCAGTTACTCCACCTTTGTATAATTATATTTTATCTGAGTAACCAATGGATAGAGATTGAGAAATGGAATACCTTCTCCATTGTCATGTTCTTCATGAAATTCACAGAGTAACTACATTTGAGTCTAGCTGGAGTTGATATTGATTGAAACAGTGATTTTGGAAGCTTATTCATTTTTCTCCCCCTCAAGGGAAACACTCATCATCTTCATCAAGAGTGATACTTCATCATCTTAATATTTGAATATCTATTGAATAATCTACTAAGGTTGGAAACTTCTTTAGATTGGCTATCAAGAGTTGACAACATTCACTACTTCTTAGGTTCTCCCCCTAAGAGAATGCTTCACCTTCAATTCCCTGCATTACTTGCACAAATACAATACACAAATGAATAAGGGAATAAGGAGGTTCCTCCTTGCTTCATCAACATGATCTATATGGTTGAGGTTATTTTCTTAACCAAGTTCCTCTGTTCACTCCAGTCTTCATGCATGCACATTTGAACATATTTTCTATCATCTGTTGATGTGTCATGGTTTTCTTCACATTCTCTTATACTTTGTGTAAGGAATTTTTCTTCATAACAGCCATCATGAATGATACATTCTTACTCCTCTTAAGGACGACTTCTTGCTCTGGTATTAAGGTTAGGCAACCTTTTGCAATGTGACCTGATTTCTTGTATCTCTCACGCAAAACTTCTTTGAAACATTTGATTCTATTGGTTTGCAATCTCTCATGCACTGTGTCTTCATCATGTGAAAGTTTTTCTTTTCCTTTTTCACCAGCCTTGGACTTTTCATCTTCAAGTTTCTTCATTATTTTCAAATCTTCAGGCCAGATGGACAATATGTGATTTGGAACTGTTGCAGCTGGTTTGGGTCTTCCACATGGGTTCATCTGAGTTTCATCCCACTTAGTGTTTCTTTTGGATGAATAACCCTTCAATTTCATGGATCTAAAATCCTGGGTCTTCTCAGCTTCCCTACTTGAGATCTTCTTGGGGAAATGTGTGTTTGCACTATTCTTCTGATTTCTTCCCAAGGAATATTCTTCCTTCTTAGCTGGCTTGTGTGGTCTTCTGTTCATATCAGCTCTGGATATCTGCAGATGTTGCTTCTTCTTCTCTAGATTTCTTCCTTTTTACACATGCTTTCTTTCTTCTATTCCATTAAAGGAATTGTACCAACAATCCAGTTCACAATGCCCAAATCTGTTGCAGCACCAACATTGACCCATAAATATTTTCTTCTTTTTATCTTTTTTATGAGGTTGTTGGGCCTTCATCTTAATGTTTTGTGCTCTATTTGGGAAACCACCTTTCTCCTTTTTCTTCTCATCCACCCTAGCCATGGTAGAAGGTTTATTCTTCTCACCTTTCCTCAACCATACTTGTTTAGAAATGTTCTTCCAACTTTCACTAATTGTAGGAATGTATTTAGAAACATGAGTACAAGATGGTTTGGATGGTACCTTCACTTTCTTAGTTGCTTGTGATAGATCAATGAGTGAATTCTTGATCTTCTTATCACATTTTGGAGGCCTTTTGACAATAGAATCCTCTAGTGAGCATTGAGTACCAGCAGCAACTGATTCTTGATGTGGATAATCAAGAGTTGTCATAATCTTCTTATCACATGTTGGAGGTATTTCAGCTTTAGATTCCTCCAATGAACATTGAATACAAGCATCACACATTTCATTCTTTTGTGAAGTCTCAATATGTGTATTATCAATCTTGGTCAACTGGGCTTCCAATTTTTGACCCTCAATATTGAGGATGATCTTTTGATCTTCAATCAGGATCATCTTCTCTTCACAAGTCTTCTTCAATCTTTCAACCTCATCTTCATGCATCTTAACTTTGTTTCATAACAAAGAGTCAAGTTCCCTGAATTTCATGGAAGTTTCTTCCAAACGAAAACTCTTGACTTCATTGCTCTTCTTCATCTCAACTTCAAGTGCATGGATCTTTTCTTTTAGAGTCTTATTTACTTCCTCTTTTTCTTCAAAGACTTTCACCTGTTTGGTGAGCTTCATACTTTCCATAACTTTTCTTTACAACCCATTTTCTATATTGTCAACTTCCATTTCTAATCGAGTGATCTCAACCTGCATAGATTGGAATAGGTTACAAATAATAGCACCTCTTCTTTCAGGAATATCATGCAGATATGTTTTCAGTTTTCCCTGAAATCTTGAATTAGGGATGTCATCATTTCTTCTAGAAGAATTATGAGCCACCTTCTTGATACATTCCAAGCCAGATATTTCTTCATTATTGTAATGGAATGGAGAACAAGAAACTGAATCTTATTTGGAAATGAGGGACTTCTTCAACTTCTTCTTCTCTTTCTTTTTCCTATTTGTCGTGGTCTAACTGGATGTAGGTTTCTACTCAGAAATTACTGATTCAATATAAAGAATGGTCTTCATTGTTGACTTTAGTAAATAAACTCAAATCCTATTCTGAATATGATTACTTTATAGTATCCAACATATGTCAACCTCCCTCTGATACCACTTGTAGGACCACGGGACACCCTGAGAGGGGAGGGGTGAATCAGGGTGTCAACGTTTTCTTATTAAAGTTGTGGATCTTGTTCCCACGTTGGTAGGAACTACTTAAACCTTTATGATGGATATGACCAGCAATTAAACATTGACATGCAAAGATACAACACAACAATTTTACTTGGTTCACCAGTAAGGGCTACGTCCAAGGAGCATACACCGACAAGTTGCCGGCCATACCAAATTCCACTAATCTTCAGTAGTTGTGGATTACAATGGTTCGGGAACAGTCACTCTATTCCAGGCTCATTGCCTTTACAAAAGGTTCAGGGATATCTCACTACGTCCCTCGGGTCACTCCCGTTGACTCCCCCTGGCTCACTGCCATTGGTGAAGTCCCGCTCAGTTTATAGATGTGAAGGTCTCTTCAATAGATAGACATGAATTTCTTTGTCTCCTGTTCAGCATGAGACTCTTCTTGCATCAGGGTTCCAAGTTGATTCTCATTTCAATTCAATACTTCTTCTTTAGTTCAATGACTGAATGCACTAGATCCCCTTGTCTTTGTTTTCCTATATCACAATCACTTATGTGATTTCTCAATAAATGAAGCTCAGCTTACATTGCACTATCAGAATCAGTTCACCATGAATGCATGAGATCATGCATATCATTTAGATTTCCTCTTCAATCTCACTTTGCACCGATGGTTTCGGGAAATCTTCCGGCTTTCGTGCAACTCCAAAAAGGATGGGCGTACTCCAACAAAACCTAGCGCTCTTCTCCATGCCTGGCGCACAAGTCACAATACGGCGCACAAGTCTTCGGTGCGCAGGTCTAAACTGGCATGTAGGTATCACCAAACCACCTGCATGACACTGCCTTCCTCAACTTCTTACCTGTGCGACACACTTCCTTTCTCACCCAAACCGCCTTGGGCACGCAACCAACAACCAGCGCACAACTTCAAACACTGGCGTGTAAGTCTACCTGTGCGACCACACACTACTTGCGTGAATTCCACACCTGTGCGAGGAGATCTCTGATTTATATAAGTGTTTCACTACGTGGAAAATGAGGAGGGGTTGTCCAGTATTTATTGGCATTTGGAACCCCCTGCGCGATGGCACGCAAGTCTCCCCTCGGTGCACAAGTCACAGCGCGCAGGTCTCTTCCCCAGCAAGTCACTTGCGCGACCAACTTCCAAACTTGTGCAACCCTCCTTCCTTTGCCATATTTTGAGTTTATGATATTGAAAAACATATGGAGCACAAGTTTCATCTCCATAAAATACATGGCGCACAAGTCTCTTTTCCAAAAACACTTTTCTTCATTTGTTGATTTTCAGGCCCAAAATTTTTGCAAACACTGGAAAACAGCGCCACCTTGTATCTATTCTTTTTGTACCACCTCCAGATCATCCATTTCTTTGTCGATGTTTCGTGAATAAAACATGGATCATTATCCACTGTCCTTGAACTTGACATGACACCATGGAATCTCCTTTGTCAACAAGTTTTTATGTCGTTTGTTTGCTTTGTCAACAAGCACGATCACCTCAAAAGCACTTCTTCTTGGTGATCTGTATCCTTTAGCAACTCTTTTGATTTTATCACAAACTACACTATTGTGATATGTATTCTTTGAAGGCATAGATTTAGCATCATCATCTTCTATGACAATGTGATGTGCATGGCTATCTCAGAATTCTAATACCCACACGGCCATATTATAATTCCAATCATTTGAACATTGTCTTCTTCATCAGCCGTCATGATCTACTTCATGAAAACCATATGATTCAATTCGTCAAGAAGTCTCTTGCATGGTTCTCATGAAATCATGAGTAATTGTACGACCTTCATCAAAAACCCATGGTTCTCATGAAATAATGAGGAATTGCATGGTCTTTATCAAAACCCATGGTTCTCATGCAATAAGGAGGAATTTCATGGTCTTCATCCAAAGACCCCATTCTTCTTTAATCATCCTCATATGGATTACACCTCACATTCTTCATTGTTGTAAACAATGTATCACCTTTGACAAAAGTTCTTTGAACTTATGATCTGTACAACAATCGTCCGAATTACCATTCCTCCACTTCATCGAAGTACTTCATGATCTCCTTCATTTTGATCTTTCATTCCTCCATTTCATTGGACTACTTCTTGATCTCCTTAATTTTGATCTTCATTGACAACTATTGACAAAAATAAAACCTTATACACAAATTGGTTCCAACAATAACAACCTATAATAGAAAAAATAAGTACCAAAATCTGAGGATAAAGGAGGGAAGATCACCCTTGAGAATTTCTGAAGATTAAAAATGAGAAGGGAACAATGGAGGTTCAATTCCCATAATTATTTAATATGGGTATATGTAAAAATTCATAAAAATTAAAACTGGTCTCATGTATGTTGTGGTGTGACCTACCATATAATGACTCAACATGCCTCATAGGGATAACTACAGACTCCCTCCCTAGGGTAATGTCCAAAATTGACTTTTATTTATGGTGTGACATCACCAGAATTGGATAATCCTCATGAAATAAAATATGGCCAGGACACCACCACATAATATAATCCCACTACTTGAGTTTGGTCATGATGTGATATCCTTTGTCACGATAGGATGCTTCCATTTGTGAAAATAAGAAGAAAAAAACTCCTTTGTGACATGACTTACTTTTTTCCAATATGACCTAAAATATATGAAACTATATAATACTAAATAAAACCTATTATGGCATGGACCTATCCTTTAAAAAACTACTCACATTCAAAAATACAAAAAACACACAAAAGATAAAGAATAGTCTTAAAAATTAAAATATCACCCTAAATATATAATATAATATAATATAATATATTTATAGAGTATTCACAATTATCTACACCATGCCACTTTCCCACTAAAAGTAATCAGAATTATTGAAATAAATAGAAATTCAAAACTTCTACATCCTTACTTAAGAGATGAGAATTTTGAGTAAAATTCCAGGGGTCTAGTGAGAACGGATAAAAAACTAAAGGAATCATCAAAATTTGGGGAAATACATACTAAAACAAAAAATAAGTATATCTAATAATAACCAAAACAAAAATATAGAAGAATGCAGCTAAAAAATCATGAATACATTTAATAAGTTTTTCCACCATTTGAAATTTATCAAAAATGGAGTAATAGGGAAATAAAAACCACTATGAAAATGATATGACCATAGAAAATAAATTTTCTTAATGGAAATTATAGCCCCCTAATAACCACAATAAACTATTCCATAAATGATTCAAAACTACAAAAAAAGGGAATTCCATCCATTGAAATACCCAAATGACCCCAAGAAAAGGTCAACCATCATTCAACACCCAACTAAACAAGAAGAAATAGACCAAAAAAATATATCCCCTTTAATGGAAGAAGATGGATATAACCTTGGGGTAAAATATGAAATTAAATTTAACTAGATACATCAAATATAAAACACCTCTCATGATGTACACACAAAAAATACAACTAACTACCAGTGCATTGAAAAATTGATGTAACTCTCAACACATCAACCCAATCAGCCACACAAAGTTTCACCATGTGAAATCCATAAAAAAAATATCAACACACTAATATTATATCCTAACTATATAAATAATCATAAAAACAAAGAGGAATCATAAAAAAACCAAACAAATAACTCTAGAAAACAATGATGGAGGAAATAACGAATGAAAAAATGTAATCAATAATATCAAAAAAAGTTCAACCTACTCTAAAATAACAAAGAATAAATATTAAATAATATGATAATATGACTCTAAAATACATATATGACTCCATGTAAACCAATTATTAATATAATACAAAGAGAAATCCAAAACACAGATGATTCATTGTCCTAGAGAAGCTATTTCCCAAGAAAAAATATTCCTTAAATTTATCGATGATTAAAGTTAACTAGATCACCAAAGAAGGAAAACAATAAATGTATCAAGAACTGTAAAAAAACATTTGGATATGTCTCTAGAACATGATTAAATGTTCTAGTGATGTAAAAAACTATAAGAAACAAACCTAAATGATACAAGGAATCACCCTATGGATCATCCATAGGGATAAAATTTCCACATGGAAAATATAATATTATGGGAGGCACATATAAGTAACAAGAATAATCAATCCAACTAATCCATACTAAATGATTTAAAATAAAATAATCCTCATATATATCAAGGGATTAAACCCATACATACAAGTCACAAAAAAACACTTCTCCAAAAAACCATTTATTTAAAACCATGAATATTTCATAAAGTGTTTTAAAATCATTTTAAAAAAGAACAAACGCTTTATAAAGATTCTAATTTATTTAGAAAACAATAGAAAATATATTTAATAAGATTAATTTAATACTTTCCTAATCACAATTTATCAAAATGTTTTCTAAATACCATAGTGAAATTAACCACTTTACAAAAAACCACATGGGAGAAAAATCTGTTAACAATTAATCATCAAAACATGGTTCTAAATCTGAAACATTCATGACGATCCATTTCAAAATAAACGAACAATGATATTTTTAAAATATAATGATTTTATGAAGTTCTATTTTTATACATATTTATAGGAAATTCAATTCCAATATAAAATATTTTTATAAAACCCCATTTTTAATTCAATGAATTTTACATATTTCATTATAAAACAGAACACAATTGAACACACACCCAATGGAGTCAATATTCCTCATTAATTAACCATTAAACATGGTATTTAAAATAAAAAAATTTCATAAAATTAATTTTACATAAAAAGTTATCTTTTAAAGATGAATGATAAATAACAGATAATGAAACACATTAAAAAGATACACTCCAACAAGATAAAAAATTCATCAAAAACCAATTTTTTAAATATCAAACGGGTGTAAAATTAAGCACGATTAATTAAAAATAAAAATATTCTCAAAACATAATTCTGGGAGGGATTTGTAAGTATGTTTTACTTGGACATATTGTTTGGTATATTTTTCACGTAACATGTGACAACCTCTGAGATGTTTTTGGGACTTTGAGTATGGGATCTACATTGTTTTCTAGGCCATTTGAGATAACTAAAAAACACCAATTTCTTCCTAAATTTATAAAGAAACATAAAATAAACCACAATGTATCTAATATAACAAAATAAGGATAAAAATCTTCAAAAAATAATCAATAAATAAATCAAAACATAAAACTCAAATCTGGACTACCCAAGGTAATTCATATCATATCATGAATGGTGGTGATTAGTTACATAATCATGGATTACCAATTCAGTTCTAATTTTCCTAAAAGAATATTAAAATACACAAAAAATAATATGAAATATATTTAAGAAAATAGTTAATCCTAAAAAAAAGACTTTGTTATAATTATTGAATGAGTTGTGCTTAATTGACCTGATATATCACACATAACAATTCATTAGAAGTCCGAAAAGAAATTCCGAATCCCCATGGGCTTGAATACAATACATTTAAATTGAATAATAAACCCATGGTAATTGTTATATCATTAAATAGAAATAATAAAGCAGCTCAAAATACTAATAATTCAACATTACACATTTATACATTGGACATCCATGCATATAAAACAAGTTGAAATAAGTAAATAAATGAACCAAATAAGGAACAAAAAATAATAAAAATACAACCTAAATAACTTTAAAATATAAAAAATAATATATATATATATATGTATGTGGAACTAGTATAAGTTATAAAAAATATAAATAAATCATAATAATAAAATAAAGAATGAAAGAATGAAATTAAAGCATAATGTCATGATTTATAGGATGATATATAAATAACCTAAAAAATTCAACAAGATAATCCATTTCTTAAAAATCTTCACATGTCTCATGATATCTCACCATATACACAAATTTCTTGAATTTATTACTGAAGAGTTATGAAATGATATCTAAAACTAGGAACCTTTATAAAAACTAAAATATTTCATATACATAGAAAAACACAAGTGTGTATGTAGGGCGTGTTCTAAATATGAACATTATGATTTACATATATTTTATGAAATATATTTTATAAAAGATTTCATAAATTATAATTTTAACATAATTTTTAATATATTGTTTTAAATTTATAATTCATTCCAAAACATGTATCATGAATTTATAAATTCCTTAAAAATCTGAGATAAAACCTATTTAGAAAGAACTCCCTTGGTTGAGAACCATAATTTCAAACTTATGATAATAAATACATAATTCCTTTAAAATATATTTATAATACCATTTTACCATCAAATATATGCAATCCACCATTTAAATGGAATAAAATATAAAACATTCCAAAAAATGTTGGACTTCCTTGTTTAGATAATCAGAATCACTCCAATTTCCTTCTTCCAAAACCCTTTACAAACCTCTTTTTCAAAAAAAATTGAAAAGTAAACCGAATCAATAAGGAGATAGTTTATTATAAAATAGAACTATCATATAAAGAGTCATAATAAAATTAAAAAAAACTAAATATTTTTTCCTCTAAGTGAAGAAGAGGACAAGGGGATAAAAGTATGGATTGAAAAATACCCATGGTAATACTTTCATCAAATGAATAATTATCATGGGAAAACTTATTTTTATTAATTTGAAATGATATAAAACTTTAAAATGAAAATTATATGATGGGATTGTATTATCTTCCTAATAATATGGCTACCCAAATCAATCTAATTGGAGGCCTTACCTTTCCTTGATATCAATCTAAACTAGGGAACTCATTAGAGCAGATACTAAACTAAATGACATTCTTGAACGATACACACCCTAATAACTCCCATTAGGGTACTAAACTTAGATAGATAAAAATATTAAGTATTTATGTAGTCTATGATATTTTTAAACTATGATAAAACAAATAAAATCTCTCACTTAGTTATCTTAAGTTCCCATGATATACATAAAGAGGAGGGGAGGAGTCAAACTAAAAAATTGACAATCAAAAAAAATTTCAAAAAATAAATTTTAAATCTCTTATCACCCCCAAAATAATCTTATTAGAAAACCTATTTCTCATCCTTAGTTAATGAAATAATAATAATAATCAATATACATCCCATAAATGGGGAAAAATTATATACAAGACATAAAATATAGATGCTCAAAATAAGATGGAAAATCATTAACAAAATCATTTTATAAAATTACAACCAGTAATTTAAAATAAATTTATAAGGAAATGTTTTGAAACCTCCATGAAAAAAACAAAACATGAAATCCTTTTTATGAAAATCTAAAATTGACATTAATTATATTGATTACTATGTTCCAAGATACCCCTTGAAAACATGTAATATTTTTCCACTTTAAAAAAACATCTTTCTGCCATTAGAAGTTTCTTAAGAACCAAAAAATACTTTTAATAAAATCAATATTTAAAACATGGGATATGGTATTTGAAATTTAAAATAGAGATAAAACATTTATTTATCAACAAATACTTTTCAAATTACCTCATAATAAATTTCAAAAAAAACATAACATTCAAACAATTTATTTTAAAAATAAATTATTAAAAATCCATTGAAAAATACACAATTAGAAGTATATAATCAATGAAAACATTTTACAAACCACTTATGGGTATCAAATATAATTTTAACTTGATAAATTCACATTTATCATGAATATATGATCCATTGAGAAAGTTTTTCAAACTAGTAGTGATGTTTTAAAATTTCCTTTTCTTTTGAAATATACTTATCTATCATTTTAATGATTCAATATTCACAATTTTACAACTCAAATTCACCTACAGGATATGAAAATTAAATTAAATTCATGCAACACAAGATTTCATAAGGTTCATTCCCAATGTGGGTACCAATTCCTTACTATGTCTAGTTAATTTATTGGGCAACAAATATCTAATAAATAAAACAAGGTAATAAAAATGATATATTTCTTTAAAAGTAAATTATTTCACCCAACATAAAATATTACTGGTTCTCCCTAATAACAATTTTGAGAGTTTTATAAACCTATTTAATAGTTGATATTTGAATTCCCTAGACAATGAAATCTGCCTAGAATAAGTCATCTATACCTTCAATAAATAGAATAATTACACTTAGTTCCTCAAATATAAAAGTTATCTATAATTAAGCATTTAAACCTCAATTCTAAAATAGTATAGACTATATATTTTCCATTTAATTTACTAATTATTTGAATATAATAGGGTGGTAACTATCAGAGAAACTTATTTTCATATAATTCTTAAAAATAAGCTACATCAATTTTTGATTGAACATACTCATCCATTAATTTTTTAGTTTAATGAATCATAGTGATACAACTCTGAGACTTTCACACTATATTTTTCTTTGTTGAATTATTTGAATGACTTTGATGATCTTATATTAAATGTTATTTATATGGTATTCCTTGAATATTGAAATCAATTATCTTTAACTCTCCCACAATTCTAGGTGTGAATCATAAATTTCTTTTATATATTTTGAATCATCTTGTGTAGAGGCATACAAAATATATTTTTGATGATTTAATGTATGTGAGATTGTCACGACCTGTCCCCCGGGGCCCGTGCCATGACTTACCCAAGCCCACCTTCCATAGGCCATGGACTAGAGACTAGCACCAAAAGGTGTATTCCCTAAAATAGGGAAGGAATTGCCTTTATAACCTGTAAACACACTTAACCAAGCACACAACAAGATACAAACACAAGTCAACTGTATTGAAAAAACAGTGCTGAAAGTAAAAAGGGGCTGGAAAACAAGTCCAAAAGTAAAGGTACAAGTACAACTAAAAAACAATACAACTGAAGAATAAGAAAAGCAGCTACTGGGTTATCCTCTGAGGTTCCTACCCGAACGGTAGGTACATATCACCTCCTCAGCACTCCATGTCCACCCGTCTCCTCTGCATACTGACACGCTGTATGGTCCACCTCCGAGCCCCATCTAGTCTTGGTACCCTCAGCCTCGATCAGTGTTGTCCATTGTCTACAGCAAACACAATAAGGTGCGGGAATATCCTGTGTAGGGGTGAGTATAATAATAATCAGTAGGGACCCCGAGACCCTCAAGGTCCCAAAAATCCACAGAGGTTAAACCACAAAGCATGAAATCAACTCACAACCCTACTTAGGTATATGTCCATTCATATACCTAAGTTATCAAGTATTCCCATCTCAATAATGAGGAAACATAGATTCCAACTCAAAACCCCAAGCTAAAATGTTCCACAAAGGAAGGAGTACGATGAAGGTAAGTACCACACAGGTACGCCACTCATAAGAATACCACCAAGGTGTTACCATAATAGAATGTACCACACAGGTATGCCACATAGAAGAATACCACCAAGTTATTACCACAAAAGAAAGTACCACATAGGTACAGACTTAGCTCACACCAGGTATAAAAGGTATAGTAGTAGAGATGATTAGATATAACTACAGAATCATATTACTATGTTAAGAGGCAAACCCACAAAAGATCATAAATCATCATCAGACTTACAAAGGATCGTAGTACATCATGAGACCCACAAAGGATACTAGAACCTTGTCATACCCACACAGAATCCTAGTACATCGTCAAACCCACCAAGGATCCTAGTACATCGTCAGTACATCGTCAGATCCACCCAGGATCCTAGTACATCGTCAGTACGTCGTCAGACCAACACAAGATCCTAGTTTATCGTTGGTACGTCGTCAGACCCACACATGATCCTAGTATATCTTCAGTACATCATCAGACCCACACAAGATCCTAGTATATCTTCTGTACATCTTCATACCCACAGATTATCCTAGTACATTGTTGGTACGTCGTCAGACCCACACAAGATCCTAGTATATCATCATTATGTCGTCAGACCCACACAGGACCCTAGTACATCGTCAGTACGTCATTACACCCACATAGGATCCTAGTACATATTTGGTACGTTGTCAGACCCACATAAGATCCTAGTACATCGTCAGTATGTCGTCATACCCACATAGGATCCTAGTACATCGTTGGTACGTCTTCAGACCCACACAAGATCCAAGTAAATCATCGGTACATCGTCAGACCCACACATGATCCTAATACAACGTCAGTACGTCATCAGACCCAAATAAGATCCTAGTAAATCGTTGGTACGTCGTCAGACCCACACAAGATACTATTACATTTTTAGTACATTTTCAGACCCACACATGATCCTAGTACATCGTCGGTACATCGTCGGACTCACACAAGATCCTAGTACATCATCAAAACTAGCTATAGGGTTCCTGCACTAAGATTTCTCGTCTCTGAGAGGGTTAGCTCTTTAATCCACTAGTCAATACTCCAACTACCACGATGTCCCATGAAGAATTATCCCAAAGGACTTCCAAGTCATTGGGGTCTCAACGCAAGAGATAGTGCGTCGAACAGACACCCAATCTGTAAGTTATTAGCCTTTTAGTTCCGAGGGCCTGGTTGGATTCATGCTCGATCCAATCCGACCGTACCCAAACTTTATACAAAACCCAAGTGGGTATACCAAAATGACCATATATCTCTATGGTTTTTGATGCCGCATACAGTTTATCAAACGGATCCATGTTTCCCATGTTATGGCCAAAAGAGATTATAGGGTCGAAACTGGTTTGGGACCGGTCCACCCGGTCGGCCAGAACCGGCCCGGCCTGCGCTGGGCGTTCTGGACCGCCGGGCAGTCCGGCTTGGGAAGTAGCCTACGGGGTAACCTCAGAGGCTGTGGGTGGGGCGGGGATGTAGAGGTTGTGGGGTGACGGAGGCTGCGGGGGCCACAGAGCAGTGGAGGACGCGAGGGCCCCGGAGGCTGTGGGCGGCGCGGGGCCACGGAGCATCGGAGGCTGTGGGATGGCGGAGGCCACGGGGGTTGCAGAGGCTATGGGGTGGCATGAGGTGTTGTGACAGTCGTGGTCCGGTGTGGTGATGATGGTGCGGCGGGGCAGGCGGGGTGTGGCGGTACACCGCGGCTGGCCTAATGGCCAGCCGTCCTCTCCGCGAGGGATGGTCACGCACCGTGCCTTCGCTGGCAGCCGATTCAGCCGGATGCTCTTTGTTCATCTCTAAGGCAAAAATCTTCCTTCTTCCATCGTGAAGAACACACCATTCATGAAGAACGATGGAGGGTTTGGGCCATGTTTTTTTGGCCCGAACCCTCTGTGTTAGAGCGGTAGCATGCAGCTTAAGGTGGATGATTCAATGTGAGGGGAAAAATTAACATCGATCAATTTAAAACACACCCCTACATCATTTGATTTTTGACATCGATGAGGAGGGAAGGTCAGTCACCGATTGAATACTCCCCACATTAGAGGATGTCCTGAGGAAGAAGTTGAAGATGTTGGAGAAAGTAGGCTTTCTTCGTTGGAGACAAATTCTTCATTGGAGAAGAAGAATTCCTCTAAGGTTCTCCTCTTCCAATCCTTTCTCCCAATTCAACCCAAAAAGAAAAGTAACCAATATTTTATTCTTCAACAATTTAATTGTTGGCATAAAATTAATTTGATGACATTAATTATGATGTGGTTGGCACCATTAAAGTGGGAGGATACCAAAGGCTATCTCACATTAAAGGGGATTTGAAGAGTTATCTTCATATTAAAGAAGGAGTTTAGGGGGTTCGGGTGGTTACCAACCTTAAATTCAAATTGGGAGGTTTTGGGCACTGTGGTCCCCACGTCCATAACCCGTCTTGAGGGGTTTCAAGAATAAAAATAAAATGTTAAAATAATTTTATTTTTATTTTCCCATGAAAAGTGAAAAACTAATTTTTACCCTCGACCTTCTACGGTCAAGGTGAAGGTCTCCTTAAGTGAATATCGGTGCTACAACTTCAACGGTGCCCTCGGATTTTAATTCTGAGCACTGATTTAAAATTTAGAAAAGCCTGCTCGTATGTTTATTAAACGTACCTGAAAAATGTTTAGAAATTCATTACGGGAACATCAGGACTCAGAATCATGCACTGTCAATTTTCATGGAGTCGTAAAATTCCCATAGATTTAAAAAAAATACATGGAATTTATGGGTCATTACATTCTCCCCACCTTAGGGCTTTGTGTCCCCATAATCCACATCAAACAATTAAGAAAACAAGTGGGGGTATTGAGCATGTATCTAAGCATCCCGCTCAAGTTCTCTCCTGGAGGTTCTCTTGCTGCCAGCGAATGCGCAGTAGAGGTATCAACTTCCCATGAAGGAACCGCTCTTGTCTACCCCCAATCTCTACTGGAACCTTCGTAAACGTCTTCCCATAATCGATGTCTAGCTCGCTGTGGTCGATGATGTGAGAAGGGTCATGCATGCATCTCCTCAGTGGGATACGTGTAAGACATCCCGCACCCAGTGCAATTGAGGAGGAAGTAATGGGTGGTAAGCCACCTCATCAACTCTACTGAGGACCTAGAGGGGTCCAATGAACCTCAGAGATAACCTACCACCTCGGCCAAATCTCCGCAAACCGCGTTGAGGTGAGACTCGTAGAATGATGTGATCACCATCCTCAAACTCTAGAAGTCTCCATCTTCTATCGGCATAAGACTTATGTCTGCTCTATGTAGTCTCCATTTAATCCTGGATGATCTGAACCTTCTCTATGGTAGCCCGTACCATCTCCAGTCCCAATAGTGCTGACTCCCCAGGGTCAGTCCATCACAAAGGTGATCTGCAAGGTTGCTCGTACAACACCTCAAAAGGTTCCATCTCAAGGGTAGAGAGTGATAGCTATTATTGTATAAAAGATCCACCAAAGGCAAGTGATCCTCTGAGCTTCGACGGAAGTCGACGAAAAAAGCACACAACATGTCCTCGAGAGTCTGAATGGTCCGCTCAGTCTATCTATCCATCTGAGGATGGAAGGCAGAGCACAAATGAAGCTGCATCCCGAAATCCTCCTACAACCCCTTCCATAGCTGGGAAGTGAAACGTGTATCACGATCGGAGAAAATAGTTGATGGTACTCCATATAGCCACATAATCTTATACACATAGAGGTGTCCCAATCTCTCTACTGAACCCTGCTCTCTAATTAGTAGGAAGTGGGCCGACTTGGTGTGTTGGTTGACGATCACCCAGATAAAGTCATGACCCTTGGATCTACGTGGAAGTCCTATCATGAAGTCAATGCATATCACATCCCACTTCCACTCTAGGAAATCTAAATTCTAATCCTAGCCTTCCGGTACCTGATGCTCTAGCTTCACTTGCTGAAAAGTGAGGCACCGAGAGACAAACTCTGCTACTTCATTCGTCATTCCTAGCCACTAGTGCTGTCGTCGAATATCCTAGAACATCTTCGCCACTTTTGGATGTATCGCTACAGGGGGTGTGTGGAACTCTCTCAACACTTCCTCCTGAAGTGACACTGGTACCATGGTATTCCCTATGAAGAGGATGATGTGCTCCCCACCTTCAGAAAATCCATCAGGTGCATGTCCTGTGTATATTTGAGCACGTCATTCCTCGTAGTCAGTGTCCCCATGTTGCGCCTCCCTGACTCGCTGAAAAAGTGGGGGAGTGACTGTAAGAGAGTAAAGAAAAGCTACTCCATCCTTCTCCACAATGATATCCACAAAGCGGCCAGCTGCCCCTTTGCCTCACCTAGCAGATGTATACAAGATCTTCTACTCAGTGCATCTACTACAATGTTCTCCTTCCCCAGAGTGTAGAATATCTCGATGTCATAGTCATGGAGGTAATCAAGCCAACGTCGCTGTCTTAGGTTCAGGTCCTTTTGAGAGAAGATATATCTGAGACTCTTGTGACCTGAGTAGACTGTAAAATGCTCACCCATCAAGTAATTTCACAACATATTCAAGGATAAGACCACTACTGCTATCTCCAGTTCACGGTTAGTGTAGTCCTTCTCATGTTATCTCAGCTGTCGAGAACCATATGCAATCAATTGTCACTCATATATTAGGAAACATCTGAGCCTGGTCCCTGATGCGTTGTAGTAGACTACGTACCATATTCCCTCCTCCGGTAGACTGATGATGGTGTCACTAGTCAGCCTCTGCCTCTACTCCTGAAAACTCTGCTGGCATCTCTCCGACCAAATGAAGGGTTTCCCCATCTTCATCAATGCTGATAAAGGTATCGCTACCTTGGAGAAGTCAGGTACAAATATCTGGAATTACCCAGCCAAATCAGACATCCCTCTCCCTTCATGGATGTATTCCTAGAAAAATCTTTTGAAAAGATGTCTCCATGCTCTTCCACTCTTGTTTGGAACTAAATACTGAACACTCCTATGCATGAGTTTATCCTGTGCTAGTCGGGTTTCCTTTTTTTTCACCGACCAAGGAAAACCCCATTCCAATATTTTAGGTAAACCACAACCTTTTTTCATAATACAGTCAATCTTTGAATGAAATTTGGATGTATATTCCATACCCAAACTAACATCATAAGGCCTCGACGCTGCCACCAAGAGGTTTCAACTGTCAAGGGTCAAATCACACCATAGACATAAGTGTGATTATCGAGTATCCTCTAAAAGGTATCTCCAGATGTGAGGGCCAATTCAACGATTTAAGAAGAAACTCTAGGTCTTGGAGAAGATTCTTGGAAGGAAGGAATTATTGGTACCTATGTATATTGATACGGTAGCTAGTAATAGACACATACTGTACCTGGAATCATTTCAAGAGCCCTTTGGTCTCAATCCATGACCCAATTATGCTACTCTCTTCCCCTGTCCCCCAGCTCCATATGCCTGGTGGGGTCCATAAAAAGGGGGTGGTTGTGACATGTCGAAATGTACACAACCTCATACTGATCTCCTAGCTCTGCTTCCACATCTTCTGCCTTGCAGAATCATCTCCCCATGTCACATCCTCTTCCCAAAACATCTTACATGCCCAAGTCTATGAAACTGGCACCAATTTCCTGCTTTCCCATTCCTAACATTCACTGGATGTATCCGCTCATCCACAAAACATTTAACCACAAATTTTCTCTCTAGCACCCTCACATAAGTAGGAATTGATAGAGTAATAATTCTAGCTCATATGTCCTTAAACACTCCTCGCTCGGAATCCGTTCCCTAAATAACTGATCATATCGTATTAATCGAGTACTAGGAAAGGTTGGTATGCCTCAATGAATACTCATCTACCAGCATGTCGTCCTACCAAAGCTGTAGAAGCTCTAGAGAACTCTCAACCACCTCCTCAAGCCAGTCCTCAGCCGCCTATGAGTCTGGCTCACCTCGGAACCTGAGGGGTATCTGATGATGAAAGTCTCATAAGGCACTAAGCCTATATGTGTCCTTTATCAGTGCCACCAGTTGTAAATGTTGACCAATGGGTAGTGATATAGCTGACACACTACCTGAAGGTACTATCTTAGGTATTGGTCCACGTACCGAAGCCTCATCACTATATGGACCATTCTCATGGTCACTCACTGAAAAAGACTAGTAGTTAAGTTCACCATATGCTCTAATGGTGTCTCAACTAGGTGGAAAACTCTAGAAAGCGCCTCCAGCCAGCCCTCAACTGCATGGAAAACTGTCTCACCTTGAAATCTTTGAGGCTGATACTTCTAAAACTCGTTAAATGTGCTAAGCTGGCGTGCACCATCTTCCAGTGTGGCTGGTGGTATCTGCTACCCAATAGGTGGTGGTGCTGCTGGTACACCACATGAAGGTGCCAACATAGTAAGAGGGCCCTGCACCAGATCCTCATTGCTCAGTGGGCCATCATCGTGTACTCTCATGGAAATAATAACTGGCTATCCATGCAACGACATCCGGATAATGAAAAGGTCTGCCACAGTCATTAAGTTATGCCTGGTGAGTTGAATCAAATAGATCACAAAGAAAACTCTTCAAAACAAACACACAATTAGTGTTTTCATGAACCTAGTTAGAAATCCGAAGTCAATGTCCTAGTGTATGGATACTTCGGCTGCCACAACGACACTGGATTCCCTAAACTGATAACCACACTCACTAAACTTAACACTATTATTGTTAAAAATATTACATTCTTATGTTCTATGGTAGAACTGACTCCTCTGATACCAATTTTTCACGACCCGTCCCTCGGGGCCCGTGACGTGACTACCCCAAACCTGTCTTCCATAGTCCATGGCTGACGCCTTGCACCAAAAAGCGTATTCCCTAAAACTAGGAAGGCATTGCCTTTATAACTTATAAACACATGCAACCAAGCACACATCAAGATATGAACAGAAGTCAACTGTATAGAAAAAAGAGTATTGAAAGTAAAAAGGGGCCGAAATACAAGCCCATGAGTAAAGGTACAAGTACAACTGAAAAACAATACAACTGAAGAAAAAGGAAAGTAGCTACCGGGTTGTCCTTTGAGGTTTATACCTGAAGGGTAGGTACAGATTGCCTCCTCAACACTCCATGTCCGCACGTCTCCTCTGCGTACTGACATGCCGTACGGTCCACCTCCGGGCCCAGTCTAGTCCTGGTACCCCTAGCCTTGATCAGTGCTATCCTTCATATGCACCAAACACAACAAGGTGCGGGCAGAACCCATGCAGGGGTGAGTATAACGATACTCAGTAATGACCCCGAGACCCTCAGGGTCTCACAAAATCCACAAAGGTTAAACCAGAAATCATGAAATTAATTGAAAACCCTATTAGGTATATGCCCATACATATACTTATGTTATCAAGTATGCTCATCTCAATCATGAGGAAACATAGAGTCCAACTCAAAATCCCAATCCCAATTATTCCACAAAGGAAGAAGTACCACGAAGGAAAGTACCACACAGGTAAGCCACACAGAATAATACCACCATGGTATTACCACAAAAGAAAGTACCACACAGGTACGCCTCCAAATAATTTGTTTATTATTTCATAAAACCACTTTTAGGATGGAAGTGGGAACCCAAACATTTTCCAAATCATCAGCGATCATGAAATTAAAAATTCAATAACATAACATAGGGATCATGAAATTCAAAATTCAATATCAAAAGCAAAAGAAATCATCACCAGGTACACATCCTGTGAATCCTGTGAATCACGCGATCAACATCACAGTTGTTCACAGCACATTACTTTAAAAAAATCCAATCATCATCATCATCATCGTTGCCTGTCATGAATGATGAAGCGTCCTAACACCGTCCATCTTCTCCCTCCGTCTACATGAACACCGACGAGGTAGGCCACATAAGTCCATATCATCATCACTACTAAAACACCATTGATATCAACTAAAAACATCCCATTTAACACCATAGGACGACATGCACCTCCAGAACCTCTATAAAAAATCCATCGTCTTCGCCCAACACTGACCCCCAAAATAGAACAATCACTCAAAAACTGACCCCCGAAACCGAACAATCAATAAAAAACCAACCAAACATCGAAGGATCACCAATGAAATCACAAGAAAATCAAAAACATCTCAGAGCAGGGGACAAAAAGGAATGGGGGATGAAACACAATAAAAACCTAAATCCAAGAAAGGATACTGGGTGATGGATCCCTAGAGAGAAGGAATCCTAGTACATCATCAGACCCAGATAAGATCCTAGTACATCATCTTTACATTGCCAGACCCACATAGGATCCTAGTACATCGTAGTACATCGTCATAACCACACAATATCTTAGTACCTCCTCAAACCTACACAGGATCCTAGTACATCGTCAAACCCACATAGGATCCAAGTACATCGTCAGACCCACAGAAGATCCTTGTACATCGACAGTACGTCTTCAGACCCACAAAAGATCCTAGTACATCATTGGTACATCATCAGACCCAGACATGATCCTATTATATCATAAGTATGCCATCAAACCCAAACATGATCCTAGTACATCGTCAGTACATCCTTAGACCCTCACAAGATCCTAGTATATTATTAGTACATCGTCAAACCCACACAAGATCCTAGCATATTGGCAGTACGTCGTCAGACTCACACAGGATCCTAGTACATTGTTATTATGTCGTCCAACCCACATAGGATCCTAGTACATTGTTTCTACATCTTCAAACCCACACAAGATCCTATTACATTGTCAGTACGTTGTCAGACCCACAAAGGATCCTAGTACATCGTCGGTACGTCGTCAGCCCACACATGATCCTAGTACATCATCATAGCCAGCTACAGGGTTCCCGCACTAAGCATGCTCATATCTAGGAGGGTATGCTCCTCATGCCATCGGTCAATACTCCAACTACCATTATGTCATAGGAAGAGGTATCCAAAAGGACCACCAATTCATAGGGGTCTCAACGCAATAGACTGTGCGTCAAACAGACACCCGGTCTGTAAGATATTACCCTTTTTATATTTGAGGGCCTTGTTAGATTCGGGATCAATCCAACCTATATGTACCCCAAAATTATCCAAAACCCAAGTGGGGTATACCAAAATAACTATCTCACTCTAAGGTTTTTGGAGCCGCAGACGGTTCGTCAAACGGATGCTCGATGCCCAAGTTATGGCCAAAAGAGAGTATAGGGTCGAAATTGGTCTAGGTCCGGTCCGACCCGACCCAACCCAGCCTAGGTCGACCCGATTCAGGTCGGACCAGCCCGTGCTGGGCAGTCCAACCCAGCCTATGCAGCGGCCTGCGGGGCGGCGGGGCAGCCGCGTGGGCTACAGAGCGGTGGAGGCCACGAGTGGCACTGGGCTATGGAGCGCCGGAGGCCGTGGGGTGACGGAGGTCATGGGGGAAGTAGAGACTACGGCGTAGTGCGAGGCGGAATACAGGCCACAGTCCGGTAGGGTTCTAGTGGTGCGGCGGGGCGGCCACGGTGTGGTGTTCCTCCGTGGCTAGTCAGATGGCCAACCATCCTCTATGTGAGGTGTGGTCGCGTGCTATACCTTCACCAACGGCCTGTTTGGCCAGCCGCTCTTCATTCATCACTATGGCACAAATCCAGCTTCTTCCATCATGAGGAACACACCACTCATGAAGAACGACATAGGGTTTGGGCTATGTTTGTTTGGCATGCACCCTCCGCATTAGAACGGTTTCAAGCCACTCAAGGGGGATGATTCAATGTGAGGGAAAAAAATTAACAACGATCAATTTAAAACACACCTCTACCTCATTTGTTGGTTGACATAGATGAGGAGGGAAGGACAGTCATTGATTGAAGACATCCCACATTGGAGGATGTCCTGAGGAAGAATTAGAATAGGTTGGAGAACGTCGATGTTCATCGTTGGAGAAGAAGAATTACTCCATGGTTCCCCTCTTCCAATCCTTTCTGCCAATTCCACCCAAAAAGAAAAGTATCCAATATGTTCTGCTTTATAAATTTAATTATTGGAAAAAAATTAAAATGACGTCATTAATTACGATGTGGTTAGAACCATTAAAGTGATAGGATACAAAAGGTTATCTCCCATTAAAGTGTATTTCAAGAGTTATCTCCATATTAAAGAAGTTGTTTAGGGGGTTCGGTTGGTACCCACCCTTAAATTCAAATTGGGAGGTTTTGGGCTTGGTGATCCCCACCTCTATAACCCATGATGAGGGGTTTCAAGAATAAAAATAAAATGTTAAAATAATTTTATTTTTATTTTCCCACAAAAAGTGAAAAACTAACTTTCACCCTCGACCTGTTGTGGTTGAGGTGAAGGTCTCCTTAAGGAAATGTCGGCACTACGAGTTCAACAGTGCCCTAAAATTTCAATTCTGAGCACCAGTTAAAATTTTAGAAAATCCCGCTCGCACGTTTATTGAAGATACCTGAACAAAAGTTTAGAAATTCATTTCGGGCACACCGGGCCTCAAAATCAGGCGCCGTCAATTTTCACAGACTCGTAAAATTATAATTTATTTAAAAAAATCATACATGGAATTTTTGGGTCTTTACAGAGATACACCATGTATAAGATTCCAAGACATACAATTTCTATTTTCATGTGAATCTGCCTTTGATTATTCTTGTTTATAAACAAAATGATAATATTCTTTCTTTTGGTAACTCTCAGAGAAACTTATTTTCTTATAATTCTTAACAAAAATATACATCAATTTTCGATTTAATATGCTCTAATATACTCATATATTTCTTGAATATTTTAATTATTTATAGTAACTGATCTTTTCAACATTCATGATACCATATTATTAGTTGAATTCAATAAATTTCTATGATGATCTTGTAGCTGATGATATTTATCCGATCATACTTGAATTTCAACATCAATGATATTTAACTCTCCCACAATTCACAGAGTGAATCATACGTTTCCTTCATGTATCATAAATCATCCAGTATAGAGTCATCAAAAATTATATTTATGATTACTTAATATATGTGATATACATCATGTATAAATTTCTTACACAAGAACTTCATTTATTCTTGTGCATTTTAGTTTGGGTTTTCTTATTATTAAACAAACTGAAAATCATAAGACTCTTGCATACGGGGATTCATGAATGAGGTCATGTGAACCTATGGCCTGGATTGGGTTATTTCAGTTGGGGTGTCACACACTGGAATCCTGGTGGAAACGGTGGGTATGGAATATTAAACACGATTTTTTTCCTTCTCAAGGTTAGTTATTTTTATTATAACTTTTACTTTTAACAACTTTATGTTTTTATATACAATATTTTTGATCATTTCATAGAGGAACATTAAATTTTATACTATATGTTCCACTTTTATATTATATTATTATTATAGGATACTCAAATAATCTATTGAATTTACTAATGTATGAAAAGTAAATGCATATTGCTCCCAACATGGTATAGGTCTTTATAAAGAATATACTCTACTACCAGCATGATAAGAGAGATTCCAAGGAATATATAAGATTTACATCTTTCCACTTCCTTAATCTTGTCTAATAATTAGGATAAATTTCTCTTTCACTACTACACTATTTATAAATATTGAGTAGGTATACCAACATAGATTATATACCTTCCACTGAATATTAAGTCAAAAAGGTTCCTCAAATAACCTCCATATCATCTCCTCATTCTCTATCTTGTTTGGTGAACAATTCACCAAATTATTAAATTGAAATGTAAACTCATGTACAATGGAGTCCCCTTGGCATATATCTTCCAGTTTCAGATATCACATGGTATAGAGTGTCACTGAATGTAACTATCAATAGAAGAGTATTTTAAATTTATCATAATTTTAGTTTGACACCACATTATCTAAAAAAATTAGTAATAACTAGTATATATTTTCATCAAAAAGTAAATTGATATCTAATTTTACCAAACTATTTGATGGTGATCATAATATATAAAATTTGATCTCCATTTCCTCCAACAAGTGTTATACTATATAGACAAATCTATACTCTATACCCTAGAAGAATTTACCATTAAAAGCATGGGATATATATATGTTGAGCACTCCAATTTCATTTAAAACCCTCAAATAAAAGTACAAGATGCTCACGTTCATAAGGAACTCTACCCCTAATCTCATGTCTTACTACCTCCGGTTCCCATTACATCTATATAGTATATCTATACACCATAGCCTTCAGTACACGATCCATCTTAATTTCACAAATCTGAACTATCACAAGTGATTACTAGTTTATAGATAGAGGCTTATTAGGATAAACTATCAATCTATTTTGTGGCATAATAATATATATATAAGAATATATATAACAAGACAACCCAGGTTAACCCGAAACGTCACCAGAATTGATCTTCTATAAGGCCCAATGGGCGTTCCGGCTCTCCATAGGCATAAAAATAGTTCTTGAGAATCAAGAATATACACAAGGGAATGGTTTAAATATTTAATAAAATAATAGTGAAATAGATAATTCTTATAATCTAGCCTGGTGAATCCTTACATTGGATACACATTTATATAAACAAAGAAAAAAATTAAAAAATAAATGATCCAAATAAGGAATAAAAAATAATAAAAAACCCAAAAAAATCACCTTTACATATTCAAAATCAACTATATAAATAACATTAATTCGTATAAATAATTCAAAATATTATACATCATAATAACCAAACTAGGAAATAATAAAAATAAACCATAATGAATGAATAAATTGAATGATATATAAATATCTCAAAATAAATAAGAAACCATAGACACCACTCAAGCATATCCATGTGTCCCACTATCACTCACCATGTTGAAAAACTCCACCAATAGACTATCTATAATATCTAAAATTAGAAAAAAAACTTCTCTCATATATAAACACTTTACTACCACACACATGTGTCTATATAGGGTGTGAGATAAACTGTCCCAGTTGGATTTTACCAAAAAAAATATGAAATTTATTTTACAAAATATTTCATAAATTCAAGTTTTAACATAAGTTTGTAAATTATATTTTCCAATTTCAATAGTTTTTTAAAAAAATTTCTTGATTTTAACATTTTCTTCCCAAAATAAATTGAAAACTCATTTTAGAAACTAAACCACTATTCAGGTAAAAAACCATACTTATTAACCTATAAAAATAAATTAACATTTCCTTTAAAATGTAATTAAAATCATATTTTATCAACAAAGTCATGGAAACCATAATTTAAATTTATGATACTTTGAAAAATTTTAAAATTAAAAAATGGAATTCCAAGTTTACATAATCAAAACCGCACTAATTGGATTCTCCCAAAACCCATCACAAATTATTTTTAAACCAAATTGAAAAGTAAAAAAAACAAGAGAGACGGTATAAAATCAACTGGAGTCATCATATAAAGATTCATACTAAAAGTAAAAAACAATGGAAAATTGGGGAACAATTTCAAGAAGAGTTATAAGGGATAAAAAAATTATTTAGTGTTAAACCTTAAGGTAATAAAATCATCAAATAAATAAATTTCATTAGAAACTCCCTATGTCCTAACATGATAAGATCTAAACATATACATGGTGAATCAACTACAGGTTTTTTGTTGAGATCCTAAAAATACAGACACCCAAATCACTCTCATCGGAACTATTCCCTTGGTCAATGCACAATCTAATCCAATTAATTATTCAAAGTGATATCTAAACCAGTAAAACATTATTTAATGATACACACCTAAATCAATCTCGTTAGGGGGGATTCCCTTGGATAGAGAATAATATAAAAAATTGAACTATTTATCACACATTCTAATGTAGTATAACACAAAATAGATATCTCACCCAGTTACCCTAGGAGCCCTTGACAAACACAAATTGAATGAGAGGAGTAAAACTAAAAAAATGATCACCACATATATAATAAAGGTATATATAGTGGGCCTCATCTCTCCTATAACCCCCTCAATTAAAATATCCCCATTCCCATTAGTTAATAAGTACATAATATTAACAATAAATGTACTTCCCATTAATGAGGAAAAATTCTATACTATATTTTTCACTAAGGGGATCAGAATAGGGTCAAAAATTTTATATTGAATCATATAATAAAATTATAACATGTATTTTAAAAAAATCTTGAACATCCAAGCCTTAACACCTCAATTTCACACACACACACACATAAAGGAGTAGTTTTTTATCAATATATAAAAGGGATTTACACCATTCATGGACAACCAAGTTCCCAAAGTTCCTTTGAAAACAAATAAGGTTATATCACTTTTAAAATAAATATTTCATCCATTTAACATCACTTAAAAACCTTAACATGTATTTAAAAAAACCAACTTTTGAAACATGAGTTAAATTAATTAAAATTATAAACAATTATAAAACCATTTTTTACCACCAATCCAATTTTGAATTTCCTCATATTAATTTTAATATATAATAGACTTATAGACGAGTTAGTTTAAAATGGAATTGTTAAAAATATATCGAAGAATCCAATTCGCATTGAATATAAAACCATTAAAACTTTTTTTAATCCCTTCATCGTATTCACATATATATTTAATATGAAAAAAAAATATTTTATAAATCTCAATCATATCATGAAATTTCAAATTTCAAATTTTAATAAAAACATTAACCTTAATCTAGATAAATCACTCAGATTTGATGATGGAAGCCTAAAATCACAAGGAAATATCCCTTTCCCACCATAAATAATAAATTTAACATGGCTATACCCATCCAAAATCCTAAATTAATACCAAATGGTATTAGGGTTAATATAGTAAATGAAAACTAAGTGGAGTGAAATATGGGATATCGAGAGTAGAAAAAGGCAGAATTATACAAAATAATAGATTATAATTAACTAAGAGGTTAAAAAATTCAAGTAGGAAGGAGGGAGGATATCATTTGACCATGTCCTTGGGTTAATAAAATGAGAAGGGAATAAAGGAAGGATAACCCCCGTAAATATTGAATAAGTGTAGATGTGAAAATTTACAAAATTAAAACTGGTCACATATATGTTGTGGTGTGACCATCCCTATCATGAAAAAACATGCCTCTTAGGAATAACCATATGCACAATGTGGAGGGTCATGTGTTGAAGTGAAATTGCCTTTTAGTTTGACATCCCCAACATAGGATAATCATCACAACTTGACATATGTCTATGATGGATATATATAAAATAATCCCTCTACTTAGGTTTGGTAATGATGTGACATCCTTTGTCACAATATGATTATACCCTTATTAAAAAATCACATACTACCAAAAATAATTTGTGAAATTACCTCCATATGTTAGAAAATAATCCACTACATATAAAACTATATAATACAAAAAACTCATATTGTGAAATGACCCTATACTTTTAAAATCCACATGCCTTAAAAAATAACCAAAACACCCAAAAGACAATAATGAATTTAATTTTTATAAAATATATCCCAATATATAATAAAATTTAATATAGTGAGATATTGTGTCATAATTATCCACACTGTGCCACTTTATTCCAAGAAAAAGTATTCAAAATAATAGAAATAAATAGAAATCCAAAATTACCACATCCAAAAATAATAGGTGGGAGGTCAGAGTAAAATTCAAGGGCTCCAGTGATAAAGGAGCACAAAAAAATAGAAGGAATCATCAAACTTAAGGGAAATGAATACTAAGATATAAAAAATATCTCCAAGAATAACCAAAACCAAAATGTAGAATAATGAAGCTAAAAAATTATGGATACATTAAATATGTTTTTCCACTATTTTAAATTTATCTAAAATCCTATGATAAGGAAATAAAAACACTATGTAATGGATATGACCATAAGGAATACAGTTTTTTAATTTAAATAATAACCTCCAAAGAACCGCAACTAAATACCCAATAAATGATTCAATACTCCAAATAGGGAATTCCATCCAAAGAAATACCCAAACAACCCCAAGATAGGTTCAACTATCAATAACCACTCCCCTTAACATGAAGAAATTG
The DNA here is from genome assembly GCA_963277665.1 of Viscum album. NCBI lineage: Eukaryota > Viridiplantae > Streptophyta > Magnoliopsida > Santalales > Viscaceae > Viscum > Viscum album. The sequence goes on from OY728137.1 coordinate 1,524,596,106, forward strand.
ACTAACCAAAAACATCCCCTTAATGGGAAAACATATCTATAACTATGGTATACAATATGAAATGAAAATTGACTATATTAATCACTAATAGAACACTGACTCATGATGTACCCATCGAATATAAAATTGAGGACCTACTAGTGCACAAAATATTAGAGTTATATTCATCACAACTATCGAAGCACCCACCTCATTATTCACTATTTGAAATACATAAAAATCAATCTCATGACATTACTAATATCGTTTATCCACTTAAAGATTCATTAAAAATGAGGAATGATAAAAAATTACTCACCAAAATAATGATGGTGAAAACACTTAAATAAAACAAACCAATCAATAATATTATAAAAAGTTCAAAATACTCTAAACTCACTAAAAATAAATTTGAAATAAGATGATCAACTGATTCTCAGATAAATATGAGACTCTATATCAACTAATTCCTAATATAATACTGGGCCAAATCCAAACATATATAATCCATGAACCTAGATAATCCATTTCCCAATAAAGAAACTTCCTGAAATTCATCGATGAAAAAGGTGATCCTGATCAATGAACAAGGAAGATGAGAAATGCTCAAGAAGTGCACAAACAAGCAAGGATCTGTCTCTAACACACTGTTCTATGTTTGAGTGAAGTAAACAATTGAATAATCACACCTAAATAATAAGAGGAATCACCCTAATGATCATCCACATAGATAAACATTCCACATCACATCAATAAAATTACGAGAGTCATATCTATATAACATAAATAATAAATAAAATTAATCCATGATCTCAAATAAAATAATCGCTATATATAATGGGATTAAACCTATCCATACAAGTCAATAAAGTACACTTCTATAAAAAACTATTCTTTAAAATAAAAAAATATTTCATAAATTATTTAATACTCATTTGAAAAAAGTACACATTATTTTGAAGGATTCCAATTTATTTAGAAAACTAAAGAAAATATATATAAATATTTAAATTCCCAACCTTCCTAATAGGAATTTATCAAAAAAAATTCTAAATCCAACAATTAAATAAACCACTTTAGAAAATACCACATGGGAAAAAATTATTTAAACATTAAACCTCAAAACCTAGTTTCAATATCCAAAACATTCCTGAAATTCCATATCCAAATAAACCAAAAACGATGGTTTCAAAATAAAAACATTTCATAAATTTCTATTTTTAATCTTTTTTTGGAATTCAGTTCTATTTTAAATATTTCTATAAAATCTATTTTTACTTTAATTCGGTTTTTAAATTTCATTACTGAACTAAAAACTATTGAAAACATACCCTAATGGAGTCAATATTATTCATGAAATAACCATTATAAATGGGTCTTATAATAAAAACATATCATGAAATTACATTTATATACTATATTAGATTTCAAAAAATAATGATAAAAAAAATATTGAAACAAATCAATGAAAAGAACTCCAATAAGATAAAATATTCATCAAAACCCACTTTGATTAATCTTTAAGAAGTATAAATCAATATATTATTAATTAAAAATCAAAATAGGCACATAAAATAATTTTGGGAGGGATGTGTAACTTTGTATGACTTAGAAACAAAGTTTTTCCTACTATGCACTAAACATGGGAAAACCTCTGAAAAGTTTCCACGATTTTGAGAATGATAACTACATGGGTTTCTACACCATGTGATCTAACCACCCTACTATAGTTTATAACTATATTAACCAAGAAACTAAACAGAACCCCCAAAGTATCTAATAAAACTCAATAAGGATATAATACATCCAAAAATAGTCAAGAAAGAAATCAAAAATTAAAACTTGATTCTTGAATTCCCAAGGTAAGTAATGTCTCATCATAAAAGGTGGTGATTAGTCATATACTAACAGCTTACCAACTGAGTTCTAATTATCTTATATACATATTAAAATACTAATAAAATAATAAGAGATCTATTTAATAACCTAGGTATTTCGTAACTAGGACTACGATATACTTTTATAATGAACAATCCTTGGTTGACCTGATATATCACACAAAAAGATTCTCTAAAAGTATCAAAGTAAATTCAAGATCCCCATGGGATTTAATAAAATTCCAAGTAATGAAGAATATACACATGGCAATGGTTTTATCCTCAAATAAAAATAACAATGTAAATCAAATGACTAAGAATCCATCAGAACACATTTATAAATTGGATGTCCATGCATAAAAACTGATTAAAATAAATAATTAAATTAACCAAATAAAGCATAGAAAATAATAAAAACACAACCTAAATCACTTTAAAATATAAAAAATCAACAATATATATTACATTAATTGGTAAAAAGTATCCAAATTATTAATACATCATAATTAATAAATGATGAAAAATAAAAGTAAATAATAATGACATGACTTATTGTTTGATATATATAACCCAAAATAATAAACAACACAAGCCATTGATTAAACATATCTATGTGTACCATGGTCACTCACCAGATACACAATGTTCATTAATATATTAACCAAGAGTTCCCAACTTTTATAAAAACCTAAGCACCTCTATAAAACCAATATGATTTCGTACACAAAGATAAACAAAGGCGTTTATGTATGGTGTGAGCAAAACATTACTAGCATAACTTCAAAAAATAATATATGTAATCCATTTTAAAAAAATATAAAAAAATTAAAATTTTAAAATAATTTGAAATAAATTTCTTTTAAGTTATAATGAATTCCAAAACTGGTATCATGAATTTATAAATTTTCCAAAAATCTAAGATAAAACCTTTTTAGAGAAAAAATTAATATCTATATTGAAAACCATAATTTTAAACTAATTAGAATAAATATTTAATTTATTTAAAATATATTTTTAATCCAATGTTAAAAACAATGTTTTGTAATACACCTATATAATTGAATATAATTAAATAAATTTCCAAAAAAAGTATGAACTTTCATGTTTGCATAATCAAAATCACTCCAATTTACTTCTTCCAAAAACCATTGTAAACCTCTATTTAAAACCAAATTAAAAACTAAAAATAATCATAATTTTGATAGTTCATAATCAAATAGAACTATCATATCAAGAGGTTTACTAAAATTAAACAATACAAAATATTGGTACCCTAATGTGAAGAACTGTACAAGGGGATATAAAATACTATTGTGTAGAAAATACCTAAGGGAATGCTAACATGACTCATTTTTAGTGCGATTCAATCTAAACATATACTTAGTAAATTATATGATGGGATTATGTTGTATTCCTAATAATATAGACACCTAAATCACTCTAATGGGGGGCCTTTCCTTACCTTTATCATAATCAAAACTAGGGAACAACTTAAGGAATAACCTAAATTAATATGACATTACTGAATGATACACACCCTAATCACTCCCATTAGGGGAATTAACTTGGATATTGACCAATATAAATTAGGTAAGTATTCAATTATCAATTTACACTACTATAAAAAATAAAAAATCTCTCATGTAGTTTTCTTAAGTTTCCATGACATACACAAAGCAGAGGTGAGAAGTAAAACTTTCCAAATGATCATAACACAAACCAAAAAGATAGAAATTATAAATCTCATATCACCAAAAACACCAACACATGAAACAACCCCTTTCTCATCATTCAAGAATAACACAACATTAATAATAATAAAAACCTATAAATGGGGAAATTTTAATACAATACATACAATTAGAGGGATCTAAACACTATGGAAAATCATTAACCAACTCATTTTATAAAAGGAAAACCGGTCCTTTTAAATAATTTAAGAAGGGAAAGTCTTGAAACCTATACGAAATAAAGAGGAAATGAAATATTTTTTAACAAAATTCATAATTTATTTTAATTCAATTGATTACCTTGTTCCAAAAAACCTTGATAACATGCCATATTTGATCACTCTAAAAATAAGGCTTTCCACCCATAGTAGATTATTATGATCCAAAACATAATTATAATAAATACACCCTTTAAAATGCTGGGCTTTTAATTTAAAATTCAAAATATCATGAAAACCTTATTTTATCATCAAATAATTTTTAAATCACCTTACAAAAAATTTAAAAAAAACATGGAAAACAAAACATTTAGTTTAAAATTATATTATTGAAAATCCATTGAATAATTCACTACAAAAAGTATAGAAATTCATGAATTTTTTCTATAATCCCATCAGGGTTATCAAATATTTGGCAACTATATAAATGTGTAATTATCATGAATATATGAACTACTTAGAAGGGGTGTCAAATCAATGATAATATTTTCAAATTTCCTTTACTCATAAAATTTATCTCTCCATCATTTTTGGTTTTCAATATTCACAACTTTATAACACAACGTCACCTTTATAAAATGAAACCAATTTAAATTAATTGAATATAATTTTTTATAAGGTTTATTCATAATATGGGTTACAATTATTAGCTATTTCCAGTAATTATCCTGGAAAATAGATATCCAATAAATGACACAAGTGAATGAGTTATCTCTCTAAAAGTTAATTCTAACTCCCATCATAAAATATTATTGGTTCCCTCTAATTATAATTTTTAGTCTTTTTATAAACCTATAGAATAATTTATATTTTATTTGATTGAAAATAAAATATTTCTTGAATAAAACCTCTAGATCTTTAATCACCAAAAAATGTACACTTGGTTTTTCAAAAATAAAGTTATCAAGAAATAATAATTTCCTATTGAACTTTAAAATACTTTTGAAAAAATATTTTTCTTTTGGATTTTTGATTATCTAGACATAACTGGTTGGTAAGTCTTATAGGCCCTTTATTTGAATTCTCAATGAAAAGATACACTAATTTTTGATTGAACATACTCTTATAGACTCATACATTTATTGAATAGTTTAATGATTAATTGTGATCAAACTTTGAGACATTCACATGATCTTATTCATAGGTTAATTAATTTAATTCCTATTACGATATTGTAGTCAATGTTATTTTCCACTTTTCATTGAATCATAACATCATTGATCTTTATCTATCCCGCACTTCTTAGTTTGAATCATAATGTTCCTTAACATATCTTGAATCAACTGTTATAGATATATTAAAATATATATTTCTAATGATTTATTATATTTGTGATATATCATTTATAATTTTTTTAGACATGAACATCTTGTATTCATGTGCATCTACCTTTGGTCTGACTTGTTCTTAATCAACCAGAAAATAACCTTTATTTTTATCAAAAAAACATTCACATTAATACACAAATAAAATTCACTACTCAACCTATCTTATGAACTCATACCTTTTCTATTTTACAACACTAAAATTATTACAATTTTTAAGCCCTTGAATTAACTCATAAATGATACCTGAGATTCAGGTGAAAATTTTCCATTTTTAATCAACTTGTTTTCATTCCATCCAACTACATCTCTTCCTTCCCAAACACCTTATATTCTGATTTTTTCATCCTCCAAAGTCATGATACATAGTTTGTGCACATATAGAAATAAATACTTCAAATGTTTCTTTATTCTCACGATCCTTCATCTTTACATACATATTTCCAACACATCAATTATCTATCTTCAAATGACATTACTTTTTTCTTTACAAACACATTTTTCTAGGTCTTCAAATACTAGTTTCATATTCTAGATGTTCTTTGGAGATCATGTCCTACAAACCAGTAGGTAACTACATAAAAACTCAATTATGTTGAAATATTTTCTTCTAAAATTTTTAAATCTCTATATTCAACATAATTAAAATAGTAATTTATTATACTCTATTACTATCATAATAAAATTCATATATATAAGCTTCATTAAAATATGATCTCTTTTAGATTCTTTAACCCATGTATAATTGGATGTATCTATAGCTTACTAAAATTATTTCATTTTACATTCTACTATAGACATTAATATTATTCTATATTCATATAACTCCCTATGAACATAAATTTTATCAATTCATATTGGATAAGAATAATAAAATTATTATTATGATTTAACATTAAAGGAACATTTCAATCCATCATCATATTTGAGATCCATACAATCTTCTGAAAACAATTAGTCATCCAGATAACATATTATCTGATAATGTTATCTCTATTATTCAAATTCTCAGAAGTGGTGTGAGCTCCTCTCATGATATTACATGGTGTCAAGACCTTGTTAGTTGAAACGTAGTTCTCTGTGACATCACATAAAAACACTAGGACCTGTATGATGACAACCTATGACATCATAATTTTCATTAAATACATCATGCTTATTTAAACAAGATTAATACACAATTTTTTATAATCCCTCATAAAAATTTAACATTGTAATGTACTCATTTATATTTATGGAATTTTAATAGATAGCTATTGAATTATCTTGTAGACGCCTCGCTATATGACCTATTTTTTTCACTTAATATATGTGAAGAACCCTGATTGATTCTTACTCTACTCATCATACCTCCATAGACAATCATTTTTTAGATTTTCATTTTAAAATTTACACTACCACTTTTTTTATTGGTTCTTAGTTTTTATAGTTTTTAATACTGTAATGTTTTTAATATGCTGAACAAATATTTTTTATTTTTCATGTTTATAATATTTAAAATAATGCGTCAAAAAATGTGTTTACATCCTTAATGAATAATAACTTATTTTCACCTTATCCTTCATCCTCCATTCTCATATTGTTAGAAATAACAACTCCATATTCATTTTTAAGGACAAAACATTCTTAAATAAGAGGTTATGAACAAATATAATAATTTCAGAAATTTTACACTCAAGGGATTTCAATCTACCACTATGGATTTTTTTACAAAATAACTATAAAAACAGTCACTTTAGCTACTCTAAACATTGAATAAATTAATTTACAACTCATAGATAGGATTATTGATACCACAATTCTATATTAATCATTACTTTTAAGGGAATTACATCCCTCAGTGAAAATAAATTTTTTGGACATGATACTAATATACTTCCCCAAAATCATATTTCAAAAGTTTAACCTTTTCAAACTATTCTCCCACAATTTAAGATAGAAATGAATTTATATTTATAAAAGATAAAGTATTAATTGAGATTTTTACTTATTCTCCCCCTTTTAAAATATAATGAAATTAAAATTTGGGGTTCCCAAAAAACATCTTTAAGTGATGGGTGGAGGAAAAGAAATAGTTTCAGCCCAAATTCCTCAAATCATACCCAAGGATTACCTTTGATAAAAAGATACAAAATTTGGTTTTTTTGATATAATATGACATTACATATCCACTATAAAATATATCCTAGATGAAATGATACAAAATATCAATATTCTTGAATCTGGAGTGTTGCAACACATTCTGAGATAAATTAATTGCACTTTGATTTTGAAAAGTAATTGTAAATATAGTTTCAAAATTTTTTGTCAAATATTCCATATTTAAATTAATATAAATAATCTGAGTACATAAATGTGTGGTATCAACATATTTTTATTCTAATGCACATGAAGTTAAAAAAAATTAATTTACAATTCCAACTCATACAACCTTCTTCTAAACAAAATCTTTATAATATAGTCTTTTATACATTCAATATAATAACCTAGACATTTATATATTAAAATTTCCCTATGAATAAATTTTTCATGTCATATTTAGTGAAAACCAAAAACACTTTCTTATTAATTCATAACATTACATGGCTATAATATGATCACTAGGAATTATAGCCCTTGTAAAAATAGGCTTTATAAAGTGACTATTAGAATTATTGTTTATTTGGAGTATTAATGATAGTTAATTTATCTTTAAGGGAGAAATAATTTCCTAAATTAGTATTATAATTCATTTTGAAGTTCATTTATTTGATCGTTGGAGGGAGGTAACATTACTAGGGTCCTCCCTTGGCCAAGCCCAGGTAGAGCATTAACAAGTGAGGCTCAGGAAGAAGCGTATATAGGGGGAGTTCAGTTTAGTGTAGATCACAACTAAATGATTGTAATCCAAACCAACCCACAAATGTACAACAAATTTACACCTAATCTTGAGGGATTATGTCTGTGTAATATGTATATATGCATTTTGGGGAAAATTTTTATTATTGACTAAACTATCTTAGGAATGAAATGGTGTTAAATCCTATAACATATTGTTTTTAATATATACATATGATGTTTTATAAGGGTAAAATTTAATATTATTTTGTCATATTAATAAATAAAAATATACAGAATTTATATTACAGCAAAACTAGTTAATAGTTTTAACATGTTGAAATAAATTTTTGAAACAAAAAATAATAATTGTAAAATATATATATTTTTTTATTCAAATAATTTTTTATAAGAAAATTAAATTTTAAAATAGAATTTATATCTATAAAAAGGTCTTGTAAACTAATATATATTTTTATATAAATTATAATATAATTTTATGAATTCCCACATATCGTTTCATGGGTTCTAAAAATTGGATGTTTCATACAAACTAGTATTTTTTAATAAATATAATGTTTATTTTAAAATTAAATTTAGAAAATTATTTTGATAAAAAAGATTTCATTTTTGGTATAATTTTTTAAAAAATGGTTGCGGTTAAATTTTACTATTTTCAAAAAAAAAACAAAATAAGAAAGTGAAATAGTAATATACCATATATGTACTGAATATGTAAAATATTTTTTGATATTATATATGAATGAAAATGTGAGGTTTCTAGAAGTTAATTGATTGTTTTAATGTACCAATTACTAAAAAATCACATTCCCCTTACTATTGGTATAAAATTTTGGTCACTATGTGAAAAAATAATATTTTATTCTACTATTATATCCAAAATCACCCTCCTCCTTCCATATAAATACCACATCTCACAACCTAATTGATTCCATCATCATACACCTTATCATACCCAAAATCTTCTCTAATATCTCACCAAAGATTCCCCCATGTACTAGATTCTTTGGTTTCACAAAAAGTCAAAAATATGGAGCCAAAAGGTGTATACTAAGAGCAAGAATCCAAGAGAATAGGTTACATTATCTATTGAAAAATATTAGTTCCTTTTATACCTTTACCTTGAAAAATCTATTTTATACCTAAAATTATTAATAATAAGAGTTCCCTTAGAGAATAAATCTATGTCCAAGAAAATATTATAAAAAATAAAAGAGTTTGGTTTGCAAATGTTAAGGAAAAATTGATCCCCAACAGACTCTAGCATGGAAAAATAATAGTTCCATCCCCCGAATTGACTTCCAAGGTGGATAATGAGTCAAAAATTATATTAACCTCTCGATAAGAATATGAAACAAATATATTCAATTTCATTTATTACTTCAGACAATCCCCCCAAGACTCTAAAATCCTAGAAGTGGGTGGTGATATATTAAAATATGTGGAATGCATGATGAAGGAGGAATCCAAATCAAGCCATAATTTTTTTAGTGATTTATTCTCCAATATATATAAAAAGTTTCACCCAATACATATTATATCATAATAAAATAGATATCACAAATTCTTTAAAAAATCATTAGAGTGTTCATTTATTCGAGTCATTAAAGATTCCACTATAGACTACATGACCCTTGTTTCATTTGGAAGAACCATCCATGATAATCAAGATTAAACCTATACAGGGGGTTTCCAAAAAACATAGATAAATCCATTTTATTTTTTATTATCACCCTAAATTCCCAACCAATCGAATACCAAATCATCCTAAATTTAATTTCTAGTTAAATGAGTATTCATAAAGAAATCCACCCTCAGAAAATATAATATATTCCTCATGGTCATGTTCCTATTAATAACAAGTATATAGTTTATATTGTATTTTCCATTTCACTATATTAGTTGAAATTATTTAGCTATACTAGTCTAGAATATACTCTTCAACTGGGAAGATCCCTCCTGAATGCTACAATGATCTAAAAGGGAATTGATGTATGTTGTATTAAAAGTATACTCTTCCAAGAGGTTACTCAGGACATTCCATAAAGTATTAACATTATATTATTTAAAAAAGACATGATCAGTAGAGTTATGCACATCATTGGAAAAATTTCACATAGTGTAAAGATCCAGGAAAGTTCTTATGAAGAATTAATTCATGAGAAGCATATTATTATTTAACTTCTAGATTAGTGTATATCATGAAGGAGTGATTTAGGTATTATACAAATTATTTAAAAAGGAAGAAACACCCATGGGCCTACCCATGCAGAAGATATAGTGAAGATTATAATTGAGAGTTCCATGCCTTTTTTGATCCCCAATCAGAGTGTCCTTGATGGGCATGAAAGGATAAACATAAATAACCATCCTAAGAGTGGGAATGTAGTTTCTCTTATGAGGATCCAATTTTTTCAATGATTCCTGAATTGGGGTCCTAAATTATCCCATGAAAATCATGAACCCAGGATGATATAAGACAATTTTCATTCCAAAATATTATATTATAATTTTGATAAGACAATCATCGACCATGCCTCATCATAATTGTGAATGTATTATTAATACAAGGAAAAATGGAGGAGAAGATATAGTGTATCTTCCCATAAAGTATCCAATTGATAAATCTATATTAAAAAATTTGGTATTTTTTATTTTTTAGTTAGGATACCCACAAAAAATTGATCTCGAAGTGTATCATTGAACATTTTGAAGTTTTTAATTCCCATGCCTCCCTCCTTCAATATTTTATAACATGTATTTCATTATACCACCACTAATTTAATCTCCTAGATATTTATAATCCATATAAAGAAAATGAATCTTTTTTTAGTCCTTGGGTCAAGGATCTAGTACATTTATCATCCAAGAGGGAGTGGACATGCTTGGGAATGAAAATACCATTGATAAGAGAAATACTTCCATCTAGAGAGATAGATTCTCCTTTAAAAGAGATTAACCATTATTTAATTCTATTTGAAATATCCATTATGTTATCATCCTTAATACATATATAGAATATGCTTACTTACTTATTGAATGAGGCAGACTACCCTCTTTAAAATCATACTTATCATAATGATCATCTTCCCATGACATTTAGAATTTTTACTAAATAAAATTAAGGATTTATTACAGTTTATATGTTGCTTATTAATGGAACCCAAATTGTGTAATTTTTATTTGATAAAATAAATATTAATCAAACCAACCTCTAGAAATAGGAATAGAGTATCAACATAAAATAAGAGAGATAGTGCTTTCACCCCTCTCCCATATTGAATGGTAATGGTATTTTCCTTTTCAACTATAATAATGGATCTTCTTATATAGTCTTATATAATTATATATGGGGTTGTAAATAAATGGTTAACCAATCAAATTACATTTGATAAATATAAATATTCTTTTGGAATTTCATTCACCAGAGTAGAGATTCTGATTTATTGAAAGAGATATTCATATATTTGAAAATACCATTGAATCCAAACCTATAGATGAACTCAATAAAAAAATACCAGTTGATATTGTTAAAGGATCTCTTGAAATATTTCATAAGAGGAATGTTTCCAGTGATATTAGTATTACTCAATAGGGTAATAAATTAATAAGTTTTTAAAAGGATATCCTAGATATTTCTCTCTTGAGAAAACCCATATTAATTACAAGAAACCACTTTGTTATTGATGATAGAAATTCATGTATCCCTAATATTTCTTATAATATTTAATATAGAATGAGTTAACGTAATTGGTTAGAATGAGGTGGGAAATTCAATAAGATTACACTTAGAAAATAGGACTAGAAATCATGAATTTATTCACTTGGGGAGGATTCTATTCTGGAAAAAAGTATGAATAAACAATATTAAGCCATCCTTAATAATCTCCCCAAACTCTTGAAATAATTGACTGGTAAATCCATTTGGTTCAGGAGAAATCCCATGTTTAAGATGAAATATGGAACCCTTAACCTCCACTTGATATGGAAACTGATTGAGAATCTGATTACATAAGCGTTGCACAACTCTAGGAAGGAAATTCATATATTAAACAAGGTTTAAAGGGGAACAATTTTTAAATAATTATTTTAATAATAGACTATATAATCCTTTATTTTTTCCCTTAGTGATAATTTAAATTCCATTATTCAACTAAGTAATTGGTTTATATGCTTTTATTTTTTAACGTTCTAATGATTATGGAATGAATTAGTGTTATTTCCTCTATATTTTAACCATTTAATCTAGATGATTTCTTTCAAGATTTCCTCCCTCCATGAAAATTTCTCATTTAGGATTGAAGATAGTTCCACCTCCTTATTAATAGGTGGTATTTAAAACCCTTCATTAGACATGTTTTTAAAATATTCCACATCCATTTCCAAAGTCTTAATGTCCCCATCCATGGAATTGAAAACCTTCTTTCTGTAATATCACAATATGATATTTCTTGTTATTAGATTTAGAACACATGGATAGAGATCACCATTGCATTTTTTATTGAACAAAACCACTTGTACAATTATTATATTGTCCGGATTCATAACCCAAAAATTATCAAATCTAAAAGGAAACAGACCATTTTTTTGGTTTTGATGAAGGAAGAAATTGGGAGATGGTTAGAGTTATTTTTAAAAATATCCCTTGATTGGAATATCCCACATTGATCCAAAGCATTGAAATTAAAAAAAATGTGATCAACCATGTTGGAAACTATTTTATTCACTAATATTTAGTACCCGGTGTGCCTATATCCCAGAATAGTAACTCCCACAAAGTCGTTATAGTCAATACATTACTTAAATTCACTACTGGAAATCACAAGGTTAGGTTCTCGTTTCATGAGAGCCCAAAACTATATTGAAATATCCCAAGAGCACCCATGACCATTTAATATCATTCCCAAAATCTCTAGTTTCATTACAAATGGATATACTCCCCTGTTAGAAAATAAAAGCGTAAATAGTGGAGAAAATGATGATGGGGATATCAATATATTTCATGATGGTGATCATCGGATGACTGATGTTAACCACATTACATCTGCTGACTAACATTGATACCAAAAACCATAGGGTTTTAACCATTGATATGTGCTGGTTAATCCCTATAGTATTATAACCAATGGAATTAAAATTAAGAACATTAAAAAAACTAAAATTATCCACATGATCCATATTTCCAATCACCATGGGATAAAAATTTAGGATAAAATTATTAATGTTTCTAGAAGTGAAATTTTTTTTATCCCTTTTAAATTACAAGTTAGGATATCCATTTATTACTATTCTTGGTTTAGGATTTTTTTCCACTCATGGATGGATTCTTGGGTCTATATGATCTTTTTAATATACACATTTGTTCTTATATTTTCATTTATGGGGAGGAATATAATGTGGAAGAAGTTTCCTCACCAGAGTCCCCATTTGATAGTTTTTCATTTACTAATAGTATACCATTTAATCAAGCTTATACTCATAACTTTCATTTTCATCTATTCTAGACATTAATCTCTCTTATAGGGAGGGTACTATTATATTGCAAATATATGCTTATTAACATGCTCCAAGATTGCCTTTTTAGAATTATCATTTTTCATATTGTTTAAGAAAGGTATCATATCATGCATTATCATGTTATTCTATGGATATGGGATCCATATCACTTTATCCTCAACAAACTCACCCCACTCATAACCATCCGTAGTCTTATTCATTCCAATTAGATCCATATTATTTTTCAGTGTGCTCCCAGGGTGAACCTCTTATTTTCTACTATATCTTTCTCCTAGTTATCAGGTTTATCAATATGATCCTGATCATTCTCAACTACCTTTTTTTCTTTGTGATAGGTTTAATTTATCATATTTTCTCTATTATTCCCTTATTTTCCTGAGGTTAATACATTTTCATTAAGATACTTATTGCTGGTCTCAGGGGGATTTGAGATTACACAATCTCTCTCCTTGATAGAAAGCCTTTATGCTTCTCCCCATACATCCTTATAGTCAACTAGCTTCATGATATGATGTTTTCTTTCATCAAATAATTAGAAATATCATGGATTACAAGCTTTATATTACTTTAGAAAGATGGTTTAATCTCATATTCATACTCAATTTAATTTTTTTCACCAAAAACAATTATATTAATATTATTTGGCTATGGATTTGAGAGATCTATATCCCCAATTACTCTATCATAAAAATCCAAAATTTCATTTAATAGTATTTTTATCAAGTTTGATGGGTTCCCCAATGTAGGAAAATGTATCCTTCAAAATATGTTGGTTCTAAAAAACACAAATGATTCCATGAAGCCTGGTGTTTATTTGGGTGTTGGCATGCCTCTATTAATAATGTCTAAAGTTAATATCCAATTTTGAGATTTTGAATACACTAGGGTCTAAATTTTAAAATCTGAGTCCTTGGATATAGATATCTAAAATATATAAAAGACCACTATATGAAATTCTCCCTTTATGATAGTCTTAATGTTTTTTATTTTTGAAAACATATATTTGATTCAATTTCAATTTTAACTCCTCCAAATTTTTGGGTTTATCACCCTTCTCAATGAGTAATCTTCTAGTAAGGGAGTCAATAAATTATTCAATTCATTGATTAAGATCCCCTTGATTAGAAGTGCTAGAGAACTTCCCATATATGGATTTTGAAATATGCAACTCATGAAAATACTGACCTCAATTTTCCTCCTCCTGAGATTGCATCTTGTTCGAGAAATATGTAAAAAAATCCATAACTAAGTGGAAACCAAGGATTTATTTGGAGTTTCACATACATTATGTTTAGGAAATCTGTAACTATTTTTCTTTGATATTTCAAGATCAATAATCCATGTTTGAATTTCCATGAAGATTTCTTTTCTATTTTGTATAAAGTGCTCAATCCCTCCAAATAATAATAATAATGGAATCCCCTTATGTGATTATTCTGGACTATCCATAAAATTATAATAGAATTCTTATTATTACTATGCTAAAATTTTATTGTACTAATAGAATTCCCATTATATTACTTCATATATTCTGTCATTCTAAAAAATGAAGATGCCCCCATATTACAGTCGGTTCACAACCTCCATATAGATTATATTTATTTTTGTATCACCTCCTAATTTGTATGGAATTTAAAAAAAATTAATGAATAAATATAATATTAAATATATTATTGAAATTTTAGGAATATAATTTTATAATTATATCAATGATATCAAAAACAAATTATGATAGAAATTCTAATCAAAGAAAATAATTTTACTGGGGAACTTATCAAAATATGTTACTATTTTGAGGGTATCTATTAAACTATATTAAATGAGTCGTAATTGAATGATAAATAATAAAAACCCATAAAATTTTTAAGATAATTAAACCACTTTATAACACCTTTAACAATGATCAACATACCAAAGTAATTTCATAAAAATTGACCGAACAAACTCAAGGGTCCAACAAAAGAAAAAAAATATAATACAGTAATGAAATATTATAATAAATGTATATTAAAAAATCAAACATAGAAGAAAAAATATATTCATAAACTATTTAAAAAAATTATTTTATTATTTAGGAAGTTATTTGATCACACTGAGAAAATACATAATCAAGGTAAGGGATATTTTGAATCACCCTCTTTACTATTGGGTTATGCATTTTTTCTCCCTGTCCCTAGATATTATTCTAATTTAATTATCCCATATTATACAAAATTTTACGAAAATATAAACTAGTTCACTTTAATTTTTTTGGGGGATAATAAAAAGTTCAAGCTACCTTCTTATGAATGTCATGTAAGAAAACTTGTTTAAGTAGAATTGGTCCAATTATTCTCTCTTTTCATGTAACTCATCATCTAATGATTTTAACCATATATAGCCCTTAAAAAAATATATTTTTAAATAGAAACCCATTTGGGTTTATTTCTTGTTTCAATTAAAATATTATTCTCTTGCCTTTTTTAATGATTCTTTATCGATTTATTGAAACCCAACTCCATTTGTTTATTTCCCAAAATACACTCTATTTTATGTAATTAATTCAATTGAAAATAATTTTCATGTACTATGATTCTCTATTAATTTATTATTGAACAATAATAACTTAGTCCCTTTTCCCATGGAAATATTTTTAACATTGTATTTGATTATTCTCTAACACAAGATTATATTACCCATTTAATTTTCATGTGTTTCTACTATATTCATGAATTATGGTTAGATTTATTATATAACAATCATTTTCATTTACATGTTATGAAAGAGATTTATGGGCCTATAATTATACATTACCCAATATATTGGGTAATTATTTCATTTAATGAGACACCATGTATGGTTCATAGGTATTTATCCTGGCATAATGTGTTATGATGTCTTGGTAGTATGCCTTGAATTACGATTATAATGTCATGTTTTATATTATTTAGAAATTTCTATGATTATATAATCTTATTATATAATATTTTTCAATCCATTATTATACGTGAACATATACGATCCTTATATTTTATGTTACCGTGACATTCTTCCTCTCTCATATGTATTACGTATTTTCAAGATTTACAATGATTAACCCCTTAATGGGATATATATCTCACAATATTCCATTATTTATTTTACCGAGATATCCTATGAATTAATTAAAGATTAATTATATTTAAAATCATATTATGGAAAATTAAAGAATTATTTTCTAGTTTATGTTTAATTTGATGTTTCATGTATCTAATCTCCCAGAGACACAAGGCCTCAAAATTTCTAAGTAGTATTTTAATGAAAATTATGTTTAAAATCATGAAATAAAATTTATAATAGAATAGGGTTTTTATAGTTTACATCAATTAAAGTTTTAGTTTAGGTCTTAAGACTTGAAAGAATTATTGAAAACGTTACGTATATCTTAAAACATAGGAAAACGTTATAAAATTTTGGTAATGTATAGAGAGTGATATTTCCTAGAAATGACATCCATGTATGGATTCAAACAAGTTAATTAAGGCTCTAGAACATTTTCACCTAGGTTTAATAAATATAAAATATGTTGGTTGGGTATTAACTCAATATTTACTTAGTGCACAATAAATGGGTTTAACTGCACACTGGGTTTGACACTCTTAAGGGATATTCTTTAGTCAATTAAGATAACCTTTATAAACTATTATATAAGATGCAATATTTTATTATGAAATTTTAATATTTTATATATGACTACTTTTTTTATAGAACCTAATAACAAAACGACCAGTGATAATCTTGATTGAAACCTATAAATTCATATTTTAGGGTATACACATCATTTATAAGTTATTACATAAAAGAAAATAGTTACCCTTTTATAAACTTATTTTTTAAAGTAATCTAATCCCAAAGTTTTCCATATTCTAGTTAATATATGGAAATAAGAGGAATCATGCCTACAACCAATTTGACTGAAAATGTGAGGATTTCCTTGATGATATGTCAAACTTAATGGGGGAAAGCATTGAAAACTTTATGATAATACTTGATCTACTAAATTAAGTTTTCTATAATTACTTCATTAATAGAGAACTCCCTCATCATAAAAAAGATCATATTACAATGAGTAAATAATTAAACAAAGGATTCATAATTTTAGTAGATAATATGATCTATTAATCACTAGATAAAAGATAAAATATTTAGAGATAATATTATATGTCCCACAATTCTCTAATTAAAAGAAATTAACTCTGATTGTTTATCACATAAGGGTAAGATCGATTCAGTGGTTGGAACGGGTAAGATTATGAATATTAGGTAAGGTATATAATCTAGGTAGTGGGATGTATTCAAGAATATATTTTTCAATAAATATTTTCCTCACATTCACTTTCATAAAATGGAGAGGTAGTTAATTGGAATAATTAAATATGAGGACTAATCTATAATGTTTTATGAGGTAAACAACACAAGGCTTCTATAATAAGCCTTATGTTTTTTCATTGACACCAGAAAGTATGGTTTACAAATTCTTTAGCATAATAAAGATGAGACCTAAAAAATATTTAGAAATTAGATACTTCAATAGCTATGTCGAAGTTTCTTAATGTTCCCTTAATACTGATATGATGATTTGTGATTCTCAATGGTCTCATGAACCTATAGATAAGAAGAAAATAATTCTGTTTAATTTAGGATGATTTTCATATAAATCCCATAAATGGAATAAAATGAAATGGACTATATAATATAAGTGTGGGAATAATAATCCTATAAACTAAATTGAGGGAATAAAAAGATACATCATGTTTTGAATAGAGGGGCATCACATTAATGAATTCTAAAGGGAGACAGAGAAGCTGCCTTATGAGATTGAAGAAAATAAGGTTCTAGTTAATACTCACCATATAGTGAATTTTTTAACTATATTAAACCTATAAAATAATATTATCAATTCCATAACCCATGTTATTTTAATTATAGTCGATGAAAAATGCATCCTAGGCTAAGAGAGAACATATGAGGTTATACTATCATTACTATTTATGTGGATCCAAATAAGGAAGTGGTTATTACTAAACTAGTTATCCATTTAATAATATAAAACATACTATTTGATATTGATTCCATTAGTTGTTTTATATCATGAATTCTTCATAGAACTATTCAAAAACCACTTAAAAACAAATATGTTGAGCTTTCAGTAAAAGAAAAAAAAATAAAAAAAATATTGAATCATAAGAATATAACTCCACACAATAAATTTTTATGGGATGAATCTCTATGTAAACCTTATCATTATTATTTTAGTGAAATTATAAGGTATAAAAGGCATGGATTAGTTGTCTTTGTTTATATTTGGTATTAAATTATGGGTGAAGGAAATCACCATCCATATCTCGAATCATCCTATGATTCTATACTAGGGTAAGAAGGAGGAAAAATCACCTTTGAAAACTTATTCATAAGAATTGATATTATTTCTCTATGAGAAATCATATCTATATAAAATTAGTGATAAAAATGAGAGGATAAACATTGAATAAATTACTATTGTGAGAAAATATGTGGATATATTCACCAAATAGTTTTCAGGTCTTCCTCTTGATCATGTGGTGTATTTATAAATTGAACACAAACCATATCCAAGAATCCCTATTGAATGAAACCCATTTAAATTGAAGATTTAAATATTAAACTACTATATAATCTAAAAAAGGTTTTTATATACATACGTTCTTCACCCTAGGTGGGTTGATCCTCTTTTACAATAAGAATAATGGAACAATATACCTATGAATTTACTATCTTGAAAGACACCAAATCAAGAAAATAAAAATTATTCCCTACCATGGACTGATTATTTATTTTATTATCAATGTGGGGACCAATAATTTATTAAATTATACATATTTTTTGGGATTGAAGGACCCTAAAACACCCTGAGAGGGGATGAGTGATTTAGGGTGTCAACTTTTTCTTTTTTAAAATTGTGAATCTTGTTCCCACTTGGTAGGAACTTGTTAAATCTGTTGAAAAATGAAAGCAGGGAGATGAGAAAATACATTAACTTGTTTCACCACAAAGGGATGCGTCCAAGGAGCATATGTCGATAGTGTGTCAGTCATACCTAAATCCACTAATCTTTACTAGTTTTAGGTTTAAAATAATTGGTCACAGTCACTCTGTTCCTAGAACACTACCTTTACAAAGGTTCAGGTATAGCTCACTGTGTCCCTTGGATCACTTCCCTTGACTCCCCTAGCTCACTCCCTTGAGAGAAGTAAATCTCAGTTTATTGACTTGATGGTCTCTTCAACAGAATTGCATTTAAGTCATTGTATCTATTTAGCTTGAGACACTTATTGCATCGATGTCAATAAATGATGCACTAGAAAGAACTGAACCACTAAACCAGATATTGAAATTCTTGTTAGAATCCTAACATTATGCTTTCACACAATACATGAACATGTTCACAAGATTTTGGATTTGTTGCGCAAGTTTACTTTAATGCTACCCCTACCTTTCGTGCAACCCTTATTATACGTGCAACTACTCTGAAGGGTTAACTTGGTATTTTCATACTAAAGGAACACCTTGTACGCAAGATTAAATCTCTTCCAATCTTTCATGTGGCAGAGTTTCCATATTTTCACTGAATAATTATTAAGTCTTCCATTGGGGTAGCCACCTATTTAGAGACCATGATGACCCTGCATGCAAGTTTTTGACATGTCTTTATCAGTGCAAGCAAGATTCTTCCTCAGCGTGAAAAAATCTTTTTGACGTCGCATTGGGCGTGTAAGATTCTGTCGCGCAACCTCATCTATCACACACATCTAATACTTGTGATCACTTTTTTCTGTTGCCATATTTTGACATTCTAATCCCAAATTTGGACTTGCATGCACATTTCTAAAAACCCTTTAAATATGCACGCAACTTCCTTTTCCAAACACACATTTATCTATTTTCTAATTTTCAGGCCCAACGATTTGGAAAATACTGGGAAATGAAGCCACCATCAATATTGTTGTCCGCTTGAACTTTATGATCCCATTGCTAGAAAAAATTCTGATCTTCTAGGGAGGATTGACAACAAGCACGAACTATACTCTTTTTCTAACATAGAACAACCATAGTTACTACATAGATATCATCAACTGAATGTGAAGTAGGATGTCCCAAGACTATTTTTTCAACTAAGTATGAACACTATGATTTCCTAGTAATTCCCATTAGATATACCAATTATCTAGAAATATTAATTGACTTTATTAATAGGGTCTTTAAATATTACCATGAAATTTTTTTATCGTCATTATAGATAATTATCTCATATACTCTAAAACTAAATAGGAACAAGAAAATAATTTGAGTATTATATTGGAGACTTTTAGAAATGAGACATTATATGAAATGTACAGTAAACTTGATTTGGGGATGGAGTATGTATCATTATTGGATAATGTCTTCATAAGAAATAAGATACAGATGGATATTTCTAATAAAAATATTATTAAGGAATGGACAATAAAAAATATATAAGAGAAATATATTATATTCTCAAATTAGTTGGGTACTATTAGTGATTTGTGTGAAAATTATAATGATTTTTAGACACACTACCCACAATAAACTGAAAATGAGTAAATAATTTATAGGCTAATAAATTTCAATAGGGCCTCATAAATTTGATGATAAGACAAATAATTTCACTTGTACTCACACTACCCACTTGTGGGGAAGGATTTTGGATCTGTAATGATATTTCCAAGAAGGGATTAGGATATGACCTCATGGGAAATGATAAAGTTACTTTCTATGCCTATAAAAAAGTATATATATCTGAGAATAACTATCCAATGAATTACCAAGAGTAATATATATTTATATTTTCATTTATGGTTTGATGGAATTATCTATATGTAGTGAAGTGTGAAATATATAAAGATCATAAAATCATCAAGTATATATTCACATAAAAGTAGAACAACCTGCATGAATGATGGCAATTATAGATAATGAAGGACTATAAATGTTCAATCTAGTATCATAATAAGAAGGTGAAATAATTAGTATATTATATATGTATAGAAAACATTGATCATTATTCATGATGAGGATTAAGAAGCATCCAATATTGTTTGAATGAAAAAGGTTGGACATGAGAATAATAAGAGAAGAAAAATCATCATACCTTTCTCAAATGATTTCCCAATCATCCATTTTGAAGAATATTAATGAAGCTCTTGGTAATAATGTAGAGAGAAAAAAATCTGGGGGATGCTATAAGAAATGGGAAATCCTTATACTTTAATATTCATGAAATAGGGTTTGTGAGATTTGGGTCATGATTATTTGTTTTTATGAAAATACTTTTTATAATAAATATAAAATTTTAACATAATAATTATTTATATTAAATGACATTAAATAAAACTAATAATTTTTACAAAAATTAAAAAAAAATTAGGGAGTCAAGTATTTTTTTGAAGGGGTCAAAAAATTAGCGCTGTCATAAAAACCATATTTTTAATAAATAATAATTACATATAATAATTTAATTTCTTATATTTATAAGAAAAATTTATATAATTTATTTTATTTTTGAAATCATCACATGAAGAAATGGTTAGGGTGGTGTTTTTTTATTTTTCATTAAAATAAAATACAACAATTAAATTGTAAAATACTGTATAAGTATCACATTTTTTAATAGAAAATATATACAAAATTTTTTTGTTTCTTGATGTTTTTTATTTTTTTAATGTCTGATTTATTATATAATCACTATTACCTTACTATTGGTTCACATGTTGTGCCACATTGTGAATAAATAAAATATTATTCTAATATTTTATGCAAAACACCCACCTCCACTATAAACGTCACCCCTCACAACCAAATTTATTTATTCATTATAATAATTATGTCACCCAAACTCTATATTAATCTCTTTCCAACTCTATCACCATGTCCTAGAATCCTAATTATCACCAAAATTCCATAGTAAAAATCCTCAAGGTGTAGCCTATGAGTGTGTATCCAAGTGACAATATCCCATTATCTACCATAAAATCTTATATTCATTTCTTCTTTTACCTCTAAAATCCCTTATATCCATGAAATTATAGTAACATTAGTATTATTAATATATTAAAATTATATTATATTAATCTAATACTCATTATATATCATCCTTTCTTCTACCATTATATAAAAAGAAAATGTCTCTTTGATTATGGTCGGTACACCACCTCCATGGATAATGTATTTCATTTTTATCACAGCCATACATGGATAGTTTTAAAAGTATCATTGAATAAATATAATATTTATTAATTTATTAAAATTTTGTAAATAACATTTGATCACTTCATTAATGATATCGACAAAAAAGATAATTGTAATTCTAAATGTCCAAAATAAGTTAAAAGAGACACCTATCAATATTTAGAACAATTTTGAGATTATTAATTAATCTCTATAAAATTGGTGATAATTTAATGATAATAAATAAGGAACTCTTCAATTATGGATATTATTAAACTATTTTATGAATCCCTTAACCATGATAAAAAACTAATGTAATTTCTGAGAAATGTACCGAACAACCTCAAGGGTCTAATAAAAGAGAAAATTACAATAAAAAAATTAAATAAGATAATAATTTTTTCTTAAGAAAGAAATATAATGGGAATAGTTTATTAATAAAGTATTTAATAAATTTAATTTATTATTTTGGATTTTAGGTGATCATACTAAGAAATTTCTCAACTCAGGTATGAGATCTTTAAAATCACCCTTTTCAATTTGGGACTATATATTCTCTTTAATTTTCTAATTTCCCTATATCTTATTATAATTTAATTCTTCTATATTATGTATATATGTTTTCTACATATATTACTATATTACTATACCTTTATTTTTTGGGATAATACATGTTCTTTCTTTTCCCTTCTTAATTGTTTTTAAAATTTTCTAAAGAGAACAAGTCTAATTATTATCTCCTCTAATGCACCACTTACTCTATTGATTTTAACTATATATGGTGTCATAAAAACATTATTTTTTTAATTGAAAACAATTTTAGTTCATTTATATTTTTATTGAAAATATTACGCGCTCAGCTTATTAAAATATTCTTTACTCATTTTTTAAAACCTTGCTTAAGAGGGTCATTTCGAAACATTCTTCCCCAATATATTTTATACATAAATTTAATTAAAACATAATTTTATTTTTATTATTAATTATTCATTTATAAATGACCAAAAATTATTTAGTTGCTTATTTCATGGAAATAATTGACGATTTTATTTAGTTATGTTCTAAGACAAGATTACACAACTCGTTTCCATATCATGGGGTTTTCTTCTATGTATTCCAAATGTTTTATTTCCATTTCTGAAACAAATATGCTTGTATACATTATTAATGTGATGGGTGGGCCAAGAATTATATATCCCCCAATGCTTCAATTAATTCTTTTATCTCCAGAGATGCCATGTATGGTGCACCTAGACCATTATGTTATATTGTTTTTGTAGTGTGCCTTGAATTATGATTATGATGAAATGTTATATATTCTTCCCATGTTACTATCATTCCATGATCCTATGATACAATCTTATTCATTACATGTGTATATTTGAACATATATGAAACATACCTTTTATTATATCCCAATATTCCTCCTATCTCTTGTGATTTAATTTTCATTGTGATCTACCCCCATTATTTCCTTACTAGTCATTATAGATAAACAAAATTCTATTATATATTTCCCAAGGGTTTCCTATAATGTAATAGATTATCAATTGAATATAAGAGAACATTATGGATAATTAAATAAAGATGTTCTGGTTTATGCTTGAGTTTATGTTTCATATATTTAATCCCCCAAAGACAACATGCATCATTTTTTGGGTTATATTTTATGAATATTTATTTTAAATACTATGAAATAAAATGTATAAGAGGACTGAGTTTCTATATTGAAATACCTAGAACGGTAAAAATTAATCAAACCATGTACATTTAACTCACCAATTCTTTTATAAAATATTCCATAATTTTATATTCCATAAACATAACAAAAGATTATTTTGGCTTCCAACATGTGTGATTCCTTTGGATCACTATGTTATCATTCAAAAAAATTTACTACATAAACACTTTATAGCCTTGATATTGTATGTTAAATAAAAATTATAATTAACTTCATAAATTTATTTTGATTGAAACTTTGTTTGGATTTTTTTATCATTTTCAAACAAATAGTAATGGGTGTGACAAATTCCACTAATTCATACATACAATGTTTCATTAACAAGTTATTAACATACATTTGATAGAAAAGAAAGATTTATCTTACAATATATTAAACATGTATTCCTAGAAAGAAATTTTAATCCCTAATAATATAAATCTCAAGATTTCTATTCTTATATTTAAAAAACTTTTCATAAATTTTTTTCATTTTCACTAGGAAAAATCATGTCATTAAGAAAGAAAATGAAAATCAATACACCTATACCCATCAATACCATATATAATTTTCTATTAAAATCGTCATTCAGAAAAGTTTAATTGATTCTAAAAACTCTCAATTCTTGAATAACAAGAACAAGGATCATACTTTAATCCCTAAAAATATTTATTTAGTTTTCATACCATTGACCCATTATTATAAAAAATTAAAACATCTGCTTTCTAAAAATAAAATTATTAATTAGCTTCAAAATTCAAAAATTATAACATAACATCCAATTGAGATAATTTATAATTTTAGTGAGTGACTACAAATAAAAATATTATAATGGTTTCAATTCTTGTAATAGGGGTAATTTTAGCTTCAAAACTGACACCTTCCACCAGTGAATATCCCATGTATACCAACTGAGTTTTATTCCATGAAATATCAACATTTTTATTGAGTTTAATTCTAAACACCCATTTAGTTCCTATAATATTTTATTCTTATGGTATGGGAAAATGATCACAGGTGTCTTTTTTCTCAATCTAATCCAAATCTTCATTTATCTCATTAAATGAATATTTATGCTCAACTACATCCAAAATAGATCAAGTTACCACTTATGAGATAAGTACCATTTCATTTTCAATCATCAACTTCTTTATGGTCTAAACATGAGCTACTTTACATCCAATATTATTATGTGGTTCAACTAGTTTTTTATCTATAGAATCAACCGACTTATGTATCTGATTATTCCAACACCATTAACTTATTATATTGGTTAAATATTCCATGAATAAAATTTCTTATCCTTTTTATCAAATGTCCCCAAATATAGATTTTTTGTCATAAATAAACATGAAGCTTTAAAAACATTATAATAAGTCATAATCGGTTTCTTTTGATGCTATATATTATTTGTGATTCATTTTTATTCACATAAAATAAAACAACCATTTTTAACATATATAATGGTACTTATAGACTCCCTATATAATAACTTTGAATGTTTATGTTAAATAAGATTATTTCTTCCCATATCAACTAAACTTACATATTTTCCTTTATATAAATCTATTTTTTTGGGGGAATATAAAGATCACCATACTAGTTTTTAATCCTTATTTTCTATAGGTGGAAATCATAGGAGTAACTTGTATAATACTTTCCACTATCCATTTCGTACATTGAATTATATAAAACCAACTCCTTCTCAACATCCCTTATGATGATTTAAAAAAACTCAAAATATTCTAATTTATGTTTCAGGAACATTAATAAGGTCATTTGAGTGAAATAAACAATAAAAATGATAAATTATAAATGACCCTTAATAGATTGATATCCCATCACCCTAAATAGGTCAAAATGAATGAGCTAAAGGGGTTTGGTGGATTGAATTGATAATTTATTATAACTTACCCTTACCATCATTCCTTTCTATAATTTTATTCAAATAACATCATATTTTCTCTCCAGATATTGTTAATAATTGAAAATATCTTCCACTGAAATTCTGATCATATGTTTTAAGACATGGTGGCAAAGTCTCCAGTGAAATAAGTTGTTTTCATCCTTATTACTCAAGTATAAAGAGTTACTAAGGTTATAAATGTTGAATAAATTACCACAGGTACTTTTCCATCAGTATTTTTTTTCAATATTTCAAGAATTATATGATATAAGAATATTTATATAATATAACTTCTTTACCATCATCTTATAAATGGATAACACTCAGAAATTTTTGTTTAATTCCAACAAAAAATAGAACTTCCATTGAGTTTAACTTTGTAAACTGCATTTCATCCATACTAATTCCACTCATTTCTATGGAACTATTATTTCTAATGATAAATTTTCCTCCGTCAAGTACATCAACATTTTACATGATTTTCACATCACCTTTAATTTTTGGGAAATATCCACCAAAAATTAGGCATGGTTTATGTTTCTTGACTAGATTTTTATGTAACCAAAATAATAAATTATTTGTATTCTATATTTTGTTTCTTAGATTACATTACATTTTTAAAACAAATAAATTTCCCTGAAATTGTTTTAATAAAATCATTATCATATAGACTAGATTGGTCACATCTTCCAAAAATATTCTCTTGGTAGTCAAATTATTTATGGCTTGATGTTTTTTATCTTCCCCCATTTTAATAACTATATCTTCCTTTAACATAATGGTGTTTCTTCCTTTTCCTCTAGTTCTTATCTCCCAAAATTCATTCTTAATTTCTATGAGTGACATGTTTTTCTAAAATTTATAATATTTTTTCTCAAAGATCCCAAAAAACCAAAAATATCAATTGGGCTATGATCTTATAGAGTATTATAACGGTTTTTTTTAAAAAAATATCGTTGATATTTAATGGATGTTAGAAGGTCCATTTTATATTTTATATTAGAACCATTCTTCTAGAAGTTACACTTAACACACTTTTATGTGTAAAATTTATTACATCCCTTATTAACCCAAATTTTATTATTTTATTTTGGTATTATGAAAAATTAATAAAATCAGATGTACTTTTGAGTTAAGCTACACTAGATTTCACCCAACTTTTTGGAGAGTTTTCTCATATTCCCAATATATTTCAATATTAACTTATAAAGATTTATTGAAACCATAACTTATCTTATTCTATGGGGTTTTAAACTTATGAAACTAATATTGTATATTATAAAAACACTTATTCGTTAACAAATTTTTTTTCCTCATGGTCTCTAACCATTATTCCATGTTCTACAACATTTAACTTTTTGGTTATAAATTTATCAATAAAAACATCTAAAATCATGACACATTATTATTTTCTTCCACTACAATTCTCACCTTACATTTTCAATATAATAATGTATTTATTTAGTTTAGTGTTTTCTCAGTATATTCCATAGGTTCTAATCTCATCATGTATTCCACAAAATATTTGTGACCCATTTCTTCTTTACTAACTAATGTGTTGTCTATTTTTTCAGTGTGATCCATGATTATTATAAAGTTATCAAAAACTTAAACTTATTATTAATTTATATTAGTATAATATTATACTTCTCTATTAATCAACATTATTCATCTAGACTTTTTGTTAAAATATTTATCTCTCCTGATTGATTTTTTTACTTCTTTTGATGTTTTAACCAATTTATATTCTTAATGATTTTCTTCTGGAACATCATTATCATATACTGTACTATTATTCCATGTATAGTTTACTATAATGTTTAAAATATACACACACCCAAATCATTTGAGGGGATTTTTCCATTTTAATTTCATATTCCTTTCTAAAAATTCCTAAAGAAAATTGATATAACCCCCTTATTCTACATATCATAATCCTCCTAATATTTTAATTCATTAGAGTAAATATTCTCATATTCAAATTCATGTACATTAATCTTCCCCATATATTTAAAATCCAGATCATTCTAAATAATAAAAATTTAAATTCTATATTTTTCCTCAACCCATATGCAATATGTATGTTATATAGTTCATCAAGAGATAAATCATTTATATATTCTAATGTAGAGATTTTTTTGTCCATTTTTTTTGAAATTTTCTCATCCATTTTTCTAGAATAGTGGAATATTTTAATATATATTTGAATCATATAATGTTTATCACTACATAATTCTCATTAGAGAAGTAATCATTAATAGTTTCTCTTTTATCCATCCCATTATCTTATCACTTTATTCTCAAGATTTAATGTTTTTCTTCCTATACTTTATTATTTCACTAAAATATGCCTTCATGTTTGTCCCATGTATCCTTAAAAAATACAAGAAATGTAAAATCCATATAAATCGTATCAAATAATTAAATTAGAATTGAATTTTGAGATTTTACATCTACCATGAGATTCATTTCTTTTGAAAAAAACCATAAGAGTGTCTTTCATCCCTAGTGAAAATACCATAGTATGTGCATCAATCTCCTCCAAACCAAGTGATAAAATTTATCGTATCATCCAATTTTCCATATATGATAATTTCTATCAGTGAAAGTAGAAATACCATTGATATTGACTAAGTAGAGATTTTACATCACAAGTAAATAAGGTTCTTATAGAGGTAAGATGGTTTTCTATGATAACACTTGATGTTCCTAGGAATATATAAACCGCTTAGAGGGGGTGAGGGGGTGAGGTTGGGGGGGTTGTTGAATCCGTAATGGTCGTTTATAATTGTATTTACTCCTAAAATTAACCTCTACCACTGATTATTGTTTTGATCATACAAATTTTATAACTTAACCAAACTTTTATGGAATGATAAAAAATAAAATGTAATTAACTTCAATTTTTACAAGGTTCAGTACCAATATTGGTATATACTCATTAATGTTCCTTCTTATTATCTTGGGCCACAAATATCCACCAATTAAAACACATGAGTATAATTAAGTTATCTCCTAAAATTCCCATGTTTCTTCTAAAGGTAAATAGTAATAGTTCCCAACAATTATAAGTGGGATCGTCTTCCAAGACTGTAGAATAGTTGAATGTTGATTTCTACTTATAATGAAATCTAACTAAAATATTTCATGCAGATATTCAATCACTAAAATCAATACTACAAGTTCTAAAACTCTACAGTTATATGGAATTTGGAGGTTCTAAATCTTCACTGAAATTAGATAGATTTTATTTTTTTCTTTTACCTTGATGATTATATGAGTTCAATATGTCTGTAACTCAAAAAACAACTTATTTTCAAATAAATTATCAAGAATACGAAACACTGAGTTAGAAATGAATATGATATTAAATACTATAACTTTTCCATAACAATATCTAAATTCATGCTAATAAAACTTAAACACATTAAAATTTTTCCATTCGTAGTTGAACACCTTAAACTTGATGATTTTTACACTTTTATGATGACTATACACACAGACACACACACACTGGCCTGCGTGAAGGGTGTGAGCTAAATTGGCCCAATAAGATTTCAACATAGAGTCTTTTAACACTCATTTAATTGAACATTTAATTAGTTCATACTAGAACATCATTTTAAAAATATGTTTTTCTAATTATATTTCACACCCAAAAAATTATATTTTATTTGACCTTATTTTCCAAAATTTCAAGTTAAATTTTTATTTATAAAATAAATATCTATCTTGGATGAGAAGAATAAATAAAAACCCAATAACATAAACCAAAAAATCCTATAAAATATATTTTAAACCCCCTATTATCAACCAAGGGTTGGAATAAAACATTAAAATATAATATAATTTTCAAAAATTCAATGAATAATTGTACTAAAAATATTACATAAAAAACTAATTTTATTCTTCCAAAACCATCCCAAAACCTCTTTTAAATAAACATGGAATGTTAAAAAAATAATAAGAGAGAGGATATAGAATAAACTATGAAATGAACCAAAGAAAAAAATGTCAAAATATTCATAAAGGAATTTGAATTTTTGTTTAGGGGATGGTCTATTTTGATGATTGAGGCTCAAACTGGGGATTTAAACCATTTGATGTCCAAAAATAGAGTTTTTTTAATGATACTCAAGACCTGTGTGACATCATAAGGATTTATGAGAACTAACATAGGTAAGTCAATATAGGTGGGCTACTGGAGCATCTATTTATGATCTGGTGGTGGCCATCAGCTTGCTGGTGGTCTGTCCAGTAGCCTGGGCACACTGATTTCACCGACTGACTAGCCAAGGGAATCCATCTATGAGCTAGTGGGGTTTCATGGATATTTTAACTCTGAGTTCGTGTGTGTGTGTGTGTGTGTAGGGGTGGGGGAGGGGTAAGTCTTTATTTTACATTTACTTATTATTTACCTTCCTCTCTTCTATCGTGACTTAATTCAAACTAGTTGATGAAGGGGGATCCCTCCATCATGATTTTGGATCTCCATAGTTTATTACATGGGTGTTTCAAGTGTTGTTCATTATGGTTTATTTGTATGGATTCGTATTACCCCATATCACACTCAACCCATTATTTATTGTTATTTACATTAAATGGAACACTATTTAAATGAATTTAGGTATTCAATCATAGAATCGGTGCACCTGTCTGAATTCATTTGGTCATTTTTGGTGTTTGGTTCCATTATGACCGAGTTAGAGAATACATACCATTATATATTACTATTATGAAATTTTATGAGTTTAATTGTATGTGTGTGTATTTTTATCAATATAAAACTTATAATTTTGATGTTTGAATGGGAAGGTAAGGTTACTGTTGATGTTAGAGTTCTGTAATATGGGAAGAGCAGGCTGTGTTCCTCGAAAGAGTTGAAAATGGGCCTTGTATTGGGAATGCATGTAGGATTTTTCATAGTTGTTTTGACACAAAATGAGATCATTGGGCTTTGTTGATAGTCGTATAAATTGGGTATATGTAATAGGAGTTTTGTTAGTAAGTCCCCATGAGTGGGTTATTTGGAAACAACAGACAAGGGTCATGCACCGATGAAAACAATGGGGCTATATGTTTTGAAAAATAAAACTAGAAGGTGTTGTTTAGGTTTATATGGGCTAGGCTGACTTGGAAAATATTCATTGGGGTTTAGGTGGTGAATTACCTTATTTTGGTTCCTTTAATGAGTGATTTAGAGGTTGGTACAAAGGTATATTGGTTGGGATGTCTAGTTGGGTAAATGGGCTTAGAAATTACTCCCTAGACCCAATATGAATAGAGATGACTTGGTTAAATGATGCAATATCATGTGTGATGATTTTAATTTATTAATATGTGGGGTAAGTATTACAATTAGAGATATGGTTCTATTTATTGGTAGTGATCACATTCATAAGTGAGACATTAAGATGGGATTAATACATGGTATTTATCATTTATTTGTTTGTTGACATATATGTTTTTGCATATGTGTTGCCTAACTTCATAATGAAATTATGCGCCAATGTATATATTGACCCCCAATAAGTGTATAGATGGTTTAGTGTGTAATTTTACCTCCCAAGAAACCTCATGAGGGGATGGTGTGATTATGGGCTTCAAAAGAACTTTTAGGATAGGCTAGTGAGATGGTTGGGCCTCCAAAAAACTTCAGGATGGTCCGTTGTGGATGGTTGGAATCAAAAAAACCTAGTCAAATGGGTTATTTTTCATTATTGACCTTTACAGATTCTTCAAATATGGGTCATAGTACTTGATGAGGCCATTTCTTATTCTATAGTTTAGGATAGGGATTTATTGTTCTTATGGGTTTTGAAATACAATCATTCCATCTATGAGCTGAACTAGGTAGAGATGGGGTTTATAGAAGTCTAGTTAGCACATGATAACCTAGAGGGTTCTGTGTTTATTTTTTATTCATATTACCTAATCATATAGAATTTTATATGAACTTATTAATTTATGATAATTATGCATTAGTGGTTTCATAATCGATTTATACTCACACCCAACATAGGAATCAAGTGGTGAGTGTATCCTTTATTTGACATGTATCCAGACAAGGGTGGTGACCTTGTTCAGGGAAGTTGTGTTGGAGGAGAAGGTTGGTTGGGGGAAATTCTTGAATAGACTCTAGGGTCCATATAAAGTTTCCTTTTATTTATTTTTACATTCATCCTTGTATGTAATTGAAACATGTGGGGGGGCTTCATGAATTGTATTACATATTTTATAGAAAGGGTTAGTGATGTTATTGTTTCCACACTTAATTTACATTTATTACTCTAATTACTGTTATGTAATTATGTAATTGTATTTTTTTATATTTTATACCATGGGATTAGTCACCCCACATCCCCACCTATGACCTCACCAATATCTATTAACCTTTTTTGGATGAGAAGGATAGTATGAGGTCATGTACCATGTCATATCGGATAGGGCGATTCATGGTGCGAGTGTTAAAAAATGGTGCTAGAGGGTTTTTTTCTTTTATGAATGTTTGGTAAATGTAGACATGATATATGAATTTTTTAGAATTTATATAGGATATCTTTCTTAGGGGTAGGTAACCCATGTATGACGGAAATTCACAGTTCATAGGGGAAAGATCGACATCCTTGTAGTCCATGGGTACCACTGGCTGATATCCCCAATAATGATGCACATGATTTTTGTTAATGATAATTTTGATGTTTATAATTCGTGGTATTTATTAGGTCCTATTTATAAAGTGGGTGAGAGTTCATGTATCACAGATAGACATGTTGGTTTACATTCCATGCTCTTTGTTAGCTATGACTAATAGAGTCTTAAATAAATTAAATGTTTATAAAAATATATTTTGATTTTTATTAAATATATTCTTAGTGAAAATTAATAAATTTAGTTTAAGCATGTTATATTTTGTTATGTATGACTATGACTAACAAGAATTTATTATTGGTAGGTACTTGATCCTTGCATGGGAAGATAATTATTATTTTTATGTGTTTTCTTTCCCTTGGGAGGATGTGTTATATTTGAGTTGTCAGAATGTTTTTGGAAATGTGAAACTCACTTAGACAAAATGGTTATAAATGAATTTCACATGATTTTTTTGAAAATTGTTTCTAAGATCCAAGTTGTTAGGGGAATCTTCATGGGTTTACTTGAAATTGAAATTGGGATTTTAAAGGGGTTTGACCAGTTTGGGTGTGACATGGGTAAAGTGATGGACTTATATGAAATTTTTTAAAATTGTTAAATTTGATGGGTTTTTCCTAAATACATTAAATGACAATGTTTTTGGATATTAATGGTTATCAAATGGTTTATAAATTGTATCTAAACTATTTGAAAAAAATTGGTTTATAATGTTGTTTCAAAATGGTTTTTCCCAACTATCCAATATTTTTGTGAGGCCCATTTTGAAATTTGAATTGGTTTTTTTATAATGTGTGTGTAAAACCATTTGGGGGACTCTATTTTTTTGTTTAATTTGGATCATGTCCTAATGGGATTTTTTGTTTTATTATAATTTGACTACGTGTAAGTGTTTTATGTGTTTTGATGACTATAACCTATGAGGGTATGGTCTTAGAAGTTATGGGATGGATTGGGAATGATGTTCTTGGTTAGTTATGGAAACTTTGAGGCTAGGATAGTGGGGATTTTTTTGAGTAGAGACCCTTGATTTAGATGGATTTATGTTGGTTTTTATCCTAGGTGGATGAGTTATTGATCCATGTGTGAATTCTGAGCTAGTGGTGACATATAATAGTGGTTTCACATTGTGATAGTCAATTTTTCACTAGTTAGTGTGATTTTGTCATGGTAGGTGCATGGTTGTAGAGAACTTTAGATGATGATGCTTGATAATTATGCGACTAAGAATATGGTTTCATCAGGTTATGTTTTGGTTTAGTTGAATATGAGATCTATAAGTTTTTCAGTGTATTAAGATCATATCGAGAGTGAGATTTATAGATTTGGACAATCCATTAGTTGGGATAAAACTAACTATAGTGGTTCATGGTGTAAACCAAGTGCTCGTTCCATGAGAGGGATTATATGTGAAATGTTAATGTGGATTATTATGGTAAGGTCAGAGTTTTATCATGTAGTTCTGGGTAAAAACCCATGGTTGGGCCATGGGGTGAGGTGAGGTCATTGTTGTTCCTTGTAGGGGAAGTGACCATGTGCAATATGATGGAATGAGAAATTTATAAGAGGTGTCATTCTTTAATATGAATGTTAGTATGAATTTTATTCTTAGTTTTTATGGTTCTATGATCTTTAGGACTATGTAGGGTCATTGGAAAATTACCTTTGGGTGAGTAGTTTGCATTTCCATTATTAGTGAGAATTTTCTTCAATAGCTCTAGGTGCAGTTGGACATGTCTCTAATTAGTAGTTCCTTGGTAAACATCCCTTGGAGTTGGCATTTGATGAATTATCAAACATCTCTATGGTGTTTTTTGAATAGGATTATAGTAACATGATTTGAGGGTGTGTCATATTGGAGATGTGTTAGTCCTCAAAGGTGGTGTATGGTGGTTAAATGACTCAATCAAGGAAGCAATTGTGGGGTTAAACTAGGAGTTGGGATCGAACATTGGTTTTGGTGTTGTGTATTTTTATGATTATTGGCTTTGAAGGCATCATGATCATAAGGTGATCACACGTTAGTTGGTAACACTTATAACCTTTTGGTGAGTTCATATAGATATGGTTCTACTAGTGATTTCATATAGTAATGGATGGGGTAGGGTGTATAATTCATCAATAACATTATTCGGAATGAGGTTTACATTGTTCATTGATTGAACAAGACTTTTAGGGGAAATTTAGAGAATCCAAACATGGTTTTTGGAGTTCTGCAGTGGTACCATGTTGGGAACTTTTGAATTTGATGTTAAAGAAGGATAAAGGAATAATGTATGATTTTTGGATCAGGGGGAATGTATTGAATGATGGTTTTGGTGGTGCAGGTGGAGGTGGACAGTTATTCTTGTGGTGGAACGATTTTGGGAATCCAGGATGGGGTTATTATCTTGGCATGATATTTAGAAAGTATCTAGCCCTGGAATTAAATATGTTGTAATTTAGAGATATGAACCTATGTGTGAAGAATTAGTAGTGCACATGGGTGTTAGTGTTATGAAAGCATCAGGGAGAGTTGTTCATGTGTTATGGAAGTGATGGGGTTTTTGATGCATGTTGGAAGTAGGCATAAAAATCGATAGATGAATGTAATCATGAGGCATTGGTGAGTGGAGTGAGATTTAGATTACATAGTGAGATCAATGATGAGATCTATTAATTATTCTAAGGATCATTGATGAAATCAAGAATCTTGTGTGGGGCATTATCAAGATGTTGGTTTTGAGGTAGGAATGTCTTGAGAACAGAATCCAATATATGTGCTGGTAAATATTTGAGAAAATGTTTATAAGGAATTATAGAAGCTATTGTTCGAATGTGTTCTTATATAAAAAATGGGATTCCATATTGATATGGGAGTTTGATGTTGGGTTGACTAGAGAATTTATTTGAGGGAGAATGCTAGAGGTACCTATCAAGGATAAGAATTCATTACAGGTAGAGTTTATAATGACCAACTTCATTATGGGTTGGAAACTAGATGATAGAATTTGGGTTTTTGTTTAGTAGATATGCAATTTTGTGGACTGAGGCTCAGACTAGGGGGTGGGGGTGGGTTTGACCCTTTGGACATCCAAAATTGGAGTTTTGTATGGGTGTCAAGGATTGGGTGATGACCTAAGTCTTTAGAAGGAATGATGGAGGTATGGAAAGCATATTGGGATTCTACAGCTAACACCAACTAACACATTAGGGACACTATCTCATAATTGGTTTTTCCAAGATCATGGTAACAATCCATGAACCCATCAACTATCCACTGTTGTCGAACAACTAGTCTATAGAGATTCTGGGTAATGTTATATGGGGGAGACTTTGTATTTTACCTCAGCCCCCTTATCTACCTTACTCTTTGTTTCCCTAGAATCATTTGTTCTAGGTGATGAAGGGGGCTCCCTCTATGGTGATTTTCGATCCCTATGATCATTTCTAGTGTGTTTATAATTTCATTCATTATGGATAATTTTTATAGGAAAGTATAACACCATCTCTCCCTTAAAACACCGTCTCTTGTTAATTCAATTAGTTAAAAACCTAATTTGACGAATTTATGGATTCCATCAAAGAACCGGTTCATTGTTCTTGATTCAAGTGGTGATTCATGGTGTTTTTGATCCATCATGATCATGGTATAAATTTATTACTATTGAACAACACTTTTATGAAATTTTATTCCTTGAAATACATGTGTGTGTGCATATCCCTATGAGATCTTTTATTTTAATACTTTCATGAGATGGTGATGTTTTTTTTGATGTTGGGGCCTCATTAGAGAGGGAGTGAAATTCATATTCCATAAAGGGATTAAAATGGACTTATACCATGAATGTGCACAGGGATATCCTCTTAGGAGTTTGGGCTCCAAATGATCCATTTAGTCTTGTTTGGGGATAGGATGTCCATGGTAGATATCATATGGGTTAGGGTAGTGAATACCCTTGAGAGGGTTCCGTTGAAATTGTGGATGAGGGTCATGTGACTATGATAACCATGGGATTGTCTATATTGAAAATAGACTTGGGAATCGACTATTGAGTTCAGAGAGGGATATGATGAATTATAAAATTGGCATAGGGTTTAGATGGTTAATTACCTTAGTAGGTTATCTAAATAGATGAATTGGATGATTTTACTAGGGTATATTAGTTAGGCTATCTACATGGATAAATGGGTTTAGAATGTGACATTTGGTACTGGGATGAGTTGGGAAGACTTGGTTAAATGACATAAGGTCTTGTGTGATGTTTTTCATTTCTTAACATGTGAGGTGAATATAACAATTAGTGAGGAGGTTTGGTTTGGTGGTGATGAGGCCCTCATGAGTGAGACATTAGGTCTAGGTGAAGACATGGTGTTTCCCTATGATATTTTTATTAACATATATTTTTATTTAGGAATTTGGAATCCACTAACCATTTGTGTATGGGCTGGTGTGTATATTGGGCCTCCCATGAACCATAAGAATGGGAAAATGTATTTTTTGGCCTACCAAGAACCCTCAAAATTATTTGGTTAATGATGGGACTCCCAAGAACCTTTGGGAAGGGATAGTGAGATGCTTGCCCCCAATAACCATTAGGGTAAGATTCTGTGAAGGGTTACCCTCCTTGGAACCTATAAGTATGGTCCATTGTGCATGATTGACACCCCTAGAGTATTCAGGGATGAGTCAAGATACTCCATGAGGCCATGAACTATGACAAGGAATAGGCCATGGGTTACTTATATTTATAGGATTTGACAAATGTTCTATCTGGATATGAGTTGAAGCAGGTAGAGTCGTGGTTTGTGGAATCCAGGTTAGTGTATAATGACCGGACAAGATGTATATTTATTTTTGTATTTATTTTCCATAATCACATAAACATTTATATGACCTGCAAAATTTATTCTAAGGATGCATTGCTGGGTTACTATTTGGTTTAGACACACACCTTCCATGAGCATCTCAGTGTGTGTGTAGCCTTTGTTAGCAAGGTATTTGTATGAGGGTGGGGACTGTGCTTCCGGAAATTATGCAGGAGGAGCAGGTTAGTTATGGGTGTTGCTGAGATAGAATCTGGTATCTATATAGAGTTTTTATTTTTCTTTCACTATTTATCCATGTATATAACTACCACATGTTATAGTCTTCTTAAAATTCTTGACATATTTTATAGCATGGGGTTTTGATATTTTTGTTTTCAAAATTTCTTTCCGCAGATTATACAGATAATTGTTATTTGATTTTATACATCCATTTTGTAAATCAATTACTAAGGAAACATTTTACCCACATTCCCATCTAGGACATCCCTACTATTAAGTAGCCTATTTAATATAGAGAGGTGTTCATGAGGTCATATCGATCTTAGCTCAGACTGGGTGATTTGGGTGGAAAATTTTACAAATTGGATCCATCAAATCAATTTGAATACTAATATTAAAAAATACTAATCAATAGTTCCATAAATTCAAGAAGAGTAAAAGGGGATAAAAAATGTATATAGATAAAAATATTAAAGAAAAAATATCATCAATTACATAAGTTTCTTGGGAAACTCCCAAGGTTATAACATGATATGTTTGTAAACATATATATGAGGAAATAATTGGATAGAATATGATTTTTTCAGAAAATATGCATCTTGATAACTCTCATTGAGGGAATTAACTTTCCTTGAGTAAAATTTAATCCAAGTCACTTGTAATAGTATAATCAAAACTAACATTAAAATCGTCAAATATACAAAACTGAATCACTCTCATTGTGGGTCTTATCTTAGATTGTGCACAATATAAACTATGGAATTATTAAATTCCTAATATATTCTACTATGATTGAAAAATTATCTCTCACATAGTTACCTTAGGAAACCATAATATAAAAATAGTATAGTTGAGGATTAAAACTAAACAAATGATCATAAAAACATCATAAGAGTATAAATAATAGACCTCATCTCACTTCCAACACCCTCATGTGAAACAAACCCATTCTCATAAATCAATAATGAAAAAATAATAATAATGATCAATTTATATCATATAAATGGGAAAAAATTAATACATGTAAAATATTATGGGGGTATAAAATAGGGTAAAAAATTATTAAATGAATCATTTTTGAAAACAACAATCAGTATTTTAAGACAAGATTATATGGAAAAACCATAAAACCTATAGGAAACACACACACACACTATGGAAATTTTTTTATAGAAATATAAAAGGAATTTTATATAAAGACACGTGACATTTATACATAAATATCATAGCATTTTAGATGAATATTCAATACATTTTATAAAACCCCGCCTGAGGACTGTAATAGATTAGTGTCTTTAGTTACTAGAAAAACAATCTTCTTATTTCATAAAATATTTTCATCATCTCCCACATATATATTCTAACATAGTACTCATATTTGGAATAACATATCAAAAATATTATTTAAATCATGGAAGAGGAAACATAAGAACATGTGATCTTAGATGTTTAGTAAGGGTAAACATAGTAGATATTAGTCCATAATCATATAAATGAATAAGATAAGAATAAGGGTATATGAAAATTTAATTTAACTTATTAATTTAATACTGATCCTATAATAGATCACAAACAAGACCCATGTAATAAAAATTTATCATTTAAAAAAAAGTTCTATAAGTGTGATAAATCATCATATATCAATCATGATTGATAAGCTGAAGTCATAAAAGTGTAACACCATCATAAATATAAGAAATCATTTCCTATGTAATGTATATATAAAAATATGATCAATATAGTGGATCATAACTCTTCGCCCCTTTCCCATTGTGGATTGGGATGCACCTGTTCCCCATAGTGGATTAGGACTCAACTATTTCTCATAGTAGATCATGACCATAGACTTTTTTCCTATTTTTATCTCATGAGATATAAAGATTTACCCAATGATTTGGTAAGAGATATATGTCCCACCCATATCATATTAAAAAACATACTTATTTGTGCCACTATATCATAAAATATTCATCATATCATCACAACATAACTTCTGTAAATAGAATTGGTTTGAAAAATATTTCAACAACTCACCTTAGCATAACCCATGAAATATAAATAGATTTTATAAAAATTTAATCTACATAAACATTAAGAATCTAGTGAAAGAATAAGGATTAAATAATTCAATATTATCCCCATTAAATAATAAGTAATATTAAAGGACATCATCTTAGTTGGTAAATTATTTTAAAAGACCACTTGGAATATATGTTGAGGAAAATAGCCCTTCAAATTAAAAAACATTCTAATTCACAGTTGTTTTTTAAAATACTTTTTTATAAAAAATTCATGTAGACTTATAAAGGAATATTTAAAAATATTTTGAAATTTTTTTTGACAAAAATATCCTTTCAATTTTTTTTAAAAAAATATTAAAAATAGAAAACAATTTCAAAATAATTCTCTTTGAAAATAACTTTTGAAACTTATGAAGAATGATTTAAAAATAATTAAAAACATTTCATGAGGAAAATATCATTTTGATTTTATGAATCACTAAATATTAAAAAAAAAATTGGATATAATTTTCATTTAAAAAAAATTTGTAACATATAAATGAGTATTTAAATTATTGAGTTGTTTATGACATCATAAAATACCATTCATTATGTACATGTAAAAACAAATATTCCTTTAATATTTTTGGAAAAATACAAAAGGAGAATGTTTTGAAGAAGACATAAAGATTCATTTTTGTAAAAAAAATTAAAATTTAAAACTTGGTTAAAAATGAAATTAAACAATTCTAGAGAAATATAACATTTTAATAACATATCCAGAAATCATAGATATGAAAAAAAAGGATTTTTCGGCTTAAGAGAGAAAAAAGTCAATTTTCATCAAAAAAATAATTTTGATATTAGGGGTACATAATGATAGGAAAATGAATATAAAATGTGTATTATCATGAAATAAGTTGAGTATAAAAAAATTCATGACTTTATTTAGATATTGAACGTACTATTTTATCATCTAATGAATAATCATTAACAATCCCGATAGACTATGAGATTGAATCATAAAAAATTTACCAGTTTGGTATATTTTAAATCATTAGCCCCATTAAATAATAACATATAATTAAACATTTAATATCATGAAAATATGGATATTCATAATACAACATGTTAAAGGGTAAGTATATACACCTCATAGAAGAAGATAGTGACATAACCTAGTTTATATCCTAACGAATCATATTTGAGAAAAAAATTCCTTACCACTTTAGAAAAATTTGAACTATAACTACAAGAAATTCCCCAAATAGCAGTGGATTAGACCATTAAATCATGCTTCTATGACTGTTTAAAAAAAATGCTAAATTTGGTGTCATCATTCAATATGTGGAGGTTTCTGGAAAATGTCATAGTAAACACATTTAGAAAGGGTTGGTGTTGTTTTCACGGTGGTTTGGCCCAGAAAAATGATAGTTTTTTAGCGGCAGTTTTAACCACTGCTAAAAAAAGATTCAATTTTTCTGAGAGAAACACTAATAAAACCACACCAACCACCCCAAATGATAACAGAACATGAGGAACCTTTAGCGGTGATTTTAATCACCGCAAAAAAATTCCATTTTTTTAGTAAAACTGCTGCTAAGGCACAAAAACCGCAGTTAAATTGTGTAATGTATGTGCTTAGTAGCAGTTTAAACTGCTGCTAAATATGGACCATTTATTTAGCATCATTTTAAAACACCTCTTAAGGTAGAATTAAAATTAAAATAATTCTTGTAATTCAGCCACCCTAGTACTAGTACATTGGAAAAAACATGTGAAAAATTCATATAACACTAGGGATGGGCAGGGTACATGTAGAAATCAAAAGAAACATACAATGCACACAGACACACATAGAGATATATATCCACCTACATGACCATCTTATGAGTTCGTCACAGGAGTTCTAATTTACATCCACAATTTTTAGAACCACTAATAAATTCATAACACCATATAATCATTCCAAGAGCCACAATTTACATCCAACATTCTTTTCAAGTTTACATTACTGCACAATCTCCAACAATCTTATGTAATCAGAAGGGAAA
Source organism: Viscum album (assembly GCA_963277665.1). Lineage (NCBI taxonomy): Eukaryota > Viridiplantae > Streptophyta > Magnoliopsida > Santalales > Viscaceae > Viscum > Viscum album. The sequence continues at coordinate 1,524,638,192 of OY728137.1, forward strand.
CTGGATCCAAGACCAATTTTCTTATAATTAGGCCACGTAATCATGCAGTTTTATCTATAAGGAACCCATAGAAATTAAATGGGACAACTATCTTCTATCCAGTTAGATTTCATACATCTGAACATTTCATATTTTTCTCCATACTTGCATTTTTTATCATCTTTTATGTAAAAAAAGATAGGATAAAAAGGTTTAATAAATTTATTGAAAATAAAATTTTCACCTATAAAATTCACCCTCCAATATCCCCATGAAGAACTACAAGTTTTACCCAGATTCCTCCCCAAAATTCCTATCATTTAATCAAATAAATTAAGTTCAGAAATTGTGTTTCAAGGAAATTATGCAGAAAAAAATTAAAATGATAACAGATTCACAGTATTAACAAACAAAATATACATTGTAGTGATAGTGAATAACTGCACAAATAAGATAAGTGGTTTCTAAATGAATGCATAATAGTACATACAATAATTTTCCCCTTAAATCATGTCAATTCCATTCTCTATTACATCAACCACTTCATCCACCATTTCTAGAATAATATTTTTAATATCATGATGGGAAAATAAGTTTGTTTCTTGCTGTTGATGAGATTAAATGTTAGGGGTCAAATCTTTCACTTCATCACACGTATCATACAAATCTCTTTGTTTTACACTAGAAACTAAACTACACCCTTTATCCACTACCTCATTCACATAATATACCATTTTCTATTATGATGATAAGATATATGGATCATGAAGTTCATGATCACCAACATCCATCAAGTGAGAGAAGTACACAGAAGTAAATTTCATGGAATCTCTTTTAACACCTCATATAATAACGACCCATTTGAATTTGAATTAAATAACTAAAAAATTCACGTGATAGTTTAATTTGATAATATCAGTTAACTTTACATAGTATACAACTTCAACAAATTTAAATAAACCACTGTTCTTTGTTTTAAAACCATGTTCTTGATCGACTGTATGAAATCTAAAGTTATCCACATTTTAAGATTCGAACATTATAACTTTTCTTAGAGGACATTGAGAAAGAAACATAAAATCTTCTAAAAAATATGCTCAAGTAACATAATTCATGATATAAAAATGAAATATACAATATTATATTTAAAATATATATATGTAAACCTTAAATCAGTATTTATTGTAATATTTAGAAACTTACACATCGTGAAAACCATTCTACAAGCTCTTTATTAATAGATTTCATTATATATTTATCATTTCATGATATAACTCTCATTCATCTCTTTGTTTGTATCCTCAACTCTTTAATAAATAGATCTTCAATTTTATGATTCAAAAGAACATATCTATGTACCTGTAAGAATTCAAATTCTGTCAGTGTAACATTTGAGGTCCTCCCAACTAATCTGCTAATACCAGGAAATATATTTGATCTCCCATGTATTTTAGATTGAGTTGATATATTTCCAACATGTCCAACTCAATTAAAGCTTGTCTCAATATTATTCAAGTATCTGTTATAAAATATAATACACTCCTTTTCCTAACTGTTTTTAGAAATAGAGCCTTCAGGTATATCTTTATTTCTCATGTACGATTTCAAATGACCATGATATTTGTGAAATAAAATAAAAAGCATAACTATGTATTTAATTAAGTACAAATAATTGTTTAATTAACTTAAAAACATATATATAATATACCTTTGAATTGGATACATCCATTGATAATGTACAAGACCTACAAATTTAGCTTCCTCAACCAAATGCACAGTTAAATGAATCATTAATGTAGAAAATGACGAAGGAAAGATAATCTTCATTGCAAAAAGTGTAAAAAAAAATCTATCCTGAAGGTTGTCAAGATCAACTGTTTGTATAGATTTCTGACATCATTTTCTAAAAAAATCATAATTAGAGCACAACCATAGTAACCTTTTCAGGTAAAAATGTACGCAATGCCAATGGTAATAACTACTATAAAAAAATATGTGAGTAGTGACTTTTAAATCCATTTATCCTATGATTATTTAAGTCATCACTTGTTGATATGATACTTTAAAACCCATCATATTCCTTGAAATGCTTTAAAATTTTAAGGAATTTATTATTATCTTTATTTTTCATTGCAAAAATTTATGGAGCATACTTTTCATTCTCATCTGGAAAAAGATCATGTTTTAGTTTTGTTGCTTATTAGTCTTTGTGAGGATTGAGTTGATCCTTTTACATTCCATGACCCTTAAGCAATGTGAATATAAAATTATCACAAAAATTCTTCTCAATATGAATCACATCAAGATTATGCGGCAATAAATTAAATTCCCAATAAAAAAGTTTGAAGAATATACTTTTTTCTTCCATTATTGCATGCTGATTTCACTTGAAGATGCACTTCAAAACCATTTCCCACTATCATTTAAATGATTCATGTTCCCAAATTTTGTTTCAACATTTCCATGTTGTGCCAATATTTCATAACTAGTTAACAACTTTGGAGGTGGTATAAGATCAATAAAAATTTTGAATTTTGACATGTTCATATAAAATCTATGAGAAGCATTGAGAAATCTTCGATGGCACATGAAGCCCCCCATTTTCTACTATGGGTAGCCATTTGGGCTCAAAATCAAATTTACAAATAGGATAATGCAAAACCATGTAATTTTTCTAACTAGATAAATTTTAATGTCCAGGGAAGTCAATAATGGTCCACATTAGAGAAACATGAATTTTGAATATTTTTTTAAAAGAAGAATCATGTCTTAACAATATTTCTCAATAACTCCTACAATTATTGAATTTAAAGATGAAAGTATACATCAATATAATTTCTAGGAATTTTTTTCTAGGAATAGAAATAAAAATGATATAATAATTTTGTTTCATATACATCTGTGTAGGAAGATTTTAAGGGATCAGAACAACTGGTCCAATGCTATAACTGGTACTCAAAGTCCCATATGGGTTTAATTCAATGGCAGCCAATCCCAATCAAACATTCCTAGAATTAGATGAGAAATATAGATGTAATTAATCAAATTTATTTCATTATTTTCAATATCATTGATGTCTGATTACCCCATCATTGTTATTATCTACAGAATGACACTTCATGTGTTCAGTGATTTTTGATGACATGAATAATCATTATAATTCAGGCATTAAAGGAAAGTAATTAAAAACATTTATAGGTGTGTTCTTTTTATTCTTCTTCAGGGTAGTATGTGGATTCATACATCCAACATCACCCATTCACTACAATCTAGAAGAATAAAATTTTATGCAATCTTTTCTATTTGAATTCTCTCATAAATAAAGCATACAGTCATTGGGGCCCACATGTATTTTTTTTATAATTCAGACCAATCCTCTTACAAAATTTTTCATATCATAAAAAGAATCTAGGATATTTTCTTTAGGAAATTTATAATGAAATAATTCCAATATCATGGAAATTTCATTATTTATAATTCCACAGAGGCATTTGATATCGTACAACTTCAGCATAAATTAAACTTTATAATATTTCAAACATCCACTATAAAAATCTTGATTTCCATCATCAACTAAACCATGAAACATATTTTTCTCAGTGGAGATTTATCTTACATTATTATCCACATAATCAGGAGGATGACCAATGATATGTTAAAATATTGATCTGGTTGTCCTATAGTCTCAAAACTTCACTTGTCACGTTTCTATTTGTTACACCCTCAACTAGTTGTTCTAATATGTTTTGATGTTGATGTTGGTGCCATCCAATTTTAAATTCATCATTTATAAGTGTTTTCATTTCTTTTTTCCACTATTGACGACATTGGGAGCTAATTCTGTTGATTGAAATTAGTTCTCAAACTTTCTGTAACATTCGATTCTCCGTGATAAATCCAACACCAATATTAATCAGGGAATTTCTTCAATATCAAGTGATCATAAACTTCATCTTTCTTCAACCATATTTTAAATTTACATTTAGTACAAAGACATATTATTCTCCCTTCAATGGATCGATTATAAATTGAAAAATCTAAAAATGTCTCCAAACAATTAGCATACTGAGGTGTGTTCCTCGGTTAGGTGATAAAGCTTTTATCCATGTATATCACAATGTTCCTAAACAATATTAAAAAAATTGAAACACATAACTATAACTAAATAATAAAATGTATTCATATATACTGTTTGAAAAAAATTATTTTAAACAAGGTTTTCTTATACAAATATATATGGTAAATAATGAAGCATTTTAAATATGGTTTTCTATTATCTTCTTACTATAACTAGTGGTATATAATTCTCTTGAGGATTCCATCCAAATGTTATTTGTATGTATAAAATATCCAAAAATGATATAAAATATTTTCTGGGTCTAAAATTAAGAATCAAAGAAGGTTATGTTCAACATATTGATATATAGTTGAAAAATTCTAAAAAAATACATGGAACCCATGGTAAATGATGGAATGGTTGACAGGTGGAGTGTCACATAAAAATAACCAAATCCAAAAGGATTATTTCCATGGTGTGAGGAACTTTTAAGGCTTAACAGTCAGTTATTCAACAACATATAATAGTGAAAGCCATGTCAAGGAGTTTGATTCAATTATTGTTATTTTTCATGATGTTGTATCTTGGATGAATGAAGGGATATCAAAATAATTCTACAATAATAGTTAGTATGGCATAGTGTGTATGTTTCATATGATTAAATTTTGAGGTTAGAGTAAATCAAACCACAACCTTGTTTTTATATATATTAATTATACTTGAGGATAATATTTTACATTAAAACCAAGAGGTTTTATCCTAAAGGGTTCTTTTGTGGAGTTTTATCATGTTTCCCTTGGGTTGTTTCTTGTGCCTTGATTTTGTGGTTTTTCTGCAACGTGTGGTCAGGATGTGAGGGGTGTTGTTCTAGGGTTGATTTTTATTCCATGATCAATTGGGTAATTCTAAAAAAACCATATAAGTGGGGAATTTATCCATTCCACCATGAGCTATGTTGAAATGGTCATTCAGTCCTATTTTTTGGAAGGGTTAAACCTATTACTTGAGGGATGGTTATTCCTTCTTCAGTTATGTAGTTTCTTTAAATTGGTAATTTTTTTATCCCACTACCCCATTTTCCCCTATTTTGATCTCCTTTCTTCTTTATTGGAGTTTTATTAGATGTTTTTTCACCATACTAAATCTATGTAATCTTCTCCACCCATCTTCTATGTTTCTTTTTGTGGTTATTCCTCAAAATTTGGATGGTTTCATCATTGGATTTAATAATAATTCCACCAAATAATGGTGGTGTTATCATTGATTCATGGGGATTTATAGTATTGTGGCTATAGGATTCCTAAAGAGGATAAATGATGATTGTTTCTTATCATTTGAAAAATGGCTTTATGAAGTAATTTTTTGGGAGTTTAATTAGATTATATTAGAATTTATGTTCAATTCATTGAAAGTTTTGTCAAAAGAGTTATATAGGAATGATATGGTCATTTCACACATCATTTTTCGATATTAGTATGTCACGATTATTCATAGAGATTTATAAATGGTTATTCCTTATTGGATTCGGTTGGATAATTATTTATAAATTTATATAATTAACTATTAGAGCCTTGCGGTATGAGAAAGGGGCTTAAGAGAATTGTTATTCTAAGTATGATCTTGGAGAGAGATGGTAAATAGGCTATGGAATGGGGTAAATCTAATATCATATTAGGTATCCCATTTAATACATAGAAATATTCATGCATGAATGTCAATGTATATGAATGACAGGGGAATAGGTTTAGGAATTTGGGTAGGGATTATTTGGTCTCAAAGTGACTCAAGTGGCCTAGGTTGATCCATATAAAATAAATTTAGGTATTTCATTCTTGTTTAATGAATTTTAAAAATGCCCAATGGCTATACCAGTAGAGATAATTGAGTCATAAACAAATTGATGCACCTCTGTATTGTCTTCATAGGTGTGATGACTTTTGTTTGGCATGAGGAGAGCATTATTCAGCTAGTTTAGTGGAATACAAGTGGTTAACCCTTTAGTAATGAACTAGTTATCATTGTATATTGGGATTTTTATAGGAACATCTATATGAGATTACCTAGGACATAGAAACACCATAATTGATAGGGGTGAGATTTTTGTTACGAGTGTGGTATCTTGTGATAAGATATTGGAATTGGGAAGATCATGGGATTAGATTGTATAGATGATTAACCGCTCACGAGATTGTTCCTAGAGTAAATCGATGATAATGAAGTTGCTGCTTATGATTCCTTTTCCTCCTCGTTACTAAGGGAATTAGATGGAATCTATGTAACTAGTTAGACACCTTACTTTGTGGTTGTATACCAATGTTATTCTAGTGATGGGAGTTGGTGATAGAATATACCCTATGTTACCTTTGAGGGGTTGTATAGATTCCAAGAGAATTAATGTTTAGTGTGAATAGAAATAACCTATTATTCAAGATTTTATATTTGGTAAGGACTAAGTGATTGTACTTTTATTGAAAGATTGTGTACCTATATTTTATTATCATGATGTTTGTGTGGTTGAGATTGTTCATGGTTGAGATTGGTTGTTGTGGAAGAACAAAATACACATATAGTATATATTCCCACATTTATATATGGATATTCCCACATATAATAGAATTCCCATGAGGTATCTCAAAAACATAGAACACTCCAATTTAAAAATCATAAGGAAAATTGTAACCATCTTTATAAATTTAAAAATAGTCTTCAAACCCAAAAAGGAAACCAATTCACTCACCCAACTCAATTTCACGTACAAACCAACTACAAAAATACAACCAAGGTTAATATAATATAAAAAACACAAAATTACACTTTAGAAGATAAATTGTCCTTTTATAAAACTCTTTAGTTGCACACATATGTAGGCTTACTAAATTAAATCATTTCCAAACCCTTTTTTTATAAAAAAATATAACTTTAAAACACCACTATAATCTATAACAACACACCATAATCTCGATTAGCTCATTTAGAATTTAATTAAGAATGATCAAGAATAAAAATATTATTCATGAAAGGTACTAGATAGAGAAACCTTCCTTAAAAGTTTTATAATTAAATTAAAATTTCATAGATGGAAGAACAAGGCTTGAGGAACTGTCCACACACCATTTAATATAATAAAATTAAACCAAACATTAAACATATCCCCTTAGGTTTAGCCAAGAGAGTTTTAAGACAAGAAATAAGAAGAAACCAAGGGTGGGTAAAGAGGTGAAGATGAAAAAACACCTTAAAACTAAGAATAAAATTCCTATGAATATTGAGGAGGCTTCAATAAAAGATCAAGTGTATGTGAACCAAATATAAATGAAAATGTGTGGTGAGGGAGATGAGTTGTGGCAAGGGGCGGGGCAAGGTGCGGTGAGGGGCAGAGAAGGGGGAGGTAGGGCTTTAGGGAGTCAGGGCGGTCAGGGGGTCAGGGGTGTTAAGAGAGGGGGAGAGTGCCAGTTGTTAATAAAAAAAATAATGGTTTAGCAGTGGCTTTTTAGAAACTACCTCCAAATTATTTAGAAAATATAACGGCGGTTTAATAAAACGCTGCTAAAAAAACATCACTAAAATATTTGTTTGGTGTAGTATATAAATTGCATGAAATATTGATAGTAATATTGATATATAAATAATGAAATTGATTTGGATAATTATTATAAAATAAATTCAAGGTTCATATATACACCACATAAAATAAATAGATTTTGAATATGGAATATATCTCACATAAGAAAAAGGTTAGACATAAATCCCATACCTTAAGTATCTAATTCTTTCATACACATTTGAACCTTTTGTATAATAAATATAAGTTTATTATAAATACATTAAATAAAAACCTATATATATCATACCATATATTTTCTACAGATGAAATTTTAATACATGTTTATAAATATTTCGATGTTAAAGTCATGTTTCGGGTAATAACTACTTTGTTTTTTCATGTATGTTTTTCTTGGGTATTTTCGGTCCTCTAACATTGATCAGGGTTAAATCATATCCATAATGTTTACCATGAAATAACAATCATATATATATTAATTATATGTGTATTTAGAGTAATCCCTAAAAGTTAGAGAAATAAAACGAAATACTCCATTCATGGAGACAGTCGACCATGTATACACATGAATATTGTTTCCAATTTTCTCAATGAATGAAATGAAAGAAGGTCAATAATAATTAAAATTTATAGATTAATTATTATTTTATATATTTCACAAATAATCACTAAATTTATATTTATTTACTTCTATGCCAAGAGTTAGTGGAAGAAGAATCACATCGCTTTGCGAGACAGTTGTCCACCGTACAAATGAATGATGTTATTATATCCCACAGAGAATGGAAAGTAAGAAGGTATATGTTATATAATAATTTAAAATGTATAATTATGTTACAAATATCATATATATTCATTTAATATATCCTTCTTACCATCCATGTATAGTAAAAATGGAGAAAAATCGTATTAGTTCATGATGTGGTAGTCCGTAGTACACATATGCGACACTATTATTTTCAAAAGGGTTGGGAGTTAAGAAGGTATATGTAGAATTATAATTATAAAGGTATAATAATATCATTAATATATCATATTATCATTTAATAAATCATTATATCTATATGTGATAGGTGATGATGGAAAACGAATACCATCAGTTCACAAGGTGGTAGTCTGCCGTACACTCAAATGATGATTTTGTATCCCATTTTATGGAAGTGGGGATAAATATTTGTTATTAAATAAAAATAATAAAATCTGAATATATTTTAGATAAATTTATTATTATTTTATCATATTTGGGAATTATTTTCAGGAGTTATAAAAAGAATCAAACCAAAAATCCAAACTTGAAAACATTACTTCTTCTTCGAACAACCACTTTAGGTTTAACCAAAAGAATTCCAAGATTATATTTCTAATATCACCAAGTAATATTTGACATGGGGAGGGAATAAATTACGATATTTATTAATAGTTTTTATGAAATAATTTTTTTTTGAATTTGTGAATTGGAAAGGAGAGATTTTGGCATTTTATATGTGAGGTGGGTGGCACAATTGTAATTTTTGAAAAGAAAAAGGTTTACCCATGTCTTTATCATACCAAAATAAACCAAAATGTTTCACTCAAGAAATTTATTTGTGTTATGGTCGAAATATTTCTATAATTTTTTTGTATAATTCTATACGTCATTTACCCTATATTTTTGTAGTTAAACCAATTTGTAAACCCGTTTTAACCATAACTATAGTAATTAATTTTTATTGATTTTAATATTCATTATGATCAAAAATTAAGTTCAATTTATTACATAATATAAATTATACTCAATAAAAATATGTAATCCATTGGTTCAAATTCCAATTATATAATCTGAAAATTTTAATTTAAAATTAATCCCACAAACACGATGAAAAAATGGGTTTCCAAGAAGAAAAAATACAGAAGTTTAAAACACACACACATATATATATATTCAATATGAAATTGATTAAAATTAACAAAATTGGATTAATATATATATAATTAAACTAATTTTACATTTAAAAACAATTTAAAATAAAAATTTTCATCTAGATTTATTGAATGAAAAGAGAGTTTTTAATAAAAACCATTATTTATTTATATTTATTGAAAAATTTATCCTTTCAGAAAAATAACAAAAAATCATGGCAAGATAATTTTTAATTTTCTATTTAAAATGTTAAATTAAAATTTTCAAATATATTTTCTAAAATTAGGAAAACATAATTTTAATATAATTGAAAAGAATGTGACAAAAATGTTTGTTAGATAATACCATTTTAAGTGTAAATTGGATTTAATCTTATTCGATTCCTAGAAAAGACATAAGATAAATGTAAAATATTTTATTAAATAAATAATATATTAATTTCATTCAAATAATTCTTATAAATTTATTTTTCTAATTTATTAAGTTAAAAAACATTTATCTTCAAAAAAATAGTTTTTTATAAAAATATTTCCTTTATTTTAAAATGTTTTTTATTTTCATTTCTAATTTATTTTTAAACAAATAATTCAATTTATATATAGGTGTAAAAGTATTTTTTTTAATTTATTTAATCCTATTGATACCCTCCATTAAATCATCTTGGTGAAAACTTATCATATTTAATTATAATATATTAGTAGTATGTTGTGTTTTATTAAAAATCACTGCTTTGAGAAGTGAAATCTATCAGAGAAATTAAAATTATTTGGAAAATATATTTTTTAAAATCTAAGGCTGTTATATAGTACACAACTTAAATAAATTTAATGTTTTCAATTTTATCTTTTGGTCAACAAATAGGTATAATTTTTTTGAAAATTCCATTATGGGAAAACGACATCGTAAAAAGGTTTAATAAAATATCCTCAGAAAAAGAGAGAAAAGTCTATACAAAGTTTATCTCGAATAATAGATAATTTGTTTCCAAATAAAATAAAATAGGTAGGAAGTGAATATTTAGACCTGGAAGAAAATTATAATATCAAAATGATTATGGAGAGTTAGAGACCATTGATCCTAAGAAAGTAAATTATCATTATAAAATCAACAAGAAAAAAGCCATAAACCAAAGAGGTGTGAAAAAGTCATTTATATCTGAAAAACTGACGGTAGTATGATGAAATTTTATTTCAATATCCATTTCCTAAAGTTTAATAATTTTCATGAGAAGATATTACTACTTTATTTCATTCCATTTCATAAGCACAATCTAATTATTTGGTTGCGCTTCAATCAATTTCTACTTCATTTCTTACTCTAATAAATGAAGATGGATTTTTATTAATGCATGAAGCACTAGTGGATCTTAAGATCCATAAAATAATGATAATTCATTCCTTATTTCTCTATTTATTATCAAAAATTTAATTTTTATCGCGTGTTATCAAATTACATCTATAGTTTTTCATAATCTATTCCATGAATAGTTAATCTTAAGTCTCCTCCATGTCTGACCAAAATTACAATCCAAAAAAATTTAAAACTAAGGTCACTAAATTTCAAAAATAAAATTATCAATAATCCCCAAAACAACATGAATTATATCTTAATACTACACACTAAATATGTGAACACATTGATCATATATTCTTAATTAAAACATACATTCTTTTATAATTAACTCTTTCCACATTCCTTAAATAAAACCTGATATTGTTGAACATATTCTATAAATCAAAATATTATATATTCTCTATTCATGATAACATAGATCACTTTTTCAATAGATTATTAACCAGTTCAATGGTCATCAATACTATCCAATTTAGGTTTTCCATATTAATAATCTATTCATCCCAACATCTTTATCTCAACATTAGGACCATATTAACGGCTATCTTACATTAATCATGTGTTTTTCATGAAATACCACCTTTCCATTAAATAATTATTTGAGGTCATCAGAACTAGTGAAAAAATTATTCAAAATCCATAAAATATTGTACTCCACAATACTTATGTATTTCATGATTCATATGGAATAATTATCTAATTCCAATACATAAACACTTTAATTGTCCCACTTTATTATTAATAATCTTACTATCCTTCATAATCTTATTCTATAATACCTCTTTCCAACAATATGAAATATGAGTCATGTATTTACATTCAATAACCTTAATTTGATCACAATGCTTACATTTAACATAAATAATACTATTATAATGACCCATAACTTTTCTTTTTCATTCATAGTCACTTCATTATCAACAATATAACCATTACTCATACAACCGTTCTAAATTTTCTCATTATCATCCTCCCTCATACATTGATTTAAGTAATGACAATACATTCAAAGTTTATAAAATTAAACCCTTGATTATTCCATAGGGAATCTATTATTATCATTTATTATATTGACTAAATGTTTCATTATTCCTTAAAAATATCTTCCTATGTGTCCTTATTCTCTACAAATTAAACTTCACCCAATTACTTTAAGATATTACCTGGAGCTATACATCACACATTCATGACAAATAAAAATCTGAATATTCTTTCCTCAATGTTCTCCACCACCTGAACTCTCAACAAACTACATATTTATCTTCTTTTGTGATTACAAGAATTAGTTCAGGGGTATATTTTTAACCATATATAATGATAATTTATTAGGAATAATCGCAATATCCTACACTCTATTCATAACCCCTTTTGGGTTTTCATTAAAAAATTTATATCACATTAAATTTTAACCTAGTTCTATCTAGTTCTTAACATTGACTAAATCCAAAAAGAAATGTTTGAGAAACAATATTCATAGTTGAAAACCACTAATCATGAAAAATAATTTATTTGATGACTAAATAATGACCCCAAATATTCAGTCTATTGACCCTTATGTTTAATATAGTACATACTTGATCATAATCTGTTCAAATAATTCATAATGATTCATATTTAAAATTTGGATTAAGCAAAGAATTTCCCATATGAGTATCAAACATGGTTTATAGCAATTCCCATTTTCATGCACTTGGGGAAGATAGATTCCATCTTAATGTTACCATTTTTTATCGACAAGAATCTATTTTCTAGATCCAAATCCATTTGTTAAATCGATACATAATTGTTATTTCTGGGAAAAACAATCATATATCCTTTAACAAAATTATATGAAATTTTCATATACATTTACTTATCCTTAGAAATATCCATAGAATTATCCATAAAAATATCCCAAGGGATATCACTATTGTTTTTCCATCCTATTATCCAAAGGAAAACTAAACCTTTCCTCTAATACCAACTAGAAGGACCCTTTTTGTTCACACATAAATATCACATCTTTTTAGATGAATTTTCAATATATTTCATAAATAAATTCCTAAGGGCCTTGATAGTTTATTATTATTGAATACTAGAAAAATACTCTTCATATTTCAAGAAATATCATCAAAATATCCCACAAATATCTCCTCACATTGTACTCCTCTAAGGAAAACCTAAACTAAATCTTTCATCATATCTTGGTGAAGGAAATATAAGAATGGGTGAGCTAAAATTCTCAGTAAGGATAAATATAGGAGATATAAATACAAGATCATATTAAATAATAATATAATAAGGGTATGTGAATATAAAACTTTACTTCTTTATGTTCATATAAAACCTATCATAGATCATATTCCAGAGTCATGGAATAAAACTTTATTATTTACAAAAACATGGGGCATAAGAGTAAAAAACCATTACAAATCCATCATAAACCATAATATAATTTCATAAAATTGTGTAACCATAATTAATATATATAACTATTTCATATATCATGCTTAAATACAAATTCCATCAACATAGTAGATTTGTACTCACCACCTGTTTCCAGTTGTAGATCCGGATGCACCTATTTTCAATAGTGAATTAGGACTCGCCAGTTTCCCAAAGTGGATAAATCCCTTTTACTTGTTTTCCATTGTTATCTCAGGAGATATAAAGATTTACCAAATTTATTTTAGAGAGATATAGGTCCAACCCATCTCATAATTAAAACGATGATTATTTGTGCCATAATTTCATAAACATTTATCATATCATAACATCATAACCCATATAATGAAAAAGGGTTTCATAAAAATTTCATCAATTCACCATAGAATAACCCATAAAACTTAATTGGGTTTGATAAACATTAACTAAACATGAAGATTAACAATACCGGGAAAGAATAAGGATGGTATCATTCGATATTATCCTTAACAAAGCATAAGGAACTTTAAATGATGTAATACTATATATAAAATGATTTTTAAGTATCACTTAGTATATTTTTTGAGTAAAATAAGCTTTCCCCTTTGAAAAAAACTTCTTAAAACATAAAACACTTTCAAAATAAATTTCATTGAAAATAACATTAGAAACGTATAAAAGAAGATCTAAAAATTGTTTGAAACATTAATTGAGTAAAATATCATTTACACGTAGATTGTTTTATCTAAAACATAATTTTTTTTCAAAATCATGTTCTTTGAAAATATCAATTCAAACTTATAAAATAATATTTAAAAGTAATTTATTTTTTTGAGGAAAATACCCATTCCATTTTAAAATTAAATAAATATATATAATGTATTTTGGAAATTATTTTCAAATAAAATAATGTTTTAACCATTTAAATGAATATTTAAAAAAATTATTTGGTTATGATATCATAAAATACCATTCAATACATGCATGTTAAAATAAAAATTTCTTTTATACTTTTGATAAAATCCAAAAGAGCATTGTTTTGAAAACAACAAGAAGATTAATTTAAATAAATAGAATGTAGAAAAAAAATTAAAGTAAATTTAACCAATCCTATAAGAATATTAAATAATTTTGAAGATATTTTTATAAAAAAATGTAATGGAAGAAAAAGTGGTTTTTGATCAAAGAGAGAAATAAAGTCATTTTTCATTAATTGATTTCTGGAAGAATGAATACATAAAGATAGGAAACTAAATGGAAAACATGAATTCTAATGATAAAACTATAGGAGAATAAACTTTATGAGTTTATTAATACATATATCCAACTATTTAATCATTTAAAGCATAATTATAAATAATTCAAATAAACAACGAGATTGTAACATCAAACCGTTACTACTTTGATATCTTTTGAATCGTAGGTTTCATTGAATAATAGAATATAATAAAAAAATTATATCATTAAATGAGTGATATTAATGACACAGCATAAAAAATAGGTATTATATACACTTCATAGAATAATATAGACACATAACATAACTTATGTGCAAAATAAAGTAATTTAAGAAAAAAATCCCTTATCGCTTTGAAAATTTTAAATCACAAACCCCATGAAAGATAGATTCTATAAAATATACAAAAATAAAAATAATATTATGTAAAATAATCATAAAATACATTCATGGGAATTATATATTCTACATTAAATAAATAGGTGTTGAATATAACATGTGTCTCATAGAAATAAAAAGCGAGAATAAAATTCCTTGCCTTAATTCTTGACATCCTTCATAACCATTTAAACCACTAATATAATAAATATAATTATATTATAATTATATTATAGAATCACAAAAACACACACATAGATAGGTAGATACATATATATATCATACAATATATGATTTATTGAGGACCTTTTATTACATTTTTATTAACAATTCAATGTTATAGAAATGTTCTAGGTAATAACTAATTTTTTCATGTATGTTTTTATTGGGTATTTTCTATCTTTTTACTATGAAAATGGTTCCATAAAATGTATATTTTTAAAAATTATATCAAAATTATATATTCAATATTTATTTATTTAGAGTAATCTATAAAAGTTAGAGATATAAAATGAAATACACTATTCATGGAGATGGTAGGCCCTATGTATGTATTAATACTGTCTATTTTTTCATGAATAATGGAAGAAATAACAGTAAATAATATATAACCATTAAAAATTTATTATTATATCATATATAACACATATATTTGTTAAAGTTATCCTTATTAATTCCAAGCAAAGCATTAGTGAAAAACAGATCACATCATGTTGAGAGGTGGTAGTCCTTCGTACACATAAATGACATTATCATATCCCCCACATAATGGAAGTGAGAAGGAATATGTTGTATCATAATTAAATAAGTATAATTATGTTACATATATTTGATATATACAATAATTTAATGTATCTTTATTTCCATCCAATTAAAACATAAATGAAAAACAGAACACATCGGTTTGGGAGGTTATAGTCCACCATACACATGAGCGACATTATTATTTTTCAAAGGGTTGAGTGGTAATAATTTAGATGAATTATTATAATTAAATTGTTATAATAATATCATAAATATTTCATATAAACATTAAATAAATCATTATATCTAGTCATGATTGGTGGTGATGGAAAATTAAAAACATCAGTTTACGAGGCGGCAATTCTACGTATATATGAATAATGATTTTTTTATCCCATTTGATTGATTTGGAGATGAATATTTGTTGTTAAATTAATATAGTATCATAGAAATATATAGTATATACCATTTTAATTTATTTATAGTAGTTCAAAAATATTTGGAGGAGTTAGAATAAGTAGTAAAACCAAAAATCATAGTAAAAAACATTACCACTTATTCAGAAAAACTCTTTAGGTTCAACCTGAAGACTTACTAGATTGAATTTTTGATCTAAAAATGACTTTATAATGTTTTTAGGGATGTATGTAAGAAACTTGGATATGTATTGGTAAAACCAAATGTTTTTGGAAGTGTGAAGAGTAGAGGAGAGTGGATGGCCTTTTATGAGTGAGAGTAGCACAATTGTAATTTTTGAAAAGAAAAATGCATACCTATGTATATTATCATTCCCAAAGGCTCCAAAATGCGTATTTATAAAAACTTATATTTGATAAAATCTAAATATTTTAATAAATGTGGGTTTTAAAATTTTTTATGTCATCTTAACACAAATCTCAATTTAACCCCTTGTAAACCCATTTTAATCTTCCCCATGGTAACCAATTCTTATTAATTTTACTATTTATTATGTTAAACAACATTTGAAAATATTATATAATATAAATTATTATGATTCCAAATATATAATCCATTTTTTAAATTCTATTCATAGTAGTGAAAAAATTTAATTAAAAAATAATCATATAGACTCAATGAGAAAATAGTTTTTTTAAAGTGAAAAGTTACAGAAGTTTAAAAAGTTATTTTTATCAAAAATCATTATGAAATTTATTACACTACAATTAATTAAATTTTTATATAAATAAATTAAGTAATTTAACTTTTAAAACTATATAAAAATTATATATTTAAATTATTTTAATGGAAAGGTGTGTTTTTAATAGAAACCATTATTTTCAATATGTACTGAAAATTTTATATTTTTAGAAAACTAACAAAATATCACTCCAAGATATATTTTACAATATTTTTCAAAAAATTTTGTTCATTTTGAAAAATGTTTTTTCTTAAAATTTGAAAAAATAATTTTAAAATAAGTGCGTAGAATTTAATACAAATGTGTTTTAAAAAAAAATAGTTTTGAATGTAAAATAATATTTATTCTTATCTCATGTATATAAAACACATATAATGAATGTTAGATATTTTATTGAATATATAAAATTTAAATTTCATTAAGATAATTCTATAAAAGTTATTTTTTTAATTTATCCATGTAAAATGCATTTGTGCACATAAAAGGTGTTTTTTAAAATGATTTCCTCTATTTTAAAATGGTTATTATTCTCATTTATAATGAATTAGTCATCAATGAATTAAATATATATATATATACATATATTGTCAAAATGTAGTTAAAACTATTCATACACTCTATTTAAATGTCTAGGTGATAACTTATCATATTAAATAATAATATTTTAGTAGTACATTGTTTTTCATTAAAACTCAGTGTCTCATGTAGTGCAATCTATCAATAAAATTAAAATTATTTGAAACAAATATTTCATAAAATATAGGGGTTTTATAATTTAATTCATTCATGGGAAACCATGTTCCTATATTTCATTTTAAATCACATTAGGTTTCATCACTTCAAAATCAAATCATCCCTCCCTTAGGAGTGACCTATACAATCCAAAAAAAATCTTTTAATAAAAAAACTCATAAAATATGATTAGAATTATTTTCAAATTAAAACATCACTAAAAAAGTCTTTTATCACCGAATCTAATTTAGCTTCCCTCATTAAAATTTTCAAAAACACATGAAAAAATAATGGATTTAGTTTTAAAAGGATCCCTTATGAAAATTGTTAAAAACAATTAAAATGTATTATAAACTCGTCACAAGTATCACATATATGATTGAATTGATAAACCAAATGTTACTAGAAAAAAATGAACCATTGAAAATAGAGGTTTAATTAATTGTGATATTTCAAAATTTCATTAATACTAAAATTAACCTCCATAGATTTATAGAGATTTAGTCTTTCCAATTTTATAACTCAACCTCACCCACATTCAATGAATAGAAAAGTAAATATAACGAACTATTTTTTTTACATTATTTGTTCCTAATGTGCAAAAAACAATTATAGTGTCTGATTATTATCTTCATCGATAAATATCCACTAAATAAAATAAGTAAATAGTAACGGCCTATTGCTTAAAAAGATCATTCTGTCTCCTAATAGGTAATTTTTCTAGTTCCAACAAGTTACAATATTTGGATTTCTTCTGAAGCTACAGAATATTTGAGCTATTATTTCTATTCATAATGAAAAATTTCCATAATAAGTCATTTAGAAATTCAATCACTAGGATTTATTTTATTACTCAACTCTATGGTTATCCAGAATATGAACTTTCACTTCCACTCTGATATCTTATAGGCCTTCTATTTTTCTTCAGCCATAATGATTAACCACACACAACTAGTCGATAAATCTCAAAATAACTTATTTTCATAGAATTATAAATAAATAGATGCACCGTGTTTCGAATGAACATGTTCTTATATACTCATATATTTATCAGATAGAAAGGAAATTTATGGTGATCGAATTATGAAACATTTACACTATCATATTTTCAATTGATACCATTTAATGTCTTAAATCATTTTATATCTAATGGTATTTACTAAATATCCCTTGAATCTCAGTGTCAATGATCTTAAAATATCCCACACCCATCTATTGACATCTTGAATTGTCTACATGTATCAGGAATCTCCCAAAAAAATCATCAAACGGTATATTTTCTAGTGATTTAACAACTATAAGATGCATTTTTCATAATTTTTTTTAGAATCAAACATCTTACATGAAAGTGATTCTAGTTTTAGTTTTTCTTATGCTTAAACAAAATTATAATCTTATTTATTATGATAAAAAAGTCCAAAATTAAAGAACATATCAAATTCAACACCCTCTATATAATCTATACACCTTCCTTTTACTTTACACAATGATCATATAATCATTTCCTTAACATCTTTGAACTAAATATGAAATGTTAACTGAGATTTTGGGGAACATCATCCGTTTTTTTAACATCGTGCTTTCGTTATAGATATATAAATCTAATAATTATTGATAACCTTATATTTTTATAGTCTTCAACCTATAACTTCCATGCTCCTTAGTTTTTTTCACATTTTACCCTTAACATTATCGATGTTTCTTTATTATCCAAATCAGTCAATTTCACTTTAATTGTTATCCCACATCAATTATCTATATATTGATTCCTTTAATTAAATATTATAAACACCTTACTATAAGGATTTAAATATTAGTATCATTTTCACATTAGTTCATCGTATTTTATCTCCCATTCACTTTTGGGTAACCACACAACTCCTTAGTCACACATGATATTCTTCTTCTGGAAAACCAACAACTCAACATTAAACATGTTCAAAATATCACCCAATCATGATATCTATTGATAAGAAAAATTTACAAATATTCAAGGTTAATCTAATATTGATATTCATCCAATTATTTAACACCTGTATCATGACCCTTATCTCAACTAACTATAACTCCTTCCAACCACCTTCTACCATAAGAATTAATATAAGAATTATTCATCTATCTCCTGATCAATATAACATTCGATTTATTTATCCTAAATAATAATACTAATTTTATTGATTCCTTTACATTGAAGGAACACTATAATGTACCATCATATATTATTTACAAATAGTCTTTTAGACAATATCAATCATCAGATGAAAATATCACTTGACAATTTTCCCTTCGTAACACAAATGCTTTGATGTGGTACAAATCCACTCATTATTTAACATGGTTTCAATATCATGATAGTTGCATCATAGTTTTCATATTTTTTTATGAAAAAACTAGTTATCATAGGATGAAGATCAATGAAAACAACATTTTAATTAAAAATCAAGTACATATTTTAAAAAAATATTAGGAACTATTTTCTAATCCTTCATCTGAAATTAAATTAGATGTGTATACATTCAAATATCTAGAATTGGAATAAAAAAACCATTGAATTACCATGAATTATCCCCCCATAATATCCAATGGTTTTTTTGATTCCTTTTAGCACTGCCTCACACTATACTCCCACTCCTCCCTTTAGACTCTCTTGCAAGCTCACCTTTGAGATCGGTTGTGATTTCGTTGGTGGATTACTACTTAGTTTTGGTAGGCTTGATATTTGTATTTTTTTAATATACTAAAAAATACATTACCTTTTTCCCTGATTTAAATTTTCTAAAAAATACCACAAGAAAACTATTTTCAACACTCATGAATTGTAACTTCTCATAACCTAACCAGATCGCCACAACATTCATCCGGTAAACATAGATTATTGGAACCAATAAATCCAGCTTCACCTGTATCAAATATATATTCTTCAAAAAGTGTTTGAAAATAAATAAAATAAATGTAACAAATAAAAACCCATCAGTTATTAAAAAATAAAAAAATTATAAAGATAAAGCATCTCATTACTTGTCAGATAAAATAACATCATAAAACCACATGGCTTAATTAAGAAAAACCCACTCACCTTTGATAAAAAAAAGTAAATGCACAAAAGTAAATGACTCCTAAATTCTCTAAAGAGTAAATTAACTCTAATTATTCCATTATTATACTCTAAATTCATCCTAAATAATGTTAGGTTTCCTGAAGCAAAGTAATGCTGGGGAAAATAGAAGGTGATAAAAGATGAAAAAAAATGAAATATTACCTTGAAGAACTATTTTGAATGGATAGAAGATAAGTTAAAAACCAATGACGAAGGATGGTAGAGATTTATTATTATTTTAACAAGGTTTTAAGAATTATATGGGAATAAATTATGTTTAATCCCTTGATGTAGAAGAGGGATAAATCGGAAAATTCAAAAAACTAAAATTTCACACATGCACATCAAGGAATGATGTGCCCTATCATAGATAAACATGCCTCAGAAGATGAACTGTGGGAAAAATACCCATCATCAAATCATTTAATGATCCCTTCATTGGGGTGAGGCCTCTGCTATACTGGTGAATCCTCACAGCGTGGCACCCAATCGTGACACCTCTCAAGGAAATGACCTCACTACATGAGTTTTAGGTAGGAAACAACCTTTTATATCATAGATTGATTACCCAATTATCAAAAATCACATAATCATAAAAATATATCATGGAGTGACCAAATTATATCATAATGTGACCCAATACACTCCAAACTACAGGAATCATAAAACCCCTATCATGGGATGACCGACCCATGTCATGACATGACCCTATACAGTCCGGAACTGTAGGCCTATGAAAATAATTTAAAAACACATAAGACTAAGAGGAGCCTATTTTTTTAAATAACATAAAAATATTTAATATAATTTAACATAGTGACATGGGGGTGCGGTTTCACAATAATTTTATATATGAAAATAGTTTTTCATGTTTAGGGTATGTGATATGGAATATGATAGATATATACCCAAAACAATATTCCTAGACATCTTTTCTTCAAAATTAGAAAATATATAAAACAACACCATAAAACTATATGATTAATTTTTCAAACCATTATATCAATCATTTATTATACCAAGGTTCTGAAATCATGATTCATCAATGTGAGGATTTATTTGGAATATTTCATCCACTTACATATTTTACAAGGACATTAATTATGATTAAATTTATTAATGTCCCACAGTTTTTAATTATAAAATGTCATGAGAACCAAACCATGCTATGCGTCTACTCTAATATCTGACCTATGCTCTGATACCAATCTATTACATTCTGACCAATCAGTAAGGGATATCTCTAAGCTCACACCACTATGCTAGGGGATAGTGACTGGCACTGAGGATTCCGGTCATAAATAAAAGTCATTACCTCAAAAAATTATCCATCTCGAGCTTACATAACATCCTAAAATAATATATTTAACTTAAGAAACCGAAAAACATCATGAAATATGAAAATACATACATACATACATACATACATACATACATACATACATACATACATACATACAAACATACATACATACATACATACAAACATACATACATACATACATACATACATACATACATACATACATACATACATACATACATACATACATACATACATACATACATACATACATACATACATACATACATACATTCATACGTACATACAAACAAACATACATACATACATACAAACATGCATTCATGCATCCATGCATCCATACATACATACATACATACATACATACATAAATACATACATACATCCATCCATACATACATACATACATACATACATACATACATACATACATACATACATAAATACATACATACATACATACATACATACATACATACAAACATACATACATACATACATATATACAAACATACATACATACATACATACATACAAACATACATACATACATACATGCATACATACATACATACATACATACATACATACATACATAAATACATACATACATACATACATACATACATACATACATACATACAAACATACATACATACATACATACAAACATACATACATACATACATACATACATACATACATACATACATACATACATACATACATACATGCATTCATGCATCCATGCATCCATAAATTCATACATACATACATACATACATACAAAAGGTAGTGAATGAGAAGTATAAATGATCAAATGTGAATTTTCCAAGATTTAACACTAAACATGAAGGGTTGTTGGGTATGAATATCATTCAAAACATAATATAAGATAACTTTAAAATCTAAATACAAAAAATATTTATTAATTAATTTAGAATGAAAATAAATAAAGAAAAAATTGTGTACCCTTCACTAGTTGATCTGAGATTAAAATAATAGTTAGATGTTAATAATTGAAAAGTAAATAATTTGTTTCCTTATCATAGGGAATCTATGGATTTGAATAATAAATGGATTATTTTAAATTATCTCCCTCCTTACCATATTTTACTACAACCTTATTTAATGGTTGAATAAAAAGAGATCTAAAGAATAATCTCAATTTGAGGAGTAATAATATATGATCTATGACATACAAAAATTTCAACAAAAATTTCAATAAATTATTTCGTTAATATATATGTATATATAATTTTTTACAATTATATAAATATATAATATATATATATATCTATAATTTAATTTTTCACATTTATTAAGTACATGTTTTCCTAGAAATAATTAATTATTGTATAAAGGAATACTATAAATAAAGGGAAATACTTAAATACAAAATTATTATTTTATTTTATAACATAAAATCAAATATAAAGGATAAATACACTCTTTAAAATAAAAAATAATACAATGGTAACATAAACTCAATTTCATAATAGAACTATAATTTTAAATTCAGATGCATCGGGGTCTCCCAAATTTTTCATACTCACAAAAAAATCTATAAAATGAAAAAAATAAATTAGATATATAATTATAATTTTTATGTATAGTAAAGGGAACCTTCAGAAAAAATTTAGTTGATGATGAATGATAAAAATATGATGTATTTATATGAATTTGAAGGCTTCTATGACCACTGTAAATTAGAGAATTAATAATTGGAAATATAACCATTATAATAATAATATAGCTATTGGAATAGTAAATTGACCATTTTAATATTTAAATAACCTTTAGGGAAAATAAATAATAATAATTATGTATAATTTTTAAAATTAATTAAATTTAAAAATATAAATATCAAAATTTCGTAAAATAATAACTTAATATTTATTTCATAATATAAGTGAAAGATTACATTTTTAGTAAAAAAATATATTATTTAATAAAACAAAAATATTTATTAAAAAATGAAACATTATGATATAATAATTTTTAAGTTTCATTTGAAGAAATGGATTTAATTTATGGAATCAACATATCAAAATTAATGGTAAAGTCTTAGTAATTTTCATGAATAATATATTATGTAGGTGAATCCCAAAATACCATATGAATACTATATTTGGAAATATAAATTTATAAATTAATTTAGTTATTCTTTAATTTTATATGAATATAATGATGAGCTATATAATATTATGGAAAAAAATTTCTATTGAATTAAAACATTCATATCTATTTAGAGAAATAATAAACACCCCTCTCTTATAATTTTCAATAAAAATCCTTAACATTTCACTTATTACAACACCTATATATTCATAAATATTTTGATATATAAAAAACTATGTCTTTAAACACCTTTATACATATTTATTAGGTTTAAGCCAAATCAAAAGTCAACCCATTGATGAATGATGCATATTAATAAAGGAGTCGTTCCAAAGAGTATTGTAAGAACTCATAATAATTATCTTTTGTTTCTATTCAATTATTTCTTATCCTTCCACAATATCATTTAATAAAAAAGATAAATTTTATAAAATATATTTTATTAGGATATCATAATGTGAATGTTAAAATAATACAATATATATAATAGTTATTATTTAAAAATATCCCTTCATGGATGGAATAATCTCCTATAAGGATGTTGTTTTTAAAAAACTATTACCACATTCATAGATGAGTATGATAAAAAATTGTATTACTAATTATAAACATGATAAATATTTTTTTTATGATTCATATTATTGATTGGGTAAATATTAATAAAATTTCACAAAATAAATTGATCTCATTATGACCTGTGAAACTTCTTAAATGAAGATACCATTATTTGATGACACTAAAAACCATTAAACAATGATTATATTGAAAAATATTTTTATATATAGAAATTTTTTAAAATATATAAATTAATGAATTCCATATCATTACATTATTAGGGTTATAGAATCTGTAACACCCCGAGATTTTATGAAAAATATTCTTTTAATTTCATTAATGTCTTGTGTTGTATGCTACACCAGAAAGAGATTGCACAACACACATCCTTGACTTTCCTTGCATTACACGCAATCACGATCTTCCTCGATAGCGTGTGTAGTATGCAATACCGAGTTTCACTAAACAACGATATGCTATTAAAATTTTAAAACTAGCTGTTATCAATAGTAATAACCACTTTTTGAAATTTTGTAAATTTTAGTTTTCAAAATGGGCTTCATTTTTGGATTCGGAATATCGAAATTAACTTATGGTGAAATTTTGGTACTTTTCAGATAACTTTCATATTCTGATGAATAGTAAAAATTACTAAATTTTAATTAAAAACAACTTTTTTAATCGAAATAATTAATAGTGATAAATTATTAATTTGAGTGGTTTTAAAGTATATTTAGAATATATTTTTATAGTTTAATACAATGTTTGTCATTGTATGTAATTTCACATTTAAACCAGACATAAACAAGTGTCAATCTTTTGATAGTTATTATCTCTTAAAAACACGCTATTGGTTTTGACGACGGGAATTAATTTTTAAATTAATTAATGTAACTGATACGTTTTGAATTTGGTAAAATAGACATAATTTTTGAATTAATAATATCAAATATAGGTTAGGCCTAATTTTTGGTATTTTTCTGGAAACTTTCATTTTTTGGTGAATAGTGAAACCACTAAGTGGTAGTTAAAAAAACTGAATTTTTCATAAAACATAATTTTACCGCTTCTGTGAGTGGAATTTCGAAAATCCGAGAGACACGGTTAATATCAAGGACTAAAATGTGGTTCAATGAGATGAAAATAATTTTTTGGTGAATAGTAACTTTTTACTTTTTTTACCATGGTTAAAAGTAAATAGGGTAATTAAGGGTAAAAATGATATTATTATTACCCTAACACATGTCCTAATTCTATTGGATAAGTGTAATTCGACCAAAAACAACATTAGTAATAAAATATGACCATTTAAGCCCACTTGGATTAGATTAGGACATTAATTATTAATTTATTTAAAGAAGGGTTAAAATAGTTAAAATCAAAGTTTAATAAGTAAATCATTTTTAATATAGGGTTATACATAAGATAAATTCGACTATAAATATTCATTAGAAATCTAAAACTATTTGCTACATAATTATATTTTATTTTTAATTTTTAGAATTTAAATAATTTATGTTATTTATGACACAATAATGATGCAGTAAATATCTTATTAATGAAATATTGACATAATTGATGTTATAAATACCCAAATAAATGTAATATGAGACTTTTTATGAATTACCAAAATTTTATATGTTAATATGAAATGTTAGTGTTGATTTTATTAAATTTGTTCGAACTAATCATTCTGTTATGATTTTTACAAAAATCAATTACCAAATAGTGTCAAAATTGGCATAAAATAGTTTTTAAAACAAATAATATATTATTAATTGTTATTATATTTCTAAAAATCTAAGGATCGGCCAAATGACTTAGATAAGGATATATATATTAATAATAAACAACTTGGGGTTTGTTTGGCTTCTTATAGTAAGTTTATTAACCTTATAGTATAAGAACACAAGAAGACACGGTAAAAGTAAAATTATTTAACTTAATGTTAAATCTAAATGATAAGGTTAAAATAGGAACCTAAACTTGTATAAATTCTATTGGATGAGAGGATTTAGACCCATCCCTACCTTAGCTTTGAAATAAATCAATTTGAATCTATTTAAAACCGAAAATGACTTTATAATAAAATGATATTTTTAGTTTTTCTAAAGGTGCCCCTCTCCTCCCTTATAAAAGGGCACCTCCTCCCTCTCTTCCTCACAACACATTGAGCCTTCAAGCTCGGCCACCCCCTACCAAATTATCTTCTCCACCTTCCTATAAAAATCCTAGAGGTTCTGGTCTTCCCCAAAGACCAATTTTAGTTCCCTAAAAGGAGAACTCAAAGAGGCGCTTCAAAGAAGAGGAGGTTCGGACACTTACAAAGCAAATCAGACATAAGGTAAGGGAAAATATCACAATCTCATTTTTATCCAAGATTGTTTATAATTTGGTATTTATTGGGGGTATTTTATCATCCACATACATGTTTCCTCAATATGTAATATTATTTCCATCCACCTATAATTATTTAAATCTATTTTTACCCTTTAGTGAGTTTTAGTAAAAGATATGAAAGGAATCTTTTGTCGTTTTTCATACGAGGTACTTATTGACTTTTCTGACAAAAGTATGAGAAGAATGTTTTTTTAGCTTATACGGCATGAATATATTTTTAAAACATTATTTTCAAGAAGCTTCCTTTATAATTTTTCAAGTTTATTTTTAATCAACTTCTTTTAGTTTAAAATTGTATGACATGTTAAGAAAGGAAAATGTTTTTGAAGTAGAAAGGATATTTTCCTCAATAATGGAGTTCAAGTGTTTTATCAAAATTATTTTCCATATAAGATAATATAGGGTTATGTTTCTATCCCTATTATTACATTGATTTGATTATTTTGTGATGGAATTATTTTTATGAATTCCTTTATCTTATATGAATTGTTTTATGATGTCATGATGTTTAAGAATCCCATTTTTATTAAATGGGTTATGCAATGATGTATGATTTATGATTTTGTGGAACACATAATAATGGTATAATTATGAGATGGGTGGGACCTATATCTCCCTCCAATGCATTGGGTAAAGATTTTATATCTCATGAGATAGACATGGCTGGAACAGTAGGTTATACCGGTTCAGTGAAACAGGACTGAAACGAGGAGTGAACTCGGTTCAGAAAGGGACATTGTCCACAAAGATAGTCTTGGAAATGAGTCTTGACTAATAATAAATGATTCTCTATGATTATGTGTGTATTCCAAAAAGTTTCATGTTTTAAGTTATGATTATTGGGATTACATTTCACTACTATGATTTATCCCATGTTACGAAATTACGATCTCTTTTGCAGGTTAAGATTTCCAAAAGATATGTTCTTATGAATATGATCTGATTGATATTTCTTTTTTTTACCCTTACTGAGCATTAGAGCTCACCCTTTTATGTTTTCTTTTCCCCAGGATATAAAGAAAGGTTTTAGGTAAGAAAAAAAAGGGAAGATATTTGTGGGAGATGTTGAAGATCTTTCACCATGATTAGAAGATTACGTTCTGAGTTTCCAAAGACACTAAACTATTATGGTCCTTGTGTGTGTGTTTTTGTTATGTACTAAGTATTCCGGAAAAGTAATGTGATATCTATGTACGTCAAGCTTCGGGTCTCTATAGTTGGTATCAGAGGAAAGGTTTAGTCAACCTTTGGAAACTAGGATGTGAAAACGTTAGTGAGATCCCTAATGATATTTCTAAGGTATGTCTACGGATGTACCTAAGGATAAGAATACGTATAGGATATAGTCCTAGAACTATGGTAACAATCTTAGAATTTAGTCTAAGATGTTAGAAATTGAGGGTGCCCCCCCTTTACTATGTTGTTTTCCCTAGCATGATTTTTGCCTCTCACACTATTCTTTTTGGGTTTTAGACGATGGATGGAACCCGAAGGAACCGTGTTGATCAATGCAATGGACAATGCAATGATTGTCCTCCTGAACAAACAAATGTTATGGGAGATGGAGTGCAAAATCATATTTCTATACTTACACAAGCTATGAATCATTCTGGACATCCAAATGAGCAGAGAATGGAATAATATTCTGTTGAGTCCTTCATGAGGCAACGTCCACCTTCTTTCAGTGGGTCTTCTGATCCACTTGTTGATGAACAATGGATAAGTACCACTGAAAATGTATTTTCAGTTCTTCAATGTTATGAACATAATAAAGTCATCTTAGATGTGTATCATTTAGAAGGTGATGTTGATCAATGGTGGAATCTTATAAAGAATACGAGGCCAAGAGATGAAGTTGAGTCCATGGAATGGGACGAGTTCAAGAACTTATTTTTCAATAAGTACTTCCCTCGTATTCTTCGAACAAAGATGGAGAAGGAGTTTCTTGAACTAAAGAAAAAGGATGATGAATCTGTTGGTATATAAGAAGCGAATTTTACAAGGCTTGCAAGGTATGCATCTGGATTTATCATCCAACCTGAAAGTAAAGTTGATCGATTCTTCAGTGGCTTAAAACCAAATCTTCGAAGGGCATTAGCTATAAGAGACTTCAGTAGCTATGAAGAAATTGTGCGTTGTGCTATCAAGGTAGAAATGGATGTTGGTGTTACTTATCCATCTCATAGTTTTGACAAGAAACGAAAGATGGAGTTCAAGGAGAAATCTCAGAATAATGGTGAAAAGAAGATGAATGTTTCCTTATGCTCAAAGTGTGGAAAGAAGCATGGTGGAGAATGTCTTAAAGGGACGAGTAAATGTTTCAAATGTGGAAAGGAAGGTCATCGGGCATTTGAATGCCGCAATGATGGGAAGAAGATGTCTAATGATGCAAACAAAGGAAGGCATACACAGAATGAACTTACTACACTTCAATGCTTCAAGTGCAAGGAAATGGGGAATTATGATAATAAATGCCCTAATCCAAGGGTTAGTGATGATCGACATGAGCAACCACTTAAGGAAAAGGACAAAGGGAAGTCACATGCGATCACCATTGGTGATGTTGAATATGACAATGATGTGGTGGAATGATTAAGTGTTTATGTAATGGGATTCCAAAATAATGTTGTATATAGTATCGTGGAATATTGGAATATTTATGTATTGGTCTATTGTGGTTTTCAATAATTTTATGGTACCAGTAACCATGGAAAGTGATTGAGATATTTTTGAAAAAATGATGATATGCGCATAATGAAGGGATAAAGAATTTTTTTTTAAAATTTTTGACAGTATTCATGAGCTCATGATTGATTTAAGGACAAGTGATATCATGGTTTGAGTATATAGAATTTTGAGGATTTCGGTATGTGGAAAGAGTTATCTTTTGACAGCACTCATGTTTTCACTAAGATTCAATGGGTATTCATTTTTCAAGAGAATACATGATTAAGGCCTTCAAATGATTGGAATGTGACCAACAAGATATATGGGGGATAAATGATGGTATTCACATGCTTGGTTGATGGGAATTAAGTAATCGTTTTCTTTATACTATGAGCTTGGACCGAAGTATTTTAGATAAGCCTAAAGGTTGGAATGGATTATGTTGGACATAAGTTAGTATTGTTTAAGGATATAACTTTTTTCGATATTATTGATGGGATGTTATAGTAATATAGTTTTAGAAAAAGGACAACCTGGAGGACGGGTGACAACCCATCGTGTCGGACAAGGCTGTGGGAATCGAACCCACAACTGAAGTGCAACTGGCCTTTATCGCCTACCACTGGCCTACAGGAATTCCCTGGTTAGTAGAAACTAGTTTTATTTTATTAAGCGGTATGATATATGTAGTATAAGTTCATATTTGGAACCATATATGATTAATCTAACCATAAGATAGACTTATAACTTTTGGTAACCTTTTGTTTGAAAGAGATGGAATGACCCATCATTCTATCACATGATCTACTAACACATCACGAATAACAAATTCAACTTCATTTCTTTAAGGGATTAAGTGGAAATTGTTCAATTCACGAACAATAGTGAGATTGTACCAAAATCATGCAAGTATTTCTTTTAATTCATCAACTTTAGGGAAATGATCTTGAAAACCAAAAAATGTTGTCCTAGTTCCCTTATATCCGATGAATTAGATGGTACCTTAGATCATCACAAATATATGGATTTTTGATTGTTGGATTTTCTATAGCCATTTTCTCTACCATTCTCCATCAGAACATGATGGTTATATTTTTCTTCCATATCCATATTTTCACCTATGTGGAAACCCTGTGATTAGTTTATTTGGGAAACCGTTACATTTCATAATTTAGTTTTTAAATCCAAGTTTTGGTGTTCCTTTTTACGATGTGGGTTTCTATTAAGCAAACTTTCAAGTAGTAAACCATTTATAACCCCGATGAATTTCGAGGGAGAAATTCATTTTAAGGGGGGTAGAATGTAACACCCCGAGATTTTATGAAAAATATTCTTTTAATTTCATTAATGTCTTGTGTTGTATGCTACACCAAAAGGATATTTCATAACACGCATCCTAGACTTTTCTTGCATTACACGCAATCACGATCTTCCTCGATAGCGTGTGTAGTACGCAATACCGAGTTTCACTAAACAACGATATGCTATTAAAATATTAAAACTAGTCGTTATGAAAAGTAATAACCACTTTTTGAAATTTTGTAAATTTTATTTTTCAAAATGGACTTCATTTTTGGATTTGGAATATCGAAATTATCTTACGGTGAAATTTTGGTACTTTTCAGATAACTTTCATATCCTGATAAATAGTGAAAATTACTAAATTTTAATTAAAAAAACCTTTTTTAATCGAAATAATTAATAGTGATAAATTATTAATTTGAGTGGTTTTACAGTATATTTAGAATATATTTTTACAATTTAATACAATTTTGGTCATTGGATGTAATTTCACATTTAAACCAGACATAAACAAGTGTCAATCTTTTCATAGTTATTATCTCTTAAAAACACGCTATTTGTTTTGACGACGGGAATTAATTTTTAAATTAATTAATGTAAATAATATGTTTTTAATTTGGGAAAATAGACATCATTTTTGAATTCATAATATAAAATATAGCTTAGGCCTAATTTTTGGTATTTTTCTGGAAACTTTCATTTTTTGTGAATAGTGAAACCACTAAGTGGTAGTTAAAAAAAACTGAATTTTTCATAAAACATAATTTTACCGCTTCCGTGAGTGGAATTTCGAAAATATGAGAGACACGGTTAATATCATTGACTAAAATGTGGTTCAATGAGATGAAAATAATTTTTTGGTGAATAGTAACTTTTTACTTTTTTTTACCACGGTTAAAAGTAAATAGGGTAATTAAAGGTAAAAATGATATTATTATTACCCTAAGACATGTCCTAATTCTATTGGATAAGTGTAATTCGACCAAAAACAACCTTAGGAAAAAGAAATGACCATTTAAGACCACTTGGATTAGATTAGGACATTTATTATTAATTTATTTAAAGAAGGGTTAAAATAGTTAAAATCCAAGTTTAATAAGTAAATCATTTTTAATATAGGGTTATACATAAGATAAATTCGACTATAAATATTCATTAGAAATATAAAGAGATTTCCTACATAATGATATTTTATTTGTAATTTTTAGACTTTAAATAATTTATTTTATTTATGACACAATGATGATGCATTAAATATCTTATTAATGAAATATTGACATAATTGATGTTATAAATACCCAAATAAATGTAATTTGAGACTTTTTATGAATTACGAAAATTTTATATGTTAATATGACATGTTAGTGTTGATTTAATTAACTTTTTCAGAACTAATCATTCTGTTATGATTTTTACAAAAATCATTTACCAAATAGTGTCAAAATTGACATAAAATAGTTTTTAAAACAAATATTATATTATTAACTCTTATTATATTCCTAAAAATCTAAGGTTCGGTCAAATGACTTAGATAAGGTTATATATATTAATAATAAACAACTTGGGGTTCGTTTGTCTTCTTATAATAAGTTTATTAATCTTATAGTATAAGAACACAAGAAGACACGGTAAAAGTAAAATTATTTAACTTAATGTTAAATCTAAATGATAAGGTTAAAATAAGTACCTAAACTTGTCTAAATTCTATTTTATGAGAGTATTTCGACCCATCCCCACCTTAGAATCGAAATAAATCAATTTGGATCTATTTAAAACCGAAAATGACTTTATAATAAAATAATAGTTTTAGTTTTTCCAAAGGTGCCTCTCTCCTCCCTTATAAAAGGGCACCTCCTCCATCTCTTCCTCACAACACATTGAGCCTTCAAGCTCGGCCAACCCCTTCCAAATTCTCTTCTCCACTTCCCTATAAACATACTATAGGTTCCGGTCTTCCCCAAAGACCAACTTTAGTTCCCTAAAAGGAGATCTCAAAGAGGCGCTTCAAAGAAGAGGAGGTTCGGACACTTACGAAGCAAATCAGACGTAAGGTAAGGGAAAATATCACAATCTCATTTTTATCCGAGATTGTTTATACTTTGGTATTTACTGGGGGTATTTTATCATCCACATCCATGTTTCCTCAATATGTAATATTATTTCCATCCACCTACAATTGTTTAAATCCATTTTTACCCTTTGGTGAGTTTTAGTAAAAGATATGAAAGGAATCTTTTGTCGTTTTTCATACGAGGTACTTTTTGACTTTTCTGACAAAAGTATGAGAAGAATTTTTTTTAACTTATATGGAATGAATAGATTTTTAAAACATTATTTTCAAGAATCTTCCTTTACAAGTTTTCTAGTTTATTTTGAATCAACTTCTTTTAGTTTAAAATTGTATGACATGTTAAGAAAGGAAAATGTTTTTGAAGTAGAAAGGATATTTTCCTCAAGAATGGAGTTCAAGTGTTTTATCAAAATTATTTTCATCTAAGATAATATAGGGTTCTGTTTATATCCCTATTATTACATTGGTTTGATTATGTTGTGATGAAATTATTTTTATGAATTCCTTTATCTTATATGAATTGTTTTACGATGTCATGTTGTTTAAGAATCCCATTTTTATTACATGGGTTATGAAATGATGTATGATTTATGATTTTGTGGAACACATAAGAATGGTATAATTATTATATGGGTGGGACCTATATCTCCCTCCAATGCATTGGGTAAAGATTTTATATCTCATGAGATAGAATGGCAGGAACGGTAGGTTATACCGGTTCAGTGAAACAGGACTGAAACGAGGAGTGAACTCGGTTCAGAAATGGACTTTGTCCACTAAGATAGTCTTGGAAATGAGTCTTGACTAATAGGAAATGATTCTCTATGATTATGTGTGTATTCCACAAAGTTTCATGTTTTAAGTTATTATTATTGGGATTACATTTCACTACTATGATTTATCCCATGTTATGAAATTATGATCTCTTTTGCAGGTTAAGATTTCCAAAAGATATGTTCTTATGAATATGATGTGATGGATATTTCTTTTGTTTACCCTTACTGAGAATTTGAGATCACCCTTTTATGTTTTCTTTTCCCCAGGATATAAAGAAAGGTTTTAGGTAAGAAAAAAAGGGAAGATATTTATGGGAGATGTTGAAGATCTTTCACCATGATTAGAAGATTACGTTCCGAGTTTCCAAAGACTCTAAACTATTACGGTCCTTGTGTGTGTGTTTTTGTTATGTACTAAGTATTCCGCAAAAGTAATGTGATATCTATGTACGTCCAGCTTCGGGTCTCTATAGAATCATTGAATATGTACTTTAACAATTACCTTTATACATACGCGATATAGTAATAGTGGACTCAGCTAACTCAAGAGACTAGTGCAAGTATAATAATATAATAGATGAATTAAATATGGAAATAAATAGATTATAATTTAATAAAAATATATTAATTGTTTTTTTAATTATAAAATCTACATATGTAATTGAACTATTTAGATGTTTAGAGGAGTTTCTATGAGAACTGGGACTCAAGGTAATGAGTTATCACTACCAAATCCTCTTTCTTTTCATGTATTGTTCATTCTATGTCTGAAAAATATTATATTTATTAACACTGAATAATTGAAATATTTTCCTACTATTTACATTTATGTTTGAAGTAATAATTTTCTCTTTACAAGTTCTATGTATTTAATGATCATGCTATTCATTGTTCATAAGATATCTTTCATGATATTTTTTTATTATTCTAGTTATTTTTTTATATCACCCTCTCTCAATCCCCCTATTATTCTTTCCAAAATTATAATAATATTCCTTTTTGTACTTTATGTTTCCTTATACTTTATTTTTTCTGGTACATTCATGACTTTATATTCCCCTTCCCCTTATTTCTTTAAGAAATATCTAATATGAATTATAAGTGTTTCTTTTCCATTTCATATATTCCATTCAATTATTCTTATAATTTAATTGTAATTTTCATTAATGGTACCATTTTTGGGAGTTATAATTATTAAAAAAATTAAATATTTTTTATTGCTTTTTGTAAATGATTATATAAATTGATTTATTTATTTATTTTTAAAAAAACATCACTAAAATTTATGGAAATTATTTTAAAGATTTGTCTTTCATTTTCCTTTATAATGTCATCAAAATTAAATTTCAAAGGATTTAATTATATTAAAGGTTGATTAATTATTAATTTTTTAGTAGACCATTTTCATTATTTATTCCCCACCTTAAAAATAATTGTTTCTATATTAATTTTGACCTTTTATAAATAATAATCCATTTTTTCTGAAAACCTATTAATTTTCTTAACTTCCTCTAATGATTTTTATCTCTATCGATAATATTTAATATTTCTCCATTTGAATATTTATTATGTTATGTTTCATTAAATGGTTTATTTTAAAAAATGGATCATAGGACCAAATAATACTATCATTCATTATAAAAGGTCTTATATAAAGATATATAGTGTGATTGAAATGAAATATATTAGAGATAGATGATCCATAAGTTCTATTTTATTACCTTATCATAAAATCATGCATAATGATTATATTTCTTCTAATTCAATTCCTTTATGATTACCATATAATTTTATCAAGAGATTAAAGTGTGTACACCTATATATTTATTTATTTAATTAAATAAGCAATTTTGTTAGATTAAATTTACATCCACTTATTCTATACTATGTAAATCCCTTATACTTAATTATTATAATTGATGGTTATTTATATAGATATAAAATATATTTATATTGATTCCCATTATATATCTATGGGTTAATCATATTATGATTTTCAGGGATTTATAATTGTTTTATAACCATGTGATATACATATTAATGGATATATCTATAAGAAAATGGTTTTTAAATGAATTTTAAATCTCAATAATCTTTTTTTATATATTTATATCAATTTATATCTCTATGTGATATGTTGATATGATACTATTATCTTTTATCACAATGTTATGAATGGAAATAATCCTATTATCTTTATTCATTATGTTGTGTGTTGTCATGTTATGACAATCCTTATCTAAAATGTTATGATGGTATTAACAAAGTAACTAATTATATATTATGATTTCATAGGATAATTCATGAACCAAAATTTTATTTTATTTCAAAATAATTTATGATTATTATATAATGATTGTACATCCTTATTCTATGGTATATTTTATACCTTCAGGATCATCCTTTTATGGATTTTATGCTATGATATATTATTATACTCTCATGAATTTTGGAAAAACATTATGATTTCATGATCTTATTCCATAAATAATTTCATTTCCCAAATGATCATGTATCTAACCTATTTTTTATTTGTTGAAAAATCCTCTATCTCATTGATAATTTTTTAACCCTTATTGAGAACTTTAGTTCACTTATTTGTTATAATCCCCAATTTTCCCATGTGATCAGAGGTGTTGAATAGATTTTTATTGGTTTATAATTATCTTTAATTGAAGGATATAATTCTATTATATGGAATATGTTTAATTCTATGATGTAATATGCAAATAGTTTCAAAAGATAGTAAACTTTTGATCTTCGGATTTTTTCAATATATTTATGTTATGTGTATAAGTTTGTATGTTTAGAACAACATATAGAAATATGGATATGGGAGAGTCCCAAAATATTTTACCATATATTAGTGAGACTTTTATTGAAGCTTACTATATATTTTAAACTCCTTGATGCATTTTCATTGATTCTCTATTATCTCATTTTATTTTTTTAGAGATCTTTTTTTTATTAAAACTCCCAAAATTCATTATCTTACGATGAATAAAAATGGTTGATAGTAACTGGGTGATAATTGCATCAAGTACCACATGTTATTACCTAATGTATAGAGGTATGAACAACACCGTAACATAGTTGATTTCACAATGATGTGGTCTAGAAATTGGTGCATAAAAATATCCATGTATTCTTACCATGAAATAATTAATATCACAATTATTTCATATAAAATTTAGTAAGATTTTGATAATCAATCTTCAATTTTCAATGAAGACTCATAGATCTTTTCCATGTAATCAGTCCATTGATCCAACATACGGCGATGGCGGCCGCAGCGAGGGCGATCCGCTAACCCTACGGCGATGGCGGCCGCCGTGGCCCCTTCCCCCATCAGGGGGGAGGGGCCTTCGTCTCCAACTCCTGCCTCAAGAGTTGCGCGACCGCGAGGGAGGGACTGCTTTGGACCCTCGCCGGACGCGGGTTTCTTCCTCCCCGCAATCGACGTTGCTCCGAAGGTTCCTGGGTGCGTTTCTGGTCAGCCTATTGTCCCGGTCTCAGTGAAGGAATTCCATGAAGCTTCAGCTCTACTCTCCTCGGCGCTAATCGTGAGGTTTACGAAGCGGCGACCGCTGGTGGAGCACTTCGACAAAGCAATCAATGCGGAGTGGGGTTTGAAACACCGTTCACTTGTAAGTATACTGGGACCGCGTCAATTCCTTATTTTATTTGCGGATGAGGAAGATTTGGGAATGGATTGGTCGCGAAAGAGGATTCCTTTCTGTGGCCTCCAATTCCACTTACTGTGCTGGTCCTTTGAGGCGCACATGAACCGGGACTCGTCTCGCGCGGCAATTTGGATTCAACTGCCTGGACTTCTTCTGCCATTTCAGAATATTGGATTATTGAGATCGGTAGGCAACTCGATAGGGCGTTTTTTATGCAGTGATCAAAGAACAGCCTCCATGTCTCACCCCTTTTCGGCTAGAATATGCGTGGAAATGGACGTTGCAAAAGTGCCTCCGGAGATTGTCTGGATTGTAATTGAAGAAGAGTACAGGTACGCTCAATCAATAGTCTATGAAGCCTGGATCCATTTCTGCTCCTTTTGCCACAAGCAGGGCCATGATGAACATGGCTGTCGAAGGAGACTCCGGGGTGGTGGAAGCTTTGATGTGCCAGATGTACCAGCAGGTGTTCCCTCGGAAGGAGAAGTGGTCACCATGGGTGCCGTGAAAGACAGCGATCAGTATTCACCTGCAGGCAGGCCTCAAGGTTGTCACGCTCCATCTAAATCAGTTGGGGACTTTGAGCCGATGGTCCAGGGGGTGATGTCAGGGGAGGTGGATGCTCCATTGATAGGAGTACAGGCAGAAGTGAATGAATCTGGGGGAAAGGAGACCATATCAGGGGCTGTGGTGTCTACCCCTCTAGAGGTTTCTGGATTGGCCAACCGGGAGAATGACAAGCAGAATAATCTGAGCCTTGATGCTGCAACCAATATACAGGGCCGGGACATGAATGAGGAATGTAATCTCCAGTATATGGGCAGGGGACATGAGCTTCAGCAAGGCTTGGGTGAGCCTGAAATGCCAGAACAGAACACCTCAACAAGTCTGATTAAGGTTGGGGTGGATGAGGCTATTCCTTGTTCCCCAAACCGTTTTGCTCTGCTGGAAAACCCGGATGCTGTAGTGGAGCATGCTGGGGAAGATGAGCCAATACATTTTCATCAACAGAACGAAGGTGATACAACTAATTGTGGCATTTCCCACGGAATGATGGCTAGCCAGCCTGGGGGTGGTGTGGCTGATTCGAAGGGAGTCATCAGGGCTGAACCAGATCAGGTGATTGAGGGGGCCCCAATTCAAAAGAATAGTATGAGCTGTAAAAAGAAGAAGGGGAAAAAAGATTACTCCTTGCTTCCCCCTCCATTAGAGACCCGCTCTGTGAAGAAACTACCGGTGACAATGCCCAATGGGGTGAACCAGGCTTTAAGCAAGGGGAACATAGATGAAATGGACATCTCTACGGGGAAGATGGGGACTAGAAAGGAACTCATCCTTAGTTCCGAGGAGGATATGGTCGAGGAGTTCCTGTATGTGGACATTCCACAGGAAGAGGCTGACATGATGGGAAGGGCGGTAAGAGTGGAAGTCGATCACGAACAGGCAAAGTGGATTGACAAGCAAGACTTGATATTAATGAGAGGCTTCAATGACAAGAAAATCAGCAAAGAGGAATACATCTACACTTGGGACAAAATGGCGAACTATTTGGAAGATGTTATTGGAGAAGATCATGGGGCTAAGGTATGGATAATGCACTGGAATCTCTACAGGGAAGAAAGCAATAATAGGCCAAGGTTGTGTTTTGGTAACATTTCCTTTTCTTATGAGGCTTCACCCCCGGTTTGACTTGGGAAGTGCAGTCGAGACTTCCTCATCGGGCTAGAGCACTCTACCTTTCCTTGGAGGGTCATTCGGGACATGGCTGATTCGGAGGGATGGCAACATCGGGAGGGACCATGCTTGCATGGGATCGTCGAGTGGCCATCTTAGGGATGGTGGTGTTGTTGTTGCTGGTATGTGGTAGTTTCTGCTCTTTCTGGTGTTTTTCTGGGTTTGTTTGGCTGCTTTGTTGAACTTTTGGTTTCTCACTTTTCCCACAAAAGTGTTTTCTTAATAAAAAAAAAATAATAATAATAAAAAAAAAATGAAGACTCATAGAATTGAATGCATTCACCTTATGTCATGTAATATTTGAAAACATGTGATATCATGTCCTGAACATTTTTGGATATTTAAAAAAACCTTTTTGGAAAATATATCTTACATTTTCACCTTATTTGACATAATAAGTATTAACTTGTGAAGAAATATATAACTTCTTTCATATATCCTCAAAATCACTTTTTCGGTAGCTCTAATTGTTTCAAAAACATGATCATAATTCTCAAAACAAAAATGTGTGAATTTATGAGCATTTATAATATTTTAAAAAATATAAATTCCGTAACATATAACTATAATATAAGAGTAGACTAGAAAAAAGAATCAATTCTCATATAGATAAAACGATATATAGGGTGATCACTATTGAACATGTATATCTCTATACCCATCTTCATAAGATATATTATATATAAATATGGATAATCATATAATTACTTTGTTTAAGACATAAATTGGAAACATGACACATAATATTCAATTCTTATATATATAACTCATATGTTCTTTAATATATGTGTAAATAATTACTAAAGTGATGACCAAATCCCATGTAATTCACTGAATAAGATGAACACACCACATTCCCCTATTCTAGATAGATAAAAGGATCATATGTACCTTATCTTGGTATGAGAAAAAACATCATTATTCTCTCTCAATCTAGGTCCTAGATTCCATACATATAATATGATTGGAATAATACCATCAAGGTTAAGACTAAAAAATATCATTATTAGCGATATATTCAACCACCCCTTAATTAGGTCAACTATAGTGATTGTGTAAGAAATATATCAAATTATAAAAGGATCTCATTATAGGTATGTTTCCAACCTTATGTATATGGATTAAAATTAAAACATATACCCTTATCTTAACAAATACATAGTGTAAGACACTCCACATGGTTTAATTTATAAGAAAGGAGGATGGTGTGTCAGGGGTGTGGGAGCTCTACGATGATGGAGTTTTGGTTTCCTAGGGTTTGGGATGTCGGTTCTGCATTTTCTCTGCTTCATGATTATTGCTGGTGACGTCGGATTCGTTGGAAAGGAAGGTCGGCAGTGACTCAGTGGTTATGCATCTGTGGTGAGTCTTGTGACGTCTCGGTTAGACATTGTTTGAGGTGTTTATGTCTAGTCTGTCGCCTGAAAGGATGGTGCGATGAATCTCGGTGATTTCACGCACTCGGTGGATGGCCCTGTATAGGAGCGTGTTGTCCATGGTCAACATGATGGTGGATTGCATGATCAAGAATCTGATCTGGTGGTTTTTGATGTTGACCTCAGATATCGGTCTTTGTCTCGTTGTTTTTTGGGTGATGGAGGCATGTGGGGTTGGGATGCCAAGTCCAATACAAAGCTACCGCCGAAGAAAGCTTTCCCTTAAGAGGTTGGTGATGGATCCAAAAAATTGGCTACTGTAATGTTGCGTTCTGACTCCTTTTTTCCTAATTTACCGAGGATAAATCCTAATGATGTGCTGAAGTTTGCATCTTCATCTTTCACTGAGTTGTGTTCGGGAGGAATTTTTTGAAAAGGGTCATCAGCACATGTTGAGGCTAGTCCAGATGTCTTTGATGAAAGTATTTCCATTGGAAAAACCTCTCTGATTTAACGTATTGTTTTTCCCAAGGTTCAAAAATACTAGAGGTCTGATGAGTTTGTCTGACTGATCTTATTTTGTGGGGTTTCTATGACTGGAGGTGTGTATCTTTTGGACGTTGTTTCTTTCACTGCATTTTTTCTTCAAATTCTACTAAAATTCATGCGTGGAGTACTGGATCTCTTTTCTTGAATCCTGGATGGATCCACCTTCATGAATGGCCCTTGGACATCAATGATTCATGTGTGAGGAATGCTTTTTTCCAGGTATGGGTTCGTCTTCATGGTCTTAATTGGGTCCTTTGGAATCCAATGATTCTACATGATATTGGCATAGAAATTGGGACTCCTATATGACTTGACAAGGAGACAGATATTGTTCGGTTTGGATACATTGCAAGGATGTTAGTAGAGATTGATCTTAGATCCATATTTATTGACAAGGTAACTCCTTCCACTCTGACTGATGTCATTCAAATTGATGTTGAGTGTGAAAGAAATCCACTTTTTTTAATGACTGTATGGAGGATGGGAATTCATTAGAATTATATTGGAGACGTATTTCTTATGAGAACTGTGGGATGAGGAGACATCCATCCAACCATTCTAGAAATAAATCGAAGAGTAATGATGTGGATGGGTCATAATACCTTGATAAAAACATCAAACCATCTTCCAATAAGGGTGATGTGTTGGATTCTACAAAAGAACATAAGATACCTCTGAAAGGGTAGGGACTAATAGTCGGTTTTTCCCTATAGAGAGCCAATAATAGTCCTTCTAATATTCGGCAAAACTCTACATCACCAATGAGTGGTCCCTCTATTACTCGGGGTGGTGTTTCCAAGGGTATTACACCCATGGATGGTCGTGCAGTTACTCCCACTGGATTAGTTGGGACTGAGAAAAATAATATTCTCTCTGCTGTAGGGTCTCCTCCATGCACTAAGCCCCAAAATACATGCATGAATGATAGTCCTAGTGTAGGTTTGATATGTGATGAGACTAATGAGATGACTTTTAACACTATTCAATAGGTTAATTGTCATCAGGAGAATCGGAATATCTTTAATTCCCCTATGATATCGGAGAAGTGGGGTGACATCTCGGAGGCGGAAGGGGTTGTAGTGGGTATCGGTTGGCCTGGTTATTTTAAAGATGCAGTCATGTCTGGTAAAGGGGAGGTAGAATGCACACCTACTCCCTCAAGGCGATGTTTGAGTAAAGATTACTCTAATACACCTCGCACTGTGTGCACTCAATCTTTTAAGCTATAAGGAAAGTTTAATTCTGATTTTTTAAGATCCTTAATCAGGGTAAGTCCCACACTTAATGGGAAACTGCTAATTACTCTGATTATGGGAATGATATGTCTTATTATGAGCTTTAATTTTGTTCTTCGATGGATGAGGGCACATTCCTTTGTTTGACCCCACTAGTCTCCTCTGTACTATTTTCCTTTATTAATAAATAGTCAAAAGCATCACTTCTGGATGGGATTTATGGTCTATAATTTATTGGAAATATAGTAAAAAACTATTGTTGTTTCTCTTGAGAATATTTAATATCTTTATCTGTAATCCTACCAATGATAACCTCAAAATTTCATCACAACCTATAATAATACATGAAAAACATCGGTCAAATATAACTAAAATTCACACATTGATTGATTAATTATCATTTCACAATATGGAACACATATTGTAAAAATTAAGGAATAAGAATGTTAATAATATTAATCCCTTGGATGTTTGATGTGTTATATTTGTTATCAATGAGAAAATATATTAATATTTTCTTAGTTGATCATGAATGAATAAATATGAAGATCCCAATGAATG
Source organism: Viscum album (assembly GCA_963277665.1). NCBI lineage: Eukaryota > Viridiplantae > Streptophyta > Magnoliopsida > Santalales > Viscaceae > Viscum > Viscum album. Next base: position 1,524,681,147 of record OY728137.1, read on the forward strand.
GGATGATAGAATGAATTTTTGGGTTGAGAATATTTATAATCAAACTAAAGTATTTTTATATTTATATTCTACTATAAATAGTTTGGAGTGTTTGTTTCTAGCAATAATCAAGTTTCAAAGGCTATATACTTTTTTTCAAGGATGGAAAAGGATAATGACATACTACTAATTAATGTTTTATATGTAGAACATGTTTAGTAGTTTGGGTATTTTGAAAAATAGATATGGAGCATTGTATATAAATTAATTATTATACACTACTAAACCACATTTTTCTATTATTAAAGATACAATGATATGCTAAAGAGAAGGTTTTTGTACATAGAAGAGTTTCATGGAACACAAACATTATTAGATGTTATGTCTGGATGAATAATATTAGGATACTAATTTGTCTAAAGTGGAATGAATTTGGATGAGTTTATGAGATCCATTTTTATGTTATCAATCTTTAAGACCACTATACTTTCCAGAAATACCACTTTTATAATGATCATGGAAATGTTTTTTATAGATTTATGAAAGGTTCATCATAAATTGATTAATAAATTAAAAATCCTTGAATAACCTTGGGTAATAGATTATAAAAGATATTATGAAATTATGGTAGTTGAATATTTATTTAATTACATGTTTCTGGTATAACTAATTACTATAAAATAAGATATTAGATGCTATAAGAGATTTTGGAATTATTTTTATATGGATAATGTTAATTGTAAGAATATTCAAGTGATTCATGTAGTTTTGAGTTGATTTTAAGAGTTTAGACTTGGTTGGAGTAATTTTGTAATTATTAATGATCACCCATTATAATCTAGAAAAGGAAGAAAATGTGAAAAGGTATGCGTAAGATCTATGTAAAGTATAATGAAAAAAGGTACGAGAGTTTACACTATGATAAAAATATCTCATTAATTATTCATAAGTTTAATGATATTGAATATCACCTAGTGAAAATGTATGACCCCAAAATCATATCATTAGAAAAGAAATAAGTCACAATAGTTTAAATATATGGAAATAGAAAGGATACATAGTGTTATTTAAGAATAAGTCATAGTACAAAGAATATTATTATAGTGATATGTAAGATTAAATCATACAATACGAAGCTTATATTAGTGTAAATTGGGGAAAACATATGATTATGTATGAGATTATTGAGAATACATAAGAAGAAGATTTTCTCACATAATATTTTATCTGAATATAACACCCCATTAAAATTTTCATGTACTCCCTTGTTCATGCCTTGTTTATAATCTTTATTTAGGTGCATTTTCAGGAATCTCGGTGATAGGGATCCATTGATGTGGAAAATAAACAAATGTTAAAGGATGTAATTTTTTGAATTAATGGAGTTCAGGTATAAATTTGTTAATGACCTTGAGGGGTTCTATGTATGTTAGGAGAACCTCTTGGTTACTTTGGTGTTTTTCTGCTAAAAAATTGCCTATTTACTGCCTGTTGGTGGATTATACACTGTGTGGAAGGATTTTTCACTATATAATTTATATTCAGGTAAAAGAGTTTAATATAGAAAATTATGTGAAGGTTACACACTGTGTATTCAAAGTTCATGTTTTTAATGACTAGAATCGATTTTTTTAAAAAAATTGACACATTTTTCATCATTTTCATCCTTCCTAGAATTAACATATTGTAAAGGGATTACACACCATGTATATCTAATGAATTAGGTTTTTAGGGAATTTTATAGGTGTTTATTCTTACATTCCACTTAAATCCTCCCTCTTTCAACCCATATCTCACCCTAGGAAATTTTGGAGGTCTCTAGTCTTTTTGGATTGTTCATTCGGCGATTGATCATAAGGGTTGTTGTGATATACCTCTCCTGGTAAGATTTCCTTCTGGTTCTACATTCCTTTGGTTTTGGACACTATGTTGGTTGTTTTTATGTTTTATATTACTGATCAAATATTGTTTTTTATCCTTTTTATTTTCTTGTCACACCTTGTATTTGAAGTCTTATTTATTGGTTTCTAGTCACATGTATTATAGGTTCTATATTTAAACCATTTGAGGTAGGTGTTTCTATACACTGAATTAATTTAATTAATTTAATATAATTTTTCATAATTACCTTTTTTTTCATTTAATTTATGTGATTTTTGTTTCAAGGGATTTCACGGAAAGATATAAATGTGTTTAAGGGGGTTTTCTTTAAAACTGGATATTTTTAATTTCAAAATGGGGTTTTCAAACACCAATGATATTTATATTGGATTTGAAAAACGTTTTATAAACTGTGACTATGGTTTTAAATTTTATTTTTACAATTTTGGAACTTTATGAATCTTGAGTGAATCAAGAAATAGACTTATGCAACCTCAGTGAGTGTGGCACCACTAGTGGTTATATTGTTGATATTGAAATATTGTTGTAGGACTAGATATTGGTTATATCTGAATTTTTCCAATTTTAGGAACCCTTATATCTAGTATTAATTTTTTCCATAGGCTATAGCACAAATGGGAGTGTTCTCGGTCATTTATATAATTTTATTGCATGATATTTTTCGAATGGAATGTTGATCACAGGTTTTTATATGAGGTTAAATAACATGGAATCATAGGATGACATTTTTTGTATATGTGTTTAATTTATTGAAATATTATTCTTGTATATTATTTCCTTTTTTATCACTAATTCTTTTAATATTTATATCCTAATAACATTAAATTAATTTATAAAAAAACAAATTGTAAATGATTTAGAAATGGATTGGATTTATGAAAATGATTCATAAAAATATTTCTATTTTAGAATCTAGAACTATTGCATTCCTTATATTAGACCTCGTATAGAATTTGTGTTGATATCCTACTTTGATTTGTGTTTACGTACTACTTTTAACTTTGGGAAATTATTGGTGTTTTATTTAAGGATGCACATCATGGGAAGGGAAACTTATAGCTTGTCAGCTTCTCCTTTCATCTTTGACTTTGGTAGAGACGGTTTAAAGGAGAAGTTTGGTCACATGGAGAATTTTTGATCTATTATGGTTCATACTTTTGCTTTATCCTTAATTTCTTAGTTTGTACGGATTTAGTTGTACCTTTTTATTCCACTTTGTAATCTGGTTGTATGACTTGTTTTTTTATATTCAATACTTCTTTCATTTATCTAATTTCACATAACCATGTGATAGTTAGCTTGGATTTATGGTTTTTTTGACCTAGAATGGTATGTTATAATTTAGTATCATAAGGAAATATCATACAGAAGAGTGTTATCACATTTTTTGTATGGTTCTATGTCTTGGGTAGATAGGAGTTAGGACCATCAGAACTCATATTGTAATGGTGCAAAAGGGGCCTATTTATCTCAATTAATTAAGAGAACCCAAGTAACCATTGGTATTCATGTATTATTACATGGTTTAGGACCAGGGGTTTGAGGTATTTTTAATGAACTATAAGGTTTATTTATTTAAATTTAAATAATATTATCTTAGAATATATTTTATTGATAGAATTCAATTTTCTTTAAATTGTTGTTGTTTTAATGGATTGGTTTGAATTCTAGAAGTGGTATTAAGATTTTTCAATGAGCACATGTTATAATTGGTTATTATATTGTGTTTATTAGATAATTCCACCAATAATATCACTTACACATATGATGGAGGAAGATACAAGATAGGATCCGTAGGTGAATTCTCTAATGGGTCCTTATTTAATATAAATAGTAAGCCACACCATTTAGACTCTAAATCAAGTGGGTTTTGGGAACCTCAGATGCATGGGGGATCATGGATATGAGTTTAGTAAGAAACATCCATACATTTTCAATGGTGGAAAGGGACTACAAGAATTTTTGTGATTTCTTGAGATGATTAAGAGTATATTCCACTTAATGAAGGCTCTTGAGGACCCTATGTTGGTCTATTCCATGTATATTCTTGAGAGACCAGGAAAGTGATGGTGACACTCTATTATGCAAGATATGTTTCAAATGTATTTTATATTGGATTTATTCTATAAAATATTTAATAATTAGTTTTACCCTAATACATTACATGTGTAAATAACCAATATTTTTTGACCTCTAGAGTTGGGGGAGTGTACTGTTCTAGTGTATTCCACATGTCTTGTGAATCTAGTGCATCTATCACTAGAGCCTATTAGTAATGATTACCCAAAGAATTGTAGGATTGAGTTGAAGATGAGTAATTATATTCGGTAAATGTTGATTATCCTTTTCATTCCTACCTTTATGGAGGTATTTGAAAAAGAAGATTGTGTCGAGGAAAATATAAATGGGAAGAAAAGATTGGGTGGAACTTTAGTTGGTGTTGTTGTTAGCTTGGGTGTATCTTCTGGAAAGATAATGAAACATAATAGTGGTCAATTATCTTTAGCACTAGTTTCAAGAGAATCATTAGTATAATAAAATACTATTTAATATTATTGTGGGAGGCATGGTCATACCAAGTCTAATGACATGAAGGATCATAGGACTTTTCATCATTTCAAATTATCATTCCATCTAAACTATTTCAATGAAAGGATATCCTTGGAAAGTAAGGTAGGATCAATATTGAAAAAGGGTTTTAGGTTCATACCAATGCTTCCAAGAGTGGGGGTTCTAATCCTTAGGCTACATAGGATGTTCAGGTGGCTTATATTGGAGGTCTTTATATAGGGTAGAATACAGCTGAGGAATCTGAATAAGGGACAACTACAGTTAGAGTTACGATTCTTATGTTATCTTCTATGGTCTTAGATTTGTTTGAAATTGATGATACTCATAAATTTATATCATCAATGTTGGTTTAGATGTTCAATTTTCATTCATAACTTATGATGTACTCATTGGATTTTCCATACCTTTATAAAATAATTCTGAATTAGGTTTTAAGTGCACCATGTATGGGTTGATGATGGCCAACTTCGATGTGGAATGGGGATTTTTAGTTCTTGAAATTGACATCTTTGACTTAATTATCTCCCTAAATTGGATGATCAGTCTTAGAGCCAAGATAAACTATTATCACTATTAGGTATATTTGTTATATACTAATGGAGTAACACATGTTTTTTAGGGTGAGTGGGACTCGATATTTGGAAGGGAAAAGGCCTATTATTCCTTATAATTGGCTAATCTAGTGTATGTTATTTGAGAAGTTTCTTGATGTAGTTAAACCTTTAATAGGTATTTAGCTTGTTATAATGAAATTTGGATACCTCGAGGTTTTCCAGATGATTTTTATGGTTTACCACATAATGATAGGTCAAGTTTACTATTGATCATCTCCTTAGTACGATGCATATTTCAACGCTATATTACTGAATAGAACCTGCAAATCTGGTGGAACTTACGTTCTCTCTAGAGGACCAATAAGAAAAATGATTTATTCATCTCAGTGTATCACTATACGATGCTCTTATCCTCTTTTAAAATAAGGAATATAGGACTCCAAAACTTTTTATTGAATATCAAAAGTCAAATCAGGTGATTGTTAATAAACAATATACCTTACCAAAGATTGATGATCTTTTCGACTAGATTCAATGGGAATGTTGGTTATCAATGATTGAAATTTGGTTAGGGTACCAACATTTCTGGTTTTAAGAAGAGGAAATACTTAAGATAGTGTTTAGGATCTATTATAGGCATTTCTAGTTTCTGGTTATACTATTTGGTCTGACATATTCTCCATTGGGGTTTATGACTTTTATGAACTAGATCTTTCATCAATTATTGGATTCTTTTTGTTTTTTTGGATGATATATTTTTGTATTCCATGACATAATAGGATCATATAGAATATTTTGATATCATTTTTCAAATATTGAAATAACATATTCTATATTGTATGATTTCCAAATTTGAATTGTTGATCTAGGTAGTGAAATTTCTAAGGCATGTGATATTTGATATATTCATATTAGTGGATCCTAAAATTTAAATATTGTTATGTCCTTGGAGTATCCAATTATTGTGTTTGATATAAAGATATTCTTGGGATCTGTTTTTTAATATAGGTGGTTTACACATAATTTCTCCAGGATCACATTTTTTATGAATGATTTAAACTATAAGGGTGTAATGTTTAAATGGAATGAAAATTGTCAGAGAACTTTTGAGGTGAGTAAGGTGAGGTTTTATTCATCACTGTATTGATTCTTCCAGAACCATTTTAGGTTATGATTTTTCTTATGATTCTTCTGGTATGGGCTTATGATGAGTCTTGATACAGGGAAAATAAGTGGTGGCCTATAAATCAAGGTAGTTATGCCCTCCTGATAATAAAAAACCTACCCATGATCTTCAGTTGGAAGTGTTTATTCATTCACTAATAATGTGGTGGCACTATGTCTTTGGGAAGTGGTTTAATGTTATTCTGATTATAATATCTTGAAATTTATTTTTACTATGAGGGACTTGAACTTATGATAGATTAATCTAGTCAAGTAACTTGAGAATTGTGATTTGGATATCATGTACACCCTCGATAATGGAAATTTTCTTTCCAACCCATTAAGAAGAAAATTACTAAATCAATACCTGAAGAAATTGGTTGAGGAGTGGTCTTTGATGAGTTTGTTTACAGAGTTGAGATTGATATTAGAATATTTTGGTGGATAGGTGTTCATGGATTTGATGAAAGATGAATCATTTTTAGATTAGATAGTTTCTTGAGAAGCTAATAGACACTGATTTCCAATTATTGTGTAAATGAATTTATGGTGGGGAGACCTTGAGTGAGTGGTCTCGATCTTCCAGTGGCTCTTTGTGATTGTTTATGTTATTTGCTCTATTTTTCTTGAGGTAGTAGTTTATGGATAGTGGACAATGGTATTTTTGGTCCATGAACCATATGGATATTGATATGTATCATTACTTGAGATATTGATATTGGTGGTAGTGGATGAGATGGTCAATTATAGATTTTTTATCATAGTGTCTTACCTGTCATAGAATTATGGCAGAACACAAGAGAACTGTGGGTTTGTTTTATCACATACACATTATTTTTTGGAAATGGGATAATATTTCAATGTATTTCATCAATTTTTCATGTCATACCAGTGGAAAGGATGTGATTTTGGTTACCATTGATCTAATTATGAAATCAGTGTATCTCCTCGCTATCATGGAGATGATAAAGTGAAAGAACTTGGTGAATTGTACATTCGAAATATTGTAAGACATTACAAGGATCCCTATGTTGATGTATCTAATAGTGACCCAATGGTCACATACAGGTTATATAAAGGATTATATGTAGATATGGGTTCCTAGATTAGATTGATCACAACTTTTCATCCACAAACATCTAGATAGATAGAGAAGGCTATCTAGGTTCTTGAGGATATGATCCGAGCTTGTTTTTTTGATTTAGGTGGATTTTGGGAAAATAGTTTTACTCTAATAGATCACTCTTATATAATTAGTTATCAAGGATAGATTAATATGGAACCGTTTTATGATTTATATGGATGTCCATGTAGATCTATCTTGTGCTCGTAAGTGTTGGGAAAGTTGTACTTGGTTGGACCGAGTCATGTGTAGGATATGAAGTAAATGATACATTTGATCAGGAAGTGATTAATCATGACACATTGTGATCAGAAATCTTATGAAGATAATCATCATCATCCATTAGAGATTGATGATGGTGATAATGTTTTTATTAGAGTTTTACCTCACTTGGGACATCATAAGTTGGGTATGCAGGGTATTTTGGCACCATGATTAACGTGACACTTTAAGATAATTGGATGAATAAGAAGGGTGGAATATTAGTTGTAATTTTCATTTGGTTTGACTTTTATCCATAATGTGTTTTAAATTTTTTTTCTAAGGAGGTATAAATTAGATCCTACCAATTTGATTGGATGGGAGGATATTGATCATGAGACCAACAACACTATGGTTGAATAACCAATGTAGATTAGGGATAATAGAGAGAAGGTATTGTGTGGTAAAATTATTCCTCTAGTAAAAGTACTATGTTAGTGTGTATGTTATAACCATGAGATGTGGGAGAAGTAGTTTTTGTTGAGGTAGTAGTGGCCTCAACTTTTTTTAAGTCTCCGAATCTGAGGTTTTATAGGGAAAAAATTAATTTATGGTGGGAAGATTATAACACCCTATTAATATTTTTAGGTACTCCCTTGTTCATGATTTGTTTGTCATCCTTATTTAAGAGAATTTATAGGATTCCCATGAGTGAAAAGACTTCATTGGGAAAAATGTCCTAATGTTTAGGGATATAATAATTTTTAATTAATAAAGACTAGGTATAAATGTGTTAATGTCTTTGAGGAGTTCTTACTTTTTTTGATAGCGTCCTGAGTACCTTGGTATTTTTATACTCTAAAGTAGAGTATTTTTTATCTACTGATTGATTACATGCCATGTAAAGGGATTTTATGCCACCTTTTGTGAATATTGATACATTCTCCTAATTTTGAGTTCCAAAAATATTGAAACACTAGGAAACGACCCCACCTTCAATAGTGAATCTTCCCACACTATAAGAAACAATTCCTTGAAAAATACTTAACCAACGTAGTGTGGATTCACAATAAAAACAAAACTGCACACCATTCCCAACTATAAAAAACCATGGTTCCAATAATCTTCCCCTTTGGGTTTTTTGGAAATCTATAGATAAATTCAATAAAGCAGCATATTTTATCAAACACATGATATGCCTAAAATTTATCATCCACCACTCTAATTCTATATTATTGAATATTAGTATAGAGAACAATAGAGGAAAAAGAAAATTTAATGCCTCGATAGACCACACCAATCATAAAAATAAATAATTAATTGAATATTTTATTATGTCCCCCTTCAGAAATTAACCCAAAGGACCTATATTTTAACTTTTTGTACATAATGGAACCCTCTTGGATCATATCTCTACCAAATTCGTACACCATATTTACAAAAATATTAAAATAGGTATTACAAACTAGGAGAGGGAAATAATTAGATCCTCCTCATGCATTGGGAAGTGGATTTACAACAAGGTTCAACCAATGTTTCTCGAACATTTCTGTTTCAAACGACTTGGTTTGAATGTCAGCCCCTTGGTCACTATTTCAAATAGATTTCATTTTAAACAATCCTTATTCAACTATTTCCTTGATGAAGTGATATTTGATTTCAATATGTTTGGTATAATAGTGTTGAACCATGTTATTTGTATGATCTATCATGCTCTTGTTGACATAATGTATCAACATAGACTAATTAATCTCATTTAAAATATTTGTAAGTTTCTTCTTCATTCAGAACAGCTAATTGAATTATTTTTTCATCACAATATACTCTACTTCAATAGTACTAAGAGAAGTGATTTATTTTTTCTTTCCCAACCAAACAACACATTTATTTCTAAGGAAGATTTCACCACTACTTGTGGACTTCCTATCCACTACATATCCATACTAGTAAGCATTAGAAAAGTCTAATAATTAATTATCTCTTTAGGTTTCAATGTGTAAGACAATGTTTAGATCACCTTGAATATACATCACGTTTCTTTTAACTACTTACAAATACTCTTCATTCAAATTAAATTGAAAGGTAGCATCTAAAAATGTTACAAAGACAATATTTGGCCATGTTGAATTCAATCATAATAGGACTCCAATGATTCTTCTATTTAGGGTCGGATCCACAAATGTCCCATCCTCATGGATTCCATGGTTCATTAATAAAATAATTCCTTTTTCGACCACTAAATGTGTCTGCCAAAGGGATTTAGAGACCACCCATATACCTCTTTTGAAGGGCACAATTACTCAATTGGTATAGAGAAATACCGACCACCAATGATGGTCTATAAAACATATCTAAAAGATGTGCCTATTCCGATTACTATGGACACTAGTGGAGATTCAGGGGACTCAGACAGGGGAAAGGATGGGTTGTAACCTTTGAATACCAGCCATGGCAGATCTGCGGCGGACAAATGGAGGTGTGATATGATGATGGCAGATAAGGTGGGGGTTTGATGTCATAGGGGTCATGGGGGTAGCAACAAGGGGGAGGAGATGGAGGGTGGGGGAGGGTGGGAGGAAACTTAGCTAGCAACATTGGTGACCAGATTAGGTGGGGAAGTAGTAGGGGAAAGTGGAGCTAAATCTCTTGTTACAAAGGTGAGGTAGGGGAAGTAGTGACATGGTAGAAAAAATCCCACGTTTTTTACAACTAATTAGGGGCCACCCTTGGTGGTCACTAATATTACCAATAGTGACCGCCAATGGTTGTCGCCTGATTCCATAGATGAAAAACATAAAAATCTTCTAGTGGTTGGTCCCTACTGTAATCACTATCAACATTGGATTAGATTTATGCTTGTTTAATTTATTCCAAAGATCTCTTAACTATTTTTTCTGAGAAAAGAAGGTGTATTCATTCTATTGAATCACCTACCACCCCAAAATATATGTGAGTTCACCAATCATATACATTTCAAATTCTGATTTTATGTGATTAGAAAATTCTTCAACAGATCCATTATTTCTTCTACCAAAAATAATATCATAAACATATGCCAGAACCATAAATTGATCTTCATGAGAATTATTCACATAGAGATTATGGTCAACACCTCATATTTTGAATTATATATTATTTATATAAGAATATATTTCTAAATACCTCACTTATGGTGCCTTACCTAGACCGTAGAGATCAATCTTTAATCTGAAAACCATTATATCATCACTGACAATTAGAAACCCCGCCGGTTTTTCAATGTTGACTTCTTCTAAAGAAAACCATTTAAGAAAAATGTTTTAACATGTATATGATAAAACATGTTCCCTATTTGAATTTCCATGTAATGGAAGAGCCTAATCGAATCTAGTCAAGATACTGGAGGAAACATCTCTTCATCATCAATGCCATTAATCCGTGCATCACATTTATACAGAAATCATGACTTGTTTCTGATAAAATTTCGATTATTATTATTTTTTTAATGACCCACTTTGTTCCTCTCACATTTTTATTTTTTTTGGTCTCTTAACAAGATCCTTTTTCAGGTTCTTGTCAATATGATCTAGTTCTACATTCATGGAGTTAATCCATGATCTATCCTTCACTATGTCATTAAATGAGGTTGGTTCTACAATTGATAGGAAGGTATAATGTGCATCATTCCTTATTATCCTTTCTTATCTTGGTGTGGTCCAGTACCCAGTGTTGTTAAATTTATCAATTTCTACTATTCTATTTATCCTATGAGGTTCTGATTATGTTTCTTCTAGAATGGTTTCCTCTTTAGATTCTTTTTCACAATCAGCATCATTTTGTAACCCTTGAATTTTTTTCACACATTCAACTATTTCTACATTTGAATTTTTCCCTTGTACAATCTCATATTTATCATAAATCATATATACATATGATATCTTCAATATATTTATCATTTTATCCTTAATTATTTTGACATAATTTCATTAATTTATCTTTCAATGATGATATTGTAACATTGGTAGGATCTAATCTTCATTTAATATCTAAAGAAATATTCTTTCATATGCAGTATAACAATAATTTCCTCGACCGTCTTCTCTATTTCAGATGAAACATTTACTTCCTAAAACACAAAAACAATTCATAGAGGGATTCCTTCCATTACATATCTCTTATGGGTTCCTAGTTTATCCTATAAAAAACTCATTTATGAGTTCGAGTGTTTACCACTAATTGAACAACCTCTTTATAGTAATGATGAAAAAAGAGACTCTCAATCAGCATAGTTCTATCCATATTGTTCACTTGTTAATTTTGGTGTTCAATGAACCCATTTTGGGTGGGGCGGGGTCCTTACTACAGACACCTCATGATTTATCCCATGTTTTTCAGGAAAATTTTCAAATTCAATGAATGTGTATAATCCCCCATTTTTAGATAGTATAATTTTGATTGTGCAGTTAGTTTTTCCCAGATCATTGATGATATCTCTTTATGAAATCAAGAACATTCCATTTCTTTTTCCAAAACTTCACACAATCCATTATACTATAATAAAAAATAAAAAAATGAATTACCACTATTCATATCTTCCATTCACATTTGTTGGACCATATACATCTGTGTTTATGTGATCAAGAATATTCGATTACCTTTTATTCTTCAACATATATGAACTCTTCACCATCTTTCCTCACATGAAAGAATCGCACGTCTTTTATCGATCATGCTTCAGATAAAAAATTTTGACAGCTATCTTAATCTTAGATATAATTAAATGCTTTTTTATTAATATAACCCAAAATCTAGTTCAATAAGTTGTTTTATTCTTCAATTGTTAAGTAACAAGTGTTATCTTCACCGTCAATTTGTTTTAAATTTCTATATATTATGTATCCTTTAATGAGTAAATTACCTATATTTCCTTTGATAGTGAACCCATTCTAATTAAATGTCACTACTAGCCTTGAGTCATAGAGTTTCCTCAAACTCATAAGATTCAGATGAAAATTTACTTTATAGAGAACTTCAATTTTCATTAGATTACATTTAATAGTTTTGTATTTCTACTATATTTTATCTTTAGAGTACTTCCATTTTTAAATATCATTATTCCATCAACTATTTTTTTAACATCCTTCAAAAAATGTAAATTTTTAATCTTGTGGGATGAGAAACCGCTATATAGAATATATGTGCTACCATTGTTTATAGATTTGAGGGCTATTTCTGCAATATTGCCTTATAAATTTTATTCTTTTCCTTCCATGAGATACCTAATTTTTGGAGGAAAAAGATAAAATTTATAATCTATTTTAAATACACAAGATTCATCACAATCATATTTTTATTTTCTTGTAGATTACATTTTTCAAGAGTAACTCTTCGTGGTTGATGAGTATTGACTTTTATCTAAGTTATGTATGTATTTTTCCTGCCTTTACTCTACCTGAATTGAAAAAAAATATCCATATTTATAATAGTTAAAAAAACTTCCATAAAAATAATTATTCTATATGATGTACAATATGGGCTCATTATCTGTCATTGACATCCTAGAACATCCCTATTCAAAATACTCATTGAATATTCATAGTAAGAAATGGTATGGACTAGTATTCCATAGAATTGACATTTCAAAAGAGGAAATAGGTTATCACTTATGTTCCTCCACATATAACCTTCTTTTTTAAAGGTATTTGAATGGTGATACTCTATGGATACATGAGTATTATTTTCATCTCTTTTTATATTTGGTTTGAAAAATTATTTATTGGTACACAAAGTTCCTCTGTGATATTAGAAACTTTATACTTCCCTTTATTTTGAATAATCCTATTTCTAGCCTTTAATGCTTATGAATCATATCCATTTCCACTTTTCCCCATAAATGTGTATATGTGATTATTTAATTCCTACTCTACTACTTTAGAGCAACATTTTTTTCAATCTAATTTCTCTTCATATGATAATCTTCCTCACAATAATTTCTTCTTTGTTTCCCTTGATATTGATTATGTTTTTAGTTTACTCCTTAAAGTACCAATTTCTTCTCCATGCACCAAAAATTTCATAACCTCTTCTTCTAGTTTTAATATAAGGTCATTGATGAATTTTCTCTTCTCTTCAATCATGTGTTTAAATCCCCCAGCATGTTTCAAGATTTCATGAGTTGTTAAATATTCTTCTCCGTCACCTTTCAGTCAATATTTGTTTCCTAATTCCAATCAACATACTATGATGGCACTTTCAACACATATACCATCCTTTTGTTTGTCTTTATTTGAATGTAAATCTCATCAATAGACCACTCAATTTTCACTTTGATATCAACAACACAAATAAAATATTTATCTTTATTTTTATAGGTTTTACCTTTTCATCTATAGCCATCATGGAATCTTCATGTTCAGATTTAAACATGGGTTCTATATCCTTGAAAATTCATTATTATCTTATTATTCTTTTGAGATGAATATATTTATCTATAATTTATTTCATGAATTGATATATCCCTTATTAGTGATACTCGTTTTAATATTCTTCATGATTTCTTATTCATTTTCTACATCATAAAATTTTACTATAAATCAAGAAAAAATATGACCTACTTTACCACACCCAAGGAAATCCAAGGGAATATTTTCAATAAAATATCCCTTTTACTCTCTTGAGTTTTTGGAAATAAGAGAAATAAATTCAACACCAACATAACATTCATAATTTTTATCTCATTAATGGTCATGAATTTACATTTATTTGGATTCCATTTCCTTGCTTGATCAAACTACTATTTATTCTGGTTTGACTCTCATTTCATAATCTTCAAGACTTATTAAAAGATCATCAATATAATGTCAAAATATACTACTTTCCTCAATAGGGGAAGTTTTTTTATTTTACAAATGTAGAAGCCTTCTCAATATTTATTTCACAATTTCAATATCTTTAATTTATTCCCCAATACTTAAAATATCTCTAAATATCAAAAATGTGATTAAAGAGACAATATGAATTTTCATATGGATGCATTTTCATATCATCAAACTAATTGTGAAAAACTTGATGTTTGGCCTCCATTAATTTTTTATCTTCTTTGTATATACTTTATAGCTTCTCCAATATGGACATTTCTGTGGTAAAACTCATCACATTCAAATATATTTGATTATATAGTGCTTTGGTAAGAGAATTTTGGGCATTGGTATCTATATCCATCAATTTATTATCTATTTTAGTCATATAACAACATGTTTTTTCTGTGACATGAATCCCATGGTTTGTGGAAAAAAGATCACCCACCCCATGGTATCGTAGATTAGATATCATTCTATTCTTTTAAATTTGAATTTTTTTTCCATAAAATAGGGAACTCCCCTATCATTCATTGAATTATCCATAAAACTAGAGGAAATATTCAACACCAATAACCTATTTTCTCTAATACCACTTCTAGGACCCTAGTGCACTATGATAGGGGAGTGGTGGAATCAAGGTGTCATGTTTTTCTTTTGAAGCAATGGATCTTGTTACCACACTGGTAGTATCTTGTAAAACATATCTGATGGAATCATGAAGTTATTAATTGTTCCTATGTGAAGATACAACACATCAGTTTTACTTGGTTCACAATTAAGGTCTATTACAAGGAGTATAAGCATAAAATGTGTTGGTTTTACCTAAATCCAGTAATTTTTACTTGTTTTCAGGTAGTATAAATGATCATACACAAGCTCTATATGTCAGACATAATTCTATTATAAGAATTATAGGGGTATCACACTACATCCCTCATGAGAATTCCACGGACTCCCCCTAGCTCACTACCTTGGGTGAAGTGTTAATGAATTTAAAAACATGAAGTTAACTTTAGTATATTGGGAATTTAATTCATTTTCCCTGATTATCATGAGATGATTATTTCACCTTAGTCCTAATTTGATACAATTGAAAGTACTTTTCACATAAATAACATGTTAAAAACTAATGTTTGAGAAGCTAATATCCTTTACCAACCCCCTTAATGGTTCAAAGAAATTATAGTGTTTTCAAACCCAAAAAACTTCAAAGAGCTCCAAACCACTGTGAATCTCACACCCTTTGTAGAACACTAGGTCTTAAAGAAACACAAATTCTTTATGAAAGTAAATTTCCTAATAACCCGTAGCATCAGTCAGGACATAACTACTATTTTCATGATTCTTAGGCTCACAAAGAATTCCTGATTTGTGAAGCTCCCAGTCTTCATGAATTCAGAGTGATTAATCCTTTTCCCAAAATCACTTCATGCCAAAATTATGTGGGTGGAAACCTATTTAAACTGTTTTCCTTTCATGAAGATCTAAATCTCCCATCAGACTTTTCATGAATCGATTATGTCGTGTTCATAAATCTCCTTTATTGGTGTAGCTCTAGTGAATTTTCGCATTCACCAAAAAACTTGTAATCATGTTGATACTATCTTCCCAACATGCATTCATGATACTTATTGTCTTCATGAGAACACTATATTTCCATCATGAATTTTTGATTCTCCATAATATTTCGAAACCCAACCTTCGTGAAACCCAATATTCAAGAAACTCAGGCATTTTACAAATCCCAGAGTGAAAAACCTAGAACTAAAACATTCAAAAATATTCCTCTTTCTTCCTAATTTTAAACTCCAAAAATTTAAAAAACACTAGGAAATTTTTTCACCTTAAATACTGAATCTTTTTTCACTGTATGAACCCTTTTCATGTAGAATTCCTAATCATCCATGCATGGATTTAAAAAAAACACAAAACAAAACTCCTTCCCCTAATGTGAAAAAACTTGGTTCCAATAGGTAATATAGAAACACTGATAATGGTTAAAGAGAACAAGATATAAAGAATAATTTCAATTTAGGGGGTTCTATCAAATGATCATATCCAATAATTTTATTAAGAATCAGACCAATTTATATAGAAATAAAAAATCACATGTTTATCCATATATTTATAAAATATTTTTCCAAATGTTCTATAACATTTAAAATCCATAAAATATTTTTATTATGAAAATATTTAATTCTTAAATAAATTTACTATACATTAAAACTCCACAAATTCCTCACCATATATTGAATAAAAGGGTATGATAATTCCTGGATATGAATTTTATTGATTCCCATAATTTACCAAAAAACATTATTAGAGATTCATTACATTATAGATTTTTTTATTTCAATATGCCGTTATATTGAAATTTTTTTATAAAAATTTCCATTAATTTAAACTATAATATAGTTATAACAACCATATAGTGGGCAAATTGAACACCCCAACCTTGACAACCAGGTCTGATTCGGAGTGCCACATGAAATCATGCATGCCTCCCCATGTGAATAAGGATAACGAATTGTATGAAGGGTCTATGCCTAACAACGAGGAGACTATAATCTCACTATCATGCCATATCACAACAGATAAAAATAAAAATAAATAATAAAATAAATAATCAATTTAAATGTGTGGAAACTTATAAATGAAATACATTTCATACATTCAATAAATGTGATGCTGAAGTTGAAATCCAATCCACAGTGATAAGTGTAGACAAGTAAATAACAAAAAAATAAATATTTTAGAGTCTATCTAGGACCTCTATTATCTCTCTGATATTCTTCTTAGCCATCCACTATAGGAATATTGCCCTTCGCTAGATCCATAGTCAGGAAATCTACAAAAGCATGAATTCTCATGTAGGTTATGAGTAAAAGACTTAGTTGGATAGAAAAAATATTCCCTGAATATGTGTGATAAATAATTAGGAGTATTCCATTATAAATAATAAATGTGAAAGAAACAAAAAAAAATAAAAAACCAAGAACCAATTTGCTCTCCAAGTCACCAAGAGCCCCACCATACCATCTTTGACTCAACACTAGAATAATAACAAGACGATATCAGAAGTAACCAAAATATCCACCTCAATAGTGAATTTATCACTCCACAACCTCAGGGAATCATGCTTACATAAAACTCAGTTTTTCCCAGACATTAAGTATGGTTTGTTACTAAAAAATAAACTAATGAATTGAGTGGGTCCTCAATATAGAATTATATAGGAAAATTAAATATGTATTGAGTAGACTAATATATAGGTATTATGTGTATCCCTAAAATTATATTTCATGATATCTTAATATATCCACCTAATGATCATGTCCATTATCACCATCATCCAAAATCTAGCGCACTCCCCCTACAAGGGATAATTATGTCATGATGGTTAACCTATTATGAGAAACAATAACAGTACCTATGGGCATGGTAACTGATATAATAAGGAAGATCATACATGGTAAGAATAGAATAATTTGAATAATGTATCAATAAAATACAACATGTGATCAAAATAAAATAGGGAAACAAAATATGTACTGTTGGAAGCAAAAAGTATAATAATGTTCTCAGAGGCTACAGACACACCCACAAACATGCGATCATAATCAAGAATTACAATAATTTATTTCAAAATAAGTGTTATATCATTGTAAAAAGTTTAAATAAGATCCCTAAATGATAAGGATAATCCTACCAAAATTTATTGATGCCAACATCAAGGATCAACCACCATGTGTTGTTCGAAAGATGGAGTAGATAACTATATAGTCAAGAACACCTAATCATGTGAATTATTATCATTGTTGTCTACACATCAATATTCATCATTCGTCCAATATCCCTAGAACCTAATCAAACTATTTTATTTATAAAAGAAATAATATATTAAATATGATAATAGTTTATCTTTCTGGGATAATTTCCAAATTATCAAAATGATCAAACAAATGGTTTAGAAATTTTTTATTCAAGAATAATAATAAAAAACATATGATAATACTCTATCTCTCAAGTAAAATATCCATGTAATAATAGCATTATTATTACTACTTTATATTATATAATAAAAATTTCTTTCTACATTTTTAATAAATTTCACATTTTTATCATTCATGAATTTCTTATTCTAATTATCCATGAGGTTTGATTGAAGAGATAAAATAAAATAAGGGGAATAGAATAGAATAATTTCATACATGTAATTAGGCCTCTCTGTGAATGGACCCAAGAAGACGAGAGAAAAACTAGGTTTCTTCCTTGTATGAAATTTTAAATTAGGGGCCACACTGTTTATTATACTCAATACGCTAGAACATGAGAAACACAAGGATTCTTAGATTCAAAGGGTCGACTAAAAAAATGCCACAAGTGTTCAATGATTTTTGAAAACCCAAACTATATGTAGGTTCATGATTATTAAAATAAAAAATTTAATTTTATAAATTAATCTGTGTTTCAATTGTTTCTTAAGTTAAGAGGATTTTAATTTTATACATAAATAAGATTTATGTATTAAAATGAGTCTAAGGATTTATTTCACCATATTTTGGAATTTAAAAGACTAAAAAACATGTCATATACTCATTTCATGGTTGATAAAGAGGATAAACCAAAAAAATACGCTAAAATTTTACCCTTTTGCAAGGGTTATGGGTTGAAAAAGGGTACCTAGAACTAACCATTCACATGTCATACATACCCTTACATAGCATTAGGTACCCTTATATTGTGCATGAAAATCCATAATACCCTTACACTTGAAAGGCTATACCTGTACTCAAACTCCTTTACCCTTACTAAGTCTATGAAAAAGGATATTTACCCTAAAAAATAAAATTATAGTGGGATTTACTATTATTAAAGTATTGGAAACTGATTTTTACCTTTATATAAATCAATTAAATCTAATTAAAATGGTTTTTAATGAAAAACTTCAGATTTCTACATAAAAAACAAATAAAAATAATAAAAAATTTGTTTAAGAATCAAATAAAATTAAGAATATTAAAATTATGTTCCTATGAGGACTTCCCATCCCTTAGAATAATATCTAATAGTCTTTTTCAAAAAACTCAATCCACTAAGTTTGAATATGAGGCTCTTGATCCCATGTCTCATCCTGGATTATTTCACACTTCTACTGAATCTGAACAAGTGGTACTATCTTACCTCATAGGAAATTATCACTCTAATCCATAAACTACACCATACGATTTTTAGAAGATGCATCTAGATCCATATCAAAATCATCATAGTATAAGGCATGCATAGTATCATCCATGTACTATCAGAGATATGAAACATGAAACATATTGTGCATTCCTCAATTACGAGAGGGAATATCAAGATGGTAGACCATCAAACTGAATCATTCAGTGATCTTGATGGGTCCAATCGAACACAGTTCTAACTTTCCCGACATTCTTACAAATTAGTGGCATAACTATGTATTAAATATATTGAAGAAAGAATCATCCAAAACAAATACTTTGGTAATTTTTCACCAAAATATATCTATTCCTGTATCACACCACACCCCAGGCCAGTCTATTAGGAAACCATCACTTGGTCTACCAAAGAATATATGAGAAACAATAGAGAAAAAATAATTAATCCCTAGCC
Source organism: Viscum album (assembly GCA_963277665.1). NCBI lineage: Eukaryota > Viridiplantae > Streptophyta > Magnoliopsida > Santalales > Viscaceae > Viscum > Viscum album. The sequence goes on from OY728137.1 coordinate 1,524,701,117, forward strand.
CTCATAAGCATATATCTTTTAGTAATAGAACAATATTATGAAGCCACATTTCTCTTATGAAGGATGATAACCAATAACATTCTCAACATGTGTCTTATAAATAAGAGAATATTATTTTTATTTACCTTTTGTAGGAGAATACATCATATCAAAATTAAACGACCATAGATAACCAACCCAACACATCTCTGTTAGATTATTGTATCACTATGTGAAGTTCTAGTGAAGGATCTTGTGATCAGTGAAGAAAATTATAATGTTATCAAATAAATAATGTCACCAACACTTCAAAAAAGGTGATATAGCTACTATATCTAGAAAATGATTGGTGTAGTTCAACTCATGGGGTCTTAGATTCCATGAACTATAAGCTACCACCTACTCTTGTTTCATTAATTCTACTCCCATAAAATCATTTTATGCATCATCATATACTACATATCAAATTTAACGATTAGGGAGTGTTAGTATTGGTGCTTTTTTCAACCAGATCTTCATATTAAGAAATGACTCTTCATATTAATCCAATCACTATAATTTCACTCCTTTATCGATCATTTATTTCATGGGTACTAATGATCCAGAGAAGTCTTGCATAAATCATTTATAATATCCTTATAATCATATAAATATCTAAATATTGAAAAAAATTTGGGGTCATATCGAGGACATCACTGCTTTCATTTTAATTGGGTCCATAGATATATCTACCTCATACACAAAATTCCCAAGAAACTATACCACATAAATCTATAAGACACACATTAAAATATTGGATTAAGGAAAATGACATTGAAGAATACTTAAGATAATTTATTGATTCCTATCATATTCTTCCATTGTCAAAGAGTAGATGAGTATATAGTCAATGAGCACCAGAATAAATGAGTACAGACAAAGATGAATGATCTCATTTATTAGGTCCATGAATATTTCCAACACATTGGTCAAACCAAACAATGTCACTCATTACTTATAAAAAACAAAAATACAATGAAATTCCATCATCAAAGTGTCCTCCTCTCTAACCCATAGTTGGTGATAGACCTATTTAATATCAATATTGGAGAAACATTGTGATCCTCATAACTTTTCAGAAAGGCCATCGATCCCAGAAAAAAGAAATTGTTTTATCATCATCACATATTTAAGTTTCTAATAATCAATATAGAGTCAAAGAATACCATCATCTTTATTGGAGAACATCACTAGTTCACCCCAAATTTAATTATTCAATATGATGAAGTCCTTCTACTCCTATCATCAAGATATACATTAAAATCATTTAGCCCAACCGAAACTATATGATAATAGGTATCGAAATGGGCTATGCACCCGAAACAACCTCTAACTCAATGTCAAATCCTCTATAAGAAGCACATCCTATGATATTTTCCAAGAGATTTCATAATTGGGATCTATCAAAAGATAAAATAACTAGGTTTATTCCACTTATCCTACAAAAATATCCAAGCCCACCACCTACATCATGATAATCCTAACCTGACTCATGTCTGGTCTAACTTTGCCTGCTACCATTTAAAACTCTTTAGTAATCATGAAATTATCTCCCTTTAGCGAAGTTAATGAGAAATATCTTTGATATAAATCAATGTGAAATATGTAGCTAATATGAAAATCCATACATATAATCACATAAAAAATCATTATCTACGGAATCACGAATTCCAAAATATATCATTAGCCAGAAATGACTATAGGAAACTCTAGGAATTGTTGGAGATGATCCAATTTAATTCCTAAAAGGGTTTCAAGGGAGAATAAATCATAGGAAAAAAATACCATCATGTCCTGTCCATTAACTACATGAGTGGATATAAAATAAAGAGATATAATAGTAACAAACAATGCCATAGATAAAATATATGTGATCGTGACCATACCATGAACAATAGATGACCTATCACCACTTCTGTAGGAGTTGTTTCCACTACCCAGACTTTTCATTCTTAATATTCTTGATCATATCCCTAACATGCCTAATCCATAACCATCTAGGTCTACTACTGAGGACCTAGGATATATTCATGGGTTAATGATTGATTCTATCCTACACCCCTGAGTATCATTGGACTAGATGATCTAGAATTATACTAATGGAAATGTATTGTCTTATTTCATTATAGGTACTAAATCTAATGTATTATGAAGGCCTTACTATAGTTCTCATACATCCCACAATTGAAGAACTATGGTTCCTTCATGATAATATTGAATAAAGATAAATTTTATGCACCTGTGTTCCATTGATATGATGCACATCTTTATCCTTCATTTTTCCTCCATAGGAAGAGGTACTCATGGAAGAAATAAGAGGTCCATCATTTTGAGTAGAAAATGGTAGAAAAAATACTAAATAATTGACCCTCCACAAAGATCCTCTCAATTTTCAAGAACTTTTATAAGACCTATGAATATAAAAATAGCTCAAAGCCCTAAAAATGATACCTAATATTAGAAAAAAATTCAGATCTCAAAACTTCTAACCTTTTGAGCATCATTATCATCTTGAAGTAGTGAAAAACTATGAATCTTAGTGAACAAATTATATTAGACCAGGATTTCATATATCCCTAATGAATCTCCATGAATTTATATGATCAATCATGATTTATGAGTATCATGAAAGAACTCAATGAAGAATAGGTCATTGAATGCCTCCTAGGTGAGACCCTCACATTGTTCAGTATATCCCAACACACAACACCATCACCTATAGGGTCTCTATAAGATGAAATATTGTATCTTCATCATATTAGAAACTAGACACATAGTGAGGTTCAAATACCATCAATGATATCCACCGAGTCCTCCTCATCCAATGGTATACCAGTTACCTAAAAATATGAAGGCCATTAGTCCTAAAAATATAGGACATATTCAACTATGTATCTTAGTGGAAATTATCCTACTTAGACAGTGTTGACTACCTACACAATTGAAGATGGTGTGGGAATATTTTCCAGGGAACCCTCCAACTCAACTGGAGGTCCCACTAAACATCAATGAGGTGTCATATCCTATAAAAACAAATATTAGGAACTTAAATAGATCTTAACCGATATTTGGGATTAAAAAAGGTTATTCTAGGAGTCTAACCATATATAAAGGTATAAATATCAAAAAAAACCTTATCTCTACCCATGGATGTTATTTATAGTCATCACATATTTACTAACAAAATAATGTTCCTAGTTTAACTTATTAATTAAAAACTGAGACATATCACACAATCAAAGAAAACTATCTAAAATAGATAAAACAATTCAACAAATTAAATTAAATAACTACTATGAAGTATAATAAAAATAATATATTTGGACTTTATACCGACATGCATAGTCATGTAAAATGAATACAAATGAATATCAAAAAAATAGTAAAAATAATATCGTCTATAGTAATTTGAAGGTCTATTACGCATGTGTTATCACGGGGAATAAAAATCCTCTACCCAAGTCCTACATAGATTTATCTTTTATACAATGTCCCATGTTTGTACAAAAATAAATGAGGAAACTATTATATGACACCATTTTATTCCACAGCAACCCAAAACCATTATTTCCAGTGAAAATTTACACATGACCTCACACACACCACCCCATATATAAGTGGCCTCTCACTAGTAGAAAGGGTCCAAGTCCATTAGGGGTGAATTTATACCGTTAGTATCAAGTCATATTATAATAAATAGACAAAACAATAATTAAGAAAATAAATGATCAGACTAAACATGTGGAAACTAATAATTGTAATTCAGGTCATATATGACATAAACATGCATTCGAAGAGGTAAGACAAACTAGAGTGATAATTGAAGATAAATAAATAAATAATACAGTGGGTACTAAAATTTTTATCCTAGTCTATTACATACCCCATGCTCCTATGATAAGTTAACCAAATTGGGGACCTTTAACTTAGTTGGATCTCTGGTTAGGAAATCTACAAGTGTACAAATTCTGAAGGTGGATATGAGTAAAAAACTCAATATTACACCACTAACCCGTTATTAATAAGTGTTCCCATGTAAAAAATTGTATTCCATAAAAAACAATGTCATTAAGAATAACAATCCAAAATTGAGGGCCCTTGTGATAAAAAAGACACCATAAAACTCTACTATACCTTCTTTGACTATAGGGAAGAAAGATAATCATAAGATAATTAATGTAACCAAACTATCCACTAGGCAAGTGAATCTATCAATCGATAACCTCATGTCATAATTCGTACATTCAAATCATGTTTTCATAGGAATCAAGTTCACAATGCTACTAAAAAATCAACGGGTCATCGAGTGTATCTTCAACATGGAATGATACTCAAAAATAAACTAGGAATTTAGCAACCCAACACTTAGTCAATGAGTACGTCCCCAAAATGGTGTTCCATGGTATCATCATATCTCCACTCTATACTCAGGTCAATCACCAAAAGATAAGTGCACTCCCCCTATAAGGGATAATCAGCTCCTGAAAGTTGACATATTCTGAGTACAAAAAATGGTACCTCCTTAAAAGGCAACATATATATGGAGAAGAATATAAGGAAATAATTTCATCATGATAATAAGGTAATAATAAATAATAACATGTGATCACAATAAAATATGAAAAAATATGTATGAAATCATGGAATAAAAAATAACATAGGGTTCTCACGGTATATAAAGACTCCCATAAGTAATCATAATTAAGAATGATGATACATTATTCCAAAAAAAGTGTTATATCATTTTAAAAAGTTAAAACAAGTTCCCCAAATGGTAAGGTACCTCATACCTTGATTCCTTGATGTTAATGTTAAGGATTAACCACGAATGAGGTTTGAAGGCTTGAGTGGAAACCTATTCAGCCGAGAAAACCTCATCATAGGCCATATTATCTTCTTTTTCATCATGTCAATGTTCAATGTTAGTCAATGATACCTATAACCATTATCAAACAATTTTGTTTCAAAAAATTATTTCATGTGATTATAGTTTCTCTATCACGATCTTCTCTTTTTGTACATTAACGTTACATAACCTTGGTGTAATATATAAAACATTATACAAATATATGAGAAAATAACATAATAGTCTAGTGCCTTTAGAAACATGTAAACATAAAAAATGATACATAAGTGAGCTACATTATCTCTTAATAGGTTCTTCTTGACTAGAACGCGTCTTAGACACATAAAAAATAATGCATACCTTCATAACCTCGGGTAGGAAACATAAAAAGGGATGACCTCAAATGATAAATAAGGTTAAAAAATGGACATATGTAATCATAATCATAAGAATAAGTGTATGAGAACATGATTATAAAAATATATGATCATACACAGCTTATCAAAGATCATATACCTGAATCATGTTATAAATCTTGGAATTTCTTAAGACAAGAATCATATGGAAATAAATAACAAAATCCATGAGTGCATAACATAAGAATAAAACCTGGAATTATGGAATACACAAAATAATATATTATTATTTCCATAGAATCCAAGGCATTGTTTCCTAGACTATTATAGTAGTACGGGTTCACTCCACATACTATATTGGTAGTCATGGTTCACTACCATGGCCATATTAGAAGCATAAGATCACTTATCACACCATCATGGTATTCATGGTCCACTCCCATGGCCATCTTAGTAGTCAAGGTTCAATATCAATACCATCATAGTCTATCTCATGAGATATAAATCCTTACCTAATGCATTGGGGAGAGATATAGGTCCCAACTATCACATAGTAAAATCATACATACATATTACACAAGATCATAAATAATCAAATCATAAATTGTGAAATAAAATGGGTATTATAAACATGTAATCATATCAAAACCTTTGGAAAAAATATTGGTTTCATAATTATTTCATCATAAACATAACTCGTGGAAAGAAGAAGGTTTAAAATGCATATAACCTATGAAAGAGAAACTTGTTTCAAAAACATAATGCCTTCAAAACATATTCAATTCAAAGAAATAATATTAAATGAATCATTGAATAATTTACCTAGAAAGGAATGAGTCACACCAATGGTTGTTATCTTATATGGTAAATAATTATAAAGGTTCTTTTAAAAACATTTCTTGAGGGAAAATACAATATTTATTGAAAATGATTTTTAAAACATAAAAAACATTTTAAAACCTTTTTATTTTAAAATATATTTGAACATTTATAAAGGATTCATTGAAAAAAATTAATTTTTCTATGAAAATGGGATTCAAATATCTTTTCAAAACATTTTTTAAAACATGGTTTTTGAATACAATAGATTTTTGACCGAAGATAGATACATTAATATTTTACCGGAAAACATTATCTTATGTAACAAAGAGTGGAAAAATTTGACTAATACATGATGATATATTTAATAACCATAGGATAATATATTTATTTACTGTTCTTGAGAGATGGATCATGAGATTTCATTAATTGAAGCATAACCACAAACAATCTCAATAAGAGATGAGATTCTTTCAATAAACTATTATCAATAGGTAACATGGAATCATAAACTAAATGTAAGAAAATGGAATTACATTGAACATAAAATATCATCAAAATAAGGATATTAATGATGTAATACACCTCAAAAAAGGCTTTATTTTCATGACAAAACCAGAGTCTCAAAGAAGGAAAATTGAGACATAACTATTTTACCGATTTGATAACTTTTGAAACATAAACCCCATGAAAGAAAGATAATAAAATTTATATGTTAATACACATACATTAAATTATAATATACATATAAAATATTCCTGGGCTATTCATACACCACATAGGAGGAAATATTGGTGAACGTAGCATGTATCTCATGAAAATAAAAAGTGAGATAAAATCCCCTTACATTGTGTCTGGACTCTCTTCGTACTCATACATACCACCTCTATAATAAAAATAAGTTTATTATAAATATTTTAAAGAAAAATATTATAATATATAATATAATATATGGTTTATCATGAAATTATATTACACACTTATTAAGAATCATATTTTAAGGATTCACTCCGGGTAACATCCGCTTTGTTCTTCACAAGTGCCTTAATTTGTTATATCAGTGGTCCTTATAAATATATCATGATTCAATAATTTAAAAAATTATATAAATATATTATATATTATGTATATATTTATTATAATAATCTATATAATATAGATGTATGAAATGGAATACACTGTTCATATTGATGGTAAGCCATACGTACGCAAGAATGCCATTTCCGTTTTTATTATCTTATTGAATGAATGAAAGTAAAAGTAATATATGTATATATATGAATATATATAATTATTATATCATATATTTATATATATCATATTATTTCACTTAAACCATCCTTAGTAAATTTCATGTAGTGTTTGAATGAATCACAATACATTGAGGGGGCGGTAGTGCACATGAAATTATCATCTTTACAAAAAAGATATGTGTTGTAAAAGGAATAAAGAAGTTTAAATTAATACTAAATATAATATATGACAATTATAAACATATATTACATAATAATTTCCACCATTATAGGTGTTAAAGGAAAAAATAAATATTCATCATTTAGTGAGGCAGTATTTCGTCGTAGAAGTAAACAATATGTTCTTTACCCATTAGATTGAGGTTTGTGTGCTTGTAGGTCAAAACCTTAACATGAAAAAAAATTATAGTATTTTTAAGAAAATATTTTTGTTATAAAATCATGTAATAAATATATTTTATGGTATTTATAAATAAAATAAAATAAAGGATCTTGAGAAAGGTGTTACATCTAAATAGGGTAACTCCTTTTGGTTCGTTCCAAATGGCTTCTTTGGAATACTTTATGCCCAAAGGTATGCTTAAACAATGAAGGGTGATATTTTGGGAAGTGTATTCAGTAGATATTGAACTAAAATAATTGGTTTGAGATGTGTGAAGAAGAGGGAGAGGTGATGGCCTTTTATAGGGAAAGGAATGGACACACTTCACAATTTTGAAAACAAGTTTGTTTTAAGCATGTTTTTACATAAAAAAGTAAAAAAACAAAAAACAACTCAACAATGTAAAGTTAATGGCTGAATAATATCCAAAAAATTGGTTTTGGACATTATTCTATGTAATTTTGGGTCTTAAATTTAATGTTTATTACCTTTTTAATTTATTTTTTTAAACTTTTGTAGTTAATTTTAATCACTTTCACTAATATTTTTGTCCAAAAACTAATTTTACCTTATTAAACATTATAAACTATTATTATTAAAAATATGGATTAAAACTAACCAAATTATAATGACATAATTGGTAAAAATTAATTTAAAATTAATCCCGCTGATGGGAATTACATTGCGTGGTTTTAAAGTAAATACATTAAAATATTATCTAGGTTTTTATTCCCAAATTAAATGTCAAATTGATTCCAATGACCTACATTGGATTAATTGATAAAAATATTTTCTAATTAAACATTGAAATAAATTTATAATTTATTTTACCCTTATAAATAAATTATATTAAAAAAAAATTTGAATTAAAATTCGGTATTTTTCACTATTCATCAAAAAATCAAGTTTTTAGAAAAATTTCAAAAATTATACCTAAGATAATTTTGGGAAGCTAAATTAAAAAATGAATTTTATTTTGTGAAATCATATTTCTAAATGTTTCTAAAATTAATTTTCTTATTTTTCACATAAGGAAATTGAAAGTAGTTTATTTGAGAAAATAATATTTCAAACATATATGGACTTCACCAAAATGTATATATTTCATTATAAATATGTTTTATTTTTATAAAAAAATTATAAAAAATATTTGAAAAGTAGTTATTTCTATTTATATTACTATTTTTAAGAGGCAGATTATAAATATATCATTTAAATAATTAGAGTAATAAAATGACATTTCATAGAAACTCAGTGTTCTATATAACATACGCCATGTTAGTTTTGTATGTTGCATATGCCAAGTCATTGTTGCATGTTGAATACACCAATTTGGTAATCTGTCTAAAGAAAGCTAAAATGTATGTTTTGTGTAGTGTATGATTCTCTTGATATTTTTTATAATTCAAGACAAACATAGTAAATCAATATTAAATACACAATTTTCAAAGTTACATGAAATGAAAAATATCAAAAAGGATAAATTAATTAAAAATAATAATTCAAAAAATCTTGGGGTGTAACATTCTATTTCATGGATAATTTCCAAATTATTAAAAATATCCAACAGATACATTAGTAAGTCCTTCTGTACAAATAATAACAAATCCACATGTGATTATACTCTATCTATTAAGGATATTATGCATGTGATAATCCCTTTTTTATTATTCCACGATATTCAAAAATAAAAAATTCTTTCATCACTATAGATAAATTCTATATTACTATCATTCAATAATTCATTATTCAAATACTTCATGAGTTTTTTTCACAACTTTACATGAAATAAGGATAATAAAATAGAATAATTTTTTACCTATAATTATCTCAATCAAGCATTGCACCCATGAAGATGAGAGAGAAACAAATATTCTTATATTCATAGAATTTAGAATATGGATATGCATTGTTCCTAGAAATATACAATATAATAGAACAAGGGGAACACCAGGGGACTTTGGATTCAAAGTATCAAATAAAAATTAAGGCTAATAGGGTTTTTCTATTTTATAAGAACCTTCCCAGGTACAGGTTCAGGGTTATTAAAAACAACATAACAATTTATCAATTTAATTTGTTTTATAATCATTTTGTGAATGTGGACAGTTTTAATTTAATCCAGAAATATTATTTTCCAATTAAAATGAGTCCAAGGATTTATATACCTTTATTTTGGCCTTTAAAATAGTAAAAACGTGTTGTAGAAGTGTATTAAGGAAAAAGTAGAAAATAAAAAACAATTGGGTAAAATATATACCCTTATGTAATGGGTATGTGATGAATAATGGTAACTTGGTTATTATCTTTTTCATATTAGACATAACCTTATGTAGCACTAGGTATTCTTATATAGTGCATAAAAATATATCATTCCCTTACAGAGGAAGGTATTTACTTTGACAGTACCTCTTTTACCATTACATATCCTATGAAAGAGTCTGTTGGGCCTTACTCAAGTCAATAAAATAGGGATTTACCTTTTCAAAAGGATTACAAAATCATTTTTTCCTTTACATATAACCATAATATCAATTTAATGGTGGTTTTTATTGAATGTTTTATATTTCCATGTCAAAAATCATAAAAAAAAAAGAAAATATGGCTTAGTAATAAAATAAAATTTAGAATATTATAGTTAACCTTTAGTGAATATTCCTCAATCAGTATAGTAGGAAAGAATAAGAATGAACACTACAGTGTATCATCTCCATCAACATATATAAATCAGTATATTTTATCAAAGACAAGAATAATTGGAAAATAATTTAATCATAATACCTATTATAAAATAATTTTATACAGTCATAAGACATTATTGATCATAACTATGAGTAGTCTTAATATTATCCATATTCCTTTTTTTCATATTTATATGTAATTTTATAACCTACATCACTTCATGGTATTTAATTTCATCAAAAATATACACATAGAATGTACATAAGAATTTAATATAAAATTATATTAATTCTCAGAAATAACCATTTATGTTGTCATAGTTAGTCTATGCTATCACTGTAACAAGTCCAACAGAACAAAAAAAGTAAACATTTACAATTAAATCATTTCATCAAATGTTTTCTTAATATTATAATGACCTCACAATTTCTTTTATCAATACAATTTTTAGATAATATTTTAAAACTGATTAAAAATTCACCAAATTTTTTTATTACATCTTGGAGGTTAAAAAATATATAATTCTTCTTTTAGTGTGAAAAACATATCCTACACACTCCTCCAAAAAAAATTATTATCTATACCAATAAAGGTGTGCCATTTTAAACCCCACATGCCTCTTATACATGTGACAATAACCGTTGATTCCCATTATCTTCTTCTTGATTGGATTATTAATCAAATGATCCCAATCGATCAACACCACATCCCCATACACATGGTGTACCCTGTTTCTGATATAAATATGTTCTAATGATTTCATGGAAGTGATTCACATGGCTGGATCTATGCTGCACATTAACATGAAGATAATACTTATATAGACATTTTCTATGCATGAGATTTTAGATAGGACAAAAATTATTCTTTATTTTGGTCACTATTGATCTTCTATCATTTTCATTATATACAAATATCCTATGGAGGATTTTCAATGATATAAAGTTATCAAATTATATTTAATTTTCATAGAATTTTCATCTTATAATGAGGATAAAAATAATTAATCATTAAGGAAATTAAATGTTAGCGATAAGGTTATATTCATGGATTTTTTTCATTAATAAACTATAATCCATATGTATGATCATTATATTTTTCCTCTTGTTATATTTTCTTCTTACCAGACTAAATAGTCATATAAGATTTATGACATGATCCAAGACAAATTAAAGTAATTTACACATTATATCATAAATTATTTGAAAAAATCAATGTTAAACATTCCCAAAAACAAAATTCAAAATTTAAATATCTTTACATCATTAAAAAAATTTAAGATAAGGAATTATATTATAAATTGAACAATCATTAATTTCAAGTTTATAAAATTAAATCAACGAGATCTGTTTTTGATAATATCATATCTCACTTAGAATAACAGATTTTCGTAACTTAGATTGATGTCAATATAATATCATTATCTTATTTAATATTTAATCATATAAAACATGAATCTCATTTCATTGATAAAACTATATAAATAGAAAAATATATTGGTTTTAATGTTAGTAATTGTATAATAAAAATAATTTGATTCAAATAACCAAACCAAAATATGATTATTTGACAGTTTGTAGTCTTTTCCAACAATCTGTGGAAGCCTCTCTCAAGATTGAAAAATATAAAATAGTTTTTATATCAATAGAGGTTGAAAACTAATTTTAACAAATACCCAAAAAACAATGACATTGATCTCTTCACCAGATTACTATGTATCTTAGAAAAAGATAATCTCCCCTAAATCATAGACACTCAACATTATATATCTATTTATCTAAGGTAACAAACCCAAAAAAATCCCACAAATACAAGGATTTTAGGTTGGCATAACCTTCCCACTGTATTAACTCACAGTTCCTTGATCTGTTGAGTTGAATCACCATTCCTCAAATATTGGTTAAATATTTTCACAAACATTTCCTCTTAGTAACAGATGTATTACTTAGGCATTTAACCCTTGAGGTGAACTAAGATAAGTCAACCCAAATATTTAATCTAATAGTTACATGATAATTGAAAATAGTAAAACATATATTGGACGAGCACATTTGTCTATAAGGTTGATTATAAATCAATTAGTAGAAGGATTCACCAACCTAATATTTTAGTTGATGGTTTTTTATCTTTCTGAATAAATCTAATATTATCACTTTCTATGTTAATATTAATGTGATTTTTCTTAAGTGATTAATCATGTTTGATAAAACATTGAATCATAATTATATTATATTTTATTCCAACTTACATATTTGTTAATTAATTTATTATGTTATCACATAAAATCCAAAAATAAATAAATAAATAACCATGAATATATTAGAAATAAAACATAAGTGTAATGATCATGAGACTCCCTACTAGCGAGTTTATATTGTGGGTGATAAAATAAACATTGAACCTCATAAAAAAACCGAGAAATTGTATCTTGTTTCATGTTGTAGTATTACACATTTGATAATATGTATCCCCTTGATTGGATTCACTTTGGATCTTGGACTCAAAAATCCTCCTCTCACATGGGATATCAATGGTTATATAAACATTTACTCACACACAAGTGAGAGGATATAATGGATTAGACAAAGGGGGTTTACATAAAAGAAACCACAGTCACAGATGACCTTACATAATAAGGTTGATGGGATGAAACACATGCAATCAATTTTAATTTAACTATATTAAATTAAGAAAAACCAATCACATGCACCAGGATAGTCTAATATCATGACTTCCCACACATCAATCAACAAGAATACATTTTCAATATTATTATCCAGTACCTATATTTATTAATTAATTAATATAACTCCCCATCAAATAATCCAATTAATTTAATTTGACTTAATTCCATCAAAGAATCGTTAAGTCACCATCATTAATAATACAAAAAAACAATCAAAATTAATATAGTAAACAAGTGTAATAAAAGGAAACTGTGCATGTTTATCCAAAATTTTAACATGAAAATTAATTTAATATATAATTATAAAACCTATGAAATTTAATTTTCTATGAAATAAATGACACATGGAACAAATGTGAATATATTTTATTATATATTTAATTTTTCTAAGTGAAAAAACCATGTACACTAATTACAACAGACTAAATGTTGTGTACTATGTAACGTGAAAATACATATATTATATCTATGTCTACAAAAAACCCTTATGAATAAGTGTGTCACTTAATGTGGATGAGTTTGAGGTGGATGGAATTTGGTCTTAAAGTTTCATAGCTCGTTAGTCCGTACTTCATGTATCTGATGCACATAATGATAGGGAACAATGTATTCTTATCTATGAGAAACTAGGTTTTACATGTCATGTATAATGGTTATATGATGTGCAGTTCTTCAAGACATGTTGATGTCTATCCAGATCTATACACCGATCAACTTTTATTGGATATTAGATCATACTTCATCGAATATATCTAACATTATCATAATATATAGATTTGAAAACATTAACACATGACATGTATGTAGGCAATGCATGCCATGTACCCTAGTTTTTTAAAACCAAAACATTTTCACCTCCATATGTTGTTCTTTATATGTTTATTCTTATTTTCTCTTATCCATTTACCATTTATGTTTGAAATAATTAAAAAAGGAATATACTATGATGTGAGATATGACAAAAATCAATATGAGTAAAATAAATGAAGATGCATGAAAATAATCATTGACTAAAAAATAATTATAAATTTACCATGTGATCACTCTGATTCCACTTTTAGGTTCTAGAAGTATCATAAACACCTTTTGAGGGATATCCAATATAGATTTTGATATCAATTTATCGCTAATAACTTCCATACATGATTAAAATTTCATATCTGATAAAAAAATTATAATAATATACTATAGAATTATGGCATAACCAAAATAGGGGAATCATTACATGTAATTTATAATTAATTTATTAGGATATATAGAAATACCTAAAATTTTAATCCTCTCTTAATTAATGATCCAATGGAACATATCTAAACATGAAATCATTTCACTATAGTATCCAAGTGAATAATTCCTCTAGAGGTGATTTTCACATTCACCACAAAGTCTTCATGTCACCATAGAATAACTACGTACTAGTATGGTTGATCTGGATCACATTCATTATTCATTATCGATCATAAAAAAATTCTACATTATAGAGGAAGAACTTTTGATGTTCTCTTGATAGATTGAGATATGATGAAGAGAGAGCACATTCTAGATCTCTTGATGTATTTCTTCAGCTAATGAAATTCACTCTATATATTTTTTGCACAACATTAGTTATTATAGAAAGTGACATAATTAGATATTTTTTTGTGGCTTTATGGTTTAAAATTTTCAAAAAATCCCTTTACCAACATTAACAATTATTTTTTCCCCATGTCTAATTAAAATAAAAGTATTATTATTAATCTTCTGACATAAAAGAAATAAGAATTTAAACAAATACCTCTTATAACATTTTTTATCAGACCATTATGATTGGTCCATATTCCCTCATCAATGTTTTCCAATACCCGATTAATGATTATTTATTTGATAAATTAATAGCATGCATTACTCATTGATAAATATAATAAATATTATATTCATAAAACATGAAAATAAATATTTATTATTATTATTTAACTCACTTATTATTTGAAATATCTTATGATTAACTTATTGAGCTCAAATAAACATAAATAAATATGATTTTTATAAATTTTTAAATTCAATAGTATAATTTAACTATGATTAGGGAAACAACTATTGATTGACCCTCTAGGAATTTTTTACAGTGGAATTTATCATAACTACATATTGTACAAAGATAACAACTGGTAACATGATATAGAACTCTAGGGAGATAAGTTAAATTCATAATGACATTCAACATCATATGAATGCTTACTACTAAATACATTCCATTTATCACGATATCTCAAATCAAGAAGGTTTCATGCTAGTGTGACCAACTTATATTCTCTATTTCTATTTCATTGAATTTACGTAAATGAATATTCCCACTAAAATATATCTCCATCAATTTATGTGGGAATTTACATTCTCATAAAAGGTCCTAGGATAACATCTTCAGTCAAGTGAAAAGGGATAAGTCCTTCATAAAATTATCCATTAACACAATATCACTCATGATTCCCCCTACGTAGACCACCTCACTGCAAGCATATGTAATCACAATTTTCATTAATATATCAAATTATATGAGTCGGGATATCAATTAATGATAATATTAAACTATAACGATCAACACACATTTTATTATAAGAAAATACAATGATACAAGTAAATGAAGATTTCTTATTGATGTGTATATTCACATAACATCATATCATGGAGATTAAAAAGGTAAAACACCATGAGAAGGTGTATCATTGACTTTTGAACCTCATAACCTTGATATTTTATATCTTCCATTTCAATTTAAACATAATCATATATCCATAGAACATATCAAGAAGAATACAATTATTAATGTTCTTAGTTCTCATCATTGTAGGTAAATAAAATGGACTTTTAGTGCAACTCATGTTCATAGGACATTACCACATAGAAATGTTATATAGATAAAAAATCATGATGTGATAAGAAACATCATTATTAATGAAAACATATAATCAAGTACAATGAAAGGTGGTTTTATAGAACCAACTCAGTAGATAATAAAACGTTTTTTACGGATGTTATTTTTTGTTTTTCATGTTGGATTTTGGCAGAATTTATTACTGGAGACATTCTAAACATTATTTTTTACGTCGGTTAGTCTAAAACCGATGTAAAAATTAAAAATCCGGGCCATTTTTCACATCGGTTCCTCAAAAACCGATGGGGAAAATGCTTCAGTGTTGTGATTTATTACATTGTTTTTAAATAACTAACATCATGTATAATCAATTAAATTGGTTATTATATAACTGACATAATAAACGGTACCTCAGAAGCATTTATCATGTCATTTATTTAATAAATTATGTAAAAATCAAGTTTAACATGTCGGTTTTCTTCATAACCAATGTGTTAAACCAGTCTTCCATGCATTTTTTCACATCAATTAAATAATAACTGATGTGAAAACATAAATACTATGTCAGTTATAAAATAATATATGTAAAAAACTATTTCATTCCTTTTATTTCGTCGGTTATTAAATAAATGACTTAAAAAACCATTTCCATGCATTTTGTAATGTTAGTTTTCAAATAACCGACATTAAAACCATTTTCCCTTGAATTGTTTTTGTCGGATATTTTATAACCGATGTAAAAACCCATTATCATGCATTTTTTACCTTGGTTATAAAATTAGCAATGTAAAAACCAATTTTTTTAATATAATCTTCCAAACAGTACTATTCCATTCAAAATAAGACCTGAAACAAGAAGAAAACAGACCAAAACTAGACCAAAACCACACCAGAATACATACCACAAAAACATCAAAACATGACCAAATAAGAAGAACCCAAGAAAAAATCAACATTCACATAGAGAAGATTCAAAAAATTCTATGTCAACTGAAAAAACATAAAACCCCTCAGACAGCCCCCACCCCACTGTACATCCCCCACCAACAGGACAGCCCCCACCCCCTTGACACCCTCCCACCCACATGGACAACCTCCGATACCCCTGGACAGCCCCTTGACATCCCCCACCCTCCTAGACAGCCCCCACCCCCTGGATAGCCCCCACCCCCTAGACACCCTCCCACACCACTGGACACATCCTGGATTTCCCCAACCCTTCTGGAAAACCCACACCCCACTAGAAAGCCCCCACCCCCTGGATAACCACCCAACCCTCGGACACCCTCTTACCCCCTTGGACACCCTCGCACACCCCTAGAAACCCCCCTGGATAGCCCCCAGGCTCTTGGACAGCCCCCACTCCCATTGATAATCCTCCCACCTTCCAAGACACCTTCCCACCCCCATGGACACCCTGGATACCCCCCACCACACTGGACAACCCTCCCACACCCCTGGAAACCCCCATCCCACTGAACACCCCCCACAAACCCCTGGACAGCCCCACCACACTCCTGGACAGCCCCCACCCCCTTGACACCCCTCCCACCATCCAGGACACCCTACCACCCCCATGGACACCCTAAACACCCCCACCCCACTAAAAAACCCTCCCACACCCTCAGAACCCCCACCCAACTGGACACCCCCACACCCCTGGACACCAGCTGGACAGCCCCACCCTCCAGGACAACCGCACCCCCCCCTAGATACCCCTCCCAACATCATAGACACCCTCCCACCCCCCCATGAACACCCTGGACACCCCCACCCCACTGGACAACCCTCCCATACCATTGGAAACACCCCTAGCCTGTGGACACCCCTGGACACCCATTAGACAACCCCATATCCCTAGACAACCCTCCCACCCTCCTGGACACCCTCCCACCCCCATGGACACCCTGGATAACCCCCACACCCATGGACAACCCTTGAACATCCCCCTCTCCTGGATATCCCTCTAACCATCTTGGACACCCTCCCACCCCCATAGACACCCTGGACACCCCCACCCCACTGAACAACCCTCCCACACCCCTGGAAACCCCCACCCCATTGGACACCCCCACACCCTTAGAGACCCCCTGGATAGCCTCCCACCCTCCAGGACATCCCCACCCCCTGGACAACCCTCCAACCCTCCTAGACACCCTCCCACCCCCATGTACACCCTGGAAACCCCCACCCCACTAGAATCCCCTCCCAAACCCCTAGACCCCCCCCCCACCGTTGGACACCCCCACACCCCTGGACACCCTCTGGGTGGACCCCCACTCCCCTAAACATCCCTGCCACCCTCCTGGACACCCTCCCATCCCCATGGACACCCTAGACACCCCAACCCACTAGACAGCCCTCCCACACACCTAGACACCCCCACCCCACTGGACACCCCCACACCCCTAGACATCCCTAGGAGAGCCCCCACCCTCCAGGACAGCCCTCACCACCTGGAAAACCCTCTCACCCTTTTGGACACCCTCTCACCCCCATGGACACCATGGACACCCCCACCCCACTGGACATCCCTCCCACACCCCTATAACACCCTAGACACCCCCACCACATTTGACACCCCCACCCCTGGACGCCCCCTAGACAGCTCCCACCCTCCAGGAAAGCCCCACCCCCTGGACAACCCTCCCACCCTCTTAGAAACCCTCCCACCCCGATGGACTCCAGGGACACCCCGCACACCAATGGGCATCCCTCTCTCACACCTAGTTACCCCCACCCCCTTGACACCCCCACACCCCTGGACACCCCTAGACAACCCCCACTCCCCTGGACAGCCCTCCCACCCTCTTGGACTCCCTCCCACCCCCTTGGACACCCTAGATATAACCCAAACCCACTGGATATCCCTCCCAAACCCTTGGAAACCACACCCCACTAGACACCCCCTAATCCCTTTGACACCCCCTGGATAGCCCCCACCCTCCAAGACAGCCCCAGCCCCCTGGACAGCCCTCTCACCCTCCTGGACACCGTCCCACCCCCATGGACACCCTGGACATCCCCACCCCACTTGACTACCCTCCCACACCCCTGGAACCCCCCCACCCCACCCCTAGACACCCCCACACCCTTAGACAACCCCCACTCTCCGAGACATCCCTCCCACCCTTTTGGACACCCTCTCACGCGCATGGACACCCTAGACACCACCACCCCACTGGATGACCCTCCCACACCATGAGAACCCCCTCCCCCACCCACCAACCCCCTAGACACCCCCACAAACCTCTGGACACCCCTTGTACAACCCCCACTCCCCTAGACATCCCTATCACACCTTAGATAGCCTCCCACCCCATGGACCCCCCCATCCCCACTGGACAACCCTCCCACACCCTTGAATCCCCCACCCCACTGGACACCCCCACACCCCTAGACACCCATGGACCCCCCCCCCCCCACCCTCATAAATTTCCCCCAAATCCCAAGACATCCCTCCCACCATTGGACATCCCCTAGATAACCCCCAGACCAGAATCCATTCAAGAAAAACCATCAAAACTAGACCAAAACAAGAAGCAGATAAAAATTAAACATTCACATATATAACATTCTAAACATAAAATGTCCACTAAGAAAACCTAAATCTAACCAAAATGACTTCCAAATACATAATTATAATGACAATATTCAAAATTAAATTTTACACTATAATCTAAAATCCATTCAAACCTGTAAAATAATTCGACCATTCCACTTGTAATTGTTTGACATCTTGAGAACTATAGGGTTTAGGGTCATCAAATAGATACAAATTTAAAGGATAGTAGTTAAAATGTATAATTAATAAATAAAATTAAATATTATGGAAATGATTAAAATGAAATATTATTAGGTCAAAGTTCACAAGTGTTCCAGTTGTAATTATTTCATACATAAATCTTAACATATAAAATCTACATTCGATGACTATTTGTAGTTCATGAAATTTCTGTTTAAATGAGTGTAAATTAAAAATATTATTTTTATGTAATAAATCAAAATTTAAAAATTATAAATGGATATTTACCTTTACATTTACAATTTTGATCTTAGCACTCATTTTCTTTGTTTTTTTAGAAACTAGACCCATCGCCTATTAAAAAATAATACGAATGGGATAAATTTAAAATTCATTATAATAATAAAAACTATTAATAAATTAAAACATACTTTTTCAATATATTCGTAAAACTTCCCCTCACATCACCATGGATAGACCATATCCCACAATTTGTTTTCTTCCTTGGGAAAAAAACACCTAACATCCAGTGATCACTGATAAAAGAAAATTTAAGGTTAGTGGGTTTTTATGTAAAAATATAATGAACTCTTTTCCAAATGTATGTTTCATACCTCTAACAAAAATGCATCAAACAACACTATGTGATTATATTATATTCAAATCTTATAGCAATATAAATAATTTTTTGTTCCTCATCCAACACATGTGCTTCAAGGAAAATCAAATACTGGCCCATGAATCCATATACATCTGTCTGATCATTCTTCTCACATATGTTATAAAGATACCTAATGAAAAGTAGACATAAGTATACATTTTTAATTAATATAACATATGGAATATATGTTAAGATGTACATGGAAAATATTTTCACCACGTTGATGCCCAACTTATCTCTAGTAACAATCTCTGTGATATCACTTTTCTGAATCTACAGATTTATTGCACGTCCATATACTTGAGATTCCATTGGAAACTTATAATGATCTACTAAAAAATTTTAATATCTTGACAATCAATCAAGACTAATAGAATCTGTATTTGATTTCATAGACATTTTCCTTTTATTATTGTCTATACAGTATTACTTTACATTTAAATTATTCCTGTAAAAATAAATAGAAAAATATATTACTTTTAAAATGTAAAATCAACTTTAATAAAATAATAAAATACAAGATATAAAATAAATTCCTCTATGGTAATGAGTCGCAGAACTCTGGATGACCAAATTAAAAAATGGTCGATACTATATCCAGCTGTCATCACCTCATTTGTAGGTAATGGTACTCGAGATGATCTATCTACAATATCTTGTCCAGTGACCCGATGATGCTCTCCCTCTAACTATTGATGATGAACTGTATCTCCTATACAATATACCAGACCATATTAAACTATATGATGTTTAGGATCATCAACATATAACTGGAAATAAGTAGGAAGCTGCGGCAGTGGAGTAGGATAAAAAATGGGGTCCGCAGGCTAAGGTGTGGGAGTGGGAGCTACTGACAGAGGTAGAGGAGAGGGAGATGTAGTATGAAATTTTCTTTTCATGTCTGCAAACATATACTGTACTAATTATCTAATCTTTTCTTCCATCTTCGCGTTAATATTATGATCTTCAGCCTCCAAGGATTCTATTTTTTATAGACACCCACAATAGAAGTGTATAAAGAATGTGGAAAAATGTTTCTTACTGATACACCGACCAGATATCCTCATACACGACATGGATGTTCGGGATTTACCAATGTAGAAAATAAATTATCTTGCCTCCTAGTAGGTGTAAATACCCCCTGTGAGCTATACTTTTCAAGAGAATCATGTACTAATTAATTGAATATTTTTTCAATGATTCAAATTATATAAGGAATATAGTTAACTTAAATAAATAAAATAATTAACTTATAATCCTCTCAGCAAAAATTCTCGATTATTAATAAAGATATTTCCCCTTTTTTCCCATTCGATCTCTCTTCAATTTTTCATGTCTAGAGGTATGGGATGGAGGGTAAACCTCTCCAGAGCTTGAAGACCCAGCCCTTAGTTTTTTTAATTTTTCCTCCATCATTTGTTCTTCCAAAAATGTATACCCTCTCCTGGAGAAAATATGAGTGTATGAATTTTTATATAGGATCTTCGGATGATATGTCCTTTTTTGCTATAAATTAAGAATAATAAATCATTAACAAAACATTAATAAGATCATTTATATAATAAAGCTTATGAAAGTTAACATTTCCATGTGTCATTCAACAAACTGTCTCTATGGGTCTTCATATATAAAAGGATATATATGACATGGATTGTCAAGTCTCCTATGACCAAAAATGAAATCAGATGTGAGGGTTGATTTGAAATCCCTCCATCTCCTAGCATCAATCGATAATCATTTTTTCCTGACACCTCTAGTGTTAGGAATATCAAATGTCATCTGATAAAAAAGAGGTAAAACATATTATACTGGAAAAATTTAAAGAATAGTTAAACAATAGCAAAAGATCTTACCAAAATAATCTCCCACAACTGAGATATTATTTTTTTGTCCACACTTATCCAAGAATCATACAAAATGCTTACTTTTCTCTTACCCTGATTTGATACAAAACACTTAAAATATTTTACATTTGGACCTCTAGGAATATCATTCTCATCAAACTCAATGAGTATACTCTTGTCCTGGGTAAGGGAAAGTGACAATTTTGATAAACATGTGCACCCACATTTACCAACTCTTGAACTCTTCTTTATCATAATTGGATCACATGAGGAAGTTTGGGGAACATCAAGAAGACTATGTGAATGTTCCACCCTAGAGGTATGATCATTGTACTCATCTCCATAATCATGTGGTTGACATACTGATTGATATGTCATTATCCTTCAAAAAAATATTAGTTCACAAATATAAAAATTCAAATATTAAAATACTAATGTAAACAAAAAATGAAAAATTGAAATACATTACGTAATAGTAAACATGGTTAAAATGGTAAGAAAGTTAAACATTGGTAAAGATGGTAAACATGCTAAACATGGTAGTAAAATTTTCATTCTACAAAATCAATAAATATATAAGTTACATAAAGGTAAACATTAGTAAACTATGGTAAACATGGTAACATGGTAAACATGGAAGATATAGTAGACATGGTAGAAATAGTAGACATGGTAGACATGGTAGATATGGTAAACATGGTAAACATGGTAAACAAGGTAGACGTGGTAGACATTGTAGACATGGTAATCATGGTAAACATGGTAAACATGGTAAATATAGTAAATTAATTGTTATTCAACAAAAATAATAGATATATAATTTACGTAAGGGTAAGCATGATAAACTAAACTAAACAAAATTAAAATAAACACAAACATATAATTATTTGTTTTAATATGCGTTTTAATAAAGAAAAAAATTACAATATATAACATTTAATGAAAATAGTAATTGTAAACAAGAAATAAACATATGTTACCTATAATATAAGTAGTGTACAAATGGATTTTTTTGCAAATTCCTTCCTCATGATCATTCTTATGACTCAAACCATTTCTTCAACATGCTCATCATTATGTTTTGAAAATATTTCCATAGAATTAGGAATCTCACATAAATCAGCATCATTATCAAGTTGATGCTCAGCAAAATATTATTTTTCGCTTGTAAAACAATAGACCACTACATATCTGATTGATAAACTACATAGAAACTTTTTTTTCATGTGTTTTTATTATAAAATAATATGTTGTGTCTTTAAATATATTTAGATTAACAACTGTCATTCCAAATTCATCATGTCTAACACTTTTTTACTGATAAACCATTTTTAGTTAAAAACATGAACATTAATTTTAAATTAATAAAACTACCATATTTCTTCAATAACTCCATAAAATTCATTGGATACAAAAATTTGGTTTTTTGTCTTTAGAACTTGAAAAATGCATTACTTCTGTAAACTCCAATACACCACTATTATGAACTCCACTTCTATTATACTCAGCTTTTTTATGAAATAAATAGCCATTTATGTCATCCATGGACCATGTTTCACATTTAAACTTGGACTACCCACTAACCCTTTTAATTTATTTGATACATCTGATCTACTAAGCAAGATCTTTTTAAACAAGGGAAATTTTTTTTGTGCTCATTCAAAATCCACATTTATTTCTTCTTTGGATGACATTGTTTCAACTAAATAATATGCAATGTGATATACAGTTGAGCATAAAATATGTTATTCAAGATGTATAATTCTAACTTCTTCATCTGTTCAGCTATAAATGATTGGACTTTCAAGCCATGAATCCCCTTTCCCTCATTGTTAACTCATTTTTGGTAAGATGGAGGAAAACATATGGGCTCCACCATAGCCAAGTAGCTCATACAAAACTATGAAACCTCCTTAGAAATATACTTTTCAATAATGGAGGCTTTAGGTCGATATGGATTCTTAACATACCCCTTCCATATTTTCATATAACATTCAAAAGGATACATCCAACGAAAATATACAGTTCCAAAAAGCATTATTTCTCGAACCAGATGAATCATTAAATGCACCATTATATCAAAAAAATGATGGATTAAAATACATTTCTAATTGAAAAAGTATAGAAATTGCATCCTTTTCTAAAATGTTGAAAGCATTCACATCAATCACCTTATTACAAATTAAATTGAAAAAATAACACAACTTCATTATAGTCTTTCTGTCATAGATGGGAAATATGCCACACAGTGAAACTAGTTGAAGTTGTTGTGTCATGATGTGAAAATCATGAGATTTCAAACCTATAAACATCAAATCCTTCAAAGATATTTTTTTACATTTGATGAATAACCTTGAGGCTCCATGATATCATGAAGACACTATAAATATCTAATTTTATCCCTCTTGGATAATGTATGACTAGCCGGGGGAAGAAATGTTTGTGTTCCATTAGGAGTGGGATCTAACTCCAAACATATTCCCATTGATAGTAAGTCTAATCATGCATTCAACTCATCTTTTGTCTTTCCTTTAGTATCTAATAATGTTCAAATCAAACTTTCACATATATTCTTCTCCACATGAAATACATCAATATTATGTTTCATTTCATGATATCTCTAATATGGTAGCTCAAAAAATATTGATCCATTCTTCCAAATATGTCTATCACTACCATATTTCTATGACTTTCTCAATGTTGCATCATGGTTTTTCACCCTCTCAAAATACACATCAGGGGATACAGGTTTGGGAGCAATATAAAATTCTTGTGATCTATTGAATTCCTTTTTTTATTCTTCTATAAGAGTGATCCATAGGAAAAAACATTTTATAACCCATGTATATTGTTTTCCTCCCATGATGAAATTGACTATATGAAGTCTGTTGTTCGTAAATTGGACATGATTTATACCCCTTAACAATGTATCCAGGAAAATTTCCATATACTAGGAAGTCATTTATGGTAACATAAGAACTGCATTGAGTTGAAAATATTCCATTTTATAAGAATCATACACCATAATACCATCCTCCCATAAAATATTCAAATCATCAATAAATGGTGACAAGAAAACATAAATATCATTTCCTGGTTGTTTCGGACCAGAGATCATTATACTCAACATGAAATATTTGCACTTCATGCAAACTTCAATAGAGAGGTTGTAAGTTACCAATAAAATAGTCCATGAACTATGTGTGCTACTGAGGGTTCGGTATATATTCATTCCATTTGTCCACAACCTTAGAATGAGATTTCTAATTTCATTTCAAAATGTAGGATACTACTCATCCATTTTCTTCTATTGTCTAAAATCAGCTGGATGATGTGTTTTCTATCACATATCCACTCATGATCATGATATATTAACCTTTTTTTCATCATGTGAATTAGCAAATAAACATTTTAAATAGAGAATTATAAAAATATTCCAAAATACCATGGAAGGGATCTTTGTAATCTCTACATTAGGTTTTGATTTTTCTATCAACTTATATCGTGATGTCCCACATTTAGGACACTATGACAGAAATTTGTATTCCTTCTTATATATAATATAGTCATTCAGGAAGGCATGTATTTTCTTATATCCCAATCCCATCGGGCATAATATTTTTTGGCCTTATAATGGTAATCTGAAAGATCATTGTCTTTTGGAAGAATGTCTTTCAACAATTGTAGCCGCTCTGTAAAACTTTTGTAACTCCATCCATATTTCACCTTCAGGCTAATCAATCTTAAAACCTCCAAAAAAAATCATAAAATCTATACAACTAGGATACAATGGTTTTTCAGTATCACCATATAGATGGACAACTGTCGGTTCTATCTCAATTTGTTCTGCTGCAATGTCATGAATCATTTCTTCAATTCCTTCAGATTTACCATCCTACAAATCATCATCATTAGTAGATCTGACATTGAGTCTAGTTTCACCATGCCAAATACAAGGTCTGTAACAAAGATTGAAACCATGACAAATCAATTGATCTTCGATCTCTCTACTTTTCAACTTCTTCATATTCAAACATTTCAGTCCTAGATAGAAATGAATGTCACTGCTTGGAACATTTCGTTTAGAAAATTCTAAAAAGGCATCAACACCTTCCTCATATTCATTACTCATTTGACAATCTATAATCCAACTTCGACTCATTATTACCTATATCAAAAATCAAAATTATACATCTTGTTAAGATATGACAAATATAGATTTATATGAAAAATATCATAATTTGAATGTAATTTTTTTTAAATATAAAACAAATCTATGAATATTCGAAAAATATATGCATGAAAATGATTTAAATAGGAAAATTATGTTAGAAATAACACTTTTTAATTCATACTGAATCCTTTTTTCTTAAGTTACACAAATAATACATCCTGGTGTAACTAGATACCAAATTCACCCTTCTGTAAAAAATAAGTATGAAGTATAAATACTAAAATATGTATACATTCACTACTAAAAATTACACATATCCCAATGATTTAAAAGCAATGAAATTGATCCTGAATGATTTGGGATAGAATACCCCAATGGTTTCACACGCCATTGTGATGATGGTTGTTGCAATATTCCTATACCAACGAATCTACAGGAACAATTGGTATAGACTGTGAGAAGATAAAATATGACAACAGTTTTAATGGAACCATTCGGATATATATATATACCAAGGGGGTGTCTAAGGGGGTAGGGGAATATCCAGGGGTGGAGGGGGATTTCCAAGGGTGTAGGGGTTGTCCACTGGGGTAGCGGTTGTCTAGGGTGTCCATGGGGGTAGGGGTGTCTATGGGGTGGGGGCCTGTCATGGGGGTGGGGGTGTCCATGGAGGTGGGGATGGGGTGTACAGGGGTGAGGGGGTTTTCCAACAACTTACCACATTAGACACCACGCCCACCCATTTGGACACCCCCTTGACACCACCACCACCCTGGACAGCCCACCCACCCCATAAACAGCACCCCCACCCCTCTAGACACCCCACCCCCTGGACACCCCCACCCCTAGATAACCCTAACTCCTTGGACAACCATCTCACACCTTGGACACCACCCCCACCCCACTGGACACCACCCCACCCCCCTGGACACCACCCCCACCCCTACCCCCTTGAACATCCCCACCCCCTAGACATCCCCTCACCGCCTGGACACCCCTACCACCTTGTAAAGCCCCCTCACCGCCCTAAACACCACCTGACCCCCTTTCACACCCCTAGAAACCACCACCCCTTTGAACATCCCCCACACCTCTAGACAGCCCCCACCCCTAGAAAGCCCACACCCATCTGGACAACCCCCTGGACATCTCCCACCCCTATGGACTTCCCCCACCCCCTAAGCACACCCACCCCCAGGATACCCCCTACCCCCTTAGACCCCCCAGAACACCACCACCCATTAAACATCCCCCCACCCCCTAGACAACCCCCAAACCCTCTCGACAGCCCCCCATCCCCTTAGACACCCCACCCCTGAACACCCCACCCCCTTGAAAATCCCACTAACCCCCTGGACACCACACCCCACCCCTTGGACACCCCTCAAACCCAGGACACTACCCCCCCTA
Organism: Viscum album; assembly: GCA_963277665.1. Classification (NCBI taxonomy): domain Eukaryota; kingdom Viridiplantae; phylum Streptophyta; class Magnoliopsida; order Santalales; family Viscaceae; genus Viscum; species Viscum album. Next base: position 1,524,728,844 of record OY728137.1, read on the forward strand.
CCCCTTTGGACACCCCACCCCCTGGATATCCCCTCACCCCCTAGACACCCCCAACCCTAAACACCCCTACCCCCTTGGAAATCCCCCTCACCCCTGGACACCACTCCTCACCCCATGGACACCCCCTAGACACCACCACCCCCTAGGACATCCCCCACCCCTCTGGACAACCCCCACTATCTGGACAGCCCCCACCGCTCTGGACAACCCCCACCCCTGGACATCCCCCACCCCTCTAGATAGCCCCCACCCCTTGGACACCCTACCCACTTACACACCCTCTACCCCCTGGGATAACCCACTCACCACCCTTGACACCCCCTCCCGTTAGACACCCCGACCCCATTAGACACCCCTACCCACCCCTTGGACACCCCAACCCCCTTGGACTACCCCGGCACCCCCTTGGACACTACCCCCACCCCATTGGACACCCCCACCCCCTAGATATCCCCCCACCCCCTGAACACCTCACACCGACTTGGACAGTCTCCACCCCCTTGGACACCCCCTGTACATGCACACACACATGATAGAACACACACAAATCGTAAAATTTCATAATATCATGTATGTGGTTTATTTTACCAAAAAATAATTTATCATGGTATAAATGAACACTATAAAACTTACAATTATAGTAAGAACAAAGATAGAAAAATAACATCTCAGATAAATAATTTTGGGCATCGTGGAAAATAAATATGATACCGAGCCATGTGAGGCATACTTGAGTGTTGCAAGTCAGCCTGATTGATCTTAAGAAAATAAAGATAATGAATAATGTTGGAAAAACGAGGCTAGAGAGCATGAATTTGAATAATCCTTTTTAGGTTTTCTGCACGAGAGAGATGAGATGCATGTCGCCCGATTATAGAAAACAGAATGACTGAATACAGGGTGCGATAAATCATTTAAAATATTTATCTAATATGTTATTTAATAACTGACATGATACACTATTTTTTTATGTTTATCACGTCGGTTATTTAATAACTGACGTAGAAAAGAATTTATCACATCAGTTATTTTATAACCAACATGATAAATTACCGATATCCTCTTTATCATATCGGTTATTTTATAACCGATGTGATAAAGCACCCAGATTCGATATGTCACTACAGTTATAAAATAACCAGCATGATAAATCTAATATCATTTTTTATCACATCAGTAATAAAATAACCGATGTCAGAAATTGATTATCATCAATTTATCACATCAGTTACTATATAACTGATGTGATAAATAATTTTTTACATCTTTTCACATCGGTTATATTGAACCGACGTAAAAAATGTCAATATGGTCAATTTTTTTTTCCACTAGTGACTACAATAATAAATACCCCCAAATAATATTGATAACCATTATTTAGATAATCTCTAAAAAACTACCCATTCTATAATTATCTATAAACTAGAATAATTGATCCATCCATTGAGGTGAATCCATGCTACCATGAATTAGCATTAATGTAGACATATTTCATTAGGTTAACATTATGTGGTGAAAAATATGATCCTCGCTATTATGGTTTTCTTACACCTCATAAAATTGGAACAAAATATGAGGAAGAGTATAGTATTGATGATATACTAGTAAATTTATTGATGGGAACCAAGGCTTAAAATTTGGGCATTCCATAGGACATTCAACCTTAAAACCTAGTAGCCTGTTCTTAAATTTGTTAATAAAGTGACCCTAGAGTTGTAAATTGAGGTTGAAGCTATGAGGGGAAAAGTAGAAAACATTTTTCCACTAGGGTATGGTCTCTATCACATGAATGATAATATGATAATTAAATTTCTATAACACATCCATTTTCCTGCACAAGTATGCCATTAATGTATTTTTCATTTTTAAGGTTTCTTCATCGATGTAAGGGAATTGATCTATAGAATATAGAATACTTTTATGAATGAAGGGTTCATGGAATGATAAGTACAACCATATAATACACATCCACACTACCCCTAAAATTCAAATACAGATTGAACTTCTTACCCACGGTCCACTTGAAAAAGTTGAAGTAGCATCTACCACACACAATGAATTCCCTCAAAAAAGAGTGAAAAAAGACCTCATTTGGAAATAGATTAATGTAGATGGTTTTTTATTCAACTCATATATTTCTTCTAGATAGGAAAGACCCTAGAAGAGGGAAAACCAGAAAAGATAAGGAGTGCAATCCTTTAATCTCTGAATGTAGACCCTTGTGTCTATTGATGAAAACACATCGCTAAATCGAAGTCATTTGAAAGAAAGGATATAGATGGGAATCCATCTATGTTAGATGAAAACGAAGGATAAATAAGCCCCGACATTCTTCTAGGAAGGGGGAATAATGATTACAGGCATAGAGTATACTATAGAATAGCTTTAAGGGAATGTAAATATTGATAAACTCATGATCTTGAGAGAAACATAGAATTATTTTTATGTGAAACAATATAGTCACTAAACTCAGCTAAAGAGGAGAAAAGAATAGTGTGATACCTTTCATCCTCACCACCCGATTGGGCTAAATTATGAACCCCACTAATAGGATGAGAGCACACTACCAATATAAAGACAACCAGTTCAGGGAGAAAGGTATAAATGTTTGAATGTTTTGAAATTATTGAATCCATTTATTGTAGAACCCTGATATTTTTTGAATTTGTTATCTAATAAAATTAAATCATTTTTGATATTTTGAATTACATGAAACATTAATTTTAGCTATCATTACTAGAAACATCATGCTTCTAAAATGTTACATACAAAACTAGGTATAGCTTATGATACCTGAAACAGTAAGTTTAAACAAAACGTGACATACTATTAAAATATTATTATCACCTAGACATTATAATGACAGTTATAAATAAAATTAACTATATTATGAAAATATATGTTTTAAAAAATTATATATATTTAATTAGTTAGTGAAAAATTAATTAAAATTTGAAATAAAAACCACTTGATAACAATGGAAATCTTTTGCTAAAAAACTGTTTTTATATGCAAAAACTTTTTTTACAATAATTAATTTAATAAACTACTTTTAGTGAATTATTTTAATGAAAATTATATATTATATATTCAATAATTTTTTTAACATTCATCTTATTTGTTTTGTATATAAGAGATAATAATAAATCCAATTTTTTTCTCTTAAAAACTATTTTTTTCTAAAAAGAAGTTTTGTCACATTTGGGAAATTATTTTAAAATAAATTTTCTCAAATTTTGAAAAATTTATTTTAAAAAATAAAATTTATTTTTTAAATTATCATTTCACAATTATTATGTAGATATTTTTTCATAAATTTATAAAATGAAAAAAATTTCAGTGAACAGTGAAAAATATAGATTTTTATTAAAAAACTGTATTTTTATTCAATGAATTTACAATATACACATTATTTTTCAGATTTTAAAAGTAAAATAAGTTCAATTATATATCTATTATTTAAATTTAGATTATTTTAATAAATTATATATGGAATTTTGATACTAAAACATTTTAATATTTTGAAACTTTTCCCTTTACAAAACTGATTTTTCAGTGCATATGTGGGATTAATATTAAATTAAGTGTTGCAATTATGTGAAGGGGTTTAAATAAAATTATTCCTTATTTTTTGATTATAATAATATTTATTTTCTAAAAATACCAAATTAATTTTTGACTATTATGAATTGCAGAATTAGTAAAAATGAATTACCTCGGTAAAGAAAAAAATGGGTTTACCGAGGTGTTAAACTAAAAATATAATTTCTAAAATTAACTATAAAATGATAAAAACCCATTTTATGGAAATATTTAATCCTTATAATTTCCAGGCCTCTATAATGGTCCATTTTTTCCATGTGTCATTTAAAAAATGTGGGTTCACCTTTTTCATTTCAAAAGTTTCAAGTGTGCCACTCACCTCACTTATACAATGACACACCATTTGCACTTCGCTTCATACATTAAAAACCATTTATATAAGCCCAAAAATTCCATAATACATTCATTAATTCTTATATATTTTAAAATATGCCTTATTTTGGTCATAAATCTTACCCATGTAGGATTTTTGGGCAAACGAAAAGATGTTGTCTGAAGAATAGGTAAAGTCTCTAACCTGGAATTTTATTTTATTTCATACCCATCATCCTTAAATTATAATTAAAACAGAATTATATAAAATTATTTTTTAAAGAAATGTAATTATATGTCGTTATGTTAATTTCGTAACCTAGATCATTATCCTTTCCATCAATTGGGATACAAAATCATGGCTTGTGTGTACGGTGGACAACCGCTTCTCAAACTGATTTTATTCATTTTGATCAGCACCTATAATAGAATCATATAATGATGGATTTAGTGTTTATATATGATATTATTATACCTATTTTATTATAATACTTTATATAAATTCTTACCTCTTAACCCGTTGGAAAATAATAATGTCCCTCGTGTTTATGTCGAATTACTACCACACGAACCAATGAAATGCGTTTCTTATTTCGGTTTTACATGGATGGAAATAAGGATAGATGAAATGGATATATATGTGTATATATATATATATGATATTTTTAACATAATTATATTTTTTTATTATTATACCACATGCACATTCCTTACTTTCCATTCTATGGGGGATATGATAACATTGTTCATGTGTGTGGCGAACTACCTCCTCATAAAGTCGTGAGATTTTTTTTTCATGAATGATTTTAGTTGAAGGTTAATTAAGGTATATTTAATTAATATATGATATATATATTACATAAAAAATATTTTTTAATGGTAATATATTATTTAATTTATTTTCATTTCATCCATTGAGAAAATGGAAACGATGTTCAATCTCTATGTATGACCTACCGTCTCTACGAATGGTGTATTTTATTTTATATCTATAAATTTTATGGATCACTTTAAATAAATATTTAATGAATATATTTTAAATTTATATCATGGTTTCAATAATAGTGATTATGGAAAAATTATCAATGTAAGAGAACTAAAAACACCAAACAAAAACATATGTGAAAAATGAAGATGTTATTAATTAATTTTTTTTAACATGGAATCATTAATAAAAAGGTAATAAAAGGTCATTAGTAAATAATATATTGTATTATATATATAATTATGGTCATTTAGTATATTTATAATAAACATATATTTATTATACAGGCAATACAAATGCCAATGAAGTATGTCGATACATAAGGTAAGCAATTTCTCACTCACTTTTTACTTATTTGAGACACATGCCATATTAAACACCTATTAAATTAATGTGGTGTATATAATTACCATTAATTTATTTTATTATTACGATGAAAATTATTGGTACATATATACCCATTTAAGTATCTCTCATTCATGAGGATTATGGGTTAAATGTTAATAAAGCAGTAATGATTTTTTTCTAGATTTTCCTTCATTGAGACATATGTTGTGTTCTAAACCTATATTCATTTATGAGGTGTATATTAAACATATTTTAAATTTAATATCATTAATATAATTATTATTGTGATATTTAATGTTTTATTTAACGTTATTCTTTCATAGGGATTATAATTCAAATATGGCCAAGTGGTAAGGCTTTAATGTTACAATCTTATCGGCTATCGAGAGTGCTCATGATTATGATTCCAATGATAAAATAATATGACATATATCTCAAGACACTAATTTATCTTATTATCTTATATTTATTTCTAGATAATAATTTTTTTTCTTAATTTTACTCCATTTATATACTCAAGAGTTGAAAAAATATATTTTAAAGAAAAATGGTCTTTATTTCTCTCTTCGGTCGAAAAACCCTTTTTATACTAATGTTTTTTTTCAAAAAAATGATTTCAAAAATAGTTTTTAAAATTCACCAATTGATTATTAAAAAAAATTCAAACTTTTTCTACCTTTTATTTTTTTAAATGAATATTCTATTTTATTCTAAAAAATCCATTTTTTTCTTTTACTAAAAATGTGAAAGGATTCTTAGTATTAAATTGTTGACATAAAGAGAATTTTCCTGATTTCATGGTCATTATCATTTAATCATCCTACTTATTTTTCAAGGATTATTTTTGATGAAATAGATTTTTAAATAGTTTAATGATTTTAAAAGGTATTTTCTCAAAGTGTAGAGGATATTTTCCCTAAGAAATATTTTAAATGATTTTAAAATATTCTTTTATATGGTTCTTAGGAAATTTTTAATGAAAATCATTTCGAATTGGTTATATATTTTATAAAGTGTTTTTCAATGTGGAAAGGACAGTTTCCTCAACAAATGTTTCAAGTGATATTTAAAAATTATTCTCTATATAATTTGAAATCCATTGTTATTACTTTTGTATTATTGGGGATATGATCCAAGGATACCATTGTTATTCATTCTCTAAATAGTTTGTATTTATTATGATTATATGTTTATAAAACCTATTTCTATTTAATTGGTGATACGATGATAAATTATTAAGTAATACTCATTATTTTCCATGGTTTATGCTATGATAAAATGATAAAAGGATTATAAAACATATTTCGTTTCCATAGGTTAGGTTGCTATTAATTTTTTACGAAACTCATTTATTTTCATGGGTTCTAATATGATGCATGTTTTATAATATTGTAACACGTAAGTATGATGTTCGTTATGTAATGGGTGGGTCCTATATCTTCCTCCAATTAATTCGGTAAGTATTGATATCTCAAGACATAAATAGGAATGTAATGGGGATAGAACCCATTTTAGTATAGGAATTTTTCCACTACGATGGTTTGGGGAGTGAACCCATCCCACTATGTTATCCTTGTCTATTAGCCTTCACTAATAAAAAAATTATTTTCTATTATTATGTGTAAGCCAATGATATATGTATTTTTCCAATGTTATGCTCTACTAGATATTTTTTTATTACATTATGATTCATGTCTTATAAACTATAAATATTTATTCCATGAAATTATATTTTGATCTTTGACATGCATAGTTTGGTTTTTGTAATTTATGCTCTTATTCTCATACCATTATGATCATGTTTTGTTTAACCATGTTTACCATTATTGAGAAAATAATATCATAAATTTTTATGTTTATTTTATCAAGGTTATGATTTCATGTATTACGTGTGATATAACTAAGAAGGGTGGTAGTTACGAGGATCAAATTTGGAGATGATGCAAAACTCTTATGAACTAGAATTTTATGATTCCATGTTTTCAAAGGCTTTATACTTTTATAATCCTTAGGTGTGTGTTTTTTTTTAATGTAAAGAATATTTATATAAAAAATGTAATAATTTTTTATTAAATCATGATACCTTATTGTTGGCACTAGAGGATAGTTTTATTTAAACATTGGAAACTAGGATATGAAAAACTTAGTGAGATCCTTATGGGTATATCAAAGTATATGCTTATGGATTAGGCTAAGGATGAGTTAAAGGGTATGAGAATTACATAGAATTTTGGAAAAGGAAAGATAGACTAGTTTTAAGAAAATAAATCCATGTCTAGATTCTATAAGTGGATGTTTCTCTGGAACAAAGGTATATAAGGGTAATAACTAAGAAAATGGTGCATTGTGCTGGAAGTGATTGTCACCCGGTGCATGCCAATAGGCCTTTCTACACACCTAATTTGAAACTCATGGGGTATATTCTTATGAAATTCCCAAAATCTTTACGAACCATCATGAAGGTTTCAGATATTATCCCTAAATAGAATATTTTAAGTCTAAGGTGCCATATATTTTAAACAAGGTGTCATTATTTAGACAACATATAAGTGATTTTTCTTGATTATGTGGTTTCTGACTATAATTGTTTTTCCCACACTATGTTTTTTAGTTTTATACAATGGAGGGAACCAGGAAAAACCAAATTAATATTGAATTTTATAGACATTGTGTTGATGAGAAACTGAGTAATATGATGACTAGAGTGATGGATATTGTGATTATTGCTAATCAGTTATCAAAATATATGATTAAAATCATTGACCTTAACAAACTCCCAGAATCACTAAGGAAGATAAAGATAGAGTTATTTTAGAGTTCATGTGGTGGAGACCATAGAGTAAAGAATATTTTATTTCTTATATGTGAATAATATTAGAAGAATCACTATAGTGAATGCCTCAGGGGAACATGAAGTTGTTTTGTGTGTATAGCTAAAGGACAAAAAGTAGGTTTTCTATGAGAAAAAATGAAAATTGTAGTTAATGTAGTGGATGATAATAATGGTTTAATGTATCATTGATGGTTGGATTCTTTAAATGTTGAAAATATAGGAATTATGTAAAATGATTTCTTCGGGGTAAAGTGAATGATGAAAATTGGTGAGGTTGTGTGAGTAATGGTTATACATGTAATGATAAAGAGATTATGAATGAAATATAAATGGTATGACATGTTAAATTAGTATTTTTATGTTAAATGAAAAAATATGATTTAATTGAGGTTGATAAATTTTAAGACATGACTCATATTTTATATTATTGTAAAAATGTATTATGGAATAAGATGATGGAGACTTGTTAGTGGTTTAATAAATGAAGTGGGATGATTAAAGTATTTATGTTTTTGAATAAAAGAATAATTTTATATGAATGTTTAAATATATTATGATTTTTATTTAGACGTTTTTCAGAAATAATTTACAAGAAAAAGAAAAACAGTACATATGTCCTACCAAATTGATTTAATGGAAAAGTGAAATTTTTAAGGAAACCCATTATTTAGAGAAGATAAACCATGATATGTTACTAATATTGAGATAATCATGTATGGATAAATATATGATGAACATGACTAAAGTAAATTAGATTGTATTGGTGTCTTTAGAACTAATTAATGATTTTTGGACAATGTTGTTTATCTTATTATTGATGGAGTAAGCATCATTGTTGGATTTACGTAATATATTCAATAATATGTGGTCTTATTCAAATAATGGTTAAGTAGGTATATTTTTATTGGGGTTTTATTTTAATTTTGGATATTAACATGTTTTATTAAAATATATGACTAAGGTATTAACATATTTAATAGGTGGAAATTAAGATCTACTTTATGATAATTGAGAGGATTATTGTTATGTTGATTTTGAGAAATTTAGTGAACTTCATTATACATTTTTAATTTTGGAAGGTTCATAAGTGTAAACATTTATTGAATTGTTTATGTTGAAATTTGGATGAGGTTTTAGAGATTAATTTATTATTTCTTCATATGATGATTTATATATATTGGTTAATACATACAAACCATTTTGTTTTTTGTATAATAACTATAGATAGATTGGATGGAATATCATCATTTTATAGATTTTATTATCCTATTATATCTTCATACACAAAACATTCAACACATAGAGTAAGATAAAATGTGAAAATAGGCCAAGGTACAACCAAAGGATGAGATTGTTGTTATGAAATGGAATGAAATTAAGAAAGTATATCTTCTCGTGAAAATTCTTCAGATTTATGAAAAGGATCATGAAATAAAATGTTATGTATTTTTCTTCACTCCAAATGAATAAATGAACATTTCACCAATGATATATTTGTGGATATGGGGTCATTAAATTTCTCCTCACTAAGTTTTCTTTTACTCTCCTTATGTATTTGTGTGTTAATTTTTTCATCTATTCTATTTTTTCACATCCCACCAATGTTCTTATATTTGGAAACCTAATATGTGTTATTTTAAATGGGATTCACATATAAATTTCCCTCTTTTCAGGAAGAATACATATTATCCCTTTTCATGTTGGGGGTTTCCCACAAAGTTATTTGAAAATTTTAAACCATTATTTATTGAGGATAATTTTAAACTATGAGGACAAACATTATTTCATGGGTAGAATTTAACACCTTGAGATTTTCTGAAATAACTTTTTTAAAATAAATTTACTCTTTTAGATATTTTTTATTACATGAATCATTGAGTTTATCTTTCATTATATACAAAACCGAGTTTATCATATGTTACATGAAAAAATGAGGATGCTTTATGTTACACACAACACCTAGGTTAAATGAAACATTACATAATATTAAAATAGTATTATTTAATATGATTGTTACACATAGCCGTTAGAATGCTGCTTAGGAATATAATTTAATAAATTGTGAAAATATATGGTTTACACTTGTATATATAATGAATAATTTCGTGAGAAATTAATTAAACATAAAAAAAAACCATTTGAAAACAAAGGAATTATTTTTCTGAAAGAACAATTTTTATGAGAACATATCTATTTTACTTTAATAAATTAAACATATCTCTTTTGGTGAATGAATTTAGTTAAATTTTTATATTATTTATTTAATCAATTGTATACAATTCATTTCATGTTTTTAATAGATAATAGAAAAAAATCAAAATTTTCTATAAAAACTATATTCTTCTATAAAGAAGTTTTATCACCTTTTGGGCACTTGTTATAATATTAATTTTTTCCAATTTTATGAAATTAATTTTTTCCAATTTTATAAAATTAGTTTTAAAAAATTAATTTTTTTTCATTATATAAAAAATATTGTGGTGATTTTTTAAATTTTCGTTAAAATATTAATTTTTCAGTGAATTGTGAAAAATAATGCTTCTTATTAAAAACAATTCTTATTTATTAAAAGAATTTACAAGATAAATTTAATTATAATATCATATTAATTGTAATATTATATAAATTATAATTCAATAAATAAAATTTAGCTCAATTTAATCAATTTCAACTTAAATTTTGATATAATTTTTTTAACTTTTAAATCGTTTCCCTATGGAAAACCGCTTTTTCGCGAAGTCTGTGGAATTAGTTTAAAATTAAAATTTTACACATATGTGAAGGAAATTTTAATGTATCAATTAAATATTTGGAATCGATTTAATTTATATTTTATAATATGGTAAAATTTACTATTTACAATTATTGATATTTAAAACAATTGAAATTAATTACCATGATTAAGGTCAAAATAGGTTTACATTGGTCTTAAACTAAAAATAGAAGTGGTAAAATGACATTGAAAATTTTAAAACAACCATTTTATGGAATAATTCAGATCTTATAACCTATAATTCTTGGTAATTTCTCATTTTAGATCCTTTTTTTCTTATGAAAAAAGATGTTTATAACTTTTTCATTTAAAAAATTACTAGTGTGCCAATCACCTAATTTATATAAGGCCACCCCTCTACTCTCCTCATCATACATAAAAACCATTTATATAGACAAATTATTGACCAAATCCATCTATTACTTCCCCAAAACCATACTAGAATAATATTATGGTCTCAAACCCATCCTAGGATGGATTTTGGATCAAACCAAATGAATTTGTTCAAAGAAGAGGCAACGACCCAAACCAACCATTATATCTTATTTATTTCTCCACTGCCTTCAATTATTATTAAGAAATACAGATATAATAACCTATGTATCTTAAATATATTTTTTTATTATTTTAATGGAATAAAAAATCCTTCTCCTCTTTCATCAAATGGGATATGAAATCATCATTCGTATGTGTGACGAACTACAACTTTAGGAACCGATGTTATTCTTTTTTCCCTCACTTCCTATCATGAATGGATATAATTATTGATTTAATGTTTTTATATACTAATTTTTATATAATTATAACTATTTAATTATAATACCTCATCTAAATTTTACATCCCAACACTTTGGGAAAAAATGTCTCTTGTGTATATGGAAGACTTCCACCTCACGAACTGATGTTATGTGTTTTTCATTTATGTTTTACTTGGAAGGTAAAATGGATAGAATAAATTAATATATAATATATTTTTAAAATAATTATAATCATTTAATTATTATACCTCATATACCTTCTAACCTTCCATACTCTATGGAATATGATAATGTCGTTCATGTGTACGGTGGACTACCGCCTGATGAAGCGTTTTGATTTGTTTTTCACTAACACTTTGTAATGAATAAAATTAGGGTAAATTTAATGAATATATCTGATATAAATGAGATAAAAAATATTATAAAATGGTAATATATTAATTAAATATATTTTGTTTCGTCTTTTGGGGAAATTGAAATGGCATTCATGCGTAAGTACAACCGACCATCTCCGTGAATGATGTCATTCATTGTCTATCTCTATATTTCATGGATCACAATAAATACATATATAATGAATATATATTATATTATATCATTTTTATAATAATTTATATTATGTAAGAATGATCACAGTGCGAGGACTTAAAATACTAGTCCAAATCATATGTGAAATACGAACATTTATTAATCAAAACATAATTTCAACATGGAATTGTTAATAAACATGAAATAAAAGTCTTTGAGTAAAACATATATGGTAATATATATAAGTTTGGTTATTTAATATATTAATACTAAAATAATATTTATTATACAGATGGAATGAATCTCTATAATGGAATTCAGGACTTTAGGTAAGGGATTTCCTTCTAGCTTTTTTACTTTTGTGAGACACATGCCATATTCAACACCTATTTATTTTATGTGGTGTATATAATTCACATAAATGTTTTTTATTTTTATTTTTATGAAACTTATTGGGAGTAACATATCAATTTTATGATATCACATTCATGGGTCTTAAGGATAAAATATTACGGAAGTGGTATGGTATTTCTGTCACAATTTTCCTTCTTTGAGACATATGTTTTGTTATGTACCTATCTTGTTTTGTGAAGTGAATATACAACCAAATTGATATGTAATTTATTAAATTTAACTATTATAATGATTAAATATGTTTCATTTAACATTATTATTTCATGGGGATTATTATAAAAAAAATACTAAAGTGGTAAGAGTATAATATTACAGTCCTGTTATTTATTGGGATTACTCGGGATTATGCTTCCAATGATGAAATAATATTATATATCACACAATAAAATAATAAAATTTACTATAATATATTTATTTCTATATAATATATGATTTTTCTTCAGTTTTATCTATTTATTTAATAAGGAATTCAAAATAACTTTTTTTATGAAATATTATTTTTATTTATCTCTTTAGTCAAAAAAACCATTTTTCTACCTAAACAATGTTTTCTAAAAATGTTTCCAATTTATTATTAATTTTTAAAAAATTAATTATTAATGAAAATTTAACCTGTGATTTAATTTTTACTATTTTTTATAGAGATATTATTATTTTTTCCAAATGCGGTCTGTTTGGTTTTTACTGATAATATCTAACGAATATTGTTTTACCATGTGCGATATGAATATAAATTTCTTGAAATCATGAGGAATATTTTCATTGAATTTTCCTTTATATGAGACAAGGGTTATTTTAAAAAATATATTATTTTTAAAATATTTTAGAATCTTATTTTTTTCAAAGTGGAGTGGATATTTTTCCCAATATATATTTTAAATTATTTTTAAAGACTCCTTTACAAAATTCCAAGGTTATTTTTAAATAAATTTATTTTTAAAATGTATTATGTTTTAAAAATTGTTTTTCAAAGTGGAAAGGATATTTTCTTGAAGAAATGTTTAATTTTATCTTTTAATATCATTTTTCTTTATAACATGACATTCTCTGATGTTACTTTTGTTTTACGTGGGATATGATATATAGTTACTAACATTTTTCACCATTTTAAGGATTTATATTTATGATGAATAGATGTTTATGTAACCCATTTCTCTTCTAAGGATTATACCATGAGAAAAATAATATGAATCATAAATTATGTTGTATGGGTTATGCTATGATGGAATTATGAAATGATATTAAATCTTGTTTGTTTTCCAGAGATTATAATCTAATGAAATGATGATAAAATAATTTTCTTTTCATGTGTTCTAATTTGATGAATGTTTTATTATCTTGTTCCATATGTATGCATGATTTCAATATGTGATGAGTGAGACCTATATCACCCTCCAATTCATTGGTTAAAGATTGATATCTCATGTGATAAAATGGAATGGAATAGGGCATGAACCTAGTCTTGTAAGGTATTTTGTTTACTATGATTGTCTTGTGAGTGAACGTTGATTATGAAGATAGTTTGGGGAGTGAATCCATTCCACTATGATAGCCTTGGAAATGAGACTTGAGTGCTATGGAAAGTATTTTATATGATTATGTGTTTTCCAAATATATATTTCTTATTCCAATGTTATGTTTACATTTCTCATTTTAGTTTATTCCATTATGATGCAAGTATTATTAATTACCAATATTTATTCCATGACACATGATTTTGACCATATACAGGCATGGTATTATTTTCATATATTATGCTCATTTTTTCGAACAGATATTCTCACATCATGTTTACATATTTCCCATATTAACCCTTATTGAGAATTTTATTTTAGACTTTATTATATTTCTTTTCACTATGCTATAATGATACTTATTATGTCTGATATGTCTAATAATGGTATATGTTAAGAGAAACTAACTGGGTGATGTTGTAGAACTCTTATAAACCAGTTTTTTATGCTTCTATGTTTGCAAAGGAACTATACCTTTACAAACCTTATGATTGTGTTTGTGTCATGTAATTAATATTTATATAAATTATGTCATATCTATATATATATCAAATCCTGGGTCCTTACATGCGGGGAGGATAATTAAAAGGGAAAATAGAAATCATAAAATACCCATAATCTTAGAAAAATTATCTTTATTAATTAAAAAAGGTGTTTCATATAACTTTTAAATAATATTTACAGTCTTAACATTGTCATTTTAAAAATACCATAGTGATATTATTTGGATCTTCTACTCAAGAAAATAAACTCCAAATACGACAATAATATAAATTACAATTTTATATCAAAGAATATTAATATGAATTTTTTAGCATCAAGGTTTAAGAAATATCATTGAAATGTGTTTCAACACCTACTCATTAAATATGAGGATAATTTAAATGACTTAATTAACCATAACTTCTTAAAATGACTTATTATCACCTAGATATGGATTAGTTTTTATTATATGTGTTCATGAAACTCAAAAAACTAGTTTATCATGGAATAAGTTTTATCTTCTACATTAGACACCATCCTGAACTACAATGATATCGTATAACCTTGACCATTAGTGAAAATTAGTTCTATTACTTTTTTCTATTTCATTCAGAGAATATATATGTTCCTTTAAACAGAATTCTCAAGACTTTATGGGTGTTTTTATCGACCCTAACATGATAATATATTATATGGTGTGATTCTTGTTTTCTATATACTTTTAAAATGAATTTAAACATCTTAAGAATATATTTAAGGCTCTTTAAATTATATTTTATGATCAATAAATAGGAAATTTCCTTCAACATTAGTAAATGAATCAAATATTCCCAGAAAAAATATAATATTGAATAAATATCATATCCATAAAAACCCTACTTCTAATTGTGCTTTATAACACATCGTGGGATAGAGTTGTGGTTTCTGAGAGATCTATATCCATTGGTAATAAAAATTTAAGTGACAATGTAATACCTTTATGACCACTCACATGTTATTACTTCAATATCCCAATAATCTCTTCAATATCTCATTTTTGATGATTTCAGAACATGATCAATATAAATTCAAATGAAATTATCCAAAAGAATCTATAATATTATCCCCGTTTACTCATTCATTTTTCTTATTATCATATCAATCTCATTTTTTTCAATTTTTATATAATTTCATAAATGGTCCTATTGTATTTTCTCAATGTATTTATATATATGTCACAACCTTTATAGTTTTATGAATTTCTATCCCTATTTAAAAAAATAATTTAAAAAATCAAATAGGAAAAATATATGACAGATGTTGGAAATGATTTTAGGATAGTATGTATTCTAATAATTAATATCAAAATATTTAACATATTCCTTGAAATATGATTTTTTATAATTTTGATTATTGATTCTTATTAATAAACACATTATAGTTTTAGATATCCTTATTCTAGTATCTCTTTGATGATGTGCTATTTATTATCATGTAATTTGTATTTGAGTGTTTTTATATAGTTTTTTATTAGTGAATTTCATATTCATTGCCACATCGAATAGAAAAATGGAAATTTAATGTTATATATCATATCATAAATTGATATATTAATCAATATAATTAATGTGGTATGTTATTATGCTTCTACATACTCAACCAGAATCATGTTCAAAGTCATAGATTATTGATTCTTATAATTACTTGGGATGTGTTTTCCACTAATACAGAATGAACCACTAAGTGTATACCAACAATCATAAACATTACTATTCAATTATATATTTTTATATCCATAGAACAAAGTTTTTTAATAATTTTGATAAAAAAAATATATTCAATTCTTTTGAAAACATAAATATGGATTCTCATAGAATCCATAAGTTGTGATTCGTCTGGAACCATTCACATTATGTTGATACAATAACCAAAGAAAGTCATGACTTTATCAAGCTTAAGAGTTTTCTAGTGAAAATTCTAAAATCCTTTGGATTAAAATCCTTTCCATCATTATCCTTTATCATTTTTAGTTATGTTTATAGTAGAAACCACCCTTTACACACATATATTTTATCACATAAAAAACTCTTGAGAACATTTATCTTATCATATAATCATTTTCCAATAGTTTAGGATACTTCTAAACATAATAATATTTTTTTATATTCATAAATTGAAATTTCATACTTTTTATTTATTTAAGATGGAAAATAATCAAATTCATGAACATTATTTATATTGAATATTATTCTATAAACATATAAAATCATCATTAGTGATTCATTTGTGTTTTCCATGATATTAAAATATTTTTCCAATTATCATATTTTGAGATATGTAATTCTCAACAACTATAAATGATTTAAGAACAATATATGAGGTGTTTTTGAACCCTAAATATTCTTCTAATGTTTAAATAGGTGTATGAAATCACTATCAAGTAAAAACATTTCTGGCTACATGATATACAAATTTTCAATAGGAATTTCATTTTTTAATGTCAATTTAACATCTATCTAGAATCAATTATATTCATTGAGATGAAATTATAGTAAAATTTTATATTTTTTGTGTTCATAAAAATAGGATAAATTTTTTCATCAAATTATATTCCTTCAACTTTCAAATAAAATTTGCACATGGGTCAAGATTTATTTTTTGAAACATATCTTATCACAATATGTTTATTATAAAACTACACCTTATTCCAATGATATTTTTATCATTTATATTTTTAATGATATCCAATATATCATAATCCTTAATTTTTGTTAATATTTTCATTCATATAATAAAATAATTACTTATAAAAAAAAATATTCTTCAACTGGCATTGCATCAACATGTGAAATCAAGCTTCTGCTTATTGATTTTATTATTGTTATTTAGGTATTTACTCATGAATTGTCATTAAAATTTACATTTTCTATATCCACCTGAATTATTAGTCTTTAATTCATTATTTTTTATTAACACAAATTAGTCTCATCAAAAAAAAATTTACTAGATTCATCCTCATTTTCTTCATCCTATAATGAATCTTTTTTTCTATATCTCTTAATTTTTTCATAAACATCAAGTGGTTTGTTGATGAATCATTACATTCAAAATGACCTTAATTTTATATAAATATATAATATATCCTTGTTTATTTTATATCATTGATTAGATTATATATTAGATATATACTAAATGAATATTCGATCATTTACTTTTTAATTAGATTTGAATATGTTCTTCTCTTTCACTATGTTCCAAGTGGAATTTCAAGAGAATTAAAAATTCTTCACCATGGTTATTTTTTCATGAACACAATTTATATGTGTCATGCTTAAATTTAGCCTTTGGAAAAAATTATTTTAACATGACTTGGTTTTGATAATTATTTTCTCTAAAAGTACCTTGATATATCATGCTTGGTTAGAAAATTACTTTACATGTACACTTATCGTAGATTCTTCCTATCTAAAACACTATCTTTTTATATTTTATATGGAAAAAGTAACTCACAATAAATTCAATTTTTTATACATTAACAAAACTTCTCATTTCTATACATCATGAAATTATCATATAAATACGTCTTGATAGAGTTTACAATTTTATTTTCTATGATACATATTGAAATTATTAAACATTGATAAATACAGGGATCTTCTTGACCTTAAAATGATACATGAAATTTGATTAAAGTAATAAAAAAAATTAACAATATATTAATTTTAATTTTTTTAGTCATTATGATATAATAATTAAAAATTATCACCTGAAGTTGATTTTCAGTTTGAAAACCAACAAGTTTGGGATTTTAATTTAACCATATTTTCTTTATAGAATGTTATATTAAAATTTCTTGAACACAAATAATATTTCTATTAGTGTGGAATTTGGTTGAACATAATTATATAGTGACTTCACATAATCACTTATGTTGTATGAATGTGAAACAATTATAAATGATGTGTTGTTTATGTGTGTATTAAAGTATTAATTGAATATTATTTTTGGTATTTACTAATTAAATTGATTGTGTAAAGTGGTATATGTGGCATGAAATAGTTTAAAAGTTCCCATAGCTATTTCTTCTAATTGATATATGTCAGAATTTTAGGTTTATTATCACCCTCATGATTCATTAAACATATATCTACAACATAAGTGAATTATTAATAAGACTATAACCCTGTGTTCTTCTCTCATAGTAGCAGAATACTAAATACCAAAGAAAATGGTCCCTATGAGGTTCTATTATCTCCAGATAGATTTAGTTAATTAAATAATTATGATTAGGTTTCCATAATAGCCCAAAAACTCTTATCTATTGAGATACCATAATCACTAGTTAAGTACATGGATTGGGTATTAATTCAAATTAACTCACCACTTTTTTATATCAACTAATTAAATTCCAAAAAATTTGAAGACTTAGGAATAATGAAATGAAAAATAAAACATATGGGTTCCAAATATTATATAGTACAAAAATTTCTCACATCACCCTCAATATACACATTACCTGAAAAAATGTATATAAAAACAAAATATAATAATAGAATGGAAACAAATATCCCTCATATGTGAAGCTCAACATCCTTTTCTCTAGGAAATGCATCTAAACATTCATTTCCAGTAATGAATGAGTGGATCTAGTTATGTTTGGATGGATAGAGGAATAAAATGGAATAGAATAATTGTGTGTACATGGTGGTCTCTCTCTAGATGAATGGGTACATTTGGAATTTTTTTAGAAGGATTAAAATGAAATGGTTGAATGAAATGATAATGGTTTAAATAATATGGTGGTGAATGAGATTGAAAGTTTACATATATGGATCAAGAAGCTAATACTTAAAATAAATCGAAATCATAATTTTGATCTAAATAATGAAATGAATTGATACCTATGGATTGATTCCATTTATATATTCTAGATAATTCCTAATTTTCACACCCTTTTATATGGTAAAAGCATGATTTATCTTCGTTTTCAAAATTTGGGATCAAATTTTTTTGTGTGATTCTATACAAATTTTTATGATTTGGGAAAATAAAATCATAATAAAATTTTTCATTCTCTAATTTCACCCATGCATCTATATGATGTGGTCGATGACTTAAAAATATAGTTAATAATTCAACCATTACGTTACTAATTTTTTTAGGTGTTTCTAGGATTAGTATGGGTAGAATAAACTTAAAAAAAACTAAGTATATATTGAGATTACCCAAGGAAAACATGGAATTTGAGTGTCCATTAGCCCTCCCAGATATTATATAAAACTCTAAGGGAAAATTTTATTTTCTCTTACATAATAGTTGTGGGATCTAGTTACTATAATACAGTTCTAGTTCATGATAACAAAATAGAAAATAATTCTCACAAAGTCTCGGTTTATTCATATATAGACCATGGAATATCAAATCTACACTACAAAAAAACATCACATTAGCTGCAATGTTTTTGAGGGTGTTATAAACAACCCCTTCTAATCATAAAATTTTGAAGGGGTTAACAACACCCTCTAAATTTTTTAACATTTTTTGTAATATTTGGTCTGATTTTAGTTGCTATCTCGCGGCGCACGATGGAGTCGTGGGGGAGAAATGTTCACTACCCAACGGTTGATTAAATAATATTGGGTTCTGCTTAATCACCCATATCGGGTGCACTGTTTTCACCTCGAAATTCCCAACGGTTTCATATCCATCAATATGTGGACCTACATTCCAAAGCTAGGTGTTCACTGGGTGGTTTGACCAGCAATGCCTATGAACTCACATTGATCAAGAGGATGGGAATTCGGGATCATCGCACCATTTTGGGGGGAATTATTGCTTGTTCCGGGACACCCTTATAGATTTAAGTCATATTCATATGTTTGTGAAGCTTTGGTTTATACCTAAGTATAGATTCCACGGATTACTCCTGGTTGGAAATGGTCAGCAGGATGCAAGGGTTCGGAATCATTTATGCTTATGGTTTACCATCCCTCGTTCGATTAATGACCCTGAGGAGTCCAGACCCACTGAGATGTCACTAGTTTAAAGCCTCATAACCAGACACTCTAGAGTTTATTTTCATCCAGTGGGGACAGATAATGACATGTGTGTTTAGATCAAACCCGTGATACGGGCTTCCTACGTATCCTCATGAGAGGAATCAGAATCCACGAAGTTCGGTCGGTATAGGTCATACACTCCAGGTTTCCCAGGTTTGGTGCGGTGAACCGATGGGAAGATAGTCGGATCAACCGGTTGTTGGGATTGAACCTCGGGGAGGCTTCCTACATACCTTGCCTAGGAGACACAGATCAAAGTCCACGTAGTTCGAATGGGGGTTTCGGAGAACTGACATGAATGTGGACCCAGGGGTCTGATGGTGATCGGGTTTGAACCTCTTGGAGGCTTCCTATGTATCCCTGTGGTGGGGAATCAAAGTCCACATATTTGGAATTGGCATGGGGATTACACTCTGAGGAATCCCAAGAGAGGATTTCAGGGTTGATGCTTAGTCTAATCCCACCTGAGTCATGCTCGGTGTGAGGAACAAGAGGCAGCAGAGACCAGATGATCACGTCGCGAAAGGTGCTTCTGTGGGAAGTGCGATGGGGCTTACGCATGGAGTATCCCAAAAAGTCTGGGCTTACTCTGAGATGGATGCCCATGGAGACAAAGCACCGTGGGAGAGGGACTTGGCCCCAATGAATAATGGAGCAGCACGCTTCCCCACTAGGCCCTTCCTTGGTCATGGCCGTGGGGAAGTACAGAGGTGCATGGGGGCTTCCTTCTGATGGGTAGTCCGCCACGCCCTAGGGAGGGGAGAAGTGCCCCAGTCCTAACAAGTGGAGGGGCATAAATGGGACTCCCAGGCTCAGACTCCGCATTACCGTGGGAATGTGAACCCAAGAATGCTTCTATAATCTTCTCAAGGGCTGGAGAAACCCCTTAGCCCTCGCTTACTGTGGGTATTGGAACTCAAAATGCCACGCTGATGCGCCTGAAGGTTACATCACACGGGTCCGGTGGCTCTGGTGGAGGCCTCGGCTTGGGGTCGATGAATGGGCCAATGAGGGGGTTACAGAGGATCATGCCATATTAGAAGGATTTTATCTGGCTCGGGGAATAGGAACTCCGAAAGATCTGGTGGGCCACATAGGTGTATGAGTGGTGGCACCGTTCGCGTAGGGAGGTGCTACCTGGCTGGAGAATCCGTCCACGAACCAGGGTGGTCCAAGGACTGGTGGGCATCCCACAAACTAGGGTGGTTCATGGCTTCGGGTTCGGCTCACGTACTAGTTTGGTACACAGAGGGGTCTATACGAGCAGCAGCGGCCGAGGGCGACGCCATTCGGGGGTTCGTCAGTCGGGGCTTCGCCCGCGTAAGAGGGTGCTACGCAGGTCAACGGATCGGAAAAGGGGAATAACCTACCTGGTCTATGGGGGGTGCATCCGCGGAGGGGCCATGGTTTAATGTCTTCTTTTCATTACTATTTTAAGTTCACGATTCACCAAGTTGTTATCTGTTTTCATTTCCTTATTAATTCACATCAAGCTTCATACCTGTTCTGATTCACGAACTGGAACTTCGTTGTTTGCGAAATCCTAAGCTCCTTCCTTTGAAATCCTTCCACCCGAATTTGATTGATCTCCCCAAATTTTCTCCTCTTTATCCTCTTCCCCCTAGATCTCTTTTTATAGAGTGGGGAAAGAGATGTATCTGTGGTCATGCAGTAGCCATTGCGGAGGCCCATGATCGGAAACTAGGTTTACGGATGACTTGGTCAATCCGCAACTCACGGGGGCATTGAACACACCTCCCCCGTGAACCAAACTAGCTCGGGGAGTGCTTCTCGGTGGTGCAGGTTTCCACCTCCATTCCTCAAATGATAGCGGATGTGGCCTGGGCCAGTCGATGCGGTCTGTAGCTGGGGAAGTTCATGATGGTGAACTGGCTTGGCGCCTGTCCTGCTTTACGCCCGTGGAGGATCCCCGCCTCTGTTCCGAGAATGACAGCAGTCTGCGGAGGGGGGTGCTTCGCCGAACGGGCTGCATACCGTTATCATTGGACCGGTTCACGAACTGGTTCGGCTTGTTCCATCCTTTGAGTATTCTCCACACTTTTCTCTAATTATTTGGGGGGAAATTGGGTACAATCTTTCTTATATTAAGGGGGATTCTCATTCTCCTTTTTTTATTTTTCAGGACCCTATAAATTCCCCCCATCAGAATGGGGTCCGATCGGAACGAAGAAAAGGCCATCACGATGTAGAGTGGTCCTGAAACTTGGATGGTTTGCGGTAGGGGAGTGGACCCAGCAGAGGACCACGCCTATAAATATGGGGGCCCTTCCTATGTATTTTACCAGATTCTTCATGAAACCAGAGCTCTCTTACTTTCTTTGTATCTGCGTGCTTGATCCTCCACGAAATGCATCATCCGCGAACCAGCTGCCACTTTCGTAAACCATTTTTCATTCACGGTCGCCTTCACCCGCAGACCAATCTCCCAGCCCTGAACTATCACTTTTAATTAATTAATAAGCAAGTCACGACGGGCTACGTAGGAACTCGCTTTGCGGTTTTGATGGTCTGTGGTTTGAAACCGTCCAGACTTTGAAAATTTCTTAAGTCTTTTGAACCTAATTATTTAAATCTGGGATTGAGATTTTGTGGAGCAACCTGGTTTTTGGTTTTCTGGCCAACGCTCAGTGGGCCAGAGTACTGCAGACCTCCTCTACGTAGGGTTGGTTTGCGGGATACAGTCATCACGAATCACATTTTGATACCTTCTTGGGGACCTCGTCATGAAGGCTCCTGGACTCCTTTAACATATGCTTGGTATTTTTGTCCATATTTTATTATTCCGGACTAACCATTAGGTTTTTTATAATGTAGGTAGAAAACATGGTTCCCCCTCGCCCTGGACCCAGGCCTGCTGCCGAGCCTCTTTTGATTGGTGATCTATGCCTAAAGGATATTTCCAGATCTATTAAGGATGGAATCCAACAATCCCCACTGTGATCCTTCCTTGTCGATCGGCTCTCTGAGTCACAGTGGGAGAACCCCTTTTCCAACAGCCTTCCTGCATATGGGTTCGGTTTACTATCCAATACGCCAATTCAAGTACCATCTCATGACAACAATCCTGCAGCATGGATATTTACTGGCAATATCCCTCGATTTGTGATATCTGCGAGAGGTTGGCCTTCTGTAATGGAAACAGCTGCTGGATCTGTGTTGAATCACCTTCCTATTTCCCCAATAGGGAAACAATGTTAGCTAGATGGGAAAATTCATTGTTACAGCAACATTTCCCACAATGCTCTGGTAAACAACCAGCATGGCTGGTTAGCTGATCAAGACCTTAGTCCCAGAGGGGCATTTATGTCATTGGATTGGGGGTGGCCCTTCTGGGTTTTCCAGAGCTGTGTAGATTTTGAAGCATAATTGCAAGCCGTAGACTTATATGAAGCTCTCCGGGTGTCCCAATCTAATACCCATCAACCTCAAGCCCTCACCAGGAAAATTATGAGACGTTGGAGTCCGAACACCAACACATTCCATCAGGTCCATGGTGAGGTGGGTATTAGTCTTTGGGAAGTCTTCCAGATTTCAGGGGTCCCCATCGTTGGGGATATGTATGGAGAATTCATGCCTCCATTTTTTGTGTGGAACAAAAAATAGAGGACCCCCCTCCCTTGGGGAAGCAGCTTATTGACCAGGCCCAGAAGAATTCAAAGGATACATCTCTGATATAGCATGCCCCATATCGTGAATGGGTCAAGGATTTTTTTAGAGAAAGAAAGTCCATGGCTCACCCACGCAGGCCCACGAACTTCCCTATGATGGTGTCCCAAAGGCAGAGGGGAAGCTACTGGATGATCTTGGAGGAAGTCCAGTTCAACGACTGGGGCTGGGAGCTTGTCCCGGATGTTGATCAGCTACTCTATCTGGTGGCGTTTCTGGCCTTGTTCTTGAGTGGCTGGTTATTTCCCGTACGCGAGATTGTTGGTGTGCGGGTCTCTACTTTTGTCATGGCATCATAGCTGGCTACCGACAACATCATCAACTTGGTTGTCCCAGTATTGGCCAGGATTGATCGGTTGCTTAGCAATATTACCTATGGGATTTTTCCAAACTGAGTAGCGAGCCCATTTCAAATCCTATAGGGATAGTTGTGAGAACATATCAAGAACTGCTACACTTTCATCAACCCTCTTCAAGTTTCGGGTACCGTATTCCGGCCGTACTTTCAAATGACCAGCGAGCTTATGCTCGAAGAGTGGGTGACCCAAGAGAAGGATGGACAACAAACGGTTCATAATATGCATCTTCTGTCGAGTTGGATCTCGATTTATGAGCATTTCAATTTTCGACCATATCCCTCCCCGACTGGTGCAATTAGGAATACCATATCAGAGGAGTTTAGAAAGAGGGGATACCTCTTTTCCCTCCGAGAGGGAATTCTGGTGGCTCGTATAGATGGGAAACTGACTTGTGAGGGGTACGCGCCTTGCCGATTCGGACGTCAATTTGGCTGCGTCTAGGAACTGTGTCTTCCATTACTTAATGATGCCCATGAGAACCACCATTTAATGTTGGCCAGAAAACTGTGGTTAATGTTTACCCAGAAAGATACTGGTTGCGAGGTTATGACTCCCGCACTTGCAGACTCCATGCCTTTTTGTCTAAGAGCTATACCGACTTCTGGGTGCAGTCGTACCTGAATGGCCAGCTAGGGCTGTGGGTGCCCACTGTATCAAGTCCTAAGCCATCTAAGCGAAAGAGGAAGTGAAAGGGGGGTAGTGCTTCAACCAGGTCGGGCAAGGTTCTTCACAACCCTACCGGTCCCATGATTCCAGGGAAGATCTTAACTGAAAGAGGTGTATCCTCTCATTCCCTTGAAGATACCCGGAGAGAGTTGTTATTCTTGCAGATGCAGCCTTTCCGACGACCTGGGGTCAATGGGATAAATTCAAAGGTTGGTCATCCTTTCACAGTCAGTACCCCCGTTCTCTATGGCAGTATCTATAGGAATCAGAAGTGTCATTTGACGGGCTGGGCTACATATCTTCTCCTATTGAAAATATTTATAATGTGTACCCATAGAGGGACAAGCGGTATCTCTGGTACCTTGAGGCTTACGTTCATGCACGCCGACATTATGCCATGTCGACTCATCGAGTCCAGGCCATGCTGCGATTGGTGACTGATGGGGAGGAGGAAGAGAGTGACCACTCTTTAGGGGGAAGTGATCTCAGTGGTTCCCCCACTGCAGCTGAGGCAGGGAAATCCTCCCCCTTTCCCTTGAGGTCCCACCCATAGGTATCTCCTGAGAGTTCCATGGTGGCAACAAGATCCAGAAAACAAACAGGGCCATTGGCACCCCCACCAGCCCCTGTCGCTGCCCGACCCTCTCAGGTCGATCCTCCCCGTCTAGCCGTTCCTGTTACGGCTACATTTCCGGATGCTTGGAGGATTTGGGATGACCTAAGGGTCAGTATCTCGGATGAAGAGGTTTGGGCGTTACCCCAAATGGGCCCTTTCGAGGTTCTAGGTATTAGGACGATCTTCGTTCCACCCCACTTGCTACTGGAAGAGGATCTGGAAGAAATAGTCACCTCATTGAAGGAGATGGACGCATACGTTCATTCACTCCAGAACTGGCTTTATGGGTCTACCCAGGTGTCTATGATGATAAGACATCCCGAATCATCTGATCTCGAAGAAGAGGTTGTCATGTTCGTCCATTCCAGCATTCTTTCTCCTTTAATGAGAAAGTTCTAAAATTTATTCCTTTTATGCAGGGTGTTAAGGAATACCAGGGGAAATTCCTTCCCCCGAGTATACTCCTCGTGGTACCGCAGCAGGAGAACATGTGATTTCGGCTACGGGGATCATCAAAGAGGGGTGTCCTGGCACAGCTGAGCTCATGGAAGCGACCATTGCAGACCCAGCTAGGGTCCTTCCTACTCCAGCTCCTTTCATCTTTCTGAGCAAAGAACTGTCCCCTGGGAAGATCCAGAGACATCATCAGGTGTCCCATTTATCAGAATGGACCAGACAGGGGACGTCGGGAAATCATGACTTCCCAATTCCTTTATTTCCAAATCGTATATTCTGATTCGTCCAGTTATTAACTTGTTTTAGTTCATGGTGTAGGGCCACTCAGAGACCTGGTCACGCCTACCCAAGTGGTTGTACCTTCTTCCCCCTTATCACCTGAGGGATCACCTACAGCCACACCTGAGCATGACGAAATGGTGGGCCCTACTGAAGAGGCTAGTGATATGGATGCTTTACTGCCACCTTCATCAGTCAGAGATATGTCAGAGGACGAACAGCTGGAAGTCAAGACTCCTGCTTATCATACGGGCTTTATAATTACGGGGGAGGATGAGGTGCATGTCCCTACCGAAGAAGCCCCAAATCTGATGGGGTCAACTTCCTCAGACCCAATGGATCCTGTGGAAATGGAGGATGAGCCTGCCATTAGGGCAGTTGTCAGAAACCCAGAGCGGACCATTATTTTGTTTACTGGGGGAGTGATTTCCTCAGGCTTGATCTCCGTAGCCAACCACTTGGGGACAGCTTTGGGAGCTACTGGCCTTGGGTATGACCTTAGGTCCTGGACACCTCTAGGGGTTCCCAAGACTCCCTTGCCTCTCTATGATGTAGCGTCTTCCTTGAGTGTCTGCGACGGCGCAGATCTTGAGGATACCGATGCCTTAATGACTAGGGGTAAGTTTCGCAATCACTTACCACTGACTCTTTCCTCTTACATTTTCTGATTAGAGATACTTATATGTCTTATCGACTCTCGGGATTTAGGACCACGACCTTTGGCATTGGCAATTGTGTCATCGGATCTGATCGTGCCTGTGACCACAACCGTCGGGGGTGAAGTTACCGTGGAGCCAGAGTTTGCGGGTGAAGCCACATCGGGTCCCTCCTTGGTGACGTTCATCCCTGAATACGTATCTTTATCCAGGAGTGACTTCGATCCTGATCAACAATTCCTTTCTAGACTTCGACCTTCTCGCCCAAGGGCTTGGGGATAATTTGGAAGCTGATTTATCAGACGCTATTGGCCGAGATACCAACAAAATTACCGAAGCTGCACAATCTATTTATACTATTGGGATTTGACAGCTTTGACTACCATGGTATTTATGATATAGTCAAGTAGGTGGTCACTAGCCAAGAAAGACTGGTGGTTTCAAATCTCTCCTTTCTTATGCTCAATCTAAAGCTTAACTTTCTGCGACCTGACAGCTTTTCCTAACAGAGGATTATAATCATGTCGGGGTAATTGCGAGAATCCAGGGAGAAGTCATTGAGCAGCATTCTTGAATGGAGATACTGAGGAATGACATACAGTGTCTGCAGTAGGAAGAGACTAATGTCACCACCATAATTGAAGAAGGGGAGTGACAGATAGAGGAGGAGATGTGTAACACCCGATACTTTTATGTTACATAAATCATCAAAGGAATCTTTTTCTACACAACACTTTCTTGGCTTGCTTTACACGAAATCGTGGCCTTCCTCGATAGCTTGCGTCGTACGCAATACCGAGTTTCACTAAACAACGATATGCTATTAAAATATTATTAAAACTAGCCGTTATGAATAGTAATAACCAATTTTTGAAATTTTATAAATTTTATTTTTCAAAATGGACTTCATTTTTGGATTTGGAATATCAAAATTATCCTAGGGTGAAATTTTGGTATTTTTCTGAAAACTTTCAATTTCTGATGAACAGTGAAACCACTAAGTGGTAGTTAAAAAACTAAATTTTTCATAAAACTTAATTTTACCGCTTGTGTGAGTGGAATTTCGAAAATCCGAGAGACACAGATAATATCAAGGACTAAAATGTCGTTCAATGAGATGAAAATAATTTTTGGTGAATAGTAACTTTTTACTTTTTTTACCACGGTTAAAAGTAAATAGGATAATTAAGGGTAAAGATGATATTATTATTACCCTAACACATGTCCTAATTCTATTGGATAAGTGTAATTCGAACAAAAACAAACTTAGGAATAAAATATGACCATTTAGGCCCACTTGGATTAGATTAGGACATTTATTATTAATTTATTTAAAAAAGGGTTAAAATAGTTAAAATCAAAGTTGAATAAGTAAATAATTTTTAATATGGGGTTATAAATAAGATAAATTCGACTATAAATATTCATTAGAAAGCTAAAATAATTTCCTACATAATGATATTTTATTTGTAATTTTTAGACATTAAATAATTTAATTTATTTATGACACAATGATGATGCAGTAATTATCTTATTAATGAAATATTGACATAATTGATGTTATAAATACCCAAATAAATGTAATTTGAGACTTTTTATAATTAAACTAATTTTATAGGTTAATATGACATGTTATTATTGATTTAAGTAACTTGGTTCGAACTAATAATTCTGTTATGATTTCCAAAAAAATCAATTACTAAATAGTGTCAAAATTGACATAAAATAATTTTTAAAACAAATATTATATTAGTAATTGTTATTTTATTCTTAAAAATCTATGGTTCGGCCAAATTACTTAGATAAGGTTATATATATATTATTAATAAACAACTTGGGGTTCGTTTGGCTACTTATAGTAAGTTTATTAACCTTATAGTATAATAAAACAAGAAGACACAGTAAAAGTAAACTTATTTAACTTAATGTTAAATCTAAATGATAAGGTTAAAATAGGAAACTAAACTTCTCTAAATTCTATTGGATGAGGGTATTTCTACCCATCCCCACCTTAGCTTCGAAATATATCAATTTGGATCTATTAAAAACCGAACTTGACTTTATAATAAAATAATATTTTTAGTTTTCCCAAAGGTTCCCCTCTCTTCCCTTATAAAAGGGCACCTCCTCCCCCTCTTCCTCACACCACTTTGAGCCTTCAAGCTCGGAAAACCCCTGTCAATTCCTTCTCTCCACTTCTCTATAGACATCCTAGAGGTCCTGGTCTTCTTCAAAGACCAATTTTAGTGCCCTAAAAGAAGGTCTCAAAGAAGCACTTCAAAGAAGAGGTAATGTCCGTTACCGATTCTTTCATCTTTATTTCTTCTTCCAATTCTTATTATTTAGTTGTTTCATTATGAAGTAATAACATCAGTATCACTCATATACTGATATGTTATTATAAGTATTAAACAACCCTATTTCACCATCTATCCATCCTACGGAAAAATAAATCATCGTGCGTGCGTACGTACGGAATACTGTCTCCATGTCGTGGTGTAATCTATTTTCCCCCACCACCTTACTTGGATGGGTATAATGGTGTACACAATGACTATATATGACTATTATAAAGTGATACTGATTCTGAAATAGTATACATACACTCCAATACAATTCCACAATCATAGGAACGATATCATCACTCGTGCGTACGTACGGAATACCGTCTCCACGATGTGATGCGACTCGTTCTATATGATCTTCATTTCATAATGATTATATAAATGAATTGAATGAATGAATATGATATAGATTACACTAATAACATTCTGGAAATGAAGTATCTATAACCTAAATATAATAATAAGAATTTATTCGACAAAACATGCAGAAGAACAAAAAGTTATAAACACCCGAATAACAAGTAGCAATGAAATATTACTACAAAGAAGCTATGAAAATGACCATATATGATATCATAAAAATAAGTATGATTCTGAAATAAGTAAATAACATTATTTAAATCATTATACAGGAGTTTCGGACACTTACAAAGCAAAATGCACCTAAGGTAAGGGAAATATCACAATCTCATTTTTATCTGAGATTGTTTATAATTTAGTATTTACTGTGGTGTATTTTATCATCCACATCCATGTTTCCTCAATATGTAATATTATTTCCATTCACCTACAATTGTTTAAATCCTATTTTACCCTTCGTTTATTTTTTAGTAAAAGATATGAAAGGAATCTTTTGTCATTTTTCGTACGAGGTACTTTTTTGACTTTTCCGACAAAAGTACGAGAAGAATGATTTTTTTAACTTATAAGGAATGAATGGATTTTTAAAACATTATTTCCAAGAAGCTTCCTTTACAAGTTTTCAAGTTTATTTTTAATCAACTTTATTTAGTTTAAAATTGTATGACATGTTATGAAAGGATAAATGTTTTGGAAGTAGAAAGGATATTTTCCTCAAGAATGGAGTTCAAGAGTTTTATCAAAATTATTTTCCATCTAAGACAATATAGGGTTCTATTTCTATCCCTATTATTACATGGATTTGATTATGTTGTGATGGAAATATTTTTATGAATTCCTTTATCTTATATGAATTGTTTTATGATGTCACGATGTTTAAGATTCCCATTTTTATTACATGGGTTATGATGTATGATTTATGATTTTGTGGCACACATAAAAATGGTATCATTATGAGATGGGTGGGACCTATATCTCCCTCCAATGCATTGGGTAAAGATTTTATATCTCATGAGATAGACATGGCTGGAATGGTAGGTTATACCGGTTCAGTGAAACAGGACTAAAACGAGGGTGACTCGGTTCAGAAATGGACTTTGTCCACTAAGATAGTCTTGGCAATGAGTCTTGACTAATAAGATATGATTCGCTATGATTATGTGTGTATGCCACAAAGTTTCATGTTTTAAGTTATGATTATTGTGATTACATTTCACTACCATGATTTATCCCATGTTATGAAATTATGATCTCTTTTGCAGGTTAAGATTTCCAAAAGTTATGTGCTTATGTATATGATGTGATTGATATTTCTTTTATTTACCCTTACTGAGCATTTGAGCTCACCGTTTTGTATGTTTTCTTTCCCCAGGTCAGGAAGAAGGTTATTAAGTAAGATATGCCAAAAGGGACTATAGATATGATGAAATAAATGAAAGATAGTGTAAATGCTTTATGAACCATTTGTTTATGTTTCCCAGTTTCTAAAGACACTATACCTATACGGTCCTTTCGTGGTTTTGTTATATGTTTTAATAAGTATGCTTCAATTTTAAAGTATTAACAATGTATGTAAATTATGGGTCGTTATAGTTGGTATCAGAGGAAAGGTATAGTCAACCTTTGAAAACTAGGATGTGAAAGCCTTAGTAAGAACCCTAAGGATAAGTCTAAGCATAGAACACAATATTAGTGTTTTAGAAATGGCCATGAATAACCTAGGATAATACCTTAAGTGTGAAATTTTATTCTTGATTATGTGGTTTTCCTATTATAATTAGTGTTTCTCACACTATTCTTCTTGGTTTTAGTCAATGGATGGAACCCGAAGGAACCGTGTTAATACGGAATGCGACGGGCAATGCAATGATTGTCCCCCTGAGCAACCAAACGTTATGGGAGCTTGAATGAAAAATCTTGTAGCCATGCTCACACAACTTTCTCAAGCTATGAATCATGCAGGACTTCCAAACGAGCAAAGGAAGGAGCAACATTCTGTTGAATCCTTCATGAGGCAGCATCCACCTTCTTTCAGCGGGTCTAATGATCCATTAGTTGCTGAACAATGGATTAGTACTACTGAAAAGATATTTTCAGTTCTTCAATGTTCTAAACATGATAAAGTCATCCTAGCAGTGTATCGTTTGGAAATAGATGCTGATCAATGGTGGAATATTATTAAGAATATGCGGAAAAGGGATAAAATTGAGTCCATTGAATGGGACGAGTTCAAGAACTTATTTTTCAATAAGTGTTTCCCTCTTATTCTACGAACAAAGATGGAGAAATAGTTTCTTGAACTGAAGAAAAAGGATGATGAATCTGTTGGTACCTATGAAGCAAATTTTACAAGACATGCAAGGTACTCGTCTGGTATTATTATCCAACCTGAGAGTAAGATCGATCGATTCTTTAGTAGCTTAAAACCAAGTCTTCAAAGGGTGTTAGCCATAAGGGACTTCAATAGCTACGGGGAAATCGTTCGATGTGCTCTCAAAGTCGAGATGGAGATTGGAGTAACCCATCAGTCATATGGGTTTGATAAGAAGAGGAAAATGGAATTCAAAGGAAAATCTAAAGAGAACACTGAAAAGAAGATGAGATTTCCCTTATGCTCAAAGTGTGGAAATAAACATAGAGGGAGTTGTCTTAAAGGGACAAGTAAATGTTTCAAATGTGGAAAGGAATGTCATCGGGCATTTGAATTCCGCGATGATGGGAAGAAGATGTCTAATGATGCAAAAAAAGGAAGGGATACACATAATGAACCTACTACACTTCAATGTTTCAAGTGCAAGGAGATGGGACATTATGCCAATAAATTCCATAATCCAAGGGTTGATTATGATGGTCGACGTCAACAAACTCTTAAGGCTAAAGACAAAGGAAAGTCACATGCAATTTCTATCAGCGATGTGGAGTACGATAACGATATGATGAAAGGTACACTTACCATCCACTCTAAAGTAGCAAATGTTTTATTTGATTCTGTATCCACCCACTCTTTTATTTCTGAAGAATTTTCTAAGGGTATCACCGTATAACCTCAACAATTAGATGTTTAGTTAGCTATGACAACACCTAATGGCACAACAGTCGCATCAAAATTTTATAATTCTTCTCCGATCGAAGTTTATGGGAAAGTGCTTCCTGCAAATCTTGTGATCCTTCTTATAGTGGAATTTGATGTGATTCTTGGCATGGATTGGATTTCTTTATATAGAGCTCATATCAATTTCCAAAGAAGGGAAGTCACATTTCATAGTCCAGATCAATCTATGATCGTCTATCAATGCAAGGATGAACATAACCTTCCAGTGGAAATTTCTTCCATCTTATGGGTCTTGATTCCACTAAATGAAGGTTAGTCATCTCAAATGGTTGGTGAGAAACTCACGATTAAGAATATGGCCATTGTACGAGAGTTTGATGATGTCTTTCCGGAGGAATTACTGGGACTTCCACCAAATCGTGAAGTTGATTTCTCAATAGAACTCATACCGGTTACTTTGCCTATTTCAAAGACACCTTATAGAATGGCCCCAATTGAGTTGCAGGAATTGAAGAAGCAACTCCAAGAGAATATTGATAAGGGATTCATACGCCCTAGTGCGTCACCTTGGGGAGCACATGTTCTATTTGTTAAGAAGAAAGATGGATCAATGAGACTCTGCATTGATTATCGAGAACTTAACAAGATCACTATCAAGAACAAATATCATATCCCACGCATTGAAAAATTATTTGACCCACTATGAGGAGCTCAATACTTTTCCAAGATTGATCTTCGTTCAGGGTATCATCAATTATGGTTCAAAAGGGAGGATATACCAAAGACGGCTTTCCGTACAAGGTATGGACACTATGAATTTATAGTGATGCCATTTGGTCTTACTAATGCCCCTACTATCTTCATGGATCTGATTAATAGAGTCTTTAGAGACTATCTTGATCAATTTGTGATAGTATTTATAGACGATATTCTCGTCTATTCAAAGAGCAAGGAAGAACATGAAGATCACTTGAGAATTATATTAAAGACCCTGAGAAAGGAGAAGCTTTATGCCAAATTTACCAAGTGTGAATTTTGGCTTCAAAAAGTTGCATTTTTGGGTCACATAATCTCAAAAGAGGGGATATCTGTGGATCTAACAAAAATAGAGGTTATCGAAAGATGGTCAAGACCAACAACAGTAACTGAGATCCGAAGTTTTCTTGGCTTGGCTGGATATTATTGACGTTTTGTGAAAGATTTTTCACGATTATCTAATCCACTCACCAAGTTGACTCAGAAAGGAGTTAAGTTTGTCTGGACGGAAGAATGTGAAGAGAATTTCAAGGAGTTGAAAAGAAGGTTATCCAGTGCACCTGTGCTCACACTGCCTTGTAGTGGAGAAAGGTTTGTGATCTATAGTGATGCATCCAAGAAGGGATTGGGGTGTGTTCTTATGAAAAATTTTATGGTGATAGCTTATGCCTCACGACAGTTGAAAATCCATGATCAAAATTACCCAACACATGATTTGGAGTTAGCTGCGGTAATCTTTGCATTAAAGATTTGGAGGCATTACCTTTATGGTGAAAGGTGTGATATTTATACTGATCATAAAAGTTTAAAGTATATTTTCACACAAAAGGAGCTGAATATGCGTCAAAGAAGATGGTTGGAGCTAATTAAGGATTACGAATGCTCAATCCATTACCACCCTGGGAAAGAAAACAAGGTGGCAGATGCATTAAGTCGACAAGACCATGCTAGTTTATCCATGATGAGGATCACAAAAGATCCAATATTTATGGATTTACAAAGGATGGATCTTGGAATTATAATTGAAGGGGAAAAATCTTATCTTTCTCAAATGAATGTTCAACCATATATACATGTGAAGATTAAAGAGGCACAGAAAGAAGATGTCGAGTTACAAAAGAAGGTGAGAAACGTTCCTGAATTCATCCTTGAATGTGATGGGATAATAAAGTTAAGGAATCAGGTTTGTGTTCCTCCCATCCCCAAATTAAAGAAGGAGCTGCTGGATGAGGCTCATAGTTCTTCATTCTCTATTCATCCTGGAAGCACGAAGATGTATAGGGACCTGAAAGAGTACTTCTGGTGGGATGGCATGAAAAGAGATGTTGCTGAATTTGTCTCTCAATGCTTGGTTTGTCAACAAGTTAAAGCTGAGAGACAGAAGTCTAAGGGGATGTTACAACCATTACCCATACCCGAATAGAAATGGGAAAACATCACTATGGACTTTATCATAGGACTTCCTAAAACATCCAAAGGCAATAATGTTATCTGGGTCATAGTTGATCGTCTTACAAAGTCTTCACCCATCATTGCTATTAGAGAGGATTTCTCTCTGGATCAGCTTTCCAGGATATATGTAAAGGAAGTGGTAAGATTACATGGAGTACAACTTTATATTATATCTGATCGGGATCCGAGATTTACCTCGAAGTTCTGGCGAAGTCTTCAGCATACTCTGGATACAGAGTTGAGTTTCAGCACAGCTTATCATCCTCAGACAGACGGTCATTCTGAGAGAACAATTCAAACCCTAGAAGATATGTTGAGAGCTTGCTCTATGGATTTCAAAGGTGGTTGGGATCAACACCTACCTTTGGTGGAATTTTCTTATAATAATAGCTTTCACTCCAGTATTCAGATGGATCCTTATGAAGCTCTCTATGGAAAGAAATGCAGGACTCCAACTTGCTGGGTTGAAGTTGGGGAAAGAAAGCTATTAGGACCTGATCTCATTGATGAAATGGCAGAAAAGGTCAGATCTATTCAACAACACATAAGAGCAGCTCAGAGTCGATAGAAAAGTTATTCCGACAACTGAAGAAAATACCTAGAGTTTGAAGTGGGTGATAAAGTGTTCTTACGAATATCTCCCTGGAAGAGAGTTATGAGATTTGGAAAGAAGGGGAAGTTGAGACCTAGATATATCGGTCCTTTCGAAATACTGGATCGTGTTGGGAAGGTAGATTACCGATTGGCACTTCCACTGAATCTCTCTCAAGTTCATGATGTGTTCCATGTATCTCTCCTGAGAAAGTACATACCTGATCCTCCACATGTACTTAGCTCAGAAGTTATACCGCTGGAGCAAGATCTTTCTTATGAAGAACAACTGATAGAGATTCTGGATCGTAGCGAAAAAGTCCTACATTACAAGACCACTCGATTAGTGAAAGTTTTATAGAGGAACCACCAATTAGAATAAGCTACATGGGAGCTTGAAGATATGATGAGGGAGAGGTATCCTCGTCTGTTTGTTACAAAGTGACGAATTTCGAGGGCGAAATTCATTTTAAGGGGGGTAGAATGTAACACCCGAGACTTTTATGTTATATAAATCATCAAAGGAATATTTTTCTACACAACACTTGCTTGTCTTTCTTTACATGAAATCACGACCTTCCTCGATAGCTTGCGTCGTACGCAATACCAAGTTTCACTAAATAACGATATTCTATTAAAATATTATTAAAACTAGCCGTTATGAATAGTAATAACCACTTCTTGAAATTTTATAAATTTTATTTTTCAAAATGTACTTCATTTTTGGATTCGGAATATCAAAATTAGCCTAGGGTGAAATTTTGGTATTTTTCTGAAAACTTTCAATTTTTGATGAATAGTGAAACCACTAAGTGCTAGTTAAAAAACTGAATTTTTCATAAAAATTAATTTTACCGCTTCTGTGAGTGGAATATCGAAAATCCGTGAGACATGGTTAATATCAAGGACTAAAATGTGGTTCAATGAGATGAAAATAATTTTTGGTGAATAGTATCTTTTTACTTTTTTTACCATGGTTAAAAGTAAATAGGGTAATTAAGGGTAAAGATGATATTATTATTACCCTAACACATGTCCTAATTCTATTCGATAAGTTTAATTCGACCAAAAACAAACTTAGGAATAAAATATGACCATTTAGGCCCACTTGGATTAGATTAGGACATTTATTATTAATTTATTTAAAGAAGGGTTAAAATAGTTAAAATCAAAGTTGAATAAGTAAATAATTTTTAATATGGGGTTATACATAAGATAAATTCAACTATAAATATTCATTATAAAGTTAAAAAGATTTACTACATAATGATATTTTATTTGTAATTTTTAGACATTAAATAATTTAATTTATTTATGACACAATGATGATGCAGTAATTATCTTATTAATGAAATATTGACATAATTGATGTTATAAATACCCAAATAAATGTAATTTGAGACTTTTTATGAATTACACTAATTTTATAGGTTAATATGAAATCATAGTATTGATTTAAGTAACTTGGTTTGAACTAATAATTCTGTTATGATTTCCACAAAAATCAATTACTAAATAGTGTCAAAATTGACATAAAATAGTTTTTAAAACAAATATTATATTAGTAATTGTTATTTTATTACTAAAAATCTAAGGTTCGGCCAAATGACTTAGATAAGGTTATATATATTAATAATAAACAACTTTGGGTTCTTTTGGCTACTTATAGTATGTTTATTAACCTTATAGTATAAGAACACAAGAAGACACGGTAAAAGTAAACTTATTTAACTTAATGTTAAATCTAAATGATAAGGTTAAAATAGGAACCTAAACTTGTATAAATTATATTGGATGAGGTTATTTAGACCCATACCAACCTTAGATTAGAAATATATCAATTTGGAGCTATTTAAAACTGAACTTGACTTTATAATAAAATAATATTTTTAGTTTTCCCAAAGGTGCCCCTCTCCTCCCTTATAAAAGGGCACCTCCTCCCCCTCTTCCTCACACCACTTTGAGCCTTCAAACTCGGCCAAACCCTGCCAATTCCTCCTCTAAACTTCCCTAGAGACATCCTAGAGGTTTTTTTCTTCTTCAAAACCAATTTTAGTGCCCTAAAAGAAGGTCTCAAAGAAGCACTTCAAAGAAGAGTTAATGTCCGTTACCGATTCTTTCATCTTAATTTCTTCTTCCACTTCTTCTTGTTTAGTTGTTTCATTATGAAGTAATAACATCAGTATCACTCATATAATGATATGTTATTATAAGTATGAAACAACCCTATTTCACCATCTATCCATCCTATGGAAAAAGAAATCACCGCGCTTGCGTACGTACGAAATATCGTCTCCACGCCGTGGTGTAATCTATTTTCCACCACCACCTTACTTGGATGGGTATAATGGTGTACATAATGACTATATATGACTATTATAAAGTGATAAGGATTCTGAAATATTATACATACACTCCAATACAATTCCACTATCATAGGAACGATATCATCACTCGTGCGTACGTACGGAATACCGTCTCCACGATGTGATGCGACTCGTTCTATATGATCTTCATTTCATAATGATTATATAAATGAATTGAATGAATGAATATGATATAGATTACACTAATACCATTCTGGAAATGAAGTATCTATAACCTAAATATAAGAATAAGAATTTATTCGACAAAACACGCATAAGAACAAAAAGTTATAAACACCCGAATAACAAGTAGCAATGAAATATTACTACTAAGAAGCTAAGAAAATGACCATATATGATATCATAAAAATAAGTATGATTCTGGAATAAGTCTATAACATTATTTAAATCATTATACAGGAGGTTCAGATACTTATGAAGCAAAACGGACCTAAGGTAAGGGAAATATCACAATCTCATTTTTATCCGAGATTGTTTATACTTTAGTATTTACTGGGGTGTATTTTATCATCCACATCCATGTTTCCTCAATATGTAATATTATTTCCATTTACCTAAAATTGTTTAAATCCTATTTTACCCTTCGGTGAGTTTTTAGTAAAATATATGAAAGGAATCTTTTGTCATTTTTCGTACGAGGTACTTTTTTGACTTTTCCGACAAAAGTACGAGAATAATATTTTTTTTAACTTATACGGCATGAATGGATTTTTAAAAAATTATTCCCAAGAATCTGCCTTTACAAGTTTTCAAGTTTATTTTTAATCAACTTCTTTTAGTTTAAAATTGTATGACATGTTATGAAAGGATAAATGTTTTTGAAGTAGAAAGGATATTTTCCTCAAGAATGGAGTTCAAGAGTTTTATCAAAATTATTTTCCATCTAAGACAATATAGGGTTCTGTTTCTATCCCTATTATTACATGGATTTGATTATGTTGTGATGGAAATATTTTTATGAATTCCTTTATCTTATATGAATTGTTTTATGATGTCATGGTGTTTAAGATTCCCATTTTTATTACATGGGTTATGATGTATGATTTATGATTTTGTGGAACACATAAGAATGGTATAATTATGAGATGGGTGGGACCTATATCTCCCTCCAATGCATTGGGTACAGATTTTATATCTCATGAGATAGACATGGCTGGAACGGTAGGTTATACCGGTTCAGTGAAACAGGACTGAAACGAGGGTGACTCGGTTCAGAAATGGACTTTGTCCACTAAGATAGTCTTGGCAATGAGTCTTGACTAATAAGATATGATTCTCTATGATTATGTGTGTATTCCATAAAGTTTCATGTTTTAAGTTATGATTATTTTTATTACATTTCACTTCCATGATTTATCCCATGTTATGAAATTATGATCTCTTTTGCAGGTTAAGATTACCAAAAGTTATGTGCTTATGTATATGATGTGATTGATATTTCTTTTATTTACCCTTACTGAGCATTTGAGCTCACCCTTTTTTATGTTTTCTTTCCCCGGGTCAGGAAGATGGTTATTAAGTAAGATATGCCAAAAGGGACTATAGATATGATGAAATAAATGGGAGACAGTGTAGACGCTTTATGAACCAGTTGTTTATGTTCCCCAGTTTCTAAAGACACTATACCTATACGTTCCTTTCGTGGTTTTTTTATATGTTGTAATAAGTATGCTTCAATTTTGAAGTATTAACAATGTATGTAAAGTATGGTTCGTTATAAGATGAGGGTGAGCTTAAAGGCGACCAAAGAGGTGGAAGCGTTGCAGGCTGGTGCATAAGATGAGACAGCCTTAGTGCATAATCTCTATAAAGAAATCGAGAATTCTCATCAGTGCCTGATACAAATTTGTGAATCTGCTGAAAACATCATGTAATAACCTTTCATGCTAGAGGAGGCTCCGGATTATGGATTCCCTTCTTACCAAATTTGTAATGGAACAAAGAAATGTTTTTCCTCAGCTATATTGTTGTCTTCTCCTGTGAAAGGATTTATTTTGAGTGATTTATGTATATGTTTATTCACTGAACTTAGAATAATCAGAGTTCAGGACAATAGATAAAAAAATAAAAAAATAAAAACGAGCTCTAACTTTTTCCTGGATAATGCAATCCAGCGAGCATTGTTTTACTATTACTAGGGTTTTGTAGAAAAACCCCACAAACTTTTTGTCTTTTATTTTAATACCCTAATTTTTCTTGGGACCATTTGGTGTGGACCCAGTAGGTATGGACCGACTTTTTATTAGGTCGCCCCTTTCGGGTTTTTGGCCTAATAGGCTTTGATCCTTTTTTTGTGAGCGGTTTAAAGTCCCACCGACAAGACTATCATTACTGATGTTTTAGGTCAAATATCTTTGACCAGGTATGGTGGGGCGAGGGCCCCAATGAGGGTTGGTTGATTAAAATATGTCTTGATATCCTTCAGATGCATGTGGGTGAGCATGTTTAGATTTTAACGACATGCAGGGCATGTCTCAAGGCATGGGAGCTGTATCAGCGTGCAGAGGTAGGAAGAGCATCGCCTAAGGAAATCTTGCCTTTCGCAAATGGTCCAGGGGAGATTAATCTAC
Source organism: Viscum album (assembly GCA_963277665.1). Classification (NCBI taxonomy): domain Eukaryota; kingdom Viridiplantae; phylum Streptophyta; class Magnoliopsida; order Santalales; family Viscaceae; genus Viscum; species Viscum album. The sequence goes on from OY728137.1 coordinate 1,524,769,665, forward strand.
AGAGCCGCTGAGGTAATGGTATGCATAGTTTTGAAAAGGTGTCCTTAAGTCAACGACTCTCCATTTTTGATGGCCTAAGGACTTCATGGAACATAGTCTTATGGAACCACCATGGGAGGCTTAGAGAATTATGAAAACCACCAGGGGTGGCTCAGAAAGGGTGTGTGTCATCTGAAAGGGTTTGAGAACATCTGTATTAATTAGGAGTGTGGAAGCAAGGTCACTGTCTTACGAATTTATCTAGTGTCACGGGTGGTTGGATCTTGGTGCAGTTTAAAGTCATGTTGATGGGACATTATTTAGAATAGAATGACTTCTACTGGTTCTCGGTAATCTCGTCAGAGACATTCCACAATATTTAGGAAGGGTCGTGAAAGAGGCTGGTAAACTGTATCTCAAAGGGTTTCTGAGTCCCGGGATAGACATGGGGGCTCAGGGGACAAGAGGCATACGGAGAGAAGCATTGCCTAAGTAAATCTTGCCTTTGGTAGATGAGTCAGGGGTGATCAATATGCAGAGCTACTGAGGGCATGGTATGAATAGCCATTCAAAGGTGTCCCTAGGTCAATGATTGCATTCTCCCAATAGCCGGGAAAATTCAAATAAGTTTGAGATTCGGACCACTAGGGGTGGTTTATGAGAGTTCGGCTTTTTCTGAGTACATAGTATGGTTTATGAGGTGAGGGTTCCTGGATACAAGAGAAACATCTAGGAAAAGTTTCCCAAGAATGGGTGAAGTCATCCCCTGTCACGCTGGTGTGAGATGGTGGTTTGTGAAGGCCTGACCCGTGCACTGAGGGACAGAAAAAAGCCTCTATTCCTTACTGAACCCATGACAGGTTTGACCATGTAGTTTAACATCATGTGGTAAGGATGGCTTCTGTGCAGTTTAACGTCATGAAATGAAGATGAGGAGCATTATTAAAGGATGATGTGAAGTTTAACGTCATGCAGCGAGGATGGGGGGAATTTTTTCTGATGTCGTGAAGTTTTAACGTCATGCAGTGAGGACGAAGACATTTTTAAACCAGTAAAAATGCTTGTAGTTGGAGGCATTTTCCTGGATGTTTAATGCTTGGTCTTTGTAGCTTTATTCCAAGAAACCAAGATCTTCCATGATGTTTAACATCATACAGAAAGGATGTAGTTGAAAAGGCGGCTCTTGATCAGAATGTAATTGGGCTTGAACATCTCAGAATTCACAAGATGAGGAGAGGGGTGGATTGGTGTAAATCATGGTTCTGGGGCTTCTTGGATTAGGAGAAATGATATGGGGACTCTGAGGCCGGTAAGCATATGGAGCTAGGAAGAGTATCACCTGAGGAAATATTACCTTTGGTAGACAGGCCAGGGGCTATAAATATGCAGAGCCGCTGAGGGCATGGTATGCATAGTCATGAAAAGGTTTCCACGGGTCGATAACTTTCTACTTCTGATGGCCATGAATAGTTATGAGGATGCACGATTGTTCAGGCCATGAAGTCTGTCATTTGGGAAGAAAATATCTGGACATGTCGGGCATATTCGGCCCTTGTTGCTGTTAAAGCTTAGAGAGCTCCCTGAACTAATTTATCTTGTGTGCAGGGGTGTACCTTCACTCCATGCAGTTTAACGACGTTCAGTAAAGATGAAGTACTCCTAGTTTAGTGATCATAGAGCTCGGACCAGTGGGGTGACTATTTCCACAGTCACTCGAAGGATAACTGAGTTACCATGCTCTGATATACTCTAAACAGGGTGGGGGATGATGGTTGTAAACTGTAACACTGAGGTTTCCCAAATTAGGAGATGTGGTGTGAGGGATCTGAGGCCGGTATGCATACGGACCTGGGAAAAGTTCCACCCGAGGAAATATTGCCTTTGGTAGAAGAGCTAAGGGCTATCAATATGCAGAGCCGCTGAAGGCATGGTATGCATATTCATGGCAAGGTGTCCTCAGGTCGAAGAATTTCCACTTCTGATGGCCATTAATGATTATGAAAATCCAAGAATGCTCACAGTATATAGTTCGACATGCGGGGATAATGGGGTCTGAGCATACAAGAAACATCTTCACTGAAATTGTCCATTGAGTCAAAGTAGCCTAGCCCTGGATTAATGTTCGTAGATTCAGGTCATCATGTGAACCAAAGGTGGATACATATGCTAACAAGGTAGGGATACCCTGGCAACGTTTAGTTGTGAAAAGGGGGACGGACTTGTAAACCACTACGCCATAAATTTCTGGATCGGGAGATATGATATGGGGGCTCTGAGGCCGGTAAGCATATGGAGCTAGGAAGAGTATTTCCTGAGGAAATATTGCCTTTGGTAGATGGGCCAGGGGCTATCAATATGCAGATCCACTGAGGGAATGGTATAAATAGTCATGAAAAGGTGACCATGGGTTGATAACTTTACACTTCCGATGGACTTGAATGGTTATGAAGATCCATAATTATCTAGGCCGTGGAGTTTGATGTATAGAGGGGATTCATCCAAATGTGCAAGGAGTATTTCCATCTCATTTCTCCATATATCTTAGGTGGGTCGCGATGAAGTCCGTGCAATTTTAATGTCCTACGGTGAGGACTAAGTCCGTTTAGTTTTAACGTCGTGTGGTGAGGACAAAGTCCGTGCAATTTTAACATCATGCGGTGAGGACGAAAAATACACCCCGTGCAGATCTGCTCCGTACACGGGGGAAGATGGAATGTTTTTTTGAATGGCTGGGCCAGGATGGAAAACCCTGGAGTCACTATGTATCCCACGAGGGTAGGAATCAAGCCTCTTATAGTTCTCTGAAGTCTGTGTAGTTTAACGTCGTGCGGTGAGGACGAAGAATGCACCCCGTGCAGGTCTGGTCCTTACACGGGGGGAGAGAGAATTTTTTTTGAATGGATGGGCCAGGATGTGGAACCTTGGCATCACTACATATCCCATTAGGGCAGTAATCAAGACTCACATAGTTCTCTTAATGAAAATACACCCCAGGCAGGTTTAGTCCGTACACGGGGGAGAAGGGGAATTTTTTTTCTTTTATCCTTATCTGTGCAGTTTAACGTCGTGCGGTAAGGATGAGGATTACACCCCATGCAGGGATGGTCCATAAACGGGGGGAGAGGTCATTTTTAACTTTTATTTGGGGATGGATGGGCCAGGATGGGGAACCCTGGAGTCACTATGTATCATGTGAAGGCTGGAATAAAGCCGTACATAGTTCTCTAAAAGAAGTACACCTCGTGTAGGGCTAGTCTGTACACGGGGGAAGGGGACATTTATTTAATTTTATTCCATTTGAGAGTGGCTAGGCCATGATAGGGGATCCTGGCATCACTACGTATCATGTGAGCGCAGGAATCAAGCCTCACATAGTTCTCTTTGGAGTACACCCCATGCAGGTCTAGTCCATACATAGGGGAAAGGAGAATTTTACACTTTTACTTGGGGGTGACTGGGCCAGGATGGGGAACCCCGACATTGCTATGTATCCTGTGAGGGCAGGAATCAAGACATAAATAGTTCTCTAAAATCCGTGCAGTTTAACGGCGTGCGGTAGGGACAAAATACTCCTAGTTTAAGGTCAGATAGTTTGGACCGCTGGGTGCTTGGCAGTTTAACATCCGACAGCTCAGACGATAACTGCTTTTAGTTATGCCGGTGAGGACGATATAATCTTAGTTTATGGTTATAGAGTTTGGTATGTTGGATGCTTGGTAGTTTTACGTCCTGTAGCTCGGACGATAACTGCTTTTAGTTACGCTGGTGAGGACAAAATACTCTTAGTTTAAGGTCATAGAGTTTGGACCATTGGTTGCTTGACAGTTTAATGTCCTGCAACTCAGATGATGACTAATTTTAGTTATGTCGGTGAGGATGAAATACTCTTAGTTTATGGTCATAGAGTTTGGAACATTGGGTGCTTGGAAGTTTAACATCCTGCAACTTGGATGATAACTGCTTTTAGCTTTCTATGCGAAATACTTCTTCAGGAATCTTACATTTGTAAGAGCGGTGGTGAACTGCCCGTCCATGGAGATCAGGGCATATGCACGGTTGGAGTAGACCATTTGTATAACATATGGTCCCTCCCACTTCGGATCCATCTTTAGAGGTTTATTTCTGGGCATCATTGGGGTCTGGGGGACCAACACCAATTCTCCTTCCAAGAAATACCGAAGACAGACCTTTTTAATGAAGGCTCGTGCAATCCGGTTCTAGTATATTTCCAGATGGTGCAAAGTTTGAAAACGCTTCTCATCTATCTGTTCCAATTCACCTAACTGCTTTTTTGATTGTTCATCATTGGATTACTGATCACAAATGGAAACACTGAGCAAGGGAAATTGGAGCTCAATGGGAAGAACCACTTCTGTTCTGTATACTAATGAGTATAGAGTGGCCCGAGTAGCGGTGCAGATTGTGGTTCGGTAATCCTACAATGCATGGAGGAGTTTATCTGGCCATGAATTCTTGTGTTTGTACACCATTTTCTGGAGAATGTTGGATATGTTATTTTTGAAAGCCTCTATCTATCTTTTGGCCGCTGTGTTGTAGCAGGATGAGTGGTTAGCCTTGATACCATATTCTTGGTATACTTTCTCCAATTCAACAGAGCAGAAGTTGGTGACGTTATCTGTCATTATAGTATGAGGGACACCAAATCCAGTGATGATATTGGTTTTCACAAAACTAAAAATGCTTCTTTCCCCGACATCCTTAAGGGGTACAACTTCTGGCCATTTGTAAAAGAAGTCAGTTGCCGTGAGGATATACTTCAGCTGTTTGGTTGTGACGGGAGGGTATGGTCATACAATGTCTATTCCTCATAAGTAAAATGGCCAGGAGTACTTGTTCTAATGAAATAACTCTAGGGGATGGTGTATGAAGTTGGCATGAATTTGGCATGAGTGGAATTTTTCGATAAAGCGCTCACAATCTCATGCCACTGTGGGCCAATAGTACCCAAGTCTCTGAACCTGATGGGAAAGCTTGGACCCCAGCTGATGTGCCCCACATACTCCGGCATGTACCTCAGTCATGATGGCAGTGGTTTTTTCTCCATCAATGCATCTGAGGAGGATTCTGTCGAGGCCTCATTTGTAGAGGACCTCTTGTTGACCCACGCCGCCATATAGGACAAAGTTGATTTCCCTTCTCTATATTTGCTCTCGTTCAGCCCTGCCTGGTGGAAGTTCTCCTCATTGAAGGTAGTTTGAAATGGGGTTCATCCAGCTGGTGGTTGGAGCATATGGTTCAGGGACAGGACTAAATTTTTGGATTTATTCCATATTAGCTTAAAGAAATGGTGATACCATTCGATGATGATCAATACTGATAAATGTTTCATCCCGGTCTGGGTCGGCTAGGGTCGTGGCCGCAGTAGCTAATGTGTCGGCCTGGGCATTCTGAGATCGGGGAATATAAGTCAATGTTGGTTCTATGGAGAATTACTCCATTAACCCTTGTAAATGGTCAAACAGGGGAATCAACTCCTGATTTTTAATATCATATTCACTATTGACTTGCTTGATGACCAGTTCCGGGTCACCTTTTACCATAAGGTTTTGTACTTGTGCTTGTAGTACGAGCTCCAGGCCTGTAGCGAGGGCTTGATACTCCGCTTCGTTGTCCGTACATCTTTCTAACAGGAGGAAGTAATATGGAAAGACTTACTTTTGCGAGGACATGAGTATTATCCCCAAACCCACCTTGTTAAATTTGGGATCTTCAATCCTCTTCCCGGTTGGGCTTCGAGATGCACCGTCGAAGTACATTTCTCATGCTGGGAACTCCTCTTGAACTAAGAAGATGTCTTCCTCAGGTAGCTCGGCGTCTAGTGCGGCGGTCCCTGTGGAAGGGTGCTCCGATAGAAAATCTGATAATGCCTGGCCTTTGATGGCCTCCTGAGGCACAAACCAGATGTCAAACTATTGCAGTACGACTGCCCATCGGGATAGGCACCCGGTTAGCATCGGGCGGCTGAGAATGTACTTGAGCGGGTTACTACGTGAGACCAAATGGACTTTATGATGCTGCAGATAATGTTGCAACTTTTGAACTGCAAAGACCAAGGCCAAAAAACTCTTCTTGATGTTTGAGTATCGAGTCTCAGCATCAATCATGGTTCGGCTGAGGTAATAGAGACTGTTTTCACTGCTGTCATCATTTTTCTATGTGAGGAAGGCTCCTAGTGACCGCTCTAGGGACATCACATATAGGATGAGAGGTCTTCCTTTAACCAGGTCCATGAGCACTGGTGGGCTTAAGAGAGAATTCTTTAGGCTGTCGAACGCCTATTGGAAGTCATCTGTCCATTGTTATGTGACTCCCTTCTTCATTAACCCGGTAAAGGGAAAACATTTGCCTACCAGGTTGTCTATGAATCGTCTGATGTAAGCCATGTTCCCTTGGAATGCTCTCAAATCGGTGATATTGCGAGGGGGGGTGGAAGTCCGAGGATAGCCTTTGTCTTTTCAGGGTCGACTTCGATGCCATGATGGCGTACAACAAAGCCATGGAATTTCCCTGAGGTAACCCCAAAGGCACATTTCAAGGGATTCAACATCATTCTATGTTACTGAAGTTTGTTGAAGATGGTCTCAAGGAATGACAGGTGATCTATGTGATTCATGTACTTAACTACCAAGTCATCCACGTAGCACTCAACAAATCTCCCTAGTAATGGTTTAAAGATACGATGTATGGAATTCTGATATGTGGCGCCAGCATTCTTGAGACCAAAGAGCATAACCCCGTAAGAAAATATTCCTTGAGGGGCCCTTAAGGCAGTAGATTCTTCATCTTCTTGGGTCATCATGATTTGATTATACCCAGAATATCCATCCATGAAGGGTAGAGCCTCATACTGGGCCGTTGCATCGATTAATAACTTGGTGATCGGGACCGGGAAATCTTCTTTCGAGCAATGCCGATTGAGATATCTGAAATCAATGTAGACGCGGATTTGTCTGTTCTTTTTCTTAATGGGGAAAATTTTGTCCAACCATATGGGGTACTTGACCTCCCGAATGAAGTCTGCTTTAATTAGCATGTCGACTTCAGCCTCTTTTTGGAAGCATGTGAGGGGTGTTTCTTTCTGGCGTCCTTTTTATAGGCCCAGTGGTCTTTTGGCAGACCTAGGTGATGCGTCGCCACTTTGGGATCAAGTCCCAGCATTTCTGTGTAATTCCAGGAAAAAAAATCCCACTATTGCTTCAGTAAAGCTTTATATACCTCGTGCTCCTCGGGGGACATTGTTGCACTAACAAGAGTGGGCCTCGGGTCTTCCTTGGTACCCAGGTTATTTCCCCGAGCTCGCCCACCATGGTGGAGATACCTTCATAAAATGCGGGAGGTGCATCCCTGATATCTTCCTCCTCTTCTTCTCCCAAATCCTCATCTTATTGATATGGCGAGGGGAGAGCTCCCAACATGGGTTCTTAGGAATCTGGAGGCGAGGCATTGTGAGCATCCTCGCTCAAGTATTCGCCCTCAAATTGAGGGTTAGCAAATGTTCCCACATTTTCACGCTCGACCGTTATGGCTGAAGTCATGAGGACAGCTGAGTGTGTAACGACCCAAAGTTTCATTAATGGAAATCCCTCTTGATCTAATTAAATGTCTCTTTATATAAAATTTTCATATACAATTTCAACTTCTTTGGTTTTATGTTTAGAATTTTTACAGTTACTTTTATAGTCGTCGGACAGTGATCACATGATTAGTATAAATATAAGTCTGTAAAAAACCCAATTTACTCAGACAAAATAAGCGATGGCCTCATCTGGTAGAATTGCTTCCTACGAAGCCCATTTTATGGAGGTCGGAAAAGAGGTGGAATCCTTGGGATTCTCTCTTGACCAAGCTCAAGCTAAGCATCATCATGTCAAGCTCGAACGTGACCGTGTATGGTAAAAGTGGATGTTTATAGAAATTACCACTCGAGCGATGTTATCCGAGCCACCCCAAGAGTTTGTCACCATAGCACACCTTACCCTTAGGACTTATACGGCTATTTTAAGGGGTTATGTAACAAATCGCCAGTATTGGGCGGAGAAAGAAGGAAGTGATGGCAAGAGGGGGGTGAATTGCCTTTTAAAAAAAATTAACAATTTAAAATCAAAGTGAAAGTGCAGCGGAAATAAAAGAGGCAAGACACGCAACTTGATAATGGAGTTCGGCTTAAACCCAAGCCTACGTCTCCGCTCCCAACTCAACCGTTGAGAGATTTACTACCGCTTGCTTTTTAATGGTTTTAGCAAGAAACCCATTGTTGGGCGGAGAAAGAAGGAAGTGATGGCAAGAGGGGGGGTGAATTGCCTTTTAAAAAAAATTAACAATTTAAAATCAAAGTGAAAGTGCAGCGGAAATAAAAGAGGAAAGACACACAACTTGATAACGGAGTTCGGCTTAATCCCAAGCCTACGTCTCCACTCCCAACTCAACCGTTGAGATATTTACTACCGCTTGCTTTTTAATGGTTTTAGCAAGAAACCCACTAGACTTTTCAGGTAGTCTAGAACCTATTACAGCTTGCTTTCAATTGTTGAGCAAGAACCCACTAACCTTCTTACAGGTGAAGGCTAGCTCACCTATGTCACAAGCCTTTTAAAGGAAAGGCTTGACCAACCTCTTTACACCTTAAAGGTGATGTGAAAACCCAAAAGAAAGGATGAGAGAAAGAGATGGGGTTTGTAGGCACAAACCCAAAATGATGCTCAAAATAAATAAAACAAAGAAAAACCGTAATGTGGAAGTCTTGGGCGCCAATGGATTGATGGAGCTGATGAAGGGCGCTCCAAAGCTTCTTTGGTGGTGCTCCTTGGATGTGGAAGTGTGTTGGAGCAAGTGGGGTTCCCTTGGAGGAATCCGTCGGAGGTTCGCCAAATGATCAAAAATGTGTCTGTGGGCTTCACAATAGTTCCGACTATGTTCCTTAGGCTTCCGGGGGTTCCTAGTCCTTTATTTATAGAGGGGGAACCCTCAAATGGCCTTTGTAGGTCTTCGGAGCCGTTGGAAAGGGCTTCGGAGCCGTTGGGAGGCAAGTGGACAGGGCTGGTCAAAGGCCCAACGGCTAGTTTGACTGGCTCCACCGGCTGACCGGTGCTAGGCCACCGGTTGGCCGGTGCTTGCAAAAAGGAGAAGCCTTCGGGCTCAGGCACCACCGGCTGGCCGGTGAGGAGGCCACCGGTTGGTCGGTGCTGAGGCAGTAGCAAACACTATTCTGCTGGGTGCCACCGACTGGCCGCTGGTGAGGCACCGGTTGGCCGGTGGTCTGGACAGAAAGATGCCTTCTGTCCAGGCCTCCATCGGCTGGCCGGTGGTCTTCCACTGGTTGGCCGGTGGACTGAATTTCAGTCCACTTTTCTTCCTTGGCCACTGCTTGCTCCTGAAATCATGCCTATTTAACAAAAACACTTGAAAACAAGATTAGTAAAATAAGAGAGTGATTGTGATCATGAAAATTAAACCACGAGGGGTTCGAGAGGTACAACAATCTCCCCCTATTTTGATGATCACAATCACCAAAACAAACAATGTAAAAATGAAATGAAAGGCATGCTTTAAAAGATTTTTCCCCCAATCAATCAAGAATTTCTCCCCCTTTGTGATTATCAAAATAGCACAAAGCATAAAACTTGATTGAGGGAAAAGTTTGAAAAACAAGATAGAGATTTGAAATCAATTGAAATTTTTGAAATATGAATTGAATGTTTTGAATGAAAATTTTGAAAATGAAAATTTTGAATTGAAAGTTTTGAATCAAAAATTTTGAAATGAAAATTTTGAATTGAAAGTTTTGAATCAAAAATTTTGAAATGAAAATTTTTAATTGAAAGTTTTGAATTGAAAGATTTGAAATTAAAACAAAAATGCTTAAACAAACCTAACTCCCCCTAAATAAAAACAACAAATCACCGAGGAGAGGTTTTTGGAACCGAGACAAATTTTGGCCCGGAGAGACTCACTAAAAGGGATTTTCAATCCATACTTGTCTAGTTGCAGGTCGTCTCCTATAAAATTCATCATTAAAGAAAATGGTTTTGGGCCTACCATACCGGGCATTTTTGCAATTGCACTCATAGATTAAGTGCCCGGGTTTTTTGCAATAATTACAAAATTTAAATTGGGAGCTCCCCCTTACAAAAATAGTAGGTGCATGGGAAGAGGAAGCTTGCTTGGAATAGCCAAGCCCTTCGGTGGTTCTAGATATGCGTTGGGAACCAAGAAATTTGGTCAAATTTTGTTCCCCTTGGGTGAACTTGGCTAGGGATTCCCTTAAATCTTTGATTGTTGATTCCATAGAATCAACATCGGGAAGGTTTTGGACTTTGAGGGACAACTCCTCCTTTTCTTTGAGAAGTTGTTCCTTTTCGGAAGAAAGTTTTTTGAAATTCTTTTTTAAAGCAACAAATTTGGAAGAAATTTCGTGAAAACCTTCCTCCAATTGATCTCTTTCATGTTGGAGATCCTCATATGACATGTGATTAAAAGAATTGGAAGAACTAGAGGATGAGGAGTCGGAAGAGGTTACCTCATGGAATGCCATCAGGCATTTTTTACCGTTGTCGCTTGAGGAGGAGGAGGAGTCGGATGTGGAGCTATCACTCCATGTGGCCTTGAAAGCCTTCTTCTTTTCCTTTTTCTTTGCCTTTTTCTTGTTGAGTGGACAATAGGGCTTGTAATGGCCTTTCTTGCCACACCCATAGCATGTTACCTCGGGCTCAGATTTTTCGTTGGGTTGAGCCTTGCGGGATTTCTTCTTCTTGTGCTTCTTCATGAACTTGTGCATTTTGCGGGCAAGGTTCTCCATTTCGGAATCGCCGCTTGAAGAGGAAGATGATGAGGAGGAGGAGCTTTCTTCTTGTTGAACTTTGAAGGTGATGTTCTTTGGAGTTTTGATCGGTTTTCCTTCCTTTTCAGCTTGCCTCCTCATGGTGATCTCGTAGGTCATTAGGGATCCGATGAGCTCTTCGACCGGCATGTTTTTGATGTCCTTTGCTTCTTGGATTGTCGTTACCTTTGGAGCCCATGAGCTTGGAAGGATCCATAGGATCTTCTTGACCATCGTTTCTGCAGACACATCATCACCAAGGGACTTTCTCCCATTTCAAACATCAGTAAAACGTGTAAACATTTCAGTTATAGATTTGGATGGATGCATGGTAAAAGACTCAAAATCTTGACGGAACATATCCAATCGTGTATCCTTGACTTTGTTGGTCCCCTCATGGGTAACCTCCAAAAGTTTCCAGATTTCATGTGAGGAGGTGCATGTGGAAACTCGATTGAATTCATTACGATCAAGGCTGCAATGTAGAGCGTTCATGGCTTTGCCATCAAGCTCTAAATTTCTAATATCGGCTTGGGTCCATTTGGATTCATCGGGAGAGGAGAGAGAATAACCATGCATGAAAATTTTATAAATAGGATAGCCAATACTTCTAAGAAAAGTAGTCATGTGGGTTTTCCAATGGGTATAGTCGGTTCCATCAAAAAATGGAGCACGACCCAAAGAATAGCCTTCGGGGGCGAAAGAGGTTGATGCCATCACAATGGATCTTAAATTTGAAATCGGTTAGGGTATTACTCAAATTTTGCCTTTGATACCAATTGTTGGGCGGAGAAATAAGGAAGTGATGGCAAGAGGGGGGTGAATTGCCTTTTAAAAAAATTAACAATTTAAAATCAAAGTGAAAGTGCAGCGGAAATAAAAGAGGCAAGACACGCAACTTGATAACGGAGTTCGGCTTAAACCCAAGCCTACGTCTCCGCTCCCAACTCAACCGTTGAGAGATTTACTACCGCTTGATTTTTAATGGTTTTAGCAAGAAACCCACTAGACTTTTCAGGTAGTCTAGAACCTATTACAGCTTGCTTTCAATGGTTGAGCAAGAACCCACTAGCCTTCTTACAGGTGAAGGCTAGCTCACCTATGTCACAAGCCTTTTAAAGGAAAGGCTTGACCAACCTCTTCACACCTTAAAGGTGATGTGAAAACCCAAAAGAAAGGATGAGAGAAAGAGATGGGGTTTGTAGGCACAAACCCAAAATGATGCTCAAAATAAATAAAACAAAGAAAAACCGTAATGGGGAAGTCTTGGGCACCAATGGATTGATGGAGCTGATGAAGGGCGCTCCCAAGCTTCTTTGGTGGTGCTCCTTGGATGTGGAAGTGTGTTGGAGCAAGTGGGGTTCCCTTGGAGGAATCCGCCGGAGGTTCGCCAAATGATCAAAAATGTGTCCGTGGGCTTCACAATAGTTCCGACTATGTTCCTTAGGCTTCCGGGGGTTCCTAGTCCTTTATTTATAGAGGGGGAACCCTCAAATGGCCTTTGTAGGTCTTCGGAGCCGTTGGAAAGGGCTTCGGAGCCGTTGGGAGGCAAGTGGACAGGGCTGGTCAAAGGCCCAACGGCTAGTTTGACTGGCTCCACCGGCTGACCGGTGCTAGGCCACCGGTTGGCTGGTGCTTGAAAAAAGGAGAAGCCTTCAGGCTCAGGCACCACCGGCTGGTCGGTGAGGAGGCCACCGGTTGGTCGGTGCTGAGGCAGTAGCAAACACTATTCTGCTGGGTGCCACCGGCTGGCCGCTGGTGAGGCACCGATTGGCCGGTGGTCTGGACAGAAAGATGCCTTCTGTCCAGGCCTCCATCGACTGGCCAGTGGTCTTCCACCGGTTGGCCGGTGGACTGAATTTCAGTCCACTTTTCTTCCTTGGCCACTGCTTGCTCCTGAAATCATGCCTATTTAAAAAAAACACTTGAAAACAAGATTAGTAAAATAAGAGAGTGATTGTGATCATGAAAATTAAACCACGAGGGGTTCGAGAGGTACAACAGCCAGTACTATGTTCATGTACATTATTTTTTGTATATAATATTTAATATGCTTTCTTGTCATTATTGATACATTGTAAATAGTTTTTAAAGTGTAAATAGTGTTTTTAGTTATTATTTAATTAAGAATTATATTTTATTAAATTAAGGTATTTTTGAATTAAATAATATTTTAATAAAATATTATTATTATTATTAAAATAATTTCATTATATATGAATGATCATGTAATTTTATGAATGCAATTGTAATTTTTATTAAGGTTTGAAAGCCATTTCGGTCAAAACCCGTGAATTTTCGATAAATGTTAGTTTTTATTTTAAAAGTGAAAATTAACATATTTAGAAAATTATTTAGATAAAATAAATGTTATTTTTGGAATCAGGATGTCTAAATTATCCAACAGTGAATTTTTCAAAATTTTCTGAGACAGTCAAATTTTTGGGTAAAAATTAAATACCGTTTAAATATATAATGTATTTTATGACATCATAATAACCAAACAGTGATGTAATAAAATACTATAAGCTTTATTTTCGAAAAATATATGTTTTTTATTAAAATAATGTGATTTTGGGTTTGTTTTAATTACTTTTACAAAGCATTAATGGACCCCTCAAGACTTATTAAACATCTTGTATTTTTAAATTATTTTCCATGGGAGTGTGACTGACCTCCACATAAGCAACCCCATTATTTTAAAAAGTTCGTTCTTTGGCCTTATAAAATATTTTTTTCCACTTCTCTTTTCCAAAAAAATGGGAAAAAACCATGGGATGGTTTGTGGTTTGGATAATTTAATATAAGGGTCCCAAACATAAATAATAAAGAATTCCCTCACCTTTCCTATATAAACTAACCCAAGATCCCACTTCCTCCTCACTAAAATCCTTTGTAGTTCTTCCAACCTCTTTCCAACTCTCTCTATAATCCTCCCAAGGTGCCCCAAGCTCCCAAGAATCGTCTCTCAATCCTCTCTCTAGCCTTTGGAATCACACTTCCAAGTAAGGGTTTTTTCTTCCTTTCTCATTTTTGTCCAATTTTCTTTTAGTTGTTTTGCCCTTTTAATTTCAATTATGAATGTTGGGGTATGTTTTCACAGCTCCATCATACTACCATCTTTATGTTTGAATGATGGGATACCCTTTGTCTCTCATTAAATGCCTCCCATGTACACCCGTTACTAGGCCAAAATTCCGAAAGGAACTTCTATCTCCTCATTTACATTCAAGCAATACTTTTGTATCATGAATCTAAATTCCATTACAATTATTGGGAAATGTATCTATATGACCTCCTTACTTTCCATTACATGTGAATATGATGAGGAACACCTTTCTCTCCCACCAACCGTTTTTATGAATTCTTATGTCACACCGTTACGCTGCCGAAATCACACCGATTTTCTAAGCCAATGTCATTGTGTAGTGAATACCATTCCCATTTCTCCATCAAGGGTATTAAACATTATTCATATTTACTTATTGATTATAAATTTTCATGTATGAATTCCCCATTCCTTTATCGTGGAATAAATGATTATGTTTTATGAATCCATGTTTTATGATCCATGTGGCACACTTATGCATGAAATTAAATGTTTAAGAAGGGTGCACCCTTATAGCGCTCCAATGCATTGGGTAATGTATAGTATCATGATACATCATGTGAAATGAGTGTTGACTCGGGATAATTCAAGTTTAATGAGGGTTTACTCATGATTCATGTGCAAATGATAATTTACTCATGTTCTATGTTCAATGAGCCTTGGATCATGCTAATTCCATGTTAAGTGTTGTTGCCACATTTCAATGCTAGGATTATCATGCTTTATCATGTCTTTATGTTCATGTTTTTCTTGTGATCTATTGATATACCCATTGTCTAACATGTATTGTACTTCTCAGGTATTCCATTTTTATTCCCTTACTGGGAATTATAGCTCACCCCTTTTCTTATTCATGTTCTCAGGTTATCCCATGATATGCTAAGTACGAGGGAATGTAGTGGTCATGTAAAATAAGTTTTCAATAAAGATGTTTTATTTCATGTTTTAAGTTGTTATGTAATTATCCTAAGCCCCAAAGGCACTAGACCTCTCGATCTTCCATGTGGTATCAAGTGAATAGTTTATGTAATAAATCATGTTTAAGTTTGTAATAAAAGCAGGGTTGTTATAGTTGGTATCAGAGGATAGGTTTAGTTATTTTTGGGATTAGGATTAGAAAAAACCACAGTAAAGCCTTATAGAAAATACTAAGTATAATAAAAACATACATAAGTTTTGGTAAGTACTGAGTGAGTGGTTTATCAAGAAAATACATCCATGTCCTGATACGAGTAGGTAGAGGCGGCTCTGGCACAGATGTATCCTAGGGGTAAAACCCGGAAACACCGCTTTGAGCTAGACTCGAATGAGAACAGGTGCACGACAATGGGCCTTGCTGCACTCTTTGTTATGACACTCCCAGGGGATATGGTTTGATAAATTCACAATATTAGTAGGAACCCATATTAAGGTAATTAAAAAAATGCCCCTAAGAATATATGTTAAAAGCCTAGGTTGAAGCCTATAGACTCATGAGTTAATAAAATAAAAGTTTATTTTTAAGTCATCAAATTTTGTATTTGGATTACCCTTTTTGTGTCAGCCCATAACTTTCCTTTTATTCCAGCCAATGGCTGGTAATAGGAGGACTCTGGCTAACAACCGGTGTGAAGATCAGTGTGATGACTGTACTAATGAGATTCCCAATCCAATGGGAGTGGGAATCGTGAACTTTTTCACACTTCTCTCTCATACAAATCAAGATTTTCATAGAAACACGGGTCAAGAGGAACGTCCAAACCCCCCTAAGAAGGAACAAGTCACTATTGAGAGCTTCTTGAGACAAAGGCCTTTTACTTTTAGTGGATCATATGATCCCATGATCGCTGAACAATGGATCAACTCCATTGAAAAGATCTTCTCCATCCTTCAATGTTCTAAAAAAGAGAAGGTTCTCCTGGAGGCTTATCTTATGGAGGGTGAAGCTGATCAATAGTGGACATTGATAAAAAATACGAAGCCTGAGGAGGAGATCAAGGTGTTGGGATGGAAGGATTTCTGGAAGATGTTTTTCAATAAATATTTTCCGCACACCCTCTGGCTTAAAGTGGAAAGGGAATTTCTTTCCCTCATGAAAAAAGAATAAGAACCCGTTAGAGCTTACGAGGAAAACTTCACAAGACTTGCATGATACGCTTCCGGCTTTGTCGTTACCCCTGAATGCAAAGTTGACTACTTTTTTGGTGGGCTGAAACCTAGCTTATGGATAGCATTAGTGATCCGTGACTTCGACAGCTATGAGGAAATTGTCTGATGTGCCCTCAAGGTCGATATGGGGATTGGGGAATCACATGGGTATCATGGGAACAAGAAGCGTAATGTGGAATTCAATGTTGGCAGTCCTATTGATAAATCCAACGGTGCTAAGAAGATCCAGCACCCCACTTTCCAAAAGTGAGAAAAGAAACACCCTGGAAATTTCCTCAAGGGGATGAAGAAATTCTTTAGGTGTGGAAGAGAAGGGAACCTAGCTATTAACTGTCGGCAAGAAAGACCCGTGACTGCAGCTGAGGAGAGGAACGCTCTGTTCGGACCTCAACGCATTGTTCATTTCTAAAAATTAAAAGAACTGGGGCATCTTGCAAATCAGTTCCCTAATCCAAGGGTTTTTTGAGGCAACCAACGACCTCCAAGGCAGCAAGGAAGAGCTTTTTACATCACTTCTACCTAATTGATCCCTGACAATGAAGTGGTGACATGTACGCTAGTTATTCATTCAAGAATAGAGAACGTACTTTTTGATTCAGGTTCTAGGAATTCTTTTATATCTCGAAAGTTTAGTAGAAAAATTCCAGCACCACCACAAATCTTGGAAGTCAAGATGTTGGTGAGTATGAAAAATGGGGAAATCATTGCATCCCATGAATATAAGTCCTCCCCTGTTATAATCTGTAGATTGAATTTCCAGGCGAACCTCATCATACTCCCTTTGATGGAATTTGATGCAATTCATGGCATGGATTGGCTTTCCTTATATAGAGCCAACATAAATTTTCCGGAAAGGGACATCACACTCCATATGGAGAATCAACCCCTGATTCTTTACAAGTGTAAGGAGGAAGATGAATCTCCTTTAGCTCCATCATCTCAAGCATGGGTATTAATGCCCTATGAGAATGCGTATCTGGATCAGATGATTGAGTCCAAAGAAGAAACCATCCTTGATGAAATGCCTATTGTGAGGGAATTTGCTAAAGTGATTCTCGAAGAACTCCATGGTCTTCCTCTAAAAAGAGATG
Organism: Viscum album; assembly: GCA_963277665.1. NCBI lineage: Eukaryota > Viridiplantae > Streptophyta > Magnoliopsida > Santalales > Viscaceae > Viscum > Viscum album. The sequence continues at coordinate 1,524,786,829 of OY728137.1, forward strand.
TTGAACTCTCAATTGAACTTGTACCAGTGGCTCTAACAATATCCAAGACTCCATATAGAATGGCTGTCGTGGAGCTTTAAGAGATGAAGAAACAACTACAAGAGAATTTGGATAAAGGGTTTATACGCCCAAGTGCTTCACCATGTGGTGCACTGGTCCTCTTCGTTAAGAAGAAAGATGGGTCAATGTGGCTTTGCATCGATTATCGTGAACTTAACAAAATCACGATAAGGAACAAGTATCCTTTACCACAGATCGATGACTTGTTCGATCAGCTGCGTGGAGTACAATACTTCTCCAAGGTAGATTTGTGGTCATGATATTGTCAAGTAAGAGTGAAGAAGGAAGATGTCCCCAAGACTGCTTTTTGCACAAGATACGGGCACTATGAATTCATAGTAATGCCTTTCTGACTCACTAATTCTCCAGAAATATTTATGGAATTGATGAATAGAGTCTTTAGATATTACCTTGACAAATTTGTGGTAGTCTTTATAGGTGATATTCTAATATACTCCAAAACCAAGGAGGATCATGAGGAGCATTTAAGAACTGTACTATAGACTTTGGACAAGGAGAAGCTCTATGAAAAGTACAAAAACTGTGAGTTCTGGTTGAAGGAGGTATCATTCTTAGGTCATATCATCACAAGCAATGGGATATCTATGGATCCCTCTAAAACAGATGCAATTGAGGGATGGCCGAGGCCAACATCGGTAACTGATATTCATAGCTTATTGGGGTTAGCTGGATATTATCGATGATTTGTGAGAAATTTCTCACAATTTTCCAACCCTCTTACCAAGCATACTAGAAATGGAGTAATGTTTTATTGGAGTGATAAATGTGAATAAAGCTTCAAGGAGTTGAAAAGGAGGCTTATCACCGCACCCATGCTCTCTTTACCCACAAGTGGGGAATTTTTTGTGGTATTCAGCGATGCTTTGATGAAGGGCTTAGGCTATGTGCTGATACAGAATGATAATGTGATATTTTATGCATCAAAGAAGTTGAAAATCCATGAGCGAAACTATCCAACACATGATCTAGAGTTGGCGGCGGTGATCTTTGCCTTGAAAATCTGGTGACATTTTCTCTATGGATAGAAATGTGAGATATATACTGACCATAAGAGTCTTAAATATATATTCACACAGAAAGAGATTAATATGCGCTAGAGAATATGGATAGAGCACATCATGGATTATGATTGTTCAATACATTACCACCCTGGGAAAGAGTACACGGTGGAAGATGCCCTAAGTAGAAAGGATCCAACAATTCTATCAATGATTAGTATTGAGAAGGATCCAATCCTCTTAGAATTGATGAAGATGGACATGGGAATCATAGAGAAGGGAACATCATTAATCCTTTCACAAATGATTTCTCAACCATCTCTTTTGAAAAGGTTAAAGGGTGATCAAAAGGATGATGTGGGAATTCAAGAAAAAGTGGAAGCTATCGAAAAAGGGAAATCATCGGAGTTTAATGTTAATGAAGAAGAAATTGTGCGGTTTGGGAAAAGAATATGTGTTCCATCATGTCCGGAGCTGAAGAAGGAATTTTTGGATGATGAACATAGTTTAAATTTCTCCATTCACCCAGGGAGGACAAAGATGTATCGAGATATTACAGAAAACTTTTGGTGGGATAATATGAAGAAGGAGATCGCTGAATATACATAAATGTTCCTGGTGTGTCAACAAGTGAAGGCAGAGAGGCAGAAGTCTAAGGGAATGATGCAACCATTGCCCATACCAGACTGGAAATGGGAGTAAATCACCATGTAATTTGTCACCAGACTTCCAAGGATATCCAAAGTCAACAATGCAATCTGGATTATTGTGGATCATCTTACAAAGACTGCACATTTCATTGCTATTCGGGAGGATTTCTCATTGGATCAACTGGCACAGATATATATTAGCGAAGTGGTAAGGTTGCATCGAGTACCACTATCTATTGTGTCTGTCAGAGATCAAAGATTCACCTCTATGTTTTGGAAGAGTCTTCAAAAAGCTCTGAATACTGAACTGAACTTCAGTATAGCCTATCATCCTCAAACTGATGGCCAATCCAAGCGGACTATCCAAACACATGAGGATATGTTGAGAGCATACTCAATGGACTTTAAAGGAGGATGAGATCAACATCTTCCTCTGGTTGAGTTCTCTTATAATAACAGTTTCTACTCGAGCATCCAAATGGCACCATTTGAAGCCCTATATGGGAAAAGGTGCAGAACACTGGAATGTTGGGATGGGGTCGGTGAATGTAATCTGCTTGGACCAGAAATGGTCGAGGAAATGGGGGAGAAGGTGAAAACCATTCAGCAGCATATTAAGGCAACCCAGAGTCAACAAAAGAGTTCTGCAGATAATTGTCGACGAGACCTTGAGTTTAAAGTTGGAGACATGGTTTTTCTACACATATCTCCGTGGAAGAAGGTCATGAGGTTTATAAAGAATGGGAAGTTAAGTCCAAGGTACATCGTCCCCTTCGAGATTCTTGATTGTGTCGGGGTTTTGGCCTATCGACTAGCACTTCCACCTACCATGGCCAAAGTACATGATGTCTTTCATGTATCCCTATTAAGGAAGTAGATACCGGACCCTTCACATGTACTCTCTTCTAAGGTGGTACAGTTGGTGGATGATCTTTCTTATGAGGAGCAACCAGTGAAGATCTTAGATCGTAGAGAAAAATTTCTATGGAATAAGACAATGCCCCTCTTTAAGGTATTATGGAGAAACCACACGTTTGAAGAAGCGACTTGGGAATCAGAGGAAATGATGAAGCTAAGTTACCCACATCTATTTTAGTGTTGGAAAAAAAAATTCGAGGGCAAAATTTCTTAAGGGGGAATATTGTAACGACCCAAAGTTTCCTTAATTGAAATCCCTATTGATCTAATTAAATGTCTCTTTATAGAAAATATTTATATAAAAAGTCAACTTATTTGGTTTTATGTTAAGAATTGTGATTGTTAATTTTATAGCCGTTGAACAGTGATCCCATGATTCGTAAAAATATATGGCTTGAACAAACCCAATTTACTCAGACAAAAGAAGCGATGGCCTCATCTAGTAGAATTGCTCCATACGAAGCCCATTTTTCAGAGCTCAGAAAAGAGGTGGAATCCTTGGGCTTCGCTCTTGACCAATCCCAAGTTGAGCTTCATCATGTCAAGCTCGAACGTGACCGTCTACGGGAAAAGTGGAAGTTGATTGAAATTACCACTCGAGCGATGTTATCTGAGCCACCCCAAGAGTCTATCCCCAGCGCACACCTTACCCTTAGGTCTTATGCAGGTGTTTTAAGGGGTTATGTAACTAATATCTAGTACTATGTTCATGTACATTATTTTTTGAATATAATAATGAATATACTTTCTTATCATTATTGATACATTGTAAATAGTTTTTAAAGTGAAAATAGCGTTTTTAGTTTTTATTTAATTAAGAATTATATGTTATTAAATTAAGGTATTTTTGAATTAAATAATATTTTAACAATATATTATTATTATTATTATTATTCAATTAATTTTATTATATATAAATGATCATGTAATTTTATGAATGCTATTGTATTTTTTATTAAGGTTTGAAAGCCATTTTTGTCAAAACCCGTGAATTTTTTCTAAATGTCGGTTTTTATTTTACAAGTGAAAATTAACATATTTAGAAAATTCTTTAGATAAAATAAATGTTATTTCTGGAATTAGACATCTAAATTATCCAACGGTGAATTTTTCATAATTTTCTGAGACAGTGAAAGTTTTGGGTAAAAATTAAATACCTTTTAAATATATAATTTGTTTTATGACAACATAATGAACCAATAGTGATGTAATAAAATACTATAAGCTTTATTTTTTTGCCAATATATGTTTTTTCATTAAAATAATGTGATTTTGGGTTTTTTTGAATTACTTTTACAAAGCATTAATGGACCCCTCAAAACTTATTAAACATCTTGTATTTTTAAATTATTTTCCATGGGAGTGTCACTCACCTCCACATAAGCAACCCCATTATTTTAAGAATTTCGTACTTTGGACTAATAAAATATTGTTTTACTCTTCCCTTTTCCAAAAAAAATGGGAAAAAACCATGGGATGGTTTTTGGTTTGGATTAATTTAATATATGGGGTCCCAAACCTAAATAATAAAGAATTCCCTCACCTTTCCTAATTAAACCCACCCAAGATCCCACTTCCTCCCCACTCAAAGCCTTTGGAGTTAGTCCAAACTCTGCCCTACTCTCTCTATAATCCTCTCAAGGTGCCGCAATCTCCCAAGAATCCTCTCTCAAGCCTCTCTATAGCCTTTCGAAGCACACTTCCAAGTAAGGGTTTTTTCTTCCTTTCTCATTTTTGTCCAATTTTCTTTAAGTTGTTTTGCCCATTTAATTTCAATTATGAATGTTGGTGTATGGTTTAGCACCTCCCAAATACTTCCCTCTTTATTTTTGAATGATGGGAGACCCTTTATCTCTCATTAAATGCCTCCCATGTACACCCGTTACTATGCCGAAATTCCGAAAGAAACTTCTCTCTCCTCATTTACATTCAATCAATATTTTTGTATCATGAATCTAAATACCATTACAATTGTTGGGACATGTATATATATGTCCTCCTTACTTTCCATTACATGTTAATATGATGAGGAACCCCTTTCTCTCTCATCAACCATTTTTGTGAATTCTTATGTCACGCCGTTACACTACCGAAATCGCACCGATTTTCTAAGCCAATTCCATTATTTGTGAATACCATGCCCATTTCTCCATCAAGGGTATTCAACTTTATGCACATTTACTTATTTATTATAAAGTTTTATGTATGAATTCTACATTCCTTTATCATGTAATGATTATGTTTTATGAATCCATGTTTTATGATCCATGTGGCACACTTATGCATGAAATGAAATGTTTAAGAAGGGTGTGCCCTTATAGTGCTCCAATGCATTGGGTAAAGTATAGTATCATGATACGTCATGTACAATGAGTGTTGACTCATGCTAATTCAAGTGCAATGAGGTTTTATTCATGGTTCATGTTCAAATGAGAATTTACTCATGCTCAATGTGCAATGAGCCTTGACTCATGCTAATTCCATTTTAAGTGTTGTTGCCACATTTCCATGTTATGATTATCATGCTTTATCATGCCTTTATGTTCATGTTTCTCTTGTGATATATTGATATACCCATTTTCTAACATGTATTTTACTTCTCATTTATTCCATGTTTATTCCCTTACTGGGCTTTATAGCTCACCCCTTTTCATATGCATGTCCTCAGGTTATCCCATGCAATGCTATGTACAGGGGAATGTAGTGGTCATGTAAAGGAAGTATTCAATAAAGATGTTGTATTTCATGTTTTAAGTTGTTATGTAATGATCCTAAGCCCCAAATACACTAGACCTCTCGATCTTCCATGTGGTATCAAGTGAATAGTTTATGTAATAAATCATGTTTAAGTTTGTAATAAAAGAAAGGTTTTCATAGAGTGCATGTCCGAACTTGAACCCCTGCTCTCAATATGGTTGATGGGAAGTACGTAGTCTCTGCCAAGCTATCTAAGGGGGTCATTGGGAACCATTTCCAGACCATTTAGTGTAGGGATTCAGTTGGCACCATCGATTGAAGTCTTCTTCTTCTTTTTCTCCTAAAACCCGGTGTCCATGTAGTGTGACTCGGAGAGCTCCAAAGGTTCCGTGTCGGCGTGCAATGTCCCACTTTTCCCATTGAAGCAGTAATTAATACACTAATGGTAGGATGAAGGAATGGCCATGACATTATGAAGCCACGACCTTCTTAGCAGGTCATTGAATGTTGTGTTCTACCGGACCACTAGGAATTATGAGTAGTCCACAACGTCACAAAAATAGGTTTCTAGATTAATTTGTCTCATTGGCTTCTGCTCACTCTTGTTGTAACTTAACCGAGTTGTGGATGAGGGTACTAGGTCATTTTCATTGTAGCCCAACTTACGGAGTGTCCGTGGGGGAAGGAGGTTATCTCTGAAGCCATTGTCAATAAAGACTTTGCGGATCTCAACATCATTAATGTTTCGGACACATATAGTGGTTTGATGTGTCCTTGTATGATGGTATCTTCATCCTAATCGGTGAAGGAAATCACCGCATTGAATTTAATCGAGCCAGTCTCTGTCCGGTAAATCTAGGCGGTAGCTACCTTAGCCTGAAACTCCTGGGGGCTGAGCAAGGATTCTAGAAATGCCTCCCTGAGGTCTGCTGACAAACTCAGGGGATCCAGGATCGACAGTTTGGCTGGTACCGACGCCAGCTGCATAAGGATGTCGTATTTCTGTTCTAGTGCCTGATGCTTATCCTTTTGTGGGGGTGTCTTAGCGGGTATCTTGGGAGTTGGAATATGAGATGGGGAGGGACCGGCCGTAGGGTCGGATGTCAACGGTGTCCCCACGTTTTAGGGATTCGGCCTGGCCTGTCTATTTGCACGCACTAGGCGGCTAGACACTTGTTCCTCCTCTGATGGGTACCGCAGAATGACGGTGGCAGAGTGTCCACTTGTGGAGGAGGAGAGATATTCTCTCTCATGCTGATTCCGTTGAAGGGATATCCCACAGGTTTCCATGATATTGATGGTTTGGGCTGAGGTCCAACCATAGGGTTGATTTCGGCCTCGACTGCGCCTCCCCTGATATCCCTTGCCTCTACGATTTCCCCTCCCGGCCCATTACGTCGGGAACTTGGGTTCATAACCATACCCTTGGTTAGGGAATGATTCCATAATATGGATGATGTTGATGTAACCAAAAATTGTCTCCTCATCCTCTGACAAGTCAACCCGGTCGGTTGTCCTTGATGGTGCCATTTGGTTCGTCGGTGCCCGTGGCGCCATGTTTTGGGGCATAAAATCTGACTATTTCGGGGCTAACTTCATCCTCATTGTGGTCTGCTCCTCTGGCGCTTGTTTCCTCCCTTTTTGAATATGCCTAGATGTCTGGATCGTGGGGGGTTGTGAGGCCGATATTGTTTCCTGTGCGACATCAGGGGCTGTTGGCGGCAACACCGGCTGATGTAGTAGAGCTTAGAGTATTTCCTGGGGTCGATTGATAGTCTTCAGAGTCATATAGTTATCAAATTTCTACCCCTTCTTACTAGTGACATCCTTCCACCCCTCCCCTTAGTCGGAGTTGGTGGTGTAAATATATGTCACATGTGCTTGGGGTGGTCCCAGCTCGACCTGATCGAAGTCTACCATCCTTTGAAAGAGGTATTTGATGATGAAGAATTCCCAAATATTGTGACCCAACATTTGATAGTAGGGATAGTAATCTGGCATGTCATCACAACCGACTTCTTCAGGTTTTCTTGGCTCCAGGAGGCAGATCAAGTTGCAATTAATGGCGGTGATGAAGTAGATGTGGACTTGGTCCTCTTGGAACGAGTATACTTTGTGTCTTCGTTCCTCAAACTAGTTCCGCTTCGATCCTCTCTAATCGTCCCACTTAGGCGGAGGCGGCCGCTGATATACAAGGGGCCCTTGACGATTTGGTGGAGGCCTGAGCACTATAGCAGGCACAGGGGCTGGCTTGAGCGTGACAGAGGATGCTTCATCTCTAACTACTCTCTTTGTGAGAGCCTGTGAGGCTATTCGGGACTTCAAGTTGGCCCTCTATAGGGAGTCCTCAATTATCTGGGCAATGGCCGCGAGATGGCAGAAGCCAGTGGTGCACTCCACTAGTATGAGCAGTGTTCGCAGCTCATCTCGATGATTATCGATGCATATGCCAAGAAACTCGCCTTGAGTAATTGGCATGTTCTTGGAGTAGGTCATACCTTTCCATATAGCGATGAAATCTGAGACCCTCTCATTCTCCCTCTGGTTGCAGTTCATGAGTTCGCTGACTGTTGTTTTAGGCAACGTTGATCTGAAGTGGAATAGGAACTGCTACCGAAAGTCTTCCTAGCTTTTTATTGACTGGGATGGCAGGCTCATATACCAAACTAAGGAAGATAATTTCAAGGTCTGTACTAATCATCTGAGTTTCAGTGCTTCTTGTTGTTCTCGAGTTCCCATCATAGGGTCCCAATAAGACATGTAGTGCATCAAATGCTCTTCGGTATCACCTGATCCATTGAAAATAGGGAATACAGGGCTCCCAAAATTGGTTGGAGGTGGTATGTTTCTCACCCAATCTGGGTAGGCCTTCTACTCTGGCGGTATCAGAGCACGCCGACCTTCCATTACTTCCAATCGAGTTGTCAGTTCCTCAATGTATTGGTGAGACCCTGGTTTATATCCTGTTGGGCCCGGTCCTGGGTAGTTGTAGCCCGAGGCATTTCTTGAGGATCCATCTTGGTTGGCACCAGGGGTGCATGTGCCGTTTGTGACACCTTCGGAGGGTTCAGTCGTACTCACTCCGGTTGCTTCCTGAGTGGAGGGATGTCTTGGTATTCATCCAGATCCACATTTAGGTAGTTGGATGGGCCGGCCACCACGTGGGGCAGGAGCCCTGACCGTGCTTCGTTTTTTGGGGAAAACATTGGTCCTTGAGGTGCACTTAATGGGAGTTCATGATTTGTCTCCTCTTGGGATGCGCTTTCAATAAGACGGATCTTCTAGAGTAGATCGACGTTAAGTCGCCTCAATTCTTTCATTTCCTCTTCCTGTCGACCGAACCTCTCTTCAAGCGTAAGTGGATCTTTTTTTTATAGAGAGAGGGGGCGGGTTAATGGAAACATGTCCTTTGTTTGTATCTTTATTGGGATCTCGCATTGTCAGTGGAGGAATGTTAGCTAAAGGGGTGGCCATATATAGAGCGTCCCTATGGTTCTGGGTGTGCACACATGGTGGTTCATTGTGAGTCACAGCTAGACCAGAACCATCATCTCCCAATCCATCCAGATTTGCATCATCTTCGGTGTTACCCATGGGGTTAAACTTTATAGAATTGATGGATGAATATTGTGAGGCGGAGAAGATGTCATCTTCCAAATAGGAAGAGGATCTCCCACGTCTTTTACTGGTCTTCTCTCTTTTTTCCAGAGATTTCTTTCAGGATCCTTGACGAAGGGTGACACAGAGAGTTCTTTGATGAGACCTTACGGTACGCCTGCCTCTTGAAGGGGATGATTATTCAAACGATGGAATAGAGAAGGAACCTCTTCTTCTGACTATCCTCCATAGATGAGATAATACTGATTCTCATGGGGGAGGTTGCTGTTGAGGTGGTAAAAATTCCCCCAGCCCGGAGGGCTGGGGTTGGCTTCATTCTTTGGATGTTGAGTCTCTTCCCATTTCTATTTGTCTTACGAAGGAATTTGTGGTTAAAAACGCCCCCAGCCCTGCAGGCTGGGGTTGGACCTGGATTGTGGTAGTGGCTGTTGTGATCGCTACCTGCCTGATCTTGCGTGCCCCCATTCGAAGGTGAACCAGGTTTGGTGCCGAGTTCTTCTGTGAATCGACCCATTTTGGGGAGGTAGGCAATGACCGATGATTGGACTCTCTTAGGCGAGAGGCCTGTTTTATGCTCTCGGTGGCCTGATTCAGGAGTTCTTGGATGGCTTGTTCCCATCGGGCCTGATGCTTCTGGGACTTACTCAAGTCATGTCTCTGTTGGGTGTGTTGTCTTTCCTAAGCAGGGTCCCCACTCGATTGTTATCTTGATGTTATGACGTTGCAAGACACCATGCCGAACGAGTTCTTTTGGGCGAGGAGAAGAGTGAAAGGCAAAGCTCCATGTTCTCCCCATCCTCTGATATGGACTCCCATCGGGGAATCACCAATGATGCGGCACTGCTGGTGTAGCGCACGGAGGCAGGATATCTCCATGTTTCCATTACGCCTCTCAAGTTGTTGTTGCCTCGCCGAAGGAAGAGATTCCATGTTGATGTGACGCAGGAGGTCTCTTACTGTCTTGGTGTGGTCTACATACCTGTCGTAGGGCAGGATGCTTGATTTCAGCTGGAGGAGGGTTGTCCATATATTGTAGCAGATGTCGTTCATGCATTCTTCCGAAAACTTTATGGTTATGTCTAATTGGGAGGTGGTTGTGGGCCAAAACATAACTGGTATGTCATCCCTGGCCAATCGTTTCCTCAGGTTCAACATGTCGGCATACTCCTCCGCTAGCGATTCCTCTACCTAGTTGGCCCAACTGAGATGGTCACTGATAGGGTGGTCGGAGTTAGTGGGACCGGTAGGTATCAAATTATCATGTGGGTGATTCCGAGGTGGTTCGGAAGATGAACGTGGCCTCAGAACGTCTCCCGTTTGAAGAAGGTTGTTGTTGGCGACTAGCTGGGAATCTGACATGCTTGATCCCGTCCTTCTGAGTGCCTTGGCATATGAGGGATTTTCTGTACTTGATTTGGCAGGGGGAGGACCAACCTATAGATATGATATGTCATTGCGGGGAGGACCTTCTCAATGGAGGCCACAATGGTGAGGAATACCATTACTTCTTGACGCCTCACTACATAGAGGACTTTTACAGTGCATACCATGGGGAGGACTTCCAAAGCATGTCGTAGCAAGGGGAGGACCTTCTAGCTGCATAGCATTGTTACGGGAAGGGCCTTCGCAACAACTACCACCATGGTGAGGATGACCATCATGGTTTGATGTTCGATGTGCATCCTAGGGAGGACCTTTAAGACACACTGTGACAAGGGGAGGACCTTCTTGTTGCTTGGGGCCACTGCGGGGAGGACCTTCGCAATGGTGGTCATGGTGGCGATGAATACAACCACAATTGCTGCAATAGATAGGACTACCATTACAGCTGTTGTAGGGAGAATATCTATGGGGTACACCCTGGGGAGGGACTTCAGAATGTACCGCAATGAGGGGAGGGCCTTTTCGTTGCTTGACGTCTCTACGGGGAGGACCTCCATTATCAGGGTGGCAAGGACTACCACTGTGATCTGATGCCCGAATGTGCAGAGTGTCGTTGCAACATAACCCCTGGGGAGGACCTCTAGGGCATGCCACGACAAGGGGAAGACCTTCTTGTCCAGATGAGACATCACTACGGGGAGGGCCTCCGTAGTTGCGACTATGATAGCGAGGACGTATATCATAATCTATGGTCCCACTATATAGAGAGTACTTGTAGTGTATACCCTGGAGAGGACCTTTATGGTGTGTCGCAGCAAGTGGAGGGCCTTCTTGCCACTTGATCTTCTGGTCACGTAGAGGGTTTCCGTGACTCGCCTCAAAAGAGGTGCTCTCGTGATCGATCATTATATGCCTGTTGGGAGGCCCCCACAGGTGCTCTGGGGAGGACCTTCAGAGCTTATGGTAGCGACATTACAGGGATTAAATTCGCAACTGCTACTACTGCTCCCATGATATGGTAATGGGTTAGCAGGGTTCTGAGCCTTCAATATGTTTATAGAGGCATTGGGAACCCTGGCTTCCAGTAGATAGGAGTCATAAAGCCGCTCTTTATTTTATGGCTGCCTTCGGCGCATTCGGGGTGCTTTCTTGCAGGCAGTGGGGATCGTCTACTATTGAAAATGGCCTTCACCTTCGGGTCCCTATCTAATTGGGTCCCGTGATATTGTCGGGATACACTGACGAAAATCTTGACTTTTATCAGGAATATATGCTTGATCTGGAGCATCCACCGTGATGGATGGGTGTCCCCCAATTGCAACGAGTGAAGGTGCTCAATCTGGTTTCCCTTGTATCACAGAATATAGCTGATGACCCTCCTGGGTGGAAGCAGGGATGCATATCTGCTCCGAGCCGGCTATCTCGTCTCTTAGATGAGTCACCTCAATTGGGGAGACAGGCTCATGGGCCTGATTCCTTACTGTTGCCGCTGATGCAATCACATTCTGGAAAGTCTGCAAGATACGATCTGGGATCGATACCTACTCCTCTATCATCGGCAGGATATGCCGAGAGACATCTTTGGATGGAACGGGTATGAAGTCCCATTCCGGTATCAGAGTAGGAATATCCTGCTCTGGTCCTCCAGTGGTCAGTGGGTACTAAATATTCTCCTGTTTCGGGGTAGGTGAATGAATCTGCCCCTAGGCCGGGGTATGCTGGTTTATCTCTCTGTTTTCCACCACATCAGGATGGCGGACTTTACTTGCATATATAGGGAGCTGGCTCTGCATATGTTGGTTTTACACTGTATCGAGTCGTTGGACTTTGTTGGTAGGGATACGTGCCATCCTATTAATAGTAGCCACATTTGGATGGCGGGCTTTGTTGATCGCCACCATGCCAGGATGGTTGGCGTCAAGATCATCTGCTAGAAGCTGGTCCTTCAGGTGCTGGGTCACCACCATGTCAGGTTGGTGGGCTTCATGACCCTGGGTAGGGAGAGAATCCTGCCAGGTGGGTGCCATCCTGCATTAGCAACGGGCTTGATGGAGCCCATCAGGGATGTGCGCCTTCTCGTATGATTCCGCCATGTTTGGATGGCGGGCTTTGGAGGAGCGAATAAGTGTATGTGCCTGTTCATGATACGTCTCCATGACTGGGAAACAAAGCTCTTCCTCAGGGACAAGGGTGATGACTGGTCCTTGGTTGTACGTTTTCCGCCCTCGTCGGGTGGTCTGAGGGGCCGGAGCTCCGGGAGCGTGGGCCTGGATCCTTGGGGTGACATCCTTCTTATCATTAGGATGTTGAGTAACAGCATGACCGTGATGAAGTCTTTCGGTGGGGGCCTTGTGGCGGAACCCCCGTTCAGTGGGGATGAAGTTCTTACCGTCGAACTCATCCGCCTCTCTATGATAAGAGAGGTATGCATTTTCTCGTTCTAGGGATAGACTCTCGAAATGGTTTAAGACAGCAACAAGATCCGTCTGGATCTACCTTTGTAGTCACTGCTGGGCAGGCGACCGGTGGGTCTTGGCGGATTGGAGGGTGTGCATGGATGCCTCCACCACCGGGAGAGTACCATTCACAAGGTACTCTCAGATCAATGCATTCGAGACCTAGCGTTGAAGATTCTAAATAGGTGATGGGGTCCTCCATTGGAGAGGAAGTATGGTCATTGCGTTGTTGGAAGCACGCGCCTGTGAGTTCCTTCGTGACCCCATTGGATTGAAGGGAGTTCTATGTGGTACATGTAAAAAATATTTTAACAAATACAAATAGAAACCCCATCAAAGAAGCATCTCAAGATCCCATGCGTAATTAATGACCCTGCTTGGCCCTCCTTATGATTATAAATGGGGCACAGAGTGAGATTTGGATAAATCCGTCATGCTTGGTTAAAGATTCACATCGGGTTCACCATTTGTTTTCTCGTGGCACACGAAGGGGTCATGGGGGAGAAACGTGTGCTACCTAATGGTTGATTAGAGAAGATTGGGTTCTACTTAATCACTCATATCATGTGCACTTTTTTTGCCTAGAAAAGCCCAACGGTTCCATATCCCGCAATATGTGGACCTGCTTTCCAAAGACAGGCGTTCGCTAGGTGGTTTGACCAACGATTCTTAAGAACTCACATTGGTCGAGAGGATGGGAAGTCGGGATCATCTCACCCTTTTGGGGAGAATTATTGCCTGTTCTAGGATGCTCTTATAGATTTAATAAATATTCATATGTTCGCGAATCTTTGGTTTATACCCAAGCATAGCATTTACTCCTAGTTGGGAATGGTTAGCTGGACATAGAGGTTTAGAATCATTTATGCCTGAGGTTTACCATCCCTCGTTGGATTAATGACCCTGAGGAGTCTAGACTCACTGAGACGACACTAGTTTAAAGCCTCGTAACCAGGCAGTCTAGAGTTTATTGTCATCTAGGGGGGGACAGATAACGACATGTGTGTTTGGATCGAACCCATGATACAGGTTTCCTAGGTATCATCATGAGAGGAATCGGAATCCACGTAGTTCAGTTTGGTATGGGGCTTACACTCCAGTTTGCCCAGGGTTGGTGCGGTGAACCGATGTGAAGATAGTCAGATCGACCGGTTGTTGGGCTTGAACCTCAGGGAGGCTTCCTACGTACCCTGACTAGGATACAGGGATCAAAGTCCACATAGTTCAAATGGGAGTGTTGGAGAACTGACATGAATGTGGACCTGGGGGTCCGATGGTGATCAAGAATGAACCTCCTGGAGGCTTTCTACGTATCCCTGTGGTGGGGAATTAAAGTCCACATAGTTCGAATTGGCATGGGGCTTACACTCTGAGGCAGCCCAGGAGAGGATGTCATGGTCGATGCTTACTCTAAACCCACATGAGTCATGATCGGTGTGAGAAACAAGAGGCAGCAGGGACCAGACAATCACGTCGCGAAAGGTGAATCCATGGGAAGTGTGATGGGGCTTAAGCATAAAGTAGCCAAAAAATTCAGTGATTACTCTGAGATGGATTCCCATGGTGACAAAGCGCAGCGGGAGAGGGAATTGTCCCCAAATAATAATGGAGCAACACCCTTCCCCACTACTTCATTCCTTGGTCATGGTCGTGGGGAATTACAGAGGTGTATGGTGGCTTCCATTTGATGGGTAGTCCGCCATGCCCCGGGTAGTGAAGAAGTGCCCCAATACTAACTAGTGGAGGGGTAGAAAGGGGACTCCCGGGCTCAGACTCCGCATTACTGTGGGAATGTGAACCCAAGAATGCTTCAGGAATCCTCTCAAGGGCCAGAACAACCCCTTCTCCCTCACTTACTGTGGGTATGTGAACTCAAAACAGCTTGATGAAGTGCCTGAAGGTTACATCACATGGGTCTGGTGGCTCTGATGGAGGCCTCGGCTCAGGGCCAATGAATGGGCCAATTATGGGGTTGTGGAGGATCAGGATGGATTGGAATGATTTTATATAGCTCGGGGAATGGCAACCCATAAGGATCTGGAAGGCCACATAAGGTGTATGAGTGGTGGTTCCCTTCGCATAGGGAGGTGCTACACGGCTGGAGAAGCCGTCCGTGAACTAGGGTGGTCTGCAGACTAGTGGGCATCCCGCGAACCAGGGTGGTTCATGGCTTCAAGTTCAGCCCGCATACCAGGTTGGTACGCGGAGGGGTCTATGCGAGCAGCGGCGACCGAGGGCGACGCCGGTTGGGGGTTTGTTGGTCAGGGCTTCACCCACGTAGGAGGGTGCTACGCGGTGCGATAGATCAGAAAAGGGGTATAAACTCCCTGGTCCATGGGGGTGCATCTGTGGAGGGGCCATGGTTCACGGTATTCTTTTCCTTGTTATTTTATGTTCGCAGTTCACCAAGTTATTATGAGTTTTTGGTTCCTTACTAATTCACTTCCAGCTTCATACCTGTTCTGATTCGCGAACTGGAACTTCCCTCTTTGTGAATTCCGAAGCTCCATCCTTTGAAATCCTTCCACCCAAATCTGATCGATCTCCCAAAATTTTATCCTCTTTCTCCTCTTCCCCCTCGATCTCTTTTTATAGAGTGGGGAAAGAGACGTATTTGTGATCATACGATAGCCTTTTAGGAGACCCATGATTGGAAACCCGGTTTATGGATGACTTGGTCAATCCGTAACTCGCGGGGGGCATTGAACACACCTCCCCCGCAAACCAAACTAGCTCAGGGCGTGCTTCGCAGCCGCGCAGGGTTCCGCCTCCATTTCAAGAACGACATCGGATGCGGCCTAGGACGGTCAACGCAGTCCGCGTCTGGGGCGGTTCATGACGGTGGACCAGCTTGGCGCCCATCCTGCTTCACGCCCGCGAAGGATCCTTGCCTCTATTCCGTGGACGACAGCGGTCCGCGGAGGGGGGTGCTTCGTGGAACCGGCCGCGTACTATTATCATTGGACCAGTTCACGTACCAGTTCAGCTTGTTCCATCATTTGAGTATTCTCCACACTTTTCCCCAATTCTTTGGGGGGAAATTGGGTAGAATATCCATTTTATTAAAGGGGATTCTAATTCTCCTTTGTGGATTTTTAGGACCCTATAGTGGTAATTATGTCAAAACCACCGTTAATTCAATAATTAGTGGTGTTATATTTTCGGTTTGATTTTAGAGGATATATATATTTAATTAATTTTAATGAATATATATATATATAAATAATTGACCTTTTTTAAAAGGAAATGGCTAGGGTTTACAACCCCCGCTAATGTAAGATATTATAGGGTGTTTAGGAACCACTGCTAATATGTTAGATTAGAGGGGGTTTTGAACCACCTATAATTTATGATATTAAAGGGTGGTTGTGAACTCCCTCTGATTCATGAAATTATAGAGGGTTTTGAATGCCTTCAAATTTAAGAAATTTGAGGGGGTTTTGAACCCCCTCTAATCGATGGCATTAGAGGGGGGGTTTTAACCCCCTCTAATTGAAGACATTAGAGGGGTTCGTTAACACCTCTAATTCATGAAATTTGATGGGGGCAGGGGTCATGAACTACCGCTAATCCCTATGATTAGAGGGGGTATTAAACTCACTCTAAATTTTATTTATTTTTTTAAATAAATATCATAACAAATAATAATTTACAATATTTAAATGTGTGTATGTTCATGTCTGTATATATATTTATATTACACGAAAACATTAAAAATTTGTATTTAAATATATTATAAACACATATATACAAGAACATTATATAAATACTTTAAATAAATACATATACATTTAAAAAAATGTATACATATATAAATATTGGTATACACAATAGAAATGTAATTATATATATAATCAAATTTATAAATTTTATATATGGTTTTATAAATACAATAAATTTATATTATGATTTATATTATAAATATATTATATAAGATTCATTTTTATTGTATATTTTCGTATAAATACATTTGTATTATATTGTTTATTCAAATATATATATATTATATATATATATATTAAATATAAATATACACATATATTTTATTTAATTATATTATATATATATAATATTATAAATAATTAATTATATATAAGTTTATATATATTATATAACTATTTTATATATATTTTAGTAAACTATATTAATTATAAATTAATCTAATATATATAGATCACTTAATTATATTATACATTTTTAATTATATGAAACCATTTAGTTTTCTGTGTATATGTATATGATCTAATATAAATGTATATAATCACATAAATAAATATATTATAAAAATTTATTTCATATAATATATGTATAATATAAATCATAAAATGTATAAATGTATAATATTTATTAAATTAACATATAATTTTTATAGCATAAATTATAATTGTAAAAATTATAATAATTAATAATATTACTGTTAAAAAAATGTACATATATAAAAATATATAAAAATGATAATATAATTATATCTATTATAATTATATCATTTCTATAAATATCATATAAACACATAAATACACACACACAAATATAAATGTCTTTAAAAATATATGTACACATATAGATTTATATACATATTATACACAAATATATTATATATCATCTCATATTTATGTATATGATATTATATATAAATATATGTGCGTATTATAGAAAAATATATACATCGTATATTATACAAAAATACTTTATATATATATATATATATTATACAGAAATATATATATATATAAAATATAATATGAACAATATAAACAATGTATTATATTTTTTATATTTTCATACTCAAATATATATATATATATATATATATATATATCTAATATCTAATTTACAGTATGTAAATAAATATAACAAATTACACATAATAAACAAAATATGATGCAGTGTAGTGGTAGGGGCGCTGCTATTCTACAGGACCAGTCCATTCGTGATTTCAAGGGTGTCTAGGGGTGATGGGTGTCCCGGTGGGTTGTGGGTTTGGTTGTCTGGGTGTTCAAGGTCGGGTGTCCAGTGGTGATTTCAGGGGTGTTTAGGGGGTGTTGGGTGTCAAGGTGGGGTCTCGCTGGGTGTTGGGAGTCAAAGAGTGGTGTCTTGGGGTGCTTTGGTGGCGTTTTCAGGTTTCCTAGTGGGGGTGTCGGTTGGGTGGTCTTGGTGGTCAAGGTGGGTTGTCTGGTAGGGGTTGTCAATGGTGTATTGGGGGGGGGGGCTGTCAAGGTGGCGTATTGGTGGGTTTTTAGGGTGTATAGGGGGGAGTTGAGTGTCCTTGGGGGGGGGGGGGTTCTGGGTTCGGATGTCGGGGTGGTCAAGGTCGGGTGTCCAATGGTGATTTCCGGGGTGTCTAGGGGGTTTTGGGTGTTAAGGTGGGGTCTCACTGGGCACTGGGTGTCAAGGAGTGGTGTCTTGGGGTGTTTTGGGGGAGTTTTCAGGTGTCCTAGTGGGGTGTCAGTTGGGGGGTCTTGTTGGTCAAGGTGGGGTATCTGGTGAAGGTTTTCAATGGTGTTGGGGGTTCAAGGAGGCGTGTCGGTGGGTTTTCAGGGTGTATAGGGGGGCGTTGGGTGTCCCGGTGGGGTGTGGGTTCAATTGTCGGGGTGGTCAAGGTCGGGTGTCCAGTGGTGATTTCAGGGTTGACTAGGGGGTGTTGGGTGTCAAGGTAGGGTATCGCTGGGCACTGGGTATCAAGGAGTGGTGTCATGGGGTGTTTTGGAGGCGTTTTTAGGTGTCCTAGTGGGGTGTCGTTTATGTGGTCTTGGTGGTCAAGTTGGGGTGTATTGTGGGGGTTGTCAATGGTTTTTAGGGGGTAGGGGCTGGGTGTCAATGTGGGTTCTCTCTGGGAGAGGTGAAATGTGTATATAAATATTGTGGGGATTTAAGGGTGGTTACATATAACTTCCTCTAGACATGGTCTCCATTAAGTCACACTGAGGCGTTTATAACAGCCTCTAATGTGATGTTTAAATTAGAGGCATTTAAAACCGCCTTTAATCATTCAGTTTATGATGAATTTTGGGAAACATAATAAGGGGTTAAAAACACTTCTAATCTGATCGCCACTATCCACATACATAGTTTACCAGCACTTACCCATAACCACCATTTATCAGAGTAGGCGACCACTTTTGCGGCCGTTATGGGTAACCATAACTAAAGTATTTAGAAGGGGTTAAACCCCCTTGTAAATTAAAAAATAACCCCTTCTAATCGCCCTATTTTTTGTGTTACTCTTACATAAATTATACTCATCCTCTGTTAAACTTACAGAAACATTAATAATTTTGGTTTATTCATATGCATGTGTGGCCACTTTAGCACATTCATATCTTAGATAATATTCTAGCTTTTTTATGGATCATGAATCTCTTGATGATATAATATATCATAATACATTTTCATTATAGGAACCATTGCTTTTTTTATTTTAAAAATACAATATTTTTATCTTTAAATAAACAAAATATCATATTTCCATGCATTAAATACTAGTTCTCAATTTTGGATTTAAAAACCATATTTTCATTGTACTAGTGTAAAACATGATAAGAAAAAATTATTTATTGTCCAAAAATAAAATAAAAACATTAAATAAATAATATAATTTCAAATTAACACTAAAATGAAGAAAACTATCTTCAAAATATTATTGAGAATTAGGAAAAAATTACTAACTATATGTCTCACATTAATTATGCAAATCCCTTCTAAGAGTTAGAACATCCCAAAAATTATATTTTGAAATGAATATTCTCATGTTATATTTTATTATTTTACTAAGACTCATTTCTAATGTTAATTATGATCTTTTATGCAAACATAGTATTTCCTCCTCTTATCACCCACTTGAAATAGATTTACATAAGTTGGTTTTCCTTTTTTAAATATCACACCATCTCCCGACCACAACATGATTCATTCTTTAAATGAAAATATAAGTTCATTAATAGTATAAAAAATTAATTTGAACCTTAATAATTTATGTTTAGACCAATAAAAGACTATATTTTAAAAAATAATAACATTACCACCAATTTTTTCTAACTTAATACTTTTTATTTATAATTATATTTTATTTATTATTGTGATAGATCTATTATCATACTACTCAACTCATTTGAGACTAGTTTGATCACCTATTTTGTGTGAGAGTAAATAGCTAACAAGAAAACATACTTTCTAATTCTTAATATATTTTATTAAATATATAATATAATTGAATATTGTTTCATAATCACCTTTTTTAATTTTCATTTAAAAAGAATTCCCTATTTATTTAAATAATTAGTGATAATTGGTAGACTCTTTTCTTTGATGTTTATTTCTTTATCACACCATCCAAAATTATCTTCAATTCAATCAAGTATTTATCTGAATTTTTCATAACTATAGTTTAGGTTATTCCTTATCTATTTTTTAAGGACATATCCAAGTTGGTTTTATATTTATATTTTTATTCATTAGAAAATATTATATCTTTAAAAAAATTATTTATAGAAATATCTTACAAGACACCAAATATATCCATAATTTTTTTATAGAATATGTATTATTTATAATGTATATTGTTATTTTATTTAAAAATTTTGAGGAATTTTTTAATATCATTTTTCTAAACAAAAAGAATAATACTTTCTCATTCTATTATTTTTTAGTAGTAATATTTTGTATAAATTTTCCCTCTTTAATATGGGAGTTGTTTTTATAATTTATTCAATTTTTTATTCAATTTATCATTATATTTTTTATTTTTATAAGATAAAATGAAAATTTTGTTTTATAATAAAATCAGGTGGAATTTCCTTTAAAACATGTAATAAATTTAAATAACATAATATATTTTATTTTTAAATTATTTCATTCATTATTTACTATTAAAAATTATAAATTTCTTATCACATGATTTAAAGCATTCACCATCTTATGAAATGGATTTTTCATAATCAAAATTAAATATCTTCTTATAATATTTATTTTCTGGAACATTTGATTGACGTTTATAAACAAATTTTTCCTTTTTTATTAGTATCAAAGTGATATTTTAATGATCATATTCTTCTCAATAATTATGATTCCAATGTTTATGATATTTTAACAATATACTGTTATTTTATTTTTGAAAAATTTAAGTTCAATGTTATATAAATAAATTATATTATTTAAAAAGGAATGATCCTTCTCCAAATTTTTATTATTTTTAACACATATCTTGATCTCTATTTATAATGATTAACATTTTTTTACTTATCTTCAAATTCGTTATTTTCACCAAAATAATATAATTTTTTATCATTTAAAAGAGTTTTACTATTCAATCTATAGGGAAACAAGTTCCATTTAATTTTTTTCAATTTAATTCATCTTATAATCATTAATGTATTAATTGAATGAATCTTATTTATTTCATAGGAATTTTCCTCTTCGAGTCATCATTTCATAACATATTAATATTGAAATCACATTTTTTATAATAATCACCCATTTTATTTTTCTTGAAGAATATTTTATAAAGTTCTTTATATTCCCCCATATCATAATTTTAAATGGTAATTTTTCATAAACATAAAAAATCATACCATAATTATAGAACATTAAATGAATATTTATTTTATACATACCTTTCCACTAAAAATATTCTCTAAAATTTTGTGTAATATTTCCTTGTCAATTTCAATAGAACCATCAACTTTTAGTTTAACATGATATTATATTATATTTTCATTTAATTTTAAACCATCAATTTATTGGAATAAAAAATCTTTATCACCATTTAATTTCTTCTTGAATATAGGTTTTCTACTCATTTCATTTGAAATTAAACTGTTGTGATGTCTATTAAGGGTGAAATATTTCATATATAGATATTCTATTACTGAGATATTTTCATATATTTTTGTTATTAATAATTTTCATAGACACATTGAAAAAATATGTCCTTAATATTTTAAATATTCCCAATAATGGAACACATGATCATGTTTACTTAAATAAATGAGTCATAATCATATTAATATTCTAAAATTAAAATATATTTGAATTGACTTTGGTACAATTTCAATTTAGTTGATATAAACTTCTTGTATTCTACAAAAATATTATAAAAATTAAACAAAATTTTATTTATTGGTTTCCATATAATAGCATTAGATTTATATTTCTCTAAAATTAATATTACAAACTATTTTCTTTTCTAAACATCATACTAATCTTTCATATAATATATTTTATATGAGGTTTTAGAACCTTCTATTTAGGTAAAAATAGAATATAAAATATGAAACACATCAATATCATGTTATAGGTGACAAAAAATTATACACTCCATCTATATATTGAAATAATTTTAATTAAATGTTTTTATTCCCTTATAATTAAAAAAAATATAATGATTCAATCCCATTATTAATTGAATAAGGTCAACAATAGGTTTAGAATGTGAAACTATAGATTTTGATCAAATTATATAAAACTTTTGGATAGAGGATCAGTAGGATTTATTTCCCTAAAAAATTTACAATATGGACTAGAGATGTTTTCACCATTTCTAGGAATTAATATATCCTTATCTCAAACACTCTAAAATAAATAATATAATTAAACACATATTGATACATTTTTTTATAAAATTCACCACTCTATTTGAATATATCATATTTATTGTGTTTTGGGTGTTACCTCACTTCAAACTATAGTAATCATATTATAATGATAAACTAATAGGGTAAGGGGATAAACTTGAACAGTTTATAAAGTTTATCTAGATTAGTATTTGTGTATCATGTAGAGAATAAAAGCATATAGAATTGATACAAATTTTGTAACATAGATAAAAAATAATATATATTCCTTCATAGATAAAGTAAAAATAGAATTCATAAATATTAAATCTTGAATCATTAAATTAATTTTATTTAATATATTATAACTCTAACTATCCATTAAATGTAATTTTGTTAATCCTCTTATGATATTTTATTATGTTATTTCAAGAAAATTCCCTTCAAAGAGATTACCTGAACAAGAATCAATTGATAATATCTCATTTGTTCACCAAATATGTTTTTAATGGTTCCACGTGTATTTATTTTTTATTTAATGGTTAAATAAAATGATTACATATGAAAATGATTTTCTAGGTATTTTTTTCATTAAATGATTTTTCAAGAAAATAGGTGAGTGAAAACACTCAATAAGAGTTTCATGAAATCATAATAGAAATTTTAAGAAATATTTATTAATAAAAAATAATAAAATCGTGAAATAATAATTAAAAAGGGTAGGAACAAAAATAATCATAAGATATAAGTAATTATGATATCATCAAGATACATAAAGAAAAATAGAATCCTCAAATGACATATATAATTCTATTATAAATATGATATTATTATCATGAGATATACATAAAAATTAATCATAATGAGTTATAGGAAATGAATTAATTTAAATGGGACATAACAAATAAATGTGAAATATCAGACAAGGGTTATGTATAGTGAAACCATATTTTCATATATGGATATTACATCTTTTTAGATGAATAATAAATATATTACATACTGAAACACCAGAAGAATATAATAGGTTAATGTGTTTTGATACTAGGTACAATATATTATAATTTGGTTAATGATATTCAACATCTCCTACTTTGGTACTCTTCACAAACATAACCTAATTGAAACCTACCTTCATAAACTGGGGAATGTAAACAAAATAATGGATGAGATTAGATGCTCAGTAAGGGTATGCAAGTGAGATAATAATAATCACATATTCATGACATCACCATACGGGTATGAAAATAAGTGTATATAATTTGAAAACAATACACTATATATCAAAGATAAAAATCTCATGTCATGGAATAATGAGTGTAAATTCATATGACAAGAATCATATGGAAATCAAATAACATGAGCCATGAGAGAATAATATTTTATTAAGAAATATAAATTTTGAATAAAAATATTCATAGAAAATCATTTACATTGTAGATAATAAAAATTTCTAAGGCTATCATAATATAATGTATTCACTACCCATACCATCATAGTAGTTAAGGTTCACTTCAAGACCACCATTGTAGAATAAGTACTTTATTGAACTTGGATTAATTTCCATTTTAGTCATATCCATATGTTGAGATATATATCATTACCTAATTCGTTGGAGGGATATATTTGTCATACCAATCACATAATTAATATAATATTTATTTTTGTAACAATATTATAAAACATTTATCATGTCCTAACCCATTAAATTAAATGGAATTTATAAAAATTTCATAATATCATAACATGTGTAAAAGTGATTGGTTTCATAATCATTTCATCAATTTATCATAGAATAATCCATGAGAAGTAGTGGGTTTCATATGAATCATTCCATCATAAACATAAACCATTTAGATAATGAATTAGAATGGTATCCTTGGATAATATCCCTAGTAAGTCATAGCTAATATCAACAGATGTAATCTTAGATGGAAAATTATTTTTCAAAGGCACTAGTAACATTTCTTGATGAAAATTAATTTTCTTTAAAAATCATTTTTTGAAGCGAAAAATTCATAAAATATTTTGGAAATTTTTTTTTGAATATAAACATTGAAAAATTATAAAGGATGCTTTAAAAATGAATTAAAACATTACATGAGTAAAATAACATTTGCTTCATTGAAAAATACTTTTTAAAACAAAATTTTTTAGAAAATTATTTTATTTTAAAATAATATTGGAAACATATAAATAAATCTGCATGTAAAATAATGCTCATCATGGGGGAAAATTCCTTTCATATCATACATAATGAAACAAAAATTCCTTTCAATCTTTTTGGTAAAAGCTAAATGGTAATTTTTTGAAAATTACATTAATATTCCTTTCAATTTTTTGTAAAAATTTAAACTTGGGTTAATTTTTTTATACATCTTTTCAATAATGTAAAAAACATATTTTAAAACAATTTTTGAAAACATGGTTTTGGAAGAAATATGGTTTTCGACCAAATAGATATAAAAGATGATTTTTTAACATTTTTTTTGACCTATTTAGTATATAAAAAAAAGAAAAATTAAGGGGAAAATGAAATATTATTAAATTTAAAGAGGATAATAAATTTATTAGTTTATTTTGAGATTTTCCATAATATTTTTATCTATTGAAATACAATCATAAATAATCCTGAAAAATAATGATATTGTAACGTAAAATATTAACAACTGTGGTATCTTTGATCTTTAAGACCCATGATAGAATGAAAATGAATGAAACAAAAAATATAAGTTGAATAAATAAATCAATGATAATATTATTCAAATAGTATGTATATATTCCAAATAAAATAATATAGGTACATAATACAACATATGTCAAATTGAGAAAACAACACCTTACTTCTTTATTAACTTTTGAACCGTCAACCTCATGAAAGAGAGATCCTAAAATGTATATTTAAGTCCCCATAATATTTATAATAATTATCAAAAATTAAATTAATTAGAGGTATATACACTACAGAAATGTAACACGTGTTCAATATGGTTTGTGTCTCATAAAAAATAATAGTGATATGGAAATATATAGCCTTAAGTCCTGAAAAATTTCATAAACATTAAAATATCATGTATAATAATTATAAGTTCATTAAAATTTTTTAAGAAACATTTATATATATCTAAAACCATATATTATTTATTTATGTTCTTTTATGATCTTTTAATTAACAATTTGACGTAAAAGTCCCGTTTCAGGCATTAATTACATGTTTTTCAGTTAGGTTTTGATTTGTTATTTTTTGGTACTCTTAATTTGATAATTACTAAATAACATAAATAATTTAAATCATGAAATAAAAATAATAAATATTATATATATATAAATCCATAATATTTATTGATAGAAAAATATTTACACCATTCATGGAGATGTAGGTTGTATATATAGATGAACTTGTGAGTATTTTCTCAACACATTGTAATATAGAAATAAAAATAATATATTACCATTAATGAATAATTATTATGTGATATATATCATATATATTCATTATATTTACTATTACTACATTCGATATTAAGCATATGTGATAACGAATCTCATCACATCATGAGGTGGTAGTTCGCTGTTCACACAAGTGGCGTTATCGTATCCCCCATGAAATGGATAGTAAGAATATATATGATATAATAGTAAAAAAGGATATTAATTTCATAAATATTCCATAAATTTTTTAAAACCATCATCATATCATTCCTTTAATGGTGGCCAAGGAAAAAAAACATCGGTTCATGAGGTGGTAGTCCACTGGATACAAAATCGACAGTTTCATTTTCCATTTGATAGAAGTGGATATAAATATAGGTTATTAAGTTAATATAATAACATTTAATTATATAGGATATATTTTTGTTATTATATTTTATGTTTTATTGTATAATTTTATGTGGAAAGGAAATAAATAAAAAATGAGCTTAGTAAAGAAAAATACCTTCACTTTGAAGAACCTCTTTTTGATCTCTTATTAAAGAACATAGTGTTGGTATTCTGGGAAGAAATGAAGCTATTGAAGATGTATAATTATGTTATCAGGTATTTGGGTTTGGTTTTTATAAACAAAGATTTTTGGGATTTTTGAATAATTGAAGATATTGGTGGCCTTTTTGTAATGGGGTAAAAGAACCCACTTGAAAAATACTTAAATGTTTTCCAAAAAAATCTAAAAAAATAAATCCATTCCCAAGAAAATGCCTCAAAATGAATATTAATTCAATTTTTGAAATTATAATATTGAAATATATCCATCTAAATGGAATTTGAAAGTTTTTATTTTCATTAGATCCATTATCTTATTTGTTTAACCCCCTAAATAAATCCATATTACCTTAACGATAATAATTTATATTTAATGATTTTACTGTAACTAATTATAAAAAGTAAACATTAAAATTATAAACAGTATAAATTAATATTATTCTAAACTTATAATACATTTTTCCAAATTTCATTCACATAAGTTCCAAAATTCAATTTAAAGTTAACTCCACAAACGTGACGAGAAAGCGGGTTTCCAATGTGAAAATGTTAAAATCATAAAAAGTTTTTATATTAAAATTAAATATAAAAGTGAATAAAACAAAATAAACAAGAATAATAAATATATAATTGATAATTTATAACATTTAAAACCATCTTTAAATAATTTTTATTTCTTCAAATTATTTAAAAGAAATGACAGTTCTTAAAAAATCAGTATTTTTTACTGTTCATTAAAAAAATTAAATTTTTAGAAAATTCTTCAAATTTCACACCAAGATAATTATGAAATCTTTTTATATGAAATTAAATTTAGTTTTTTCTAATAAATTGTATGAAAAGTGGAAAAAAATAATTTCAAAATAAGTGCTTTATAGGTTACAACGTTCTTTTTTGAAAATAAAATTTTAAGTATAAAATTAGTTATATTTTTATCTAGTTTTTAGAAAACACATATAATGAATGTTAAAAATTTTATTGAATATATAATATAAAAAATTGATGAAAAATTTTCACCAAAATTTATTTGGTTAATTTATTGATGTAAAACACATTTTTTCATATAAAAATAGATCCTTTCAGAAAATGATTTCTTTAATTTTCAAATCGTTTTAATTTTCATTACTAATTAATTATTAACCAGTGAATTAATTATATATAAATGTGTAAACAATATTTTAATAGTTTAGTTATTCTTATTTATACCATATATTATAATGGATCGGTGATAAGTCTAATATTAAATAATAATATTTTAATAGTATGTTTTGTTTTGTTTAAACATGGTGTTGTGTGTAATGTAAGAAACATTCAGTGTTGCATGTAATTAAAGAAAAATTATTGTTTCATACAACATGAGTAATACTCGATGTTACATATAATTAATAATAACAAATATATTGAACCTATTTGGAAACATATTTCACAAAAACAAGAAGTGTAACATTTTACCCCCATTAAATGGAATTTCACACAAAAAAATCATCAGTCTGGAAGAAAAAACTAAGGATAACTCTACATCATTACATCATATGATTCTTATATAACTTCCTTAGTTTAGAGGATTATAAAAAAACAGACTATTTATGTGGAATTTTACCATAGAAATTTCTCTATTTAATCCAGAATCTATATAGGTTGTTACTGATAAGAAATATCCCTGTCTAGTAGTATGGCCTCTGAGTTCTATACATGTGGTGGATTAGTTATGTAATTCCTTGGGAGAGAAACATGGAAAAAATCTCGAACCATATATATTTATAGTGGAAGCACCAATCGATATCCTACCATCATGATATGATCAAGAATCACAAGGGGATCGATATACCTACAGATTAGATTTACTTTGTATACTAATAAAATTTTCATCTTTTGAAATACTTTTGATCAATTTTCACTTCCTATCTTACCCCAAGAAATGAAGATGAATTATTTTATTCATGATTCACAAACGGATCACAAGATACATAATAGAATGATAAGTCATTCCTTTTAAATCTAGGTATAATAAAATGGTTACCATTAGTTATCCAACATGGATGAATCGTCATATGGTTCAGTAATACGTTAATATATCAAACCCCTTCCAAATTACAACTTAATCCAATTGATAAATTGTTAACCTTATGAACCTTTCGAAATATTAAATACAGAACTTTAAAAGAAGTTCGATAAATTTACAAACTGAAGTTATTATTAGTCTTCCAAAAAATATTAATTATACTGTAATTGTCACTTACCAAACATGTGAATACTTTCATAATATATTATCTTGAAATACGGTAATAACATGAATTAATATAAATCTTAATAAAAACATACATGATTCCCCATTCTTTACAAAAAACACAGATTATTGGGTACATTCGTTAAATTCAAAAATGTTTTACAACTCATCAATGATAGAATAAACCACATAGTCAACAAATCAATAATTTGTTCCAAGGTAATTAGTACAATCCAATTTACATTATCCGTATATATCATCTCTTTAACCAAACTAAACACCATTGTTTCAACATTATGAATATATTTTGTGTTATCTATCCTCAATCATGTGTTTTATGTAAAATATTACTATCTTATTAAAAAAAGTTTCTATTCCATTAGTATCATTCAATATATTATTGAATATTCATAATGAAAAATAAATACAAACAATTATCATATATATTATGATTCAAATAACATAATTATGGTATTCCAATACATAAAAAATTAAATTACTCCTCCTCATCTATAATCCATTTACTAGGTTTCGTCATATTATTACTTAGTACCTCCTTCCTTTCATTAGTCCTTTATCATATATTCATCATCAATATACAAACCATTACTCATACAATCTTGAGAATTATCTTCATGATCTTTCCCCTTAAGACATATATTTTCATAATTCCCAAAATTTACAAATTTAAAACATTTAATATTCAATGATACATTAGGGATACAATTATACACATTCATTTCATTATCTAAAAAATTAATTTTTCTTTTTCAATTAATTTTTTTGTGTCCTTATTTTCCACACAAAAACTATATTCTCATCCCTCTGAGACATTCCCTTGAGTGTTTCTTCCCAAATTTTTTACATATAGAAAATTTAATCTTCTTTCCCCTGAGTCTCTACTCCCCATGCTCTTGGATAACTTTATCCTTATATTATTTGGTGAGTCTGAGAGTCTAATAAGGTTTTCATTATTAATCGTGTTACCTGAAAGTAAATTAGAAATAATCAAAATATCATTCACTCTAGTCATCATTCCATTAGGATGCTCATCAAAATATTTTCAATAAAAATTATAGTTAATACAAAAACATCAAGTTAATTTTATAGACTATAAATAGAAATCATAGTGTGAGAAACAATAATCCCCTTGATGAACCACATAATCATGAAAAA
Organism: Viscum album; assembly: GCA_963277665.1. Taxonomy (NCBI): domain Eukaryota; kingdom Viridiplantae; phylum Streptophyta; class Magnoliopsida; order Santalales; family Viscaceae; genus Viscum; species Viscum album. Next base: position 1,524,816,562 of record OY728137.1, read on the forward strand.
TAACTTATAAGATGTTTAAATCATGAAACCTTATTATAAATATATGACACCTTTGGTTTATCCTAGTTTATTCACATTAATCATATATTTTAATCATTCATGAAGGTTCATAAAGAGTTTGTTAATTTATAAATCATATCCCTTGGGTGTGTCAAACTATGTGTGAAATATCGTCTGTTTTTATACACCAGGTGACAGTCAAGCCCGTCTCAATGTGCCATTTTTACAGTTATTACCAATAGATATCAATTTTCCATTTCCACATACCCTTCAAGTATCTATAAAGAGTATATAATTTCTTTGAAAACACTTTTTATATCCTTTACCAAAATTATAGGACATTTCATACACTTGAACTCATCCTTAGAATTATCCCCAAACATATCCTTAGAGTTCTCACCCATGTTTTCTCATACATGTTTCCAAAATGTTAACTGAACATTTCATATGATATTGAATATATAAACCCTATACTTTTGTTCATATATATTACATCATTTTGAAGAATATTTAATACATTACATAAACACATGCCCTAGGACTATAATGGTTTAGTGTATTTGGAGCCTACGTACACAATCTTTAAATTTTGTGAAATATCTTTAACATCTACCATAAATATATTCCCCTTTAATAATCATCAAAAATATAACCTACCTAAAACATTTCTTTAAAATATAGGGAAAGTAAACATAACAAATCATGATCTCAGATACTCATTAAAGGTAATGAAGGGATATATCATTGATCAAATATACATTAAATGAGAATAAGTGTATGATAACATGATAATATAGTTTTAAAACCATACCCTGTATATTAATGTTCAAAATAATAAGTTGTAGAATATAGATTGGAAATTCATTAGACATGAATAACAAAGCAATCAAAAAACATGATCTATGAGAGGATAATATTTGAACAATACATTAAATTTTTGAATATAAATAATCATATAAAATAACTTCTATAGTTGTCATGCATCACTACAAAAGATGTCATAATGGAATGAGTTCACTCAGCAAACCATCAAAGTAGTGAATATTAACTCCCAAGACCATCATAGAGGGAAATGCCTATTACTGAATCTAGTTCCCCCCGATTCATATCCTATATATCTCATTAGATATAAATCATTAACTAAATAATTGGAGTGAGATATAGGTCCCATATGTCATATAATGAAAATCATAAGTATATATTCCATAAGATCATAAAACATTCATCATATCATAATCGATGAAACAAAATTGATTTCATAAACATTTCATCATATAATAACCTCTGGAAAATAGACATGTATTATAATCGTTTAATTATTTTATTGTAGCATAAACGATGAAAATAAAGGGGTTTCATAAACATCAGTCCATCATAAACATGAACAATTTGGATAAAGAATAATAACGGTATCATTCGATAATATCCCCATTAATGTATATGTAACATCAAACAATTTCATCTTATATGAAAAATGTTTTTGAAAGGTCCCCTGGAATAATTCAGGAGGAAAATAAATTTTTATTTAATTAAAGTAAAAAAACATTAAAAATTATTTTTATTGAAAACAATCATTGAAAACATAAAAAATCTTTAAAATAATTTAAATAATTCATGGTCAAAATATATTTTCTTCTATGAAAATCACATTTTGAATCATAATTTTTTTTTAAAATCCATTTCTTTAAAAATAACCTTGAATTTTTTTAAAATAAGTTCTAAAGAAATTTTTTTTCATGATACTGTGAAATCCTGTTCATGTCATACACATTAAAATAAATATTTTTTTAACATTTTAGATAAAATACCAATGGGAATTGTTTGGAAAATTAAATGAAATTTTATTTCAAAAAATTTGTAAAAAACTAAATATGGTTAAATATTTATTTATTAAATAAATTTAATATTGTTAAAAAATATTTTTTTACGAAACATGTTTTTGGAAGAATTGTTTTTTCGACGGAAATTATAAATAAATATAATTTTTGTAAAGAAAAATATTTATAACTACTCAGCATAGAAAGAGAGGAAAATGAATGAAAACCATGTATTTTGATGAAACAAATATAGGAGAATAAATTAAATTAGTGTCTTGAGATATGGATTATAATATTTTATCATCAAAAACATAATCTTAAAATATCATGATAAACGATGAGATTGTAACATAAAATCTTTTCCCCTTGGGTAAACTTGAATTATAATCCCCATGAAGGAATAAAATTAATTGAAACTTAAAATATAATTTTAATAGATAAATTAATGATATTACATGTCAATGGGGATGTATAAAGACCTCATAAAATAATAAAGGTGCATAACATAACCTATTTCTCATGGAAAGGAAATTGAGACAAAAAACTGTAATCGCTTTGGAAACTTCTAAACCATAAAACCAAGTAAAGAGATATCCTAAAATAGATATTTATATCATTATAATTTTATTTATAAGAATGATAAAATAAATTCTTCGTTAGTATATACACCACATAAAATAAACACAAGGTGAATAAAGATAGTCACTCATAGAAAATAAATGTGAGATGAAAATCCCTTACCTTAAGTCTTCAATTCCTTCGTACATGATTAAATATAATTCATAATAAATATTATGATATTACTAATAAATTAAATAACCATAATTATATATATAATACAATATATTATTGACTTATTTCCTTTTATTTCCCATTCATTAACAATTCCATGTTAACACCACATTTCAATCAATAACTATTTTGTTTTTCATGTATGTTATGATTTGTTATTTTTTGGTCCCATTACATCGATCATGGGTCTATAATATACATAATTTTAAAAATTATATAGATAAAATACATATTAATTATACATGTATTTAGATAAATCCATAAAATATTGAGATATAAAATGAAATACAACATTTATGGAGATTGTAGGCTATATATATACATGAATGTTGTTTCAATTTTCCCAAAAAATTGAAAAAAAAGGAAAATAATAAATTAAAATTAAATAATCTGTATAATTTTATATAAATCATGTATATTAATTAAATTTGCCCAAACTACCTTCATATAAAGTGTAAGTGAAAACGAATCACATCGCTTTGCAAGGAGGTAGTCCACTATTCATATGAATGACATTATTGTGTCCCCCATGAAATAGAAAGTAAGATGGTTTCTATGATATCATAATTAAATAAGTATATTATTATCATAAATATCATATCAATAGTTTAAATACATCATTATATGCAGCCTTGAAAGGTTGTGGTGGAAAACAAACTATATCAGTTCATGAGGAAATAGTCCACTATACACAAGATCGATAATTGCATTTTCCTTTTGATGGGATGTGGAGATAGATATTTGTATTTAAATTAATATAATAACATCTTAGTATATAAGATATCCTGGGGATATTATTTCTTAAGTGTTAAGACATAACATAATATGGACAATGAAGAAAGAAAAAGAAAGAACTTAGTTACGAAAGTTTACTTCACATAGATTCACCACCTTTAGATTTACTTTTAATGACCCTAGGGTTAGTATATTTGTGGGAGAAGTAGATCTAGATAATGAATAACGACATTGGGGAGGTATTTATCTATGGTTTTTTACTATATGGCTTGAGAGTTGAGAATAATTGAAGGGTGGTGGTAGCGTTTTATAAGTGGGGTAAAGAAACCCACCTGGAAACTACTTGGAAATGTCCCTATAATTCCACAACTTTTTTTTAATCATGATGTGCAGATGATTTTGATTATAATCATTTGAAACTCTTTTCTTCTCGACCATAGGGAATCTTCCATGAAAATTTGAAATACCAACTTCCCTTCTAGATGTCTTATCTCTGTGAGATATCCCTGAAAAATCTTTTTTGGTTTGGTTTCTTCCTTCCCTACCTTGGTTCTCTAACTGTTGTGGTGAAATACATTAACCAATTGAATTTTTGGTTTTGATCTTGATATCTTTTGATCTATAAACCTCTTTTAAATCATTATCACCCTCTACTTGTGGGATTTTCCATTTGAAGCATTGTGTTCTTCACCGGTTAAGGTAGAGGGTCTAAATAGTAATCATATGGTTTCATAATTACCATTTTTATGTGATATTGGGATTGGGTCAACATAGTATTCACCCAAACCAAATAAATAATTGAGTGAGAGTATTACTCGAAGTCATTGGGTTTCTATTGGGGTTTTAGCAAGATTATGGTTACCCGTGTGGTGAGAGAAACATGAATATAATTGGATTGCATGATGGTTTAAAGTGTGATTACCATGAAATGTGGCCTTAGGTGATTACATGATATAGAATCCCTATGTTTTGTTTAATTGATTTTGATATAAATATTAATCAATTTTGATTCAAATTGGACATGTAATTTCAAAGATAAATGGTAATTCACATAATTAACCATTGCGATATAGGATGTGATATTGTGATATCCATGCAATTTGACCAGACCTCACTTCCATGATGAAATGCTTATATATCAGTCTCATCCCTAGAACTTTCACACTTATATATTATAGTGATGATAATTACTAGGATCTGCCTTGTCCCATACTATAATGCTTATAGATAGCGAACGATGCACGGTTACTTGTTATAATTCTTATAGGTCTTTGACTAGGATGTTGTAATGCTTATAGGGATTTGAACCATATCATTTTGATTATAGCATGGTTATATGGTGGTGGATGGCATGGTTGTAAGAAATTCTCCAAGATATTCTAGATTATCACTAAGTTAGGATATTTTACCTTAGTTATTTAGTTGTTGTTGGCATGGTTGTATAAAATTCCCTGATATATTTCTCCATGGAGACAAAGAAGGATGTGGTTGCATTTTATTAATTTTTTGATTTCACTTAAACACATGTTATCAATTTATTTCATAGACTTATAATCAAAATATTTTATTTAGACATGGTGGTGTCAACCTACTGAGTTATACTAACACACTATTTAGTCCTCCATTTGGTACTTGAGTAGATTATGTGGATGATAGTTTCGATAAGGGAAAAAGACCATGAAGTAAAATTATTGTTTGCAGATGGGCTGGAGTTTCGTGCTGGGAACAAAGTGGGGTTTGGGACCCTTTTCTTTCTGAGTGTTTATTTTATTATTCTAGTCTATTACTTGTATTGTTTCTAGTATGACATTCAGTTACAATCCAACACATCATTACATAATTTGTTTTATTATTTATTGTATCATCAATTGGATTTTATTGTTGTCTTCCCCGAGGTCTATACATTTATTCTTCTTTTTATATGTTGTTTATTTTCTTCTACAATGACACATTATACCAGGGGTATAGTCTCCCCCATATATTTTTCACAACCCCACTGCTACTCGGCAACCTCTTGTGTATAAAGAGGCATGCTTGAGGTCTCAAAACTAACCATTTTTTACACATGAGGAATTTCAATATTGGAGGATTTTACAATAGGAATTTTAAAATTTTAAAGTAATTTTAACCCGTGTCTTCTTAATTTAACAGCTAGTAAACCCATTTTACCTTAATTGTGGTAATTATTTGTTACTGATTTTACTATTCACAACTATAAAAAATTATGTTGACACCATTACAAAAAATAAATTATTATGAGTCTAAATATGGAATCCATTAAATGAAAATATATGCACATAATTTAAAAATATTAATTTAAAAATAATCTGGTTGGCGCGATGAGAAAATAGTTTTCCAAAAAGAAAACATTTAAATGTTTTTTTAATTTTTTTATCAAAAATTAATAGGAAATTGATTTCAATGACCTAAATTAGATTAATAAATATATAATTTAACAAATATTACCTTTAAACCCATATTTAAATAATTTTATTGTATTACTATTCTTTTAAAAAAAATCCATAATAAAAACCATTATTTTTAATTATTCATCGATAGAATTATCTTTTCAGAAAATTATAAATAATTCAACCTAAGATAATTTTAACACTATTATTTTACAAATGATGTTTTTTTAAATTAAATTTTCTAAAATTAGAAAAATTTAATTTCAAAATATGTTCTTCAATGGAGACAAAATAGACTTTTAGAAAGATATAGTTTTAATCATAATATTTGATTTATTGATTTTTTTGTATAGAAAACAAATAAGATGAATTATATACATTTTATTGGATATATAATAGATAAATTTAATTAAATTAATTCTCCAAATGTTATTTGGTTATTTTATTATTATAAAACACAATTTTTCATATAAAATATTTTCTTAGAAAAATATTTCCTTGATTTTAAAATGGTTTATATTTTTATTTATAATTAATTGATCATAAAATAATTTATTATTTACAAATGTGTAACCATATATTTATAATTTATTTAATTCTAATCATATATGGCATTCCAATGGATAGCTGATTACTATTCTAGTAAGTAATATTATTTCAAAAGTATTGTATGTTTCATTTAAACATAGTGTTGTGTGTATTACAAGACATGCTTAATATTGCGTGTATTGCAAGATAAACTCAGTATTACATGTAACACAAGATAAAGTATGTGTTTCATTTTATGTTAAATATTTGATAGATTAAATTTACTTGAAAAATATATTTATATAAATCATGGGGTGTTAGATTCAACCCCCATTAAAATTAATTTCACCATAGAAATTTATAACATTGGTACCAACAATTGAGGATAATTACCCCTCATTACATCCTCAGGTTCCTATATAACATCATTAAACTGTTGGTTTCACAAAAAAATATTAACTAGGTAAGTGGTATTATTTCATATAACTTTATATATTTGATCTAGAATATCTATTTGTTTCTAAAAAGAAATATCATGCACTGATGGTATGCCCTAATAGTTTCATACATATGATAGATCATGTATATAATTCTTCATGAGAGATACATGAAACACATAATGAACCTTATAGAGTTTTGGTGGAAGATTCAGTTGATAGGATACCATCCTGATATGATCAATAATTTCAAAGGGACCCGTATGCCTAGGTCTTATCATTGTTTTGAATCATAATCATAATTTCATACTTTGGTTCTAATTTAATAAATTTTCACTTCATATAGTAATCCATAAAATGAAGAAGAATATAATTATTCCTAAATCACTATAGATCACAATATCCAAAATAGAATGATAATTTATTACAACTATCTATATTTATAACAAAATTCTTAAAACTAGTTATCCAATGTGGATAAATCTTTACATAGTGAAGAATAATTTTAATATATAACACCACATTCAAAGTTAAATTTAAACCATTTAATAATTGTTTAACCTTATGACCCTTCCAAAAGATTAAAATCCAAAACATTATAAATAAGGTCACTAAATTTCCTAAATTAACATATCATTAATCCCTCAAACAATATGATGTATCTTATAATTTTTACATACCACACATGTGAATACCATAATAAATTATTCCCTTAAATCATTATAATAACTTCAATTACTGTAAAAACTTATTAAAAACATACATGAATCTTCACTATTTACAAAAGGCATAGATTATTGGGTATATTATGGAAATCATAAAACATTGTACAATATATCAATGATAACATAAACCACTCTATCAAAAAAAATTAATTAGACCCAAGTTAATTAGTATTATCCAACTTAATTTATACATATTATTAATTTCTTCATCCAATTTAATCACTAAATTTTTAGCATCATGGACATATTAAGAGATATCATTCCTTAATAATGTGTTTCAATAAAATATATCCTTCATGTTAAATTAATTTTTTATCTCATCATTAAAATTCATCATATAACTTAAAATCCTTAATAGAGAACTTCTATAGAAAATAAATATATATTATGATTCATATAACATAATTATATAATTATAATACATATACACACCAATTATTCAACCTCACCCTTAATCCATTAACTCAATTTCATGATCTTATTCTATAATACCTCCTTCCATTCATATATCATTTGTAGTCTCATTATAATAAAAAAACCTATATTCAAAAAACCTACTAATTATATTTCGAAGAATACACTTAGGACATCAATTATTAAAATTCCTATAACATCCACATTAAAATCATTCAACAGTCGACAATGAATTACAGAGACAATTGTTCTCATCATTGTATTGACCAAAAATTTTCATTTTTCCTTTTCAATTAATTTTTTTGTGTCCTTATTTCTGGCTAGGCTTCCCATGCAAGCACAGGTTGGTTCCGATGGTATAGCCTTACCCTATCTTTCTGAAAAATCCTTTTGGCTCTGCTCTGGTGAGTGCACCTGCTCAAAATCCTCTTCTGGGGATGCTTCATTTTTGTAGAGTCTATTTGGGGCAACTGGATGTGGCCCAAAGGCCTTGAGGTGTCCTGAATTCCTTAAAGGTGTCCCAAAAGCCCTACTGACTCGAAGGCCTGGGTGGCCTCAAATCCTTAAGGACTCCAAGCCCAAACTGGTGGCCCAAGGTGAATAGTTCCAGCTGCTATAGTACCAAACAGTAAGTGATACAGTACCCGCATGGTGTATAGTTCTGCTACAGTACCTGTATAGTGTACATTTCTTCTACAGTACCCACACAATGTACAGTCTGCTACAGTACCAAAAATATGCATGTACCTTGTTTTGACCCTAGGTCTCATGGATACACTTAAGTATACCTCACCAACTGGGCTAAGGCTCATGTGCCTATATGCCCCTTTATTAGTTATAGTAATAACATTGATAATGAGACCTTTTATCAGCACTAATAGTGGTATATTTTATCAGCGCTACTAAAAGAGCTGATAAGGGGATCCTTTACCTATTATAAATAAAATCACTGATAAAGGGTGTCCTTTATCCGGGCTTAATTAAGAATTGATAAATGTATTATTTATCTGTGCTTTTTATAGCACTGATAATGTGTGACTTTATTAGTAGTTTTCTAGTGTTGATAAAAGCCTATAGACTTTAATCACTCTTTGGTTGTTAGAGTTTTTTTTCACTGACCATGGCCTATTTTTGTTCTGTTGAATGCCTTATTTGTAGTATTGTTCCAAATATTCTATTGTAGGAATCTCTTTTTAACTTGAATATCATAATTTTCATTCAAGTGATTGAGAATTTAGTATCCTTAATTATAATTTTTCATTTTTCTATTTTCTTACATAGTGACCTTGAAACTCATTATCTTATATTTTCTTTAATCTAAATTTTCATTTCAATATACAAGAATCATTGTGTTATCTGAACTATTTTTTTATTTTCTTAATTTATTAAACATAAAAGTGAATATGATCATGCATTGTAATGAGGGAAGTAATGGTTATTATTGTTTCAATATAGTAAAGTAGAATTATAAGAGAGTTTCATGGGACCTCAAAATAACTCTATTATCTATACTAAAGCTTGTAAATTTTCTTACATGTGTCGTCTCCACAACAATTCTCCACTATGTGTCTCCCTCACCTTCAATTCCACTCAACCTCCCCACATTATGGTTCTCCCAAATTTCTCCCCAACACCTCAAATCTCTTCCATGTAATCCCATATCTGCGTCCCCTCCCAAAATCTCCTCTACACCATACTCTACATCTATATCCTCCTTTGTATTAAACTTCACCTCCAACTCCTCATACGCATCGGCCTCTGCCTCCTCCTATGCATCGGCCTCTGCCTCAACCTCCGACTTCTCCTTGACCTCCAACTCTGCATCCACCTCCAGCTAGAGTTTCATCTACCTCCAATAATGTTGATTCCTCCCCCATTATCAACTCACAGTATCCTCCTTCACCGCTCAATTAGTCATGTATCCTCGCATTGGTATCTCATTTAATGTGTCAGGTAGGGTTTCATTAATTTGGGATCCATAAACACCCTACCCTATTTCAGATCCATAACCTCTCCATCGGGTAGGATTTCTTTGATCCATCTCTTCATATTCCCATGTTATCTCTATTATGTAGATTACCTAATCATATCATCTCCTCCTCTCCAACTATCAAACCTTCCCCGACCATGCAGTTTTGAATTTTCTCTTCCACATTCCATGTCTCTCCCTAAGAACATAACCATTTTTAAGAGATTATAGATGCCTCTTAGATTTTTTTTAATGTTATTTAACTAGTCAATATAAAACTTTATGGTTATCTATATCAGGATAATTCTTGAATGATATATCACTACTATACAAAGAGGTATGTTATTTAATTTTATAGTTTTCTAGATTATAATTCATTCAATGTTTTGTTCTTCACAATGATTAGGATGACTGAGTATAAATTTATTAAGGGTGGGTAATAGCAGACATCTCATGGTAAGAGATGTAAATGAACATATTTGAAAATCTCCTCAGTATCCTTTGGTGTAAGTCCTTTTCAAATGTTATTGAAGATATCATGAATTTTTTGTTTTAATCCAATTACTAAAACTGTAAAAATATTTCAACTGTTGTTTCACATGAAATTGTACAATTTTTATATGGTAATGAACTCTATTTTAGAGACTCTGTGAGTCTTAATATTTGTTAAGCCTTTTATTTTTACTCATATTCTCTCTCTCTTTTGTTTTTGGTTTTGTAGTTAATAATTAATTTTTTGTGTAAATCATGCATTTAAGGATGGTGCAGTTTCTTTTTGAAGATATTTTTGGACGGAAAATAAAGACCTAGTTGGAAAAAAAATTGAGAAAGGTATGTCATTACATCATCATTGATATCATTTTTTGATCACTTCTTTACTTATACCTTTTAATCCATATCCCAAATCAATATTATTAGTGTATAATTTTGTTCTATTACTAAAATAGTGAAAATTATTTTCAATGAAGCTTGATATGGATTTATTCGTTTTTTTCTTGATTTTATTATACATTTTTTTAATAACTAAAAGTTTATTATATAACCTTTCTCTATTATTTTTAATGAATTTTAATAAAGCTTTATCATCTTCATTATAATGCATTTCACTAAATATTTTATGTTTTAATAGTGTTATATTTTAGAAATAGAGAGACTGATAAAAATGACTCATTCTAAGGTTTTATTATTGAAGTTTTTTCCCACCTAATGGATTCCAAGAATGACCTTTTGAAGTTGATTTTTGAGGTGATTTTAATATCCTACATGCTATTGTTTCTTAGAATATAGAAAATCTTACATGGTTATTATTTCTTTTTTTTATTTTAATCAAATATTGGCTTGCTAAATTTATGACAAACAATACATAGGAAGAAAATTATATATCACGCTATTTTTTTCATAATTGAATATATTCAATGTTAGAAATAGAAAATGAAGCCATAAAATTAAAATATTTTTTTATTGTTACATGATCTTAAAACTGCCCCCGATGTTTCATTATTTTCTAGAATTGCATCAAATAGTGATAAGCTTGATATGTACATGAAGCTTGATGTCAAAACAGAAATATATCCTATTCAGATCAGTAAAAAATATACAATGGAATTATCTCCCATTTCAAATATTAATTGAAAAACCAACACTAGATATTATTCTCTAGTATATTATTATTATTTTTAAAAAATACGGATGACTAAAATGAATATTTCCTGTTGATAAATGTCTACTTTTTTCTTCTTTATTTCCCAATAAAACTAGCTAGAATTTTTTTGTTGGCTTTTTGGTCTTATGTTTTCATTTTATTCAGTTTGATAGTGATTCTAGATTATTAAAGTTTAAAGGATTTATTTTTTTATTCTATCTATCTTATTCTTTTTCCCCTTCATTTGACGATTGATGAATTTGGATTTTGAAAATGTGAGAAAAATATAGGCACGTAAATATCTAATGATTTTCGTTTTCATAAAAACATGAAAATATTATTTACTTAATTTTTAAAAAAATTACCATTACCTTTTTCATTTTTTGAAAAAAAAAATTATTTACATAATTCAATACATTTTCAAATATTTTTTTAGAAAATAATATGAGAAAATGTTTTCCAAAATGTTATGTTATTTTCAACCGTGTTTGATAAAGGGTGAAAAGAAGTCACTGGCAGACAAATATGAATATGTGATGTATGGGAAGCTTTATCAGATCACAGATGAAGGGTCAAGCCAGAAAGTTATTGGAATATATATATATATATATATATATATATATATATATATATCATTCGGAGGGCTTCCGATGATGTTGAAAGGGAAGCCATCAAATTTCAGTAAATTCAATTTGGACCAGTGGTTATTCCTCCTGATGACGAAGGAAGGTCAAGGGTGGTAAATCTAGTTACATGAACTGGTATCCATCAATATTGGTCTGCCTATGTATTCTTATCTATTATACAACATGATTACATGGTGAAAAATATGTGGAGAACTGGATCATGAAACTATGTTTTATGACTTTTCAAAATAAACTAAATAATTTTTATATAATGGTTTCATTATGTTTATTATTATTTTGTATTTTGGTTCTATGAGTCATGAGACTCTTGTATGAAAAATATTTAACACATCAATGGTAGTCTCTGGAATATAGAAGGAAATATCTCCTCAAGAAGCACAAACCCAAGATTTCACTTTGAAATTAACTTTCATCTCATTAAATAGTCTAATTATTATCCATATCTATTTTGGTATAAAAAGATTTGCAATGGTAAATTCAGATATTTTTTTTCTATACTACCAGATTTAGGGTGCAGTTGCAGGTCATGGATTCCAGTAGAGAAATTCAAGTGGTCATTGTTGATAAAAACATGATGCATTTGGTACAAAAAACTACTCCTAAACTGAAATACAACTTGATTTAGGTAACATTTTCCTCCTTGCATTCTAAATTTAGTATATTAGCATTAACTAATCAACACCCTTTATGTGTTTTATCTTTAAAATTGTTTCTGGAAAACTCTCTATAGGTATTTTTATATACCAAACACTATCCATTATCTATAGTAAATCTTATATTTTTTCTTCCACATGTCTCCACTAGGTTAATTTCTCTAACTTGGTCATCTCTCGAATCTCCTGATACCTGCTAGTTATCACCTCTATTCATATCCAATATTCCTCAAAATCATGCTCCTCCAACTCTACATCAGCCTCTGACTCTGCCTCATCCTCGGCATCGGACTCCTCCTCCTCTGTATCAGCTTCTGCCTCCACCTCCTCATGTGCATTAGCCTCCACCTCCACATACAAATCTGCCTAAAACATGACCTCTGCCTCCTCATCCACCTCATATTATTTTATGCCTCTACCTCCTCCTCTCCCTCGGTATCTTCCTCTGCCTCTGCCTTTTCCACTCCTTCTCCTCCAATACAGTCCCAATTCAACCATCCACCACATAGTTTCATCATTATTAAATCCACCTTTATTGTTATTCATCCAAACCCTAAATTTCAATACATCAGTCTATCCCCACTTTGATCATAGAATATTCTAATAAATTCAACATTTTTTCTCCTTCAACTCATACCCATGAAACCTTAGGTGATTTTCTTATTTCCCTTCCTTGAAGATTAGTATCCACACACATATGATCTCTTATTCGTAGATTTAATGTTTCTAAGTGCTATTCATATATGTCATATCCTTCAAAATAGACCCATGAAACCATAACAGATTATATTCGTCTACGTTCCATCAAGTTTGTTATTATTTCCTATACACACACTCTTTTACAATTTCAATCTTATAAAGAAAAAATCCTTTTCCAGTGTAATTTTTATCTTTTATATTAATATTAGACTCTATAATATAGGAAATATCTTTATCATAATCCCATAATTAAGATAATATAATGTGTTTATGTTCATGTTTCTTTTTATTTCCCTGTAACATTGAGGTATATGTCCCTTTAGTAAGCTATTCTTAATGGCTCTATCCACTTTTTGTTAGATTTGGATTTTTTGATACATATATGTATTTTCTCTTTTATCAAAGGAGACAATGTGGATTAAGAAGTTGGGGAAGGTCATTCATGTACCTCTTTCTGGAAATCTTTTCTCACAAATTAAATTTAGTGGTTAGTGCTTCATGATTTCAATTGAAAATATTTATAGTGTTCATTAAAACATCTATGTGATGTTGATTGACATCAGGCCTCTTTAGAATTGTTCTAATTTCACCAAATATATTTAATGGGGTGCTAGAATATTGTTTTGTGTTCTATAATATTTTTATTATTGGTTATATATTAGAATAATTGATTTTATCTTTTAAACATCGGTCCCTCTATGTATTTGGATAGTTTTAGATGCAGGTAGGGGAGGTGCCCATGGATGATTTAATTTGGGTTGCGAAGATGTAGGATATGGATGATTTAATTCATATTATTGGTTTATTTAATTTAGGTTGTGGAGATGTATGTTATTAAGGTGCACTTATATGGTTTTCTTTCCAATAGGGTAATTTAATTCATTTTATATACCAACATTCTTATTTGATTTAAAGGTACTATTATAGGTTTTAGTGTAACAATTACCGACTTGATGATATTTTTTCATTATGATACCTTCTTTACTAGGTTGGGAACTAGGAATCCCATGAATTACTATAAGTTTTTTCATACCATTTTCATCACATGAGTAGTTTCTTTGGATACATGTTTTCTCCTCCACTCATGATCTTCTCAATTAATTAATTTCTCTTAAATTTTCTTGAATTTTTAGTATTAAAACTATGTTGATCCCTTATTCTATATTTTGGTATGTTCCCAATCCGTTTATCGTTTTTTTAGTTATTTTTATTTTTTAAATGAAAGATATCCAATGGTATTTGATCACTTAACCATAATTCATGTGGTATATATTTTTTGATCCTCACCCTTTTCATATTTTAGATACATATAATTAATTCATATTGTCAATGAAATTTGTTCTATATTTTCATGACTTTATATCATATGATATGGATTCTCATTTACTCTTATATGGTTGTGGGTACAAGAATATGACTTGGTATATCAACATAGGGCATGTTATTAAGGTAATGTAGAATGAATAAATTTAAACAGTAGGGAATTTATTGAATTTTTATGATCAATTTATATTTTTCCAATGATTATTCAATCTATAATTGTTAAACATTATGGATTTTAATATCTATTAATCAGATATAAAATTATATATTATATATACTAAAACATATAATCTCACTTAAACTGACTTGGATAATGTGTCATCCTACCCACGCTTCCCAATACCTTCACAACTTCAATTCAGTGTCTCATCCCCAATTCATTTTTTTGTCCCCACCTAATTCACCTACTCCACTGCCTACACCTCAGTCTATACTTTTGACTTCGCCTCCTCCTCTATAGTCGCATCTATCATCTTCCTTTATCTCATCCACCTTCATCTCCTCCTTCGCCTTAGTGCTCTCCTTGGCCTCCTCTTCCTCGGTCTCTGCCTCCGCCTCAGTTTCCACAGCCCCATGATTCCCCTTCCCTTCTTGCATTCTTACAAACCCTTATTCTTCACTTTTAATATTATATATTTAGAAGATTAGTTCAATTTTTCAAAAAGTTTTGTTCAATATTTTCATATATTTGAATCATGTTTTTAGTTTTCTTATCATCTACTCTGATCTGGTAGTAGTTAAGAGCCTAATATTAGAGATATCATGGTAGAGCCAATTATTGAGGTAAATCAACATGACTAGATTCAAACAATGATGAATTTATTAGATGTTTGTCATTAATTTATATTTCTTCTTAAATATACCAGTATTAAATTTCTTAAAAAAATTATGAATTTTTGTAGATGTACTGAACCCATTAAAATTTTTTTGTTCCACTATACAACAAATAATTAGTTATGTAGTTTCATTATAAAAATGAATTTTGTGTTCACTAAAAAAAATATACATTTAAAGGAGACTACATGTTCTTAAAAAATAAAAATATTATATTTATTCATTATATAATAACCTCTACTATACTATACAAATCAAAACTATATCAACTTCACTACAAATTCTATTTTTCTTTCAATTATGTAATGATTCTAACCATTTTATGACAGAACAGGAAAGATTTGTTGCATTACAATGTAGAGGGAAGAAAAAAAAGGAAAAATTTTGAGGAGAGAGAGAATCTTAGAGGTAATGGTCTTTGAATGTTTTTAAAGTGACTTGAAGAAGATATTCTCGGATTGAATAATTATAAATATATGTGAAAAATAATTATTCTTCACCTCATTTTCAAGCCACAGATAAGAGATATGTTTTTTTGGTAAAGGCGTATGTTTTTTAATTCTTTACACTTTGAGGGTTGTTTGGATTTTTTTCAGAAAACAATAAATTAATGTTTTAGGTCATGAATAGAAAAATCCCATCTCGTCTAGATAGTCCACAACTCTTTAATTTATAGGCTTGCACAAATGGGATACCAATATCATTTTTGCACGGTATGTGCAGTTTATTTTCATAAAGGTTTACCCAATTCCTTACATATATAGAACTGGTTATAAATTTACATATAATATATTAGATTACTTTGTGAGATTACCCTTTATAGTATAATGATATCCATATCATTCATGTACAATATCATGAAATTTTTTTTTGAATATAGTTTTTGAATACAGTTTCATGATATTGCTCTGTGAATATATATTTCTTTGGGAATATAATATCATGACATTTGCTGGAATAAGCAGTTTCTTTCATTAATATTTAATTATGATATATTATCATGATATTTCTTTGTGGATACAATATCATGATACCCACTTCATTCCAATAGAGTATCCACATCATTCCAGTAGAGTATCCACATCATTCCAATAGAGTATCCACATCATTCTAGTAGAGTATCCACATCATTCCTGTACATTTTCATTCCAAATTATTTTTGTATAGTATTAATACACTTTAAACATATATAAAAATAATTAATTCATATGAGTTATTAATTATTTTCATAATAGAATAATGTAATGAAATTTACCAAAAAATTTATGTAAATGAATTATGTATTTGAATCAATATGTATATGAATTATAGAATGTTTAAATAGCTTCAATCTAATATCATACATAATACATGGATATATACTCCAAAAATATGCAAATAAAATATGGATGAAAGTTTACTGACTACACTTAACTATGTAACGATGCTATACAGTTAAAATATGGGATGCACTTCATGGAGTTATCTCTGAAAAAAAAAATATGCTACATTATTTATATCATATTAATAGACTGCCTCTGACTAACTTATTACAAATAAATTCGTTATAGAGACCATGAAAACATGATTTAGATTAAGTGAGCTTTTTTGAAAGAGAAAATGTCCAAAATTATTTCATGGGATACACTTAAACAATGTAGTTCATGAAAAAAAGTCATTATAGATCAATGAAAGATGGATTGAAAAATTGAATAGACAATATTTTTCTTGAAATGCAATGGTTCCCTAATTATAGATTCCTTTTGATGGTTAACTAAAACTAAATGTTTATTGTTTTTTTTCTATGCTAACTAATAATTAATCTTCCATTTCTTTGTTTTTCTATATTTTATTTGTCTATAATTTTTTGGTTTAAGGAGCATCTCTCAAGTGCATTGTAATGATGAATCTCACAAGTGTATTTGAGAGATATTTTCATCGTATTACTCAACTCTTTTATTCATTACTTTATTGATGTTTAAGCCTTACTATTTTAACCAACCCATTATTTTTCATGTATATTGTTAAAATACAATTTTTTATATTACAGGTTTTGTATTACATTTTAATTCCCTTTATTTAGGTTGGTTTAAATTAATTTTTTAAACTAACTTTACTTTTTTGTTCGGCGTGTGTAGTGGGGAATCTTCATGTATTGGATTTTGAACTTACAACCATAGGTTCACTACATGAAATATTTCATGGTCGAAAGGGGTTTCAAGGTGCGTATCTTGGTTCTTTGATTGACTGGATGTAGTGGAGTATTTATATAAAAATTTCAACCATCTATAATATATAGATACATTAGATCTTCCAATGTGATTCTGTTTAAATAGTTTAAAGCTAAGATCACATATTTTAACCATCAAACTCAGGCTCCTAAAATGGATTCTTGTATCTATTCTACTAGAGTTTTGGGGAATTTTGGTTATCATACACCAGAATATGTAGTGATGGGACAACTAAGACAGTAGGACTATCACGCACCTTTAGGTAATCATTTACGAATTATGAGAATAAGTGTAATTTACTATCTTGACACATATAGAAGAATTAAACTTTATAATAGTATTAGTATGCATTATGACATTATATGAATATGATTATGAGAACACTTAAAATGATACCAATCCAAATTCTCACACAAAACAAAACTTTTGAGTAGGTCAGGAAACTGCTAACATCACAAGCAGCAGTGGAGCAAGTCTCTTGAAGGGATGAAGATTATCGATGACATCTAATGCCACCACTAGTATTTTGAAAGACACAATACTTGAACTGTGGTGGTGGGGGAAATCTTTATGAGGTCATGCTTCATTTTCAGCTACTAAGACAACAGTTCTATCACGATTCCTTGAGTATGAATTGTTTTCATATTATGGGAATAATTGGGCATTGTAATGGATGATGAATGAGTACCCTCACATGGTGGTGCATATTTTTTTGACAGATTTAATTATGAGGAATGAATATTCCATTGATATCTCTTCCAGTGAAACATCAAGGGGTTCATTAAGTTGTACAAAACTTCATATTACAGTATACTAAGGAATGATTGACTCATGGAAGCTGTAAATTTCAACAATAGTAGGAGCGCTTGATCTATACAATAATAATATGCAAGGATCCCATTGGGGATTCCATAATATAGGAGTCTATGTACCACATAGAGGGGTCTTAGGATACCCCTTTCCCCCATTTTTTTGGGTTTCATCCCATGTACTATTCATTTTTTGTTCATTTTTCCCATATATTACTTGCACCATGTACCTTCTAACTGACTGGTATATTTTTCTAACTAATAATTTCAAAATACATGGAACTATTAGGGGTTGAACTCATTTAATAATTGTCCTTGTATTATTTTTGGAGCTCACTTTGTCTTTATTGTAGGATTTTATGGGTTATTTTGACCCATTTTATGTTTGTGAGAATCATATTTGGTTTTTATATCGGTATTAATCGATGGTGCGGCTTTGGTTTATTCCTTTATAGTTGGTTTAAGGACAAACTTGTGGTCATTATACCAACTATGGAGATGTGGCATCATCGGTTCCCATTTGAGGTCACTTGTAGGTGGGCTCATGATCCCTTAATTGTATGTGAGGTGATATTGTACATGTTAGGTTAGGACCACCCAGACATGGTCACTTCAAAACTTTTCTATTTTTAGAGATGTTTTATTATTAATAATAATAAATCTTACAAAATTAACAAGTTTATCAATATTTATATTTCAATATTGATTTTTATATCATTTCAATCCTACATTCACCACTTTGTCAACAATATGTTCATGCATTATATTTGATATGAAAATATAATATGCATTCCTTATACTTGAAGGTTAGTATTCCTCTCATGCCTCTTCTATATTAATAAATTTCATATAATTCTATGCATATGGTATGCATACATTGTTTGAAATCACATACACATGTATGCATATTTTATAAATACATTGATTTAATTTATATACACATATGAATATAAATTCACATCTATAGTTATATAGAATGGTTCCACCTACATGTGTCACCACTAGTCTTCATTTCATTTCCACGTGTTACGAGTAGGAAACTCACTTCATTTATTATTCCAATTTCCTCTCACTCTACCAAAAAGTGACAAATTTCATTGATCATCACTATAATTTTTTGAGCTTCTATGCAAATTTGTAATTAAATGATCATATCGTGCATTACACATGTTGTGTACTATCTAGATATAATAAGAATAAGATAGATAATGGTGGGACACATGTACACCCCAAATGAGTTTCACATGTGGTAGGTATCTTGGCTAGCCCAGTGGTCTACATATCTAATTTCTTTAGTCTAAAAAGGAATATCCTTGGAGATAAAGGAATTTAAGAAGTAATCTTCGGGCATTGCCTATGCTTATAGGGGAATAAGACCTACTGCAACTCATATCTCCATAGCCGAAAAATATACATACGTTAAATAGAAGTTGGTGTCAGTGGGAGGGAGAGGAGGATAGGCTTGGGGTAATTGGGATTGTTGGGTCTATTTTTTGTGGAGGTTTTGGCTGTTGGATTTTCTCTTGTGAGGATGGAGTTCCATAGACTTTTATTAATATGTTTTCTGAAAAAAAATTAAAAGCATAGGATAATTTTTTTTAAAATATTCTTTAAAGGCAGCGTCGAAAATTCTGCCTTTGGGTTTACGACAAAAGGAGGCATCGCCACTGCAGCCTTTTCCCTAAAACAATTTTTTTTCTATTTTAATTATCATTTTTTATATATTTTAAAATTTAATTTTTTATTATTATTTTTTATGTTTATATATATATATATATAAATATTTCACCATAATTTTTCTCTTATTCATGTATGTGACTTATCTTGCCTATAATATATAAATTATAAGGCAAATATAAATAAAAACTCAAAACATGGATTAAACATATAAGAAGTAGTCAAAAATAAAATTAATTTCTTAAACATTGTTGATGAAAAATAATTTATAAGCTTTCAAAGCCACCAACTTGAAACATGAAAATGTTTCATGTATGTGACTTTAAAAGCATATAAAATATAAACTATAAGACCAATATAAATTAAAATTAAAATATGGATTAAATAAATAATAAATATTCAGAAATAAAAAAATGATAAACAATGTTAATGAAAAATAATTTATAAGATTTCAAAGCCACCGACTTGAAACTTAAAAATGTTTCAAGTATGTGACTTTGAAAACCAATAAAATATAAATTATAAAACCAATATAAGTGAAAATTAAAACATGGATTATAAATATAATAAATAATCTAAAATAAAATTAATTTTATAAAAAATGATAATGAAAAATAATTTATAACCTTTCAAAGCCACCAAATTGGAACTTCAAAATGTTTCAAGTACATGACTTTTCTAGCCTATAAAATATAAACTATAAGACCAATATAAATGAAAATTAAAACATGTATTAAACATTTAATAAATAGTTTAAAATAAAAAAAATTATTAAAAAATGTTGATGAAAAATAATTTATAAGCTTTCTAATCCACCAACTTGAATCATAAAAATGTTTCAAGTACGTGACTTTTCTAGCCTATAAAATATAAACTATAAGACCAATATATATGAAAATTAAAAAATGGATTAAACATATAAGAAATAGCCAAAGTTTTATTTTTTATTTATATGGGTCTTATAGTTTATATTTTATTGGCTTTCAAAGTCAAAGTGGCTTTGGATCCTCCTCGACATTCCTTCTTTTTGCTCTCACTTCTGAGTAACTTTTCCTACATTCCATCCATTTTCATTTATTTATTTTATTTATAAAAATCTTTGTTTTAAAAAACTTTTTATATGTTTAGGATATCTTTTAAATTTTATTTAAATTGTTTTTATACTATATATTTTTTTATTTTTAAATCTATCTACTTGAAATTTAATAATTATTCCTATATTTCAAGTAGCCAACTTTGAAAGCTATAAAATATAAACTATGCCTAAAATATTAATTAAAACTGAAACACTAGATAAAAATATAAGAATGGATTATCGTAATAATAGTATCTTCATTCCAATAGAAATAAAACATATAAATTAATATGTACAATCAATGTCTATGTCTATGATCAGGAGATTTCGTCCCACATGGTGGTCTGTGAATATGATGTCCACTTCAAGTTCGTTGTGTCTGATGACCTGGAAAGGGCCAATCCTTGGGCACTAGAAAGTCGACTATAAAATCATCCACCTATGTGTTAGGGGGATGAGTTGTCAATTTCCTGTTGTACTACAGTCCTAATCATTCTCCCACTAGGTTGGTAGAAGAACCTGCCATCGTCACAGTGGGGAACCAAGCCTGCGATGGACATATACATTAAGGTTGTGATGGATCTTGACCCCAATGTTGTGATAGATTTGGATCACAAGTTTGCTATGGATCTAGACCCCAAGATGGAGAGAACTTCAAATTTCCTATAAAGAAAAACGGATCCCATGCCACCTGAGGCACATCTTGAGTTGGCTGAGGCTGGACAACTAGAGGATCGACCTCTGCCTGTGTAACAGGTAAGGCCTCACATGCAGCACAATGATGTCTATATTTTCATTTTCGTCATGGCTCTTCCGCACCAGCATCTACTGTAGTATGTTCTTCTATGTAACTAACCTCCTCTCTCTATGATAGATGCTCTAAGATGCTCTCAGAAAGTACATGATAAGATGAACTTTTCTCCAGTGCTTCAGCATGGATAGTTTCCCAGCTAAATATCCCCTCCTCTTCATCACTCATGTGAAAAAGATACTCTGAGTGACTACCCTGTAAAGAGATTCAAAATGAATTAGAAAATATTTCAATAAGAAAACTAATAAAAAATTATTAAATTACAATCTTATTAATATCTCTACCATTTCAGGTAAGATATAATATAGAATTCAGTCTATACCATGGATCATACTCAACCTACTCTAAAAGAAAGAATCGATTCATAGGTACACTCTCGATAGGAATACTCTACAAATCTGCACCAGCAGCCAAGAAAGCGAGCATGTACTCAATTCCAGTCCTCATCCTTCCTCCCTATCAGCTTCACCTCATGAATCTTCTCTGTCTTTCACAACAGCAATGGAATTGTTTAAGCACAACAAAACTAGTGCATGAATCTGTCAGGATACTGCCACTCAATAATATGGAAGTGAATGAGGGTCACTACAGCCACAATATCCTCAATCCCAATAGTGTTTTATATTGGCAACTAGTCTATAATAGTCCAGTATGGATGCCATAAAATCTGAAATGACATGTGAACTTTTCCAAAAAAAATATATCATTACTAAAAACCAAAATTGATTCTATTATTAAAATTGTTAGACAGTGATAGATTGAATATACATACTTGGTCAGGTAAGAGACAGTCCAACTGAAGCCAATATATTCCCAAATGGTGTCTTGGAACTATGTAGAAATTATGTCTCTAACACCACCTGTAAAATATAACATCAATAGTGATAAATAATGAGAAATTAAATTAAATAACTCCCAGTAGAATCAGAAACCAATATAAATTAGTGATTATACCAGCATCTATGTAGATCATCCTGCAGCGCCTCCATCTTGATTGATGGACAATCAAGATTAGGGCAGAATGCAAGGATGTGCTCCCATTCCCACATCTGATGAAGGATGATGCATCCCCTGAGACCTGTGTGGTCCCTGTGGGATAGCCTACATAATTCTTTGTACATGTATCCAATTAAGCTAATCCCTTGATATACATCTCATCCCGATCAGAGTCCTATAGTAGGGGTAGATACATCATGTGCATGTGTATCCCCTGAGTGATAAGTACACATGGTCCCTCCAATGAGCCATCATATATATGCACGGGCATAACGCATGACAGTATGCTCATCAGCATCATCGGGTAAAGGTGGAATCTACACCTCCAACCAAGGCATAGAAATTGACACTCCATCTTTAGCCCTATGGTCAGAAAAAAAAAATTGATGGTTAACAATCATTGAGATAGGTTGGGCCAAGATGCACGAGTGGTTCCAATAACATCTTCCCCTGGGATAGGAAGACTGAGAAGCACTTCCACATCCTTGAGGGTGATGGTCATCTCTCTCTCAGGTATGTGGAATATATATGTCTCTGGTCTCCACCTCTCCACAAAGGCAGCAAGCAGGTGATGGTTGACAGAAGTTAAATATGATATGACAATTCCATAGAATCCATCATGGCACAAGTATGGTCTAATGGCTTGAGGAGGCTCCCTATGATGAAAATGGTGAACCCAATGCACCCTAATCTATTGATCCTCACCACCATCTAACATGAACTGAGAAATATTGATATCCTGCTAAGTGAGTAGTATGGTATCATCCATATGTATATAAACAAATAAAATGAGTTGTACACATAAAATTTAAATATAACATTATGTTTAGAAGAATTTTATGACTTGTATAATGGAAGACATTCCATGTTTATTCACACTGTTTTATGAATTTCTTTTTACAAAAAGAAATGAGCATGTATTTATTTTTTTAAATCATATTTCTAATGTGTTGTTAAGTAATTATTTTACCTAGAAAAGGTTTTTTTTAAGATATGGTTTTATATATTTATATATATAAACAATTTGTCTTTGTTATGTAGATTTTCATTAGAAAGTGGCATGATTTGTAATTTATGTATGACTTTTTACATGATGGTATGTTTTATGATTATTTTCTCACATGTAAAGTTCATTATGTTACACTAACTGAGCTTCAAGAAAAAAATTGTGGGAAATTAACCATAATGTAGTAGGAACGGTGAAAACAACGATGGTGATTATGTAAACTCATTCCATCACCACCATCATTGTCAATATTCCTCCTACATTATGGATCATTTCTTAAAAATTCTTTCTTGGAGTTCAGTTAGCATTACAGAATCAGTTGTACTAACCTCTATTATTGGTTGTGTACTATAACAGGCTCCTTTATCTGTTTGTATAACCTCCTCGTAGTAGTACACATAGGTAAAACCTGAATCTATATGTTGAAAATGTTTTCTGATCATTATTCTGATATCGTAACTAATATTGAAAAATATGGTTGATCATATAATCTTTATTATACTAAAATTTTATAACATTAACTTTTAATGTAATATATGATACTATTATTTTGTTATATAAAATTTTTTTAGAATCTTTGTCACATAATGTTTTGAAAATAGAGGTAAAGGGAAAATGTTTTTGGGTTAATAGTTCATCTTTTAGGTTTTAGGGTTTAGAGGTTCGTCTTTCAGATATTGAGTCATTGGTCTAGTTTTTTGTATTTTTTGTAAGGTTTTAGGGTTTAGGTTTATTATTTTAGTGTTAGGGATTATTTTTTATGGTTTAGAGTTTATTATTTTGATATTAGGTAATAGGGAATAGGTTTTTATGTTTAGGGATTAACTTTTAGGTTTTACAGTTTAAGTATTAGTATTTTAAATATACGATTTTCAGTCTAGGTTTTATAATTATTTTTGTTAGTTTTTAAGGTTTGGGTTTATGAATTCAAGGGTAGGGATTAGGTTTTAAGGTTTAGGGTTTAGAAATTTGATATTACAGTATAGGGAAGATTTTTTTTGGGTATAGTGTTATACTTTTAGGTTTTGGTGTTTAGGAAACCAAGGTAAAAAGAAGAGATAACAGCATATAATTTAAAATATGAGAATCTCACAATGAATACAATACATCATTGTGGCAGAGAGTGTGAACTCAGCCCAACAATGTTAGCGCATCAAATCTGGTTATGAATTTCTTGATGAAATATGGTGTATCTCAAACATTTACATTGTTCTTGAGGCTATCCAATCTTATTATGTATCCTTCTAGCCTTCAGTCTCCCGTGGGGATGCAACTGATTGATGTTAGGTATCAATATCGGCTGGCCTTCGAGCATTGGGAAATAATGAAACTCACCAATAGGCTTCCATGGTGCAGTATAATAGTTATCAATGGTGTCCATCCTGTACACTGGATCAACATATGCTTCCCATGATATATTCATAGAGGCATATGATGCGATGGAGTGTATGCATGGAAACCTTAAGGCTTAAAAGTTTCCACATTGACATTTCCACATTGACATTTCCTCATTTCCAATAATACCACCATTTTCACCAATTCTATTTATGATGGTGTCCAAATTCTCTTGAACATCAAATCGAGGTTCTTCTTGTCAAAAAAGGAATACATGATAACTATAAGCTTCATCAATATTCTTTTCAGTATCTTTTTGAAAGTGTCTTATGTACCTTATCCCTTGTTGTATTCTGTCTGATTCTAGTTTTCGTCTATCAACAAGGTACTTCATGCAATGATATAATGTATCCTAAACTAGGGTAGTTATAGGTAACTCGATAATCCCTTTGAAGACACCACAGATGCACTCCACAATTTTTGTGGTCATGTTTCTGTACCTCTTCCCCCCTTCATATTCCAATTCCCATTTTTCTTTTGGAATTCTAATTATATAATCATAAACTTCTTAACTACCCTGGAAGATTTTTTTGACCATTTTTCAAACCTCTATTGATCAGAATCATATATTACATACAAGAGATGATATTTCACAGAAATTGAATTTATCTTTACATTGAAATAGTAAAAAATAACAAAAACAATGCCTACAAAGATTCATGATTTTCATCTTCATCGGTTCATTGGGGAATTTTTTATACACATTTCTAGAAATATGTCTAATGCAGAACCAATGATGGGAATTTGAGTATCTCTATGTATAAGGATCCTCATTGATGGCCTCATTAATTACATGTTTCCTATCATATATCAAACAAACACCCAAAATGTTAGTGAAATAGTTGCTGATACATTCCAAAAAATAACTACATGATTCATTGTTTTCTTTCTCTACAATGGAAAAGGAAAGAGGAAGAGGTGAATGGTTTCCATCTTGGGTTTCCGAAATAAAAAATACACCCTTTTATTTTTCATATATAAATGTTCCATCAATATTAATAAACTATTTTTTGAAACAAAATGTGGAGATACAGGGGAGGAATGCCCAGAACAGCTGATGAAATTGAATACAAGATAGATCAAGTCAGTTATCGTGAGACACATGTTCGTTTGTATCATGATGTAAGAGAACTTTGGTATAATGCCTCAGTGTGGCTAGAAATTTAAGTAGCACCCAATACGAGTCATCCTAATCACTATAGACCTTTATAATTATATTTTTTTGAACTATCAATGCCTTATTATAGTAAATATTATAACTGAATGTCTGTTGTATCCTCTCTTACACAAGGGATAACAGAACATCTTGGTATGTTCTAATTATCTCAAAAACAATGGATGACACAAATTCTCTACTCAATGAGGAACGATCTTGTGTTAGGCTTGGCTAAATGCAAGTATGAGCTGCCTCAATCCTCGAGATTCTCCAACCTCAAAATGTAATGTCTGGAATTTCCCTCCAGTAGAATCTACAACTATCTTCATACTTCTCACACCGTATGAGATATTTATTATGGCTAGATTCCTGAACTATATATTTGTAGTGCCTCTCAATGTGAAATCTCTTTAGCATTCTTTTTAAGGCATATTTACTTGGAAAATTCCTTCCAACATATAAGGTTTTGTCCAGCTCACTAAACCTATCTAGTACAACTCTGGGAAACTCAGTTGCCGACGTGAGAACATTATTGTTGAATTCAGTAACACATGTCATTTCTTATGACCAAGATGAAAAATCATGGTGGATGATTCATTATAGGCCGAGTCTAATGAATTTCTAAAAAACTGCTCCCTATCTTCTGCCAGTCCCTCTTCATTAGCACTATTTTCACCATATGTTCCATCATTATGAAACATCTCATCCGAAGGTGGATTTACATGTATATCTAGGAGATCATATAGATTTTCCTCTTTTTCATCATTTGTAATAGGCTCAATTTCCTGGGGCATATTATCTTCAACCACTCTTGTAAGTCTACGTATTCGTAAAAATGGACGTTGTTGTTGTACATTAGAAACATCAATATATAACTTCATCATGATACCATCTGACCATTGATAAAATAATTTTATTACTTGGACCCACTTCACATCATCAACTAATTGATAAGTATTACCGGGAATTGAAAATGGCTATAGATCATAGACTTGATCTCTTTATTGGGTCCTATATTTAATGAACCATGAATTCTGTCTTGAAGGTCACTTAGTGTTCAAAATCAGTTGTACTAACCACTGTTATTGGTTTTGTACAGTAATAAGATCCTTACTGAGTTTGAATAATCTCCCCATAGTAGTACCCATAGGTAAACATAACTCTCTACATCAAAAATGTTTTTTGATCAAAATTATGATAGTGTAACAAATATTAATTGTGATGGTTGACCAAATAATATTTATTAGATTAATTTTAGGATGCCTTTTTATACCCTAAAATATGCTAGTAATGTTTCATTATATAAAATTCTATTAAAATATAATTCATATAATTTTTTGTAAACCGAGGTAAAAATAATAGGAAACATCAAATTAGTTTATTTATCACTGATAAAAAGGCAGTTCTGACCATATAAAGTGAAATGAAGAATAAAAGACACATTAAATAACACATGAATTATTTAAAACATATAATAAATTCCTTAACATTTTTTAATAGAATGTGGTTTGGATGAGATGAGTCTCACTTCATACATGAGGTAAAATCCATCTTATTTTTAATTTACTTATTAATAAAATCTTTTAAAGATATATACTTCACTTTTCAACTTTCAAAAGATTTCAACCTTATAATGGCATATCTTAGATTTCATTAAAAGACCAAAAACTTTTGAAAATTCAAAAGTGAAGTGCATATCCTTCAAAGATGTTATTAAGATTCCAATTATTATTAAGCTGTATTTTACCTCATGTATGAATTCAGACTCATCTCATCCAAAACACATTATATTGAAAAGTTTCAAGGTATTTCTTTTATGTTGTAATGAATTCATGTGTTATTTAATCTTTTTATTCTTATTCATTTCACTTTATATGATCATAAGTATCATTATCTAATCATTATATGGATTCATTTTTTAATCCTATGTTATTCATTAATTTATCTATAATTAATCATTTCTAATAACCAATATTATTTCTAAACTATATAATCATTATGATACTAAATTGTTTAAAAAATCGTATATATTAAACTATGATACTAATGTTTCTTAGTATAATTTTTACAAAGTTAATCATTCTTTAATCACTAGTTAATCATTTCTAAGTTAATCATTAGTTAATAATTCTTCAATCACTCTATAATAGGGAAGAAAAAACACATAAAATAATGCATTAATGTTTTAAAACATATAAGAAATACAAAAAAATTTCAACAAAACATGATTTAGATGATATGATCCAAACTTCAGAAGTGAGGTAAATCCTAACTGATTTTTATTTGATAGCTTAATAACATCTTATGAAAGTATGTACTTAACTTTTTAAGTACAAATATTTAGATGAAGTTATTAAGTTTCCAAATAAAAATAAACTAGATTTTACCTCATTACTGAAGTCATGCTCATATCATCCAAACCATTTTTAATTGAAAAATGTCAAGGTATTTCTTATATGTTGTAAAAAATCATGTGTAATTTATTGTGTTTGTTATTTTCCATTTAATTTAATATAATCATAATTTCATTTTATCAATGATAAGTTTTATTAGCTAATCATTACATGTATTCATATTTTAATCCTAAGTTATTCAGGAATTAATATATAATTAATCATTGCTAATAAAAAATATTAATTCTAAACTATAAAATATTTTGGATACTAAAATTTTAAAACCTATTTTTATATCCAAAACAATTATATTAATGTTTCTTAGTATCTTTTTAACTAATAAATCATTATTTAATCACTAGTTAATCATTATTAAGTTATTATTTAATTATTTATTCTTCAATCATTAATCATATGATATTCATTAGTTAATTATAATTAACTAATCATAAGTATTCATTTTAATCCTTAGTGATTCATTAATTAATCTATAATTAATCATTACTAATAATAATTATTATTCATAAACTATATATAACTAATTAAACTACTTAATAAATAACATCTTTAAAACTGACTAAAAGGAATTCCATTACTAATAATAACTTTTATTCTTTAATGCCTTTGTCCTTGTCCATTTCATTATTTATCATCATAATTATCATTTTATCATTGATAAATATAATGATTTGATTTTTCCATTCCTAGGTATTTTAGTAGTTTATAAAGAAAATATGAATCATCTTAAAAATATCCCCTAGGAGTCTAGGAAGGCTCATTGTCATACACCAATTCTCATTCGAGTCTAGCTCAAAGTGGTGTTTTTGGGTTTTACCCCAAGGTACATCTGTTCCAAAGCCATGTCCACTTGTTTGCATCTAGAAATGGATTTTATTTCTTAGATAACCTCATAATATTTATGCTACCAAAATTTCACAATAACTAAACCTAAGTTATTATATACTTAATCTATACTTACTCTATACTTAATCATTACTAATAATTATTATTATTCCAACATCTATATAACTAATTAAATAACCTAATAAAAAAATTATTTATAATTAACTAAACTACTTAAAAAATCTAATATTTATAACTAAATATAAGTCAGTTAAATAAATAAAAAACATTAAATTAAATAAAAAAAATACATCTAAATAATGCTTTGAAAAAAACTGGGCCTTTTTGGACCATTGACTCCACCGCATGGAAAAGGAGTTTTTTTAGAGAGATAAGTAGTGGATTGAGGAGATATTGAGGAAAATTGAAGTGAGTAGAAGGGGGTTAAATTTTATAGGGATCTAAGGGAAATGTGACATTGGAGGTGCTCGCTTTCACTACACCCAGAGGTGAAATGAGGCACCCCTTCCACCTTTTCCATTTCATCGATATGGGCCAAAGGCGGCGCGGGGGAGGGAAGGTGGCATCAGCGATTCTACCTTTAAGGCATATTTTTTTTTAAAAAGTTAACCTATACTTTTTAAAAAATCATAAAAAATATTTAAATAAATCAGATTTTTGTCTCCCTCCATCAGGGAACCCACAGCCAAGCCAAGCTCTAGAAATACCGGCCCTCCAATCCCACTCTCTTACTTTCCCTTGGGAACCCACAACTCATGCCTGTGATTATCAACTAAATGAAATCCACCCCCTCTTTATTTCATCTCTCTATCTATGGTGTTTAAATATTTATATTAGTTACTATATTTTGTATATATTGTCAAAAAATTTATGTATTTGGGATTTTTATGAATTGGATTCAATAATGAATATTGGTCTCCATTTTTCCATGTTGGGTATGTTTCCAACCATATGTTTCATGTCTTTTCATTGAATGTCTAAGTCTTGGATACTTTAATTAAAAATAATTCTAAATTCATGCTCTATTTGTATTGCAATGAAGAGTGAGCATACTAAAGATATTAATGAAATTTCATCAAATTTTAATAGTTTCTCCCAGCACAGGAAAACTTAATCAGAATCATTTCCTAGATATGCATGTAAAGACCTACTTGTACCCTACATAAAATTTTCAGAGTACCCAAGTTAGGTAGCATACGATTATGTTCCTTAGGAATATTTCTAACGAATATGCTAGTACTAATTTCTTTAATCCCTACTTCCCTAATCCAAAGACAATTCTTCACATGTACCAACTTCAACCACCAACCCTAACACAATCGGGACTCCAATAAAAAATTAACCTAAACAAAACCTCTTGGAGACCCTACTCGGGTAGGTGACAATATTGGGTATGTCATCTCATGTCCTCAACCAATAAGATATGAGCTCATGACTAACACCAAGTGTGCATAAAAACTTGTATGTGTTGTACTTTGTCACAACCTGATCTTTCCAAGACTTCTCCTGAGTCGGGAATGAGATCGATATTCACCCTATATTCTTGACTCTAGCAGGGTGATGCAAGACAACTAACATCAAAGAAATAAAAACCATTTCATGGGAGACATTACCCCTTTTAATATAAAACATATTCAATTAACAAAATGATGAGTATACACTATATTCAATAAGTTCCTCCATTGGAAATCTCAAGTGTGTACTAGCATGAAGCATATTAATGCCTCTTGGGATGAAATATAAAAATAATATAATCTAGTTTGTCCCAAAAGAAATTCCACATTTATCCATGTTTCACCACAATCACACTTCCATAAAGCATATATATAAAAATATAATACAAATCACACCAATGGTGAAACAGAATGCAATAAAGGGCCCCTACAACTGACTTCTCACCGACATCATCATGCTAGGGAATACAAAAACCCTAAGAGAATAAAATATCTCATAATATAATATATTTATATAATTATATATCTATGTGAAATGGAATACAACATCTGATTAGTAAGGAAATTTAAAAATGTTAATCCAACAAAATATGGATTTTGGGTTGCACCTAAAATCCCATACAACTCATAGGGATATACCATAAATGTATTTTCTTTATATGTAATTTACTTAATTCACGTTACATATTATATTTATCATGTTGTGTATTTTTTTCATTTGTAATTCGTAATTTATTACATATCATTGTCATGTCAAGTGATTATTGGACTTTCTATTTCAATTTTTTAACATTTTATCATTTTTATCGGTCAAAACCAAATTTATTAAAACATTCATAATCCTCCTCTCAATTACGAACCCTTGTTTCTGAAACATCATACTAATGTTTTGAAAATGGGAAAGGATCAGATTTTGGTTTTCCTAGAAGTTCAATATAAGAAAAACTTGGTTGTTTAGACTAATGATTCTTGTATGGTAAAGATGTCGCCTTTTCTTGGTTGAATCTTATGAACATGGCACTGAAGAAAGTTATAAGTCTTAAATAATGAGAGTTTGTTTTTTTATGGTAAGAAAATTAAAGTTGTTTTTTGATAAATTAGTTCAAAATTTCTATCAAAATACACAATATAGCATTTCATAGAAGAAATATTTGATTACTTCAAAGGTTAATGGAAATAAATTTCTAATTTATCTATTGAAATGGAAGAAAATTTTCATTTCCAATATGAATGGAATTATTTATTTAGTCATACATTGGTTAATAATGAAAATATCAGTCATGTATATATTATGTTATTCCTATTTGGAATTAAAAATATTAAGAAGAATGTGAAAAAATATTAAAACCTAAACATATGATTCATTAAAAAGTTATTCAAACCAGAATTGGATAAACTATTAGAGTGTTTGTAAAAATATTTTTTCAAGATATCTATTTGTTATATCTACTATGAATGAAAATGAAATAATTTTTCCAAGGTACATGATAAGTTATGCACATCATTTTTGTTAGGGGATGATTAAATTGAATTCATACCCATATAGAAGGACTCTTAATTGTATGATTAATAAAAAGTATATAAAATTTAATGAGTGAGAATCCATCATGTGTTATCAACACAATACCATGGAAACTGAAGTATTAAAGAAGATATATTGTATTTGGAATATATGAATGAATATACTAGTTCCTATTAAGGATAGTTTTGTAGAAGTTAAATAAGTGAAAGAAGATGAAGAAAATGAATTGGTCCTTAATTCTAAATAGGGGGAGATTTAATCTCTCACACAAGAAGATTATATTGAATATATAAACACATATTCCCTTGTTTCACATGAATAAACATTAGCTTAGGGAGAATAAAATCATTATATTTAAGATATTTATATTAGTTTTGAGTTTACTTTTCAAGAAACAACTGAAGTTGTAGTGAATTGTAATAAATATGAGATTTTGGTAGATACTCATGAAGAAGTTGAAATAATAGATACAACTATAGAATAATTCCATATATAAATTCTTATTGATTATTATCCCCCAAAAAAGAAGGCTTAATATTCTAAAAGGAATGAACATATAGAAGATGAAGTAACTGAGGCAGCTAACATTTAAATAGACATTTCTTTTTTAGAAGAAATAGAGTCATGTTAAATGAATATATTTGGCCACCATCTATAGAGGAAGAGGAACATGACTTTGACGAACATCTAAATCACTTCAAAACAATTATTTTTCAACTTTATTATTATATTATTTAATTAAAAGTTGGTTTAAAGGAATATAGATATAAATTAAACATGTGAAAACAAAAATTCTATTCTAATATTAAAATTTTAGGATTTTAAATTACAAATGGTTTCAAAAATAGGTTTTAATGATTCAAAAACAATGTTTAAGTATCTAAGTGAGATAATGAAAAATTATACAATTTTTTAGTAATTAATGGATAAATCATTTAGAAATGAGATTGCGGATCTATTTAAATTTCAAACAGCATTCCTAAAGGAAAAATCACTTTAGAAAAATGTTTCAAATCCAATAAAGGTGGAATTAAAATCCATTTAAGATAAATTAGTTACTCTCAATTACAATTCTTATTTAACCCTAGTACATGAAAAACTTTCTAAAATATAGTGTGACATTGTCACTCTATGTACATTGGAGTTTTAAAAAGAGAGATTATATCTAAGGAACAATAAGTAAGGACAAATGAAGTCAATTTTGAAAATACATTGTTGGTCATGAGTATACTGTAGACTTTATGATGTTTTAAAATAAAATCAATAAAAAATGAACAAAACTATAATGGTCCAAAGGAACTTAAGATATTATTATATAATTTTTTTATAATGGATGAAAATATTTTCTAAAACATGAATGGGACTTTATTGAAAAATCATGGAGATCCTCTAGCTGTAATACATTTTTTAATGAATAGGAAGCTCTATCGAATGAAAATTTTAAATTTATATAGGATAAGAAAAGAAATATTTTTAAAATTATTAAATATATTTATTCTTTAGACTCTGAATAATCAGAAGTGGAACCCAAATATAAATCAGATAAGGAATAAGTTTTATAAAAATGCAAGGAGATTATTATTTTTTATGAACCTTTCTATTGAGACAACTACTTCTGTTGTTCTACCATAGTTTTCTAAAAACACTCTTCCTCTATAGAAAAAAATGTTGAAAGAATTTCATAGTTATTATCTAAATATTTCATAATTCAAGGAGAGTATAAAATGTAATAAAAATAACAATGAATCAATTTTATAACATGTAAACAATTATATAAAACCAAATAGACAAGATTATGAAAAATATTACTAACAAATGAGTGTGAAAGTTAGTTAAATTTTATATAGATTGTGTTGGGAGAGATAATATAGATATAATATAAGAATCTTATTCATATTTTATAATACAGTGATATGACATTATACTTGACTATATTAGGGGATATGTTATGTTAATATTAGTGGCTTATGTGAAAGCTTTGTATCATCTGACATGTAAGAATTAATGATATGTGCCACTAGATAAACTGGATACATCAAAATCATAGTTACAAAAACATTTTTTCACATGAAAATCATACCATGGAAGTTCCTTGAAAAATCATAAAAATCAATGGGAAAAACAATTTCAGAAACCATACTACCTCTAAAACCACATACTGACTTTCTAGTTCTGTTATTTGTTAACTCAAATCCCACTTCAAGCTCTACACTCACCTTTTCTCGGTCGAAGAAGATTTAGTGTGGATACACTAAATATAACTCTAAAAGAATGAAAAAAAGAGCTTGTATTAGTATAGAAAATGAAAGATCTATGATAAGAAACATTACCATATCTTAAGGTATTAGAGCTTCAAGGCACTAAAATAGTTCATCCTCACCTGAACCTAATTTTTTTCAAAGATAATAAAACTTTATATAATCCATAATCAAAATCCAAATTGTTACTATATTCTTATTTTGGTTTGTTTATTTGTTTATTTATCCATTTAATTTCATTGTGAGTTTTAGTTTTTATTAACACCTATAAGAAAATGAAAAATTTATATTCATTTATGAATTATCTTTTTATAGTTATATTTTTGTGGGAAATATTAACTATATTATAACCTCTCTTTAATATTATTTTATATATCATAGAAATGGGTGACTATGGGGAACCCAAAATTTTACTAAACTATTATCTATTTTGATATGAGACTATCTAATTTATTTATTAAAACTCTATATAATTTTATGTTTCAATTTTATAGGTTTTTTAATAATCAAAATGGGGGAGATTGTTGGACAGTTATAGTGTACCGACATACTGTCATACACTCTAAGTTTTCATGCTCACAAAATCTCTTATTTGTTTTACTAATTAATATACATTCTGTGAATTTCAGGTTATTTAGAAATATTTTATAGAGTTATTTAATATGGAATTGTTATTATGATTTTATCATGTTTTGAGTTAAATAATTTACTAAGTACATAATATAATGTATTAAAGATTATTTCTTTTATATTTAATGGAAAACTAATGATGAATATCCTATAATCTGTAATTTTTTAAGTATAAAACTTTACATAACCATTAGAGTTGGGAAAATTTCATGTGCATTGGATATTTCAAAAAGGAAAATATATTACATATCTAGGGAGTGTTATAATTATTCTTCCAAATAAAAACATAGAAAATCATTGAATCTTATGTGTAGATAACTATAACTTTAGTTTTTATTTGATTAACGAGAAAAATAGTATGCTTAAAGTTTTTATCTATTTATAAGAACTTATGTATTGGTTTGATAACTTTTGTTTTGAAATAAATATCTTATGAGTTGAAGCAAAGTATTATTCTTATGTTTTAGAGAAAAATATATCATTTATGATATATTTGTTGAGTAAAATATTATGTATAATGTAAAAATTAAATTATTAGATACTCTCATGGGAGTCATGATCATTTATAATTTAATGGAAAAGATTGAACAACACTAAATTAGTTTATTTTCAAATGTATGAATTTTATATAGATTATGACTTAATTTATTTTGAACTTTTATTTATTGATAAATGGTCTATAAATGTTATAAGGATACTAAATTTCATATAGAATAACATGTATTTATTTAAAAAAAATTAGTTTATGAATAATATATATATATATATATCATATCAATAAAACAATAAGAGATTAAAGTGATTGATTACATGAACAATTTTGTTTGTGATTAATCTAATTCCACTTTATGAATTTAACTGTAAATTTATATTTAAATGGAAGAAGAAAATAATATTGTTGTTTCTATGAATTTTTGAAGAAATATATTATAGTTATATAATTATTTTTAGAGACACACTTTGGAGACATTCATATTCTCAAGAGAAGTTCAATCATCTCTCTGTTACTGAGAAAAAAACAAGCTATCAATTGTTATTCAATTTCCATATCTCTTCTATTTATAGTGTCAGTGCACATTTCTTATACTAAGTATGGGATTGTGATTGAGGATATGTATTGTAAGGGAGAGCCCGATAAAAGTCATTTCACCTTGTAAACACCATGTGTCAACTTCTTTCACTCAACTATGATGTCCCTATAAAAAGGATCTAAATAAAAATAACTAAACCTTTATTGGGTGTTGGTGGTGCAATGATTCGAGATTTTGGACCCTTTAAATTAATATTATCTTCAATAGCTTGCATCACACACAACATTGAACTAATATAACACCTAACTAAAATGATCCACAAAATATGAAAATTACTTGAAGAAAATAATCATTAGTAGATAAAAACATAAGAATAAATAAAAATAATTACATATTATTATTTTCATTACCTTTTGAAGAACCATTTAAAAAAATATTTTAGTTTACTTTAATAAATTAAATTTATCACAGTTAAAATTTTATTATAATATGTAATATTTTGATTTATATCCTAATAAATCAATATTAAATTATTTATAAATTTTATATGAAATAAGATTAAAGACACTTGAATTTTAAGAATGTCATTTTTTAATAAAATAAGTTTTTTCTTTATTTAATATATTTTAATTTAAAAGAAAAAAATTATAAATTTTTTAATTTTAATTTGATAAAATTGACAAGATATTTGAATCAAATATGTAAATATTAGTTTAATATGAATTTTTTACATTTTTTTAAAATTAATAGGTGAATAGAGAAAAAATATCAATATTTCCAATACCATCACTTTTATGATGTAAATGTTTTTGAAACCATTTTTCTTTAAAAATCTATATTTAATAACTGTTATAAATAATTTTAAAAATACTATATTGAATTTATAGAAACCATGTTTAATTTTTTTTGGAAACATAATTTAAATTTTATTTTTAAAACTATTTTTTATTTACTTATATTAAAAATTAGTTTTCATCACTTGTATAAACTAAATGTAACAAAATGGATTTCATATTTTAGTTATCTAATTCCCCGACTTGGATCCCTATGAATAATAATCGGACCGATGGCATCACATGAAATCAGGCACGCCTCCTCATATGCTAGAGGCTTCCAACTAGTAGTTGGAGATCTAAGGTGGTACTTTGAGGATAATACACCCATAATATAAGAGTGAACAATAATTTATAAAATAACAAAAAATATTATACACAATCCATTTTCACCAGAGTATGTAGATACAATAAATAAACTTAACTATCTATAACATAATGAAATTTAGTCATACAAGTGTAAAATACTGGTCACCCACTCGTCCAATCATATATATTTAAATAATACAAGAATAAATAAATTTTGAAATAAAAATACATGAGGCTCTACTACAACCCCTAATCCTCACCTCACCACAATCTCCAAATCCCATCAGAGCTCTAATCAGTCAATAAAGAAAAACCCAGGACCCTACCAAACCCATTCCTATATCCAATTGTGATTTTACTTGGGTACCCAAGTGCAATGGTGGCCTAAGATAGGTGTGAGTAAAAAAACTAAGTAGGCAATCACCAACATGGTCCCATATATACCAACAATTTAGTGATATGTCCATGTGATATGCTCTGAATAATGAACTACTTAGAATAAGTAAATAAGTAAATAAACCATAACTGATAATTAGGTACGCAACCCCAATCCGCCATAGCTATATTGGCCTATGTTGGGGTGTCTTTGAGCACATCATAATACCCATACAAACCCATATAATGACCCAAGTTTCATTCACCTTAATATATCGTATAATGACCAAATGAATTCTCCATCACAAAATCATGACCTAGAGAATGCTCTATCCTAGTATATAATGATTCCAAGATCCAAATCCATGGTATCCCCACTCATAGTCTCACATATCCCCTACTAGGGAATCTTTAATTAGTAAAACATAGCATCATACTTGTGTAGTTTTCTTTTTTATAACATACCTCTTTACTTGGGGATTTTTCTTTATTATAACAGACCTCCATACTATAAAAGTTTTCCAGACCACTCCATAGTTTTTTTCTATATAAAATAATATAACACACTTCATGTGGGTGATTTCTATATCTAATATAAAAATTAAAGGAAAAAATGGTTAGATGAATGGATAAACCCATCACAACTATCCATAACCCATCATCTCACCTGAAATGTGTGAGTTCTAAGGTGACACCTGTAATTTTCTCTACCTAAATATCACACACCCACCTAAGGTCAAATATGAGTTAGGAACCTACTTGGCCCCCCTGGATCCATACACAAGTGGTGGTACCCTATTTGGGTTCTTTATTATCAGTCTCAAGTTTAGGTTAATTCCAATCATTAGAGGGAATCACATCCCTTGATAGTGCCGCACATGGTATGGACTCATAAGCCTCATCGGGTAAGTTTTAATTGAAATTCTCTAGATAGATGGATCAAGGCCCATATCAATGTATATTTTCATGTTAATTTGGTCCATATTCCCAACCCATTCCATATTACCAAAGGTCTAACCACCTAGGTATCTATATCAAAAGGGGAAGGATCACTCTACTATAATATAGTTCAAGGGACCAATGATACTAAGGTATCTCAAGGGTCTCTTATGTACTAAAATGGATAACCTGCACTCAATCATATCCTTCCTTCATCATAAAGGTCTAAGGGTTCCTATATAAGGTTCCCCTATGGCTTCTCTAGCCTAAATTCCCCGGTTGACACACCTTTGTGAAGAGGCATTATATGAACCTAGGAAAGGGACACAAAGTCTTCCATAGTCTGTGTACACCCCCAAAAGGGGTCTAAAGTTCATATGGAAAATATCTATATCAAGGTCTCGATCATCGGTGGTTGAGACATCTACTAGTTCCCAAGGTCCCTAGTAAACTAGGAAAATGTTCAATCCGAGCAATTCATTATAAATTTTTCAATTTGTCACATTTTAATATGGAAACTTATTTAAATAAAATATTCCAACACTATCAGGTGATAGGATATGCATCATATTCACCAAAAATAGAACACATAGGACCATAGGGTAAGTTCCAACGAATACTTATTTCATACAAACCTCTTCCCCTATTTAATTCCTTAAATCAATAACTTTTCCTAGGATCACCAAGAATTTTCCATGGTATACCCTATTCTCGACTCATCACTCGAGCACCTATCTCATATCACATACCACAATTAATTAATTATAAAAAAATATAATTAATTATATAATTTAAACCAATAAGGAAAAATCATTGAACCACTCACTTACCACTTCTATGTTTTAGAGCCCTCTACCAACAACACCCAATGGGTTTAAAACACACCCCCAACACTAAACCAAAAAAAACATTAACCAACAATACTTCATAATTCACCAAACTAATTTAATTTAAGATACAAAACATGGAAAAACCATCATGGTGACATACCTCATGAAAATAGAAAGCGGCAAGAAGTAAACAGCATATCTAGATGCCCTTTATCCATACTCCATGGAATCCCAATCATAACGGCATGATTTCACCCTAGTTTGGAGAAATAATCCAAGAACCCTAACCTAGAGGTAACCAAAATCTTGAAAACCCAAAGTTAAAGAATAAATGAGGA
Organism: Viscum album; assembly: GCA_963277665.1. NCBI lineage: Eukaryota > Viridiplantae > Streptophyta > Magnoliopsida > Santalales > Viscaceae > Viscum > Viscum album. Next base: position 1,524,857,096 of record OY728137.1, read on the forward strand.
AGGAGGAGGGTGAATTTTATCTTAAATTCCAAGAAAACACCTCTAAAATGCCTCAAATATGAAGAAGAATTAAGGAGGAAAGAGGAGGGAGTCAGATATTCCATGAACGCGTGAGGGGGGGAGTAAAGAGGCTCCCACTTTCTGTTTTAAAAATGTGAAAATAGTAAAATATTCATTTTAAATGAGTCGTATATTTTAGCTACATGATTTTCCAAACTGTTTACCAACAATGTGGTAGGAACTATTTAATAAAACCTATTTACATGATTATGCCACATGCTTTACCAAACAATTCACCAACCATAAGAATTTTCACTACCTAATTCTATAGTTTTTTAAATAGTTTTTCTAAAATAATGTGCCAAACCCTCGGTCTAAGACACCTCACATAGTTTCTTCCAAAATCTAAATGGATTCCTCCAAACCATGAACTAACCATGCCAGAAAACCATGTGATATAGAAGTTGAATTGAAAACATTCTCACACTTATGGTGACACATATTTTCTTCTAAACCTTTCACACCAAAACATGCACCCTAGTAAAAAAACTTCCAAAAACTTCAAAAACATTACCCAAATCTCTAGTAACTTGTACAAGTAATAGAGTTAACTATTTATCCTAAGAACACATCCAAAAAATCATTTTGGGGTGCTTTAACTTTTATATTATTGATCTAAATCCTGGTTCTCAAAATAAATCATCCACAAAATAAAAAATTCAAATTCCATTGGTATTTATCAACTCAAAAAAGAAAGTATTTTTACCAGTTCCCCAAAATAATACTTATCATTATTGAGAAGTATCATTGAACATTAAACCATATATCCTAACCATTCCAGGCCATAACTACATCACTAAATCACTATGTTCCATATATGAATGAAAAAAAAATCCATGATAGCATAGTTCCTAAAACAAGGTGCACTAAGCACCAACAGTTGAGCCACCACCTTCCAACATAAGAAAAGTAACAAGATAATGCTCGATTATTCCAATTGATCCTAAGGTTTCACAACATCACCAGTGATTGATCAACTAGTTCTTTGTGCTCTACATCATATAACTCAACTCTTAACAACCTATTATTACCCATGATATTCCCCACAATTGAAATTGTTGGTTAAAACACATTCCCAATGGTCCACCAACCGACTCAATGTGATCTCCCACTCAACATAACCTGAAGCATGTGGGAACACTAATCCAATATCAGTACCAAATCCCATTCCTAATTCCAAACAGAATCATTAGAGTCTTTATCATTAATGAAATGGCCCATAACAATCCAACTTTCCCTTGAGGAGTCTCAACCGATCCCTAAATCACACTTGTTCTATCCAAATTTATGTACATGATGTGGTTTCTGTCCCATTACATCCATTTACACACACTAAAAATTGTTGGCCCTCTACTGGGTGACATTTTCCAAAAATGATTGGATTTAACCGCCGATGTGTTATCCATTTACTTGATCGTAATGAATTAAATCACAAATGCATATTTTGGTCATCCAAATACAAAAACACTAGAGTTTGAACCTAAGTCCGGGTGAAATTAAAAAATTGGATCCTTTATCTTCCAAAACTATCATCATTTTATACCATGATCATTGATACACCACTACTCTAAAACACCTATAGTTCCATATTGAGCATCCAATGATCAGTTTCACACTCTTATGATCCCACTCAGATGAGGGTCACATAAACATTTCTAAAAACCAACTCCCCACCATAAGAGTTTCCATATCCATAAATAATTAGGTAAAATTCACAAACATCATGGCCTAAACTCTATCCAATATTAAACATAATGAAGAAATGTGGCCACCCCACTCACACTTGAGTGCCAACATGAAACATGATTCCACTGCCACTCCCAACTCCTGGTAAATTCATATATGAAAACCACCAAACCATAATACATAATGAGGGTAACCCTCAAAACGATTTATGGGTTCAACATCATTAGGTTTGATCATAATAAGATGTGTATCGCTCACCCTAAGCCACAATCAATATATCCAACCATAATCCATCATCCCTTGACACCTACATTACCGATCACTGATTTTGAACATAGCATACATAATATTTTATGACATAAACCACATTCATTCCATTTATATTAAATGTTAGAAAACTCCTAGACTACTCAATTGTAAAACATGACCCACACTTAATTATTTGCATCACCTCAAGACTAAGAATGAATGTATAAACCAATTACCTTGCTACAAATAATTTTATCACTCATTTTCATCAAGCCTGGAATCCTTTATATTATGTAATCATAAGAGTATATGATGTATTATAAGGGGTGAATTGTAGTTTAAAAAATAAAACTAAAATAAAACAGAAATCCACTTTAAGAGAAATGATTGGACTTAGAATTCATACAATTATCATAGTATTTGAATCATAATCACAAATGATCTGATTATATCAGAGTATTTTTAAATAGTTATCACAGATACAAAAATAAAAAAATTGATAACAAATGTTTTTAAAACAATATTTATATCATAATATGCACAGTAGAATAAAGACTTGTAAAAATAATAAATATAATAGCTGGTAAAATTAAGAATGACTTAAAAACTATATTAATTATTTCACTCTCTTAACCTTAATATTAAAGGTAATTAGAAAACTTTACTAAAGGTATCCATAGTTTTATACCTCCTTTAAATGATTGTCTTACCTTATTAAGAAATCCTTTGATACAATTATTCGAATAACACGTGTCTTATTATCCTTGTAAGACCTCGATATGATGATTGGGATTTGTCTTTCTATCCTTGAAATCCCTTAATCTGACGGATTATATTCACTATCTTCCTATCCTTAGAATCCCTCGATTGTTATAATAATTGAACATAGAATACAAAAGAAAATGTTCTAAAATAAACAACCTTGAAAATGATTCCTTAAAATGACAACTCTCTAAAGTATTAAAAAGACTAAGAATGATCAGTTCACACTAACAAATCCTTCGAATACTTGAGTTGAAAAATGTATCACCTAAAAACTCTTCAAATGAAATTCTATTTATAGGCTAATCTCCAATGGTCATATTTCTGATTTTTTTGCAATGACCTCAGATAGCTAGCACTTGACATATCATATTTAACTATTGTATAATGTGATTTTCTAACACAATTATAGTGATAATAAGAATTAATTATGATAGAAATAAGTTTTTATATTAATATTATGAACTTAGGATAGTTCTATGGACTTAATTATCATTTTTAAATAAAATAAACCTTATAATTATTGGTTGGATGTATCAGTACCATTATCAGTCTGATGGTTGTGACTTTTTTCAGTATGATAGACAAGAAAAAATTCTAACCACTAGTCAGAATAATTCCAGTCCAATTAATTAGACTCATTCTTGATCTTATTGATCGTATTTAATAATGATAATTTTGTATTAATAATACATTAGAATTATTTATATGTTATGTGAAAATTAATTTCTTATAAAAACATACTAAAACACTTGGCGAATAAAAGTTAGTGATTACAGTTTTAAGGAAGTGTTTGCGATTTAAAAAACTAAAGGAATAGAAAATTAAGAAGTAAGGCATATGACTCAACACATATATAAAGGAATAACACATGATCATCTATTATCTGACCTCATCCACAAAACCACCAATGCCCATCTATAGTATATCATTACGCCATTAGGAATCACATCCAAAGTATATTGGGTCAGGTGTCTCACTATTTCCTCCCTCAATGTTCTCATCCTCACAAACCATCATAGGAATCACTGTTCTTATACCAAAAACGTGGTTACCATACACAGGCACCAGTCTCATACCAAAAGTGGCTACCTGTGCTTCCATTATCTCTAAGGAAAACACAAACCCGATCTAACCCCTCACATTAGTTACCCCTGTATAGAATATCCCATCTCATCCAAACACTCGACTCACTAATATCAGAATCTAACATTAAAATATTAGGATCTATCACCTAACCCATAGGCCATAATTCATGTAGGTCACAACTCATAAGAAACACCTATTTTTTCCCATTTCAAACATTACTCAGTAACTCACATGGAAAAAATCCATTCTAGGTTCCTCATATATATGTCAAAAATTATATGTTGACTGATTTTCCTAAAAAGGACCTAATTCTCACCAAGCATATACATATAGAACTACCCCCTCAAGGATCACAATATCACCCAGGTATATATACATATATAACTATACCTCCCTACCACGATCTGTCTCGAGAATACCATATTCATATGGTTTGATTAAATAGAATTTCATTCCATGATATATGGGAAAAACCATAACATTCGATACTTAGAAATTAAATAAATGAACCGAAATAGTAACCAACCCAAATGGGTTTATCACTAAGGCATCCAGTGTCTGTTCCAACCCACAAGAGTCATTACACACCCCCTACTAGAGGGACTATGTCATATTCATTTCCATCAATCATCTAAAAATATTATCCCCATAATATTCCACCATTGAGAAAATAATATACATGTTATCCAACTGAGTACAATTCCATGAAAAACTTATATGTAAAATTGATTATTATCTATTGTTTAAACTTTAAACAATTAGCCTCTTATAGTCAATAAGATCATACTATCAGGATAATATGTCATGTGGATCCTTGCATGCCAAAAGTGATGCATGCATAGATTCCTCTTCCCATTAGGATCCAAGATCCAAATCTAATAAACAACCTCTTACTAATGGCCTAAGGACCAAAAACTCATAATACATCATCAATCTCAAACATCATATGTGTCACACAATGTGAAATCGTGAATAACCATTCCATTTTCCATCACATTCTCTAAGAAATTCTCTAAAACATTCATATATCTTATGTTTACCATCACCCAAAATAGTAAAATGTGATAAAAACACATATGATAACACTTTTTAATGTCTCGTATTAGCTCACTATGAATAGTAACTAAAATGGTGGCACCATGTGACCTCAGGGGAGCCTCCTCATATACTAAAGGATTCCAAATAATAGTAAAGGTCTAACGTGATACTATGAGAATATTATACCCCCTATATCAGAGTGCATAATAACATATAAAATACTCAAACATCATACACAATCTATAACCACTAGAGTATGAAGATGTAATAAATAAACATAATATGCTATAATAGGATGAAATGGAGTCATATAAGCATAAAATACTGAACTCCCACTTGGGTGACCACATATACATAAATAATATAGGAATAAATTATGATCGAAATAATAATCTAGTTTGATCTACTATAATCTCTTATTCTCACCTCATATTGATCTTTAAATCTCATTAAAGCTACTTGAACATGATCAAGAAAAACTTAGGATCTTTCCCAATATATATATATATCCAAGTGAGAGTCCGCTTTTATACCCAAGTATAATGGTAGACCGAGTAGGGTGTGAGTAAAAAACCAATAGGGAACCACCAGTGTAGTCACATTCATACTGGAAATATAGTAATATGTGTATGTTTTTTTAAGTGATATGTGTATGTGACATGTTATGAATAATAAATTAATGGTAATGAGTATATAAATAAATAAACCACCATCTATCCTTGATTCCTTGACCCCGATTGACTATACCTATTTTGTTTAGTTCTAGGGTTTCTCTATGAATGTCATGATTCCTGTTGACCCCTCTGGAATTAAGTGGATTTATTGTGTTTTGATAATCCCAACAATTCTTTCTTTATATCTTGATTATTCTTCATACATTCCAAATATACTTTAATATATGTTGTTACTTTCAGTATGCTTAAATTCAGTCTTTTGAATTATCAGATATATGTTTACTATGACTTAACTCATTCTGCCAAGTGAATGCTCAAACAGTTTTCAGACAGTAGCCACCGTTATGGATTAGAGCTACTGATATCAAATAGAGCTACTAATACCACCGTTATGGATTAGAGCTACCGATATCAAATAGAGCTATCGATACCACCGTTATGGATTAGAGCTACCGATATCGAATAGAGCTACCCATAAGGAGTTCCCCGATACATCAAGTTCACCGGTACTCAAAGATCACCGCTACATCAAAGTCTACCGATACGGTACATCAAGTCTACCGATAAAGTTACAGTTACAAGCTCACCGGTACTCAAGCCTACCGCTACATCGAAGTCAACAGCTACCAATACAGAGCTACCGATATGCTGAAGTCCACCGTTATGCAAAGTCTACCGATAGAGAGTTACCACTACTGGTAAAGGCAGAACCACCGTTACTATTACAAGTCCACCGCTACCGATACATCAAGTCTACCGACAAACAAGTCTACCATTACAAATGTCTACCGATACTCAGACCTACAGACACCCACTGTAACACAAGTCTACCGATATCAAGAGCTACCGCTCCAGAGACAGAACTCGACACTGCTTTAATTTCTTTATCATTATTTAATCTAACCAACAGTCATATCAGGTATATTTTAATACACAGACATTTATTTAATGTGTGCTGTTGTATGTCAGGGAACCGTACCTCGTACCTGCAAAAAGTAAATCATCTTTTGCCGGAGCACGTGGTTTAACTAAAGGAAGGATTCTACTATAAAAGTGCATGAATAGACGAATACAGACATAGAGAACAGAGGTTGTGCGAGACATAGACAAATACATGATACATACAAAACACGAAGGTGTGCTGAAGAACAATAGAGCGTGAATGCAAAGAGACGACTGAACTTCCACAACGAGCTCATTACTGCATACCAGTGAAGAGATGAGAACAAGAACATAACACAAGAGCTTCATCGACTGTCTCTACACCTGGAAATCAAGGAAACAGACGATACTCTGTTTTCCAGACAAAAACCAGAAGAGGACTCAGAGCAAATTCTGATCAATCAAAGGAGTCCAGAACTGCATGACAGTCACTAGAGCCATTTCTAAACTATAAATATTTTCTCTGTGATTTATTCTTTTACATATTGAGCAGTGTGTGTTATTTGTTGCATTTTAAACACACACTGTCTCTTGTACTCTAACTGGAGGATTTGTAAATCCTCACTCACCTCTCTTGCATTTTTTATTTCCCACTGGGATAGTGGTAGAGGTTGTGTGTGACCTTGAAAGCTGGTTGTTGTTGTTCTTTTTCCCACGAATAACAGTGGTAGAGGTCTTGGACTTGGACAGCGGGTTGTTGTTGTTTATCTCCGATCCAGGGTGTGGATCATCTTTCTATAAAAGTTTTTCAGAGGACTAAGTCTCATCTTGAGACTGAACCTCTTGGTTATATTTGCTGTGTTATATCTTTCAAAGTTATTCTTTTATTCCGTTGCCAATCTCTTTAAAACCAAAACTGTTTTAAAGTCACTTTGATAATTAAATTCGCAAGTGTTTATATCAGTTGCAAATCAGTAAGTTGGTTTCAAAAGTTAATCAACCTTTCTGTTTTGATTAACTGGAAAATAATCAATCCCTTAAGAACCCAACTGAACCCTTACTTTGATATAAATTCACTACAGTTTAATTCAGTATTTTATTTGGGGTTTTTAAGACAAAGTTTTTAAAACAGAAATTTTAATTGAAACTCAATTCACCCCCCCCCCCCCTCTTGAGTGTCCACTCCGACCAAAATTTGGTATCAGAGGTTGTTTAAAATATTTTGTACTCTGTTTATCAACTGTGATTTTAGTTGTATTTTAAAGTTCTTAAAATTTCTATTATTTCTAAATTTTTATCTCTTTAAAATATTTGCTTATAGTTAGCTATCATGGATAATAGACTTGAAGGTGTTTCTACCAATAGGCCACCATTTTTCAATGGCACTAACTATGCTCAGTGGAAAATCAAGATGAAAATTCATTTAGAGATCATGGGTTTTGATATTTGGACTGCTATAGAATCAGAATATAAAATTCCCACTACTGTTAGAACTACTTGGAATGAAGCTACTAAGACTGCCTACAATAATAATTTTAAAGATATGAATGTTTTGTACTGTGCTCTAGGAGATGAGTAATTTAATAGAATATCTTCCTGTAAAACTGCTTATGAAATTTGGGATACCTTAGTTGTTTCTCATGAAGGAACAACTAATGTTAAGGAAATGAGATTGAAAACCTATACTATTAAGTATGATAATTTTAAGATGAAGCCTGATGAACCCATTTCTGATATGTATCTCATGTTCAATGAAATTTTCAACACAATGACTTCCCTGGGAAAGGATGTTCCAGCAAAGGAAAAAATCATGAGAATTTTGAGATGTCTACCTGAAAGATGGAGAGGAACCTCTTTCTCCATTAGAAAATCGTGTGACATTGGAGAACTGCCAGTCAAAGAACTAATTGGTAAACTAATGATGTATGAAGAGGAACTCAAAGTAAACAAAGAATAAGATGATGAACCTAGAAGAAAATCTGTTGCCTTCAAAACTACAACCTCAAAGAATAAGGATAAGGAAAATCTTCAAGCTATCAATGAAAGTTCAAGCTGTGAAGACAGTGAGAGTGATTCTGATAGTGATGCTGAGATGGCTCACATTGCTAGAAGGTTTAAGAAATTTTATAGGAAGAAGAAGTTTTTTAGAAAGTCCAACTACAAAGGTAAGTATGACAAAAAAGGACATTGGAAAAAGGATTGGAAGAAATCTGACAAATTAGATGAAGTTGTCTGCTATGAGTGCAAAAGGAAGGGACACATAAAAGCAGACTGTCCAAAGCTGAAATACAAGAAGAAGTGTGAATACAAGGATAATAAGTATAAGAAATCCATGAAGTCCACTTGGAGTGCTTCTGAGGACAGTTCTAGTGAATCTGAAGTTTCTGAAACTGAACACAGAAACAAGGAAAACATGTGTTTTATGACAAAAACATCTGAGGTAACTTCAGAAACTCCTGCTTCTAATTAATATTATTCTGGAGATGATTCTAAATGTGATAACATGTCTAAATCTGAACTGTTTGAATATTCTGATATGTTAGAAGAAACCTATAATGAGCTGAAAGACAAATACAAAGGTTTAAAGAAACAGTATGCTTTAACTACTAAACATAAATCTGATCTTGATATTGAAGTAGAAAAGAATGATCAGCTTCTTAAAGAGAATACTGAACTAAAATTATCCAATGAGCAACTCAAGAAAGACTTATAGAAATTTACAAATGGTAAATATACTCTTACTCAGATGCTAAGTAAGAAAATAGCACCCAGATATACTACTGTTATAGGATACCAACCTGGACAAAGGAAGATTACCAAAACTAAATTCATTCCTAAATCTGAACAGAATATAGCTAGTTCTGAAACATCATATGCTTCAACTAGATATATTCATAGTTATGGATCTAATAAAGTTTATCTCTCAAAGTCTGTTGATTCTACAACTCTCATGAGACCCATAAGACAAATTTGGGTACCAAAAGCTCTGATTGCTAACTTGTCTGGACCCAAGAAGATCTGGGTACCAAAATCATTTTCTATCTAAATCTGTTTTGTAGGGAACCTGCTTAAAGAGCTCCTGTAGAAAGACTTGGTATTTGGAAAGTGGATGTTCAAGACATATGTCAGGATACTTCTCATGCTTTAAAAGCTTAATCAGAGTTGATGGAGGTTTTGTCACCTTTGGTGATAATTCTAAAGGGAAAATCATCAGCTTAGGCCAGATTGTTAACACTGACTCAGTACTAATTTCTAAAGTTTTATTTTTTGATGGACTTAAATACAATTTGTTAAGTATTTCTCAGTTATGTGATTATGGTTTTTATATTAAATTTGAAAATGATTCTTGCAATGTTTTTAATTCTAAAAATACTTTAGTGTTTTCTGCTTTAAGAAATGAAAATGTTTATGCTGTCGATTTAAATTCTTTAGCTAAGCAAAATGTTACTTGTTTAAATGCTTTTCATAAAGAGTCTTGGCTTTTGCACAGAAGATTAGGACATTGCAATGTGCATTCACTTATAAAACTTTCTAGGAAGAACTTAGTTAGAGACCTACCCAAACTTGAATTTCCAGCAGACAAAGTTTGTAATCCCTGTCAAAAGGGAAAGCAACATAAAGTTTCTTTTAAATCAAAGAAAGAAGTGTCAACTTCTCAACCTCTCGAGTTGGTTCACATGGATTTATTTGGACCTTCTAAAGTTTCTAGTTTAAATAGTAAGCATTATGTCTGTGTTCTTGTAGATGACTTTTCTAGATATACTTGGATATACTTTCTAGCTCACAAAAGTGAAGCTTGTTCTTACTTTGTTAAGTATTCCAAGACTGTAGAAAACCTTAGTGAACTTAAGATTAAAACTCTGAGAAGTGATCATGGTCGTGAGTTTGAAAATCATGAGTTCGATTCCTACTGCTCACACAATGGCTATAGTCACAATTTCTCTTCCCCTAGGACACCTCAGCAGAATGGTGTAGTAGAAAGAAGAAATAGAACCCTGCAAGAAATTTCTAGGACTATTCTTAATGAGTATGACCTACCTCTTTATTTTTGGGCTGAAGTTGTAAATACATCTTTTTATGTTATCAATAGAGTCTTGATTAGACTCGTTCTTAAGAGGACCCCCTATGAGTTGTGGAACCATAGGAAACCTAAGGTTAACTAATTCAAAGTTTTTGGCTGCAAATTCTTTATTCTTAATACTAAAGACAATCTTGACACATTTGCATCCAAGTGTGATGAAGGAATTTTCCTAGGATACTCTATTTCTAGTAAAGCCTATAGAGTTTTCAATAAAAGAACCAAATGTGTGGAAGAATCTGTTCACATCAAATTTGATGAAACTGATCCACATGAACCTAATACCTCTCCTGAAAATCTTGAAGATGATCTATCTATTTTGAACCTTAATGATAAAGACAGTGGACCTGTAGTTAAAACATCCAGTTCTGAAAATTTTCCAGACCCTGCTTCTGTTGAACCTCAACCTGTAGATGAACCTGAAATCTCTAGCCCTACCTTTTCAAGACCAACTAGGATTATAAAGAACCATCCTTTAGGTGTTGTTGTAGGAAACCTTGATAGAGGGACACAGACTATAGCTTCTCTTAGAAATCAGGTTGAACTTCAAGCCTTCTTGTCACAGCTAGAACCTAAAAATATCAATTATGCTATAAATGATGAATTCTGGGTAATGGCTATGCAAGAGGAACTAAATCAATTTGAAAGAAACAAAGCCTGGAAATTAGTAGAAAGACCTAAGGACACTATCACCATAGGCACAAAATGGGTGTTTAGAAACAAAGTTGATGAATCTGGAAACATCATTAGAAACAAAGCTAGGCTAGTTGCACAAGGTTACAATCAAGAAGAAGGAATTGACTATGAGGAAACCTTTGAACCTATAGCTATATTAGAGGCTATTAGGATCTTACTTTCCAATTCATCACATCTGAATTTCAAATTATATCAAATGGATGTGAAAAGTGCTTTTTTAAATGTTTTTATTGTTGAAGATGTTTTTGTAGAACAACCACCTGGTTTAAAAAATCCTCATTTTCAAAATCATGTCTTTAAACTTTCTAAAGCTTTATATGGTTTAAAACAAGCTCCAAGAGCTTGGTACGAAATAATTTCAAACATTCTTATTTCAAAAGGATTTACAAAAGGAATAGCTGATACCACTCTTTTTATAAAAAGGATTTCAAAAGATGTGTTAATAGTACAAATCTATGTTGATGATATTATTTTTGGATCTTCTAAAAATTCTTTATGTACTGAATTTTCACAGGTTATGCAAAATGAGTTTGAAATGAGCTTAATGGGAGAGCTTAAGTATTTTCTTGGATTTCAAATCTTTCAAACTAAATATGGTATTATTCTAAATCAAAGTAAATATACTAAGGATTTATTAAAACTTTTTGGTCTAAATAGTATTAAGGAAAGTGATATACCTATGAGTACTACCTGTAAAATGGATATTGATGAAACTGGTAAACCAGTTGATCAAACTAATTACAGAGGTATCATTGGGATTTTACTGTATCTTACTGCTAGTCGACCAGATATTATGTTCAGTGTATGTATGTGTGCTAGATTTCAAGCTAATCCTAAATAATCACAATTACTGGCCGTTAAAAGGATTTTTAAATATCTTAAGTATACCATGAATTTGAATTTGTTTTATCCAAAAGGACAATCATTTGACCTAACTAGTTATTCAGATGTTGACTTTGCTGGATGCAAGTTAGATAGGAAAAGCACATCTGGAACATGTCACTTACTTGGAAAATCCCTAGTATCATGGTTTAGTAAGAAACAGAACTCAGTTGCATTGTCTACTGCTGAAGAAGAATACATCGCTGCTGGTAGTTGTTGTTCACAGATTCTGTGGATGAAACACACACTACTGGATTATGGATTTGACTTTAAACATGTTTCAATCAACTGTGACAACACTAGTGCGATTAATATCTCTAAGAACCCTGTGTCTCACTCTAGAACTAAACATATTGATGTTAGACACCACTTTTTAAGAGATCATTAACAAAGAGGTGATATAACACTTGAGTTTATAGGCACTGAACTTCAATTAGCTGATATTTTCACTAAGACTTTAAGTTCAGAAAGATTAAGTTTCATTAGACAAGAATTAGGAATGATAACTCATCCTTAAACCATTAGAGAAACCTCACCGTTAGATAAACCTCACCGTTAGAGAAACCTCGCCGTTAGAAAAACCTCACCATTAGAGAAACCTCACCGTTAGAAAAACCTCACCGTTAGAGAAACCTCACCGTTAGAAAAACCACGCCGTTAGAAGACCTCACCGTTAAGAGACTTTACCGGTATATCTCGCGCTGTTTTAAAATTCTGTAAAGCCGAGTCATCGAACCGTTATTTATTTTATTTATGATTTATGTGATTTATGAATCCTAAATGATATTAAAACTCGAACTAGACTCACTCAATCTCACTGTAAATTTGTCTGCTCGAATTCTCCTAAACCTAAAACTCTCGATCTTCAGAACCCTAGCCTCCAATCCGTAATGGCCCACGTCAAGAGACCCCAAGTCACATATGGGAGTGATGAGCCGCAAGAGAAACAACAGAAAGTATCGAATGCTAGTGGAAGTGGAAGTGGAAGTGTAGCTCGAAGGAATCCAATTAACCCATATCTCTCAAGGAGAGAGATTTTTGTTGAAAAAGAAGTGTCTGCAGAATGGCTGATGGAAAGAAAATCCTTAGTTCTTAAGGTGTTACAAGAATAAGGTTGGCTATAATGATTCACGAACAACAACGGGCCTTATTTTCCAGGACTGGTGAAACAGTTCTACGAATTCGTTCGTTTTGAAAAGTCTGAAGAAGAAAGCAGAATGGTTTCATATGTGAATGGTCAGGAAGTGTCGTTTACTTCAGGAGAATGGGATGAGAACCTAAGAGTCCCTCATGAGGGAGATTTTACTTATTAATCCAAGTCTGTACCTTCAACTAGTGATGTGTTTCAATATGAAGAAGCTCTGCTGGAACTCACAGGGAATGGGACCCCTAGAAAGGTGATTGTTTTAGAGATGGTAGGAGAAGACAAACTGTTGTTTAAGTTTATTCAGCATGTTGTTAGTCTGAGAAGAGGAGACTTTTCCACTTTGATATTCCAAGACATATATCTGTTATATTTGTTGAAGCATAGTGTGAAAATCAATCTATGTAGATTGATTATGGTTCAAGTGGAAGAGATGACTAGATCAAAGTCAAAATCAAATGCCTTGTTTTTCTCAAAACTAATTTCTGTGATGCTGAAAGTGAAAGAGATATCTGGACCTTAGGATGAGATGGTAGTGGTCAAGGATAACTTCTGTATTACAAGAACTGTCTATAAATACATGAAAGTCAGCTGGAATCCTTGGAATAAATCATGGGTGAATGATGATGGAAAAATTTATGACAAGTATACTCCTATGGATCATCCTTCTAGACCAAAGGATGTGAGGTATCCTGGTCTTAGACCAGATGATCCAGAACCGGTCTACAGTGATGATGAAGCTGAGGAGGAAGAGACATCAGTAGAAGAAGGAGGAGATCCAGACATGCCCCCTAGTCCTGTGCATCAAGTTATTTCTTATGGAGATTCGGATGAGGAAGACCAATCCCAAAAGGAATCAGTTACCTTACCCACTATGGCTGAAAATGTGACAACCAAGAAGGACCTTGAGTCTTTAAAATCTGAATTGAAAGAAGCAATAAGAGAATCAGTGGCAGATATGAAGAATAGTATGGTTGAAGAGATGAAAAGCGTCGAGAAATCCCTTGAGTTATCCATTGGATGTAGTGTGTCCAGTCCTGTGAAAGAAATGGTGGATGAACTTAAGGTGTGCCACACTCATATTGAGAGTTGGATAGGAGATGTAGTTGCTCTTAGAAAATCAATCGCTTCATTGACTGCTTTGAACAGTTCTCAAACCCAAGTGCACACTGACATTCGGTATATCAAAGAAGTGGTCAAACAGTTTGTGGAAGTTTTTGAGGCCTTTAAGAAGTCAGTCAAAGAACATCTGAACAGTCAGGATGAACTTGTTCAGAAGGTAGTTAGTAGTCTGACTCAATCTTTCAAGGATACAGTGGCCTTCTCAATGAAACCTCTTCCCTCAAATAGCTCCAGTGTGAACCTTGACCAGATCCGCAATATTATTCAGGAAGAATTGGATAAGGCCAGTCCCAGTGGTGCATCAGATACTCAAATTCTTTCTACCACTATGGAAGTTAGTAGTTTTGTTCGTGATCACCTGCGGGAAGCTACTGCTTCTCAAGAGGCAATCAAAAATAAGGTGGATGCTTATTTTGAAAATGTTTATACCAAGCACCAAATGACAATCCATTTCAAGATTTTGCTTGAAAATATGAAGTTGCCTCCAGTTAACCAAGCGTTCAGGGAACAAGTAAGTAAGCTCAGGGAGCTTACTCTTGCTTTGGATAAGTTTATAGAAAATAGAGATGATTTTGTGTCTACAATGGAGAGAGGAGGAAGCATTATAATGGATTTCCGAAACCTGTTGCTGCCCTTCCTGCATGTGGATGCCAGACCAGTGATTGTACCTCCTGCACTTCCTGCTTCTGCCTCTAGAAGTACTCCTCAACTGACTCCCATTCAAGCCATTAGGAGCCTGACACAGATGATCACTCAGAGGAGCTCAGATTACAGATCTGGTACTGTATCTGTTGCTGATCCACTAGTAGTTCTTTCCGGAATTCCCAAGCCTGCTAACTCTACCTCTGAACCCTCTGCTGATCCCAAGGGAAAGACACCTGTTCAAGAGGATGATTGAGTGCTTCTAGCCATTTTTTTGATGGGATTCATTGTATTTTTGTACTTCTCTGATTTTCCCACTTTATATTTTACTTATCAATCAAATACTTCATTCCTCTCTTCCCTGTCTATTTTACTCTGTCCATTTTCTTTCCCAGTCCTTCTCTTTTCTCTAATACCCTCCTTTTTGTTAATCACAAAGGGGGAGAAATTTTTGGAAACCTGAGAATGTTGTTCACCTAAGGGGAAAAAGGGGGAGAAAATCAATACTTTGGAGGAGAATCCTGTAGTTAAATTGATAGGGGGAGAAATATGCAAACCAAAGAATCTTGCTTGTGCTTTCCTCTGATACTACATTATTTCTTGATATATTCATGTTTCCATATTTTTCCTCTGATACTATACTATTGATATCATACTTTAATATATATTTTTTGTTTTGTTTTGTTTCCTCTGATAACACTTTATTTTGGCATAAGTTGTGATTATCAAAAAGGGGGAGATTGTTGACCCCTCTGGAATTAAGTGGATTTATTGTGTTTTGATAATCCCAACCATTATTTCTTTATATCTTGATTATGCTTTATACATTCCAAATATACTTTAATATATGTTGTTACTTTCAGTATGCTTAAATTCAGTCTTTTGAATTATCAGCTATATGTTTATTATGACTTAACTCATTCTACCAAGTGAATGCTCAAACTGTTTTCAGACAGTAGCCACCGTTATGGATTAGAGCTTCTGATATCAAATAAAGCTACCGATACCACCGTTATGGATTAGAGCTGCCGATATCAAATAGTGCTACCGATACCACCATTATGGATTAGAGTTACCGATATCGAATAGAGCTACCGATACGGAGTTCACCGATACATCAAGTTCACCGGTACTCAAAGATCACTGCTACATCAAAGTCTACTGATACGGTACATCAAGTCTACCGATAGAGTTACAGTTACAAGCTCACTGGTACTCAAGCCTACCGCTACATCGAAGTCGACAGCTACCGATACAGAGCTACCGATATGCTGAAGTCCACCGTTATGCAAAGTCTACCGATAGAGAGTTACCGCTACTGGTAAAGGCAGAACAACCATTACTGTTACAAGTCCACCGCTACCGATACATAAAGTCTACTGACAGAAAAGTCTACCGTTACAAATGTCTACCGATACTCAGACCTACAGACACCCACTGTAACACAAGTCTACCGATATCAAGAGCTACTGCTCCAGAGATAGAACCCGACACTGCTTTAATTTCTTTATCATTATTTAATCTAACCAACGGTCATATCAGGTATATTTTAATACACAGACATTTATTTAATGTGTGTTGTTGGATGTCAAGGAACCGTACCTCGTACCTGCAAAAAGTAAATCATATTTTTCCAGAGCACGTGGTTTAACTAAAGGAAGGATGATACTACAAAAGAGCATGAATAGACGAATACAGACATAGAGAACACAGGTTGTGCGAGACATAGACGAATACATGAGACATACAAAACACGAAGGTGTGCTGGAAGAACAATAGAGCGTGAATGAAAAGAGACGACTGAACTTACACGACGAGCTCATTACTGCATACCAGTGAAGAGATGAGAACGAGAACATAACACAAGAGCTTCATCGACTGTCTCTACACCAGGAAATCAAGGAAACAGACGATACTCTGTTTTCCATACAAAAACCAGAAGAGGACTCAGAGCGAATTCTGATCAATCAAAGGAGTCCAGAACTGCATGACAATCACTAGAGCCATTTCTAAACTCTAAATATTTGCTCTGTGATTTATTCTTTTACATATTGAGCAGTGTGTGTTATCTGTTGCATTTTAAACACACAATGTCTCTTGTACTATAACTGGAGGATTTGTAAATCCTCACTCACCTCTCTTGCATTTTTTATTTCCCACTGGGATAGTGGTAGAGGTCGTGTGTGACCTTTACATCTGGTTGTTGTTGTTCTTTTTCCCACGAATAACAGTGGTAGAGGTTTTGGACCTGGACAGCTGGTTGCTGTTGTTTATCCCCGATCCAGGGTTTGGATCATCTTTTTATAAAAGTTTTTGAGAGGACTAAGTCTCAGCTTGAGACTGAACCACTTGGTTATATTTTTTGTGCTATATCTTTCAAAGTTATTATTTTATTCCGCTGCTAATCTCTTTAAAACCAAAACTGTTTTAAAGTCACTTTGATAATTAAATTCGCAAGTGTTTATATCAGTTGCAAATTAGTAAGTTGGTTTCAAAAGTTAATCAACCTTTCTGTTTTGATTAACTGGGAAATAAGCAATCCCTTGAGAACCCAACCGAACCCTTACTTTGATATAAATTCACTACAGTTTAATTTAGTATTTTATTTGGGGTTTTTAAGACAATGTTTTTAAAACAGAAATTTTAATTGGAACTCAATTCACCCCCCCCCCTCTTGAGTGTCCACTCTGACCAACAATTCCCATTCCTATCCATATAAATATCTAAGGGTCTTTCACCCTAGTATATAGTATAATGGCCTAGGGAATGATCCATCCCAGAATCATAACCTATGGAATGCTTCATCCCAGTATACAATGGTTCATGAAACCAAATCCATAGTAGCACCAATTTTATAGATATATCCACTAGGAGAGGTTACATTAGTATTATTTATTGTAGGGTCCCTTTCTAGTATGTATGTCCACAAAAATATTATCTACTTTAGGATTCCTCCTGCACAAACTAATTTTCAATAAGGATCACTTCTCACTACACTCAAAAAATTCCTTATCATGGTGGGGAGGAGGTCATTGGATTTATATTCCGTGCCTAAGAATCCCCCATGACCTATGTGGGACTCAGGGAGTAGGTACCATGACACAGCCTCACTTTCCACCCTACAATGACACTGATCATGTCACAACCTCACTGGACACACCGTAACACCCTGTAAATTGGATATGGAGCTATTAGTACCCTATAACAAATCTTGTAGGGTATGTTCTATATTTAAGTGGGATTAAGAAGTTCCCCATTGATACATTCCCTATATATCTGAAGCTACCACTGTCTCTAATATCATTGTAGGTTCTCTTTCAGGAACATCCCTCCACCATAATATTGTTTGATTTAGGATCCCTCCTCTATGGCTTTGCTTTTAATAAGGATCATTTCCTACAATACTCTAAAAAGACCTTATAATATTTGTAAGAGAAACTAATAATAATTATATTCCATGTCTAACACTCCCTTTCTTTCAATGTGGGACTTAGGGTGAAGGTACCATAGTGAAACTTCACTGGAAATGTTGTAGTAACCAAATAGAGGACATTGTATCAGTGGACACACTGCAACACTCTTTAGATATACAGTGGGGATATTAATCCCATGTACTAAATTCTTTAGGGTTGGTGTTGTGTTTAAGTGTGACTAACACATACCTCCATATAAGGGGAGTTTTTTTAGTATCACATACTTCTCTACTGTGGTCGTTTTATTTATAATCATAGATCTCCCTACTAGGGGATTTTTCTAGATGACCCTGTAATTTGTTTCCATATAAAATAATATATAACACCACTTTGATGGATTTTTTATATCAAACAAAAAAAATGAAACAAGAGTTGGTCAAACACCTAAACCCATCATTACTCTCCACATCCCAACGGATCACATGAAAGGTAGGGGTTCTAAGGTGAGACCTATAACTATCTCTACCAAAGTATCACAAACCCAACCAAGGTTAAATATGAGTCGGGTTCCAAATCAGGTCCCATAGATCAATATATCAGTGAAGTTACCCTACATGGGGACCTTTAGGGTTAAAACCCATCATGATATGAAATTTCATCCCTTGATAGTGCCACACATGGTATGAACTCATAATCCTCATAGGGTAAGTTATATTAGAAATTGTATGGAGAGGTTGATCATGGACCATCTCAATGTATAGGGTCATGCTAGGTTGGTCGAAACAGACATCCCATTACAACTTACCCAAGGTCTAACCACCTAGGAAACCACATCAAATGGGGAAGGATTGCTCATCCCTAATTGAGTTCAAGGGAATAATGACTCTAAAGAATCTTAAGGGTATCTTAAGTCCAAGAAGGTTCAACCCACACTCATTTATCTCCTTCCTTGATAAGGATGGTCCAGGGTTACCTATATAGGGGTCCCCAATGGCCTCTTGGGGTCCAACTTCTCTTATTAAAACACCTCTACCAAGAGACTTCATAGTCACATAAGAAAGGTCCACTAAATATTTCATGATTCAGACCCCCCCAATGGTTTCTAAAGGTGACAGAGAAAAAATCTATATCAAGGTATCACCCAAAAGTATCCAAGAAAACAACTAGTTCTCAAATTCCTCGTTATCTGAGGAACTTTCTGAGTCCAACATATTCATTTTAAATTAATCAATTAATCATCTTTTAAAATGGAAACTTATTTAATATTAATATGACAATTTTTTCAGGGAATAGGTTACGAATCACATGCACAATTAAAAAATTTATAGCATCATAGTTTGATTACTAAGGACCTCATACATCATATGAATCTTTTACACTTTTTAATTACCTAATCCAACAACTTTACCTAATATCTATGAGACTCATAAAAATTACACCCCTATCTTATCTCGTCACCTAAGATCCTGCATCACATCACATATAATAATTAATTAGTTATAAATTAATATAATTAACTATTTAATTTAAACTAATTTTTAATAATTTTTTATTCACTAATTAAAGATTACTTCATCATTAGAACCTCAACCAACCACACATAGTGGGTATAAAAAATACCTTCTACAAAAAAATAAACTAAAATACCTAAATAAGAGCACATAATAATTCACTAAACTAATTTTATTTAATCTAAATAGATTATAATAACCATCATGGTGACATACCTCATCAAAACGAAAGGTGGAAGCATGAAGATGGTACCTTGGGAAGTTCTCTGTCTAGGTTTCATGAAATCCCCATCATATTGAGATGATTCTACCATTATATAGGGGGAATCATACAATAACTCTATCATTTATGAAACCAAGATCAATATAAAAAAATAAAGAGGAATTGAGGAAGGATGTGGGTGAATCTCACCTTAAATTCCAAGAAAAAACTACAAAAATTCCTTAAATCCATAGAATAATGGAGGAAGGAGGAGGGGTTTGTCTAACCCATATTCACATGAGGTGAGGATAAGGGGTGGATCCACTTTAAATTTTCATATGAATAAAATGTTAAAAATAATTATTAAATGAGTTGCATGGTTTGTCATACCATGTGCCAACAATGAAAATTGACATAGTAATAGTATGTAGGATTTCATACGGTTAGTTTGAAACCATACACAAATCATGCACTTAGAAAAATTATAATAGTTTCCTCTAAACCCTGAACTAACCACTCCAAATGACCATGTGTTATAGAAATTGAACCAAACACTTCACATGATCAAGTAAATACATGGTTTCTCATAAGTCATGCACACTAAACAATACACCCTAGAAGAAAACCAACCAAAAATATTTGAAACTCTTCCTAAAGCTTTTGAGACTCTTCTGACCACCCATGATACCTCTTGGGCCCTAAACAAATCCAAAAACATCATCTTTGGGTGATAAAACTGTTTTATTATTGATATGAACCCCAATTCTCAAAATAAACCATCCAATAAACCCAAAACTCAAATTACATTGTAATTTATTTTCTTAAAAAGGTATAGTTTTTGAAAAATAAAAAATTTCATATTATTTAGGAAACTCATTTTTATTTTTATCATAAATTTTTCATTATAAATATAAATGTTAATTACCATGATAATAGTGGAAGGGTTATTTTTTAAAAATTATTTTATTAATGTTGTGTAATTTTTATATAATAAGTTAAAATGATATATTTTATATAATGGATTGGATAATATTTTTTTAACATATATAAAAAATTATCACTAATGTAATAATTAATTAATGTTATATAAGATTAAGAACACTTATTGGTGAAAACAAATTTTTTCTACAAAACTATTTTTCTCTTTATTTAGTTCTTTAATTTAAAAGTTAATTTTATATTATTATAAATTAAATTAGACTATATGAAGATAAAAAAAATTATAAAATAAAAATTTGTTTATGATTTATTCCTTATATTTTTATGTATATATAAACAATTGGGGTAATACCAAGCTACCAGGGTAAAAACCAAAATGGTAAAATGTAAAAATTAAGTGGTAAAAGTCATGAAACTTCTTTGAAAAATGTGGGAAAATGGGTGTGGAGTATTTATCTACCTTATATTACCCACAATCAATTATCTCTCACTTTTGGAACCATTGAACCTTGAATATTGTCATTATTTCAAAAATAATGGGTGTTCACAAAAGTTCCATTTTCTTCACTTATAAAAGGGGATCAATTGAACACTCTAAAAGTTGAACATCCTCTTATAAATTTACATAGAAACTAGACAAAATTTCTCTCTTATAATTCCATTGAATTAATTAAATTTTACGGTCAGCATAATTTATCCTATTCCCATCAATTCCATGGATATTTTCAAGATAATGTTTGAGGTCCCAAAGAGAGTATTTCTTATTCCTTGTGCATTTATTCTTCATATTTATCTTCCAAAACCATTCTAACTATATTAATATAATAAAATAAGTATAATTAATATACTAAAGTGTCATATTACTAGAACAAATATTTTTTATTCATTTCTATATACTTAGAAAAAAATAGAACATCAGTTGTGTGTTGTGCGGACCATCACCTCCATGAAGTAACATTTTTCATTTTTCATCTTGATTTTCATTATTTATCCAAACTGATTAAAATATGATTATTTTTAAAAAAATCTAAAAAATATATTACTCTTCTATTATAATGATATTATAAACTTTTTTAACCCTACTCACCCATCAAGATGCATATTTTTCATGTTTGGGTTGGTTTAACCACTAGCATAAACAATAATATAAAACTCTATCATGGATGACTATAGAAAATTAATAATAATGTTATTATAAGTTAAAAATAAAATAATTATTTTTTAATATTCTAGAAATGTTATATTGTTTACATAACTTGTTAATGAAATATCATCTCAGATCGCTAAAATTACCAAATTAAACTAATAGTGATTCAATTTTCACACAAATAGAAGAAAATAACTATAAAATAAGTAAATTAAATATGATAATAAATAGTCCATATTAAATTAAATATAGATAAAAACGGTTCAATATATTTTTTCTAATAAACTTAATTCAATTATTTAAGAATTCAGGCACATACATACAAAAAATATGGAACAGGGTAAGAGTTTCTTATAAAATTTTCACTCTTTAAAGTATATTATATATTATAAACTATGTTTTATTTGGAATAGTGTAGTTACTTGCCCTTTAATAATTTGTATAATTATTATATTATATTTCATGATATTAAATTTCCAATTTTACATTCTTTATCTCATGATTTTTTTTCACAAAAATTAAAAAATTTGTAAGGGTTTTTTTTAAATAAATTTTTTCCATTGAGTTGAAAACTTTATTATTTAATAATATTTTATCAAATTTGATTTATTATACCTAATTAATAATTTATATTTGATTCCAAGTTTTTCTATTATTCTACAATTATTTCTTGTAACCTCATTTTCAAATGATTCTTACCTCAAATATTATGTTACTTCATTGGGTTTTATTTAAATGTTACACAAGTAATAAGGTTTATTTTCTAAATAGCTTTTAAAAATCTAGATTTATCAAATGTGATTATCAATTTGGAGTATTTTTATTGTATTTATTTACAATATCATAATAATTTTATTCCCATTTGGTTATTCTTGGTGAGATTTTGTTTCTCTTTAACTCGATTAAAAATAAATGGTTTATAATCATTTTAAATGATGTGTTTTTCAACAAAGGTATTATAAAAATATAAAAAAATTATTAATTTTATGAAAATATTTTATCATTGGATTTACATTTTTTGGATATACTTATATTTATTTCAAAAATGTGAAAATGGTCATTTTAAACTACCTTGAATTTATTTGATTTTTTTTAAATAAAATAAATTTATTATTTGTTTTATGGTTTATTCTTGAAAATAAGAACAAATTTAACATTTATATGTGAACATATATTTTCTCCACATTTATAATTTTATATGAAAATTTATATCAATGTTTTCATAGATTTCAATGGAAATTATTTATATCCTAGTTTTATGAAATATTTATTTTAAAATGTTTTCAAAAGGTCAAGGATATTTCTTATTTCCAAAGTTCTTTGTCCAAAACTCATAATTTTTTTGTTACATAGTCATTTTCCGTTAGCATATCATATGCTTGATGAAGCATATTTTTCAGAAGATACCATCCACCTTCTTTATTTGTATGTATTATGAAATGTTCTTTTCAATTATAAAAATGGTTTGTTACTACCATTTTATTTCTTAGTTAATGAAGGTTTTTAAACATTATAATTCTTCCAATTTCCTTCCTTTTTGAATACCATTTTTTCCATTTATTTTATTAGAGGTTGTTCACCTAGATTCCATACATTGATTGATTGGAGAAATTATTAACCACACCATATAACCTTTATCTATATGGTGTAAATACCATCAGTTTAATTTATTGATATCTTCCTATAATGTTATTGGATACCCATTTATATTCCATGGGTTTTTCATGTTTATTGATGAAGTTTTGAATTCTCTCTGTATATGATTTCATTTAAAATAGATATGAAACCCATTATCTATTTTTGGGTTTACTATAATGTTATTATGGTTGATTTTATATGGAACACCTATGTATAGATGATGATGGATAAGGTCCAATATCACCCTTTAATTCATTGGTTTAAGTTGATATCTCATGAAATATTTAGTCATTGTCATAATAATTTTGTGCACATAAGTGTGGGGATAATGAGTTTTATCACATTTTAGGGATGGAAATAATGATTGTTTTCACATACGAATGGGCATAATGAGTTTACTCCTATGGTTTTTTTATGCTATAATTTTTTCATATTTTTAAGAATCTTCATATGTTATATTTTCATGTTATGAAAAACTTTTTTTCTTATTCTAATTACAATGTTACTCTTTCATAGATTATGATTTTTTGTATATTTTTTACACTATTAATTAGTGTATTATATTATTCCAAGATTTATGTTATGTCTTAAAATTTTTTATCTATGTTTTTTTGGGTATGATATTCTTATATATCCTGATTATACCCATATACTCACTTATGATATTTTATTATTTCTGATTATGTTTACCTTTACATATCATCTAAGCTCACCACGTTATTATGAAACCATTTCCCTAGGTTATGAAGAAAATTAATATATATGGTGTTTCTAGAAGATTATCTAGTGTGGATAATTTGAGGGATATTTTTATGACTTGTTTTAGATGAAGTAGTTTCTTATATATTAGAAAAAATCATTAGATTAAAAAGGAAGGAGTTTTGTTAATAAATGAAATCTCTTAATTATATAAAACACTAAACCTAAAAGATGGTGGAAATGAATTTTAATTAAATATTTAATTTAGGTCATTTAATTAAGATGGTCACATCATTGGGGATTCATAGTTTGTTTCAGAGAAGGTTTTATATAAATTTTGGGGTAAGGATGTTATTTGAGGATAATTTAAGGGTTGGTAAGTTATGGTTGATAATAATTTCAAATGTATAGATAACCTTTATGGTCAGTTAGTGTAATATTGAATATTTTAGAGATTAAGATAATATAAATTTTTTGAAAACTCTAGTATAAGATTAAGATATAAGTCTATGTATAGGATAACATCCCAAAATTTTTGTAACATAGTGATTGTTTGGTTCTCCTAGAAATTAAATCCAAGATAGGATACTAAAATTGGATATAGGAACTAACATAGATTCACCTAGTGTTAATGACCCTAAAAGGGTGGATTGGATATTAATTCAATTATCACTTGGTGCTTAACAAATATTCCTAATTTCACACCTATTTTGACAGTATTAGGGGATATTATTTGGTTAATAACATTCTCTTTACAAACCATTATGAATAATTTGATTATGATGTTAAACAATTATATTATAAAACCAAACATGTAATTGACCATGGATAACCAAGTAATGAAAAAATAGATTCATTGGTTGAACTAAAAGAATCATATTTTAAAAAAAATGGTGTTATTGGGGAATAATTCATCATATTAATGTTTTAATATTCATATTTTAGATATTATAATATCCATTTTGTGATAATATTTAGTTAAAACAGTATCATGAAGATGATACTGATAATTTTATGTATTTTAAAAGAACTATTATTATAACTGAAAAGGGTACCATACTTTAATTGTTGAGAGTCTTAGTATATGCTTATAATGATAGAAAGAGACATATTCCTAGTCATGACCAAGGAAGTAAGTTTTATATCCTGATAGAAATTAAATCATGATACACTTAGATATTTTCATTAGTGAATGATAAGTATCAATGATATTATACTATATTATAAATGTTATGAGGGTTATGTGAAACATCTATGGGTCATTCTTCATCAATTTTTATTTAGAGGTTTTAAAACATATTCTAAAAAGAATTAATAACCTTTAAAAGTGATTTTATGGAAAGAAAATATTTTTGCGGATAACTATTTAAGAAAAGATTATTGAGTGGTGAATAAATATTATGTTTAATATATTATTTATGTTGAGATAATATAGGGTTGATTTTGTTTATTGAAAAATTAAGCTAGAAAATATTAGTAAACTTGGGATTGATAATTGATTCATGATATTTTTTGTGAAGTTCATCTCTTTTTTTCAATTGTAGTATATATTGGATAGTGTATGATTTTATAACCTAGAAATTCGTACCATTTTTGGGTTAAATATATTATTATTTTTTGGAAGAATATTTTTTTTTGGTTTAATGTCTTGTAGATTCAAATGGTTTTAGGAAAGGTATGTTTTGGAGAATATATGATTAGATTATATACATACTTGGGTATATTATTGTATGAATGGTTAATATTGTTTGAGTAAAGATAACAATCTTGATATAGCCTACTACCGAAAGGTATATTTCATATTATATGTAATATCTTGAACGAGGAATATGTTAAGAATACCCACACCGAATTTCATCAGTGAGTAATAATTAAAAATGAGGATACAATTTATTTAAGTGTGGTAGAATCTAGCAACCTAAGATTTTAGATATTTTAAATTAATATTATCTTTAATATATTGTATAACATGGAACCCTAAATAAACAAAACACTAGAATAAAATGAATCGCAACATATTAAAATTAAATGAAGAATATAGTCATTAGTTGGAAAAGAGAAAATAATAAGTTAAACAAATTATAAATTTTTCTTTTTCTTTCCTTTTTTGAGAACTATTTAAAAAAAGGGTATTTTATTTTACCTTAATAAATTAAATTAAAAGTAGTTAAAGTTATTTATAATATATAATATTTAGATTGAATACTTACAAAATATCGATTTTATAACACTATAAATTTTATGAAATAACAGTACTTAAAACTATTTTTATATTAAAATTTACATTTATTAAGTAATATAAATAATTTTAAAATACTATTTTGAATTTATAAAATACATTTTTAACATTTTGGAAAAATAAGTATTATTTTACTCTAAAATATATATATTTTAGTAATATTAAAAATTAGCTTTCAACCCTTTTAGAAAAAAAATATAAAAAAATGGATTTAATATTTTAGATCAAAATTTTCATATTATATAATTATTTTAATTTAATTTTAGTCATAAAATTATAATTACTAAGATTAAATTTAATGATCATGATAATTGTGAAAATGTTATTTTAAAAGAATTGTTATATTAATGTTTTGAAATTTTTATTTAATAAATTAAAATAATATATTTTATATAATGAATCTAATATTATTTTTTAACATGTATAAAAATATTTTATCACTCATTTAATTGTTAATTAATTTTATATAAGACTACGAACACATGAAGGTGAAAACAAAAATTTTTTCTTTAAATTTTTTTTTTATATATTACATGTTTTATTTTTAAAGTTAATTATATATTTTTTATAAATTGAATTAGACTATATGTAGACTAAATATAGGTTTATAGCATCAAAATTTGTTTACATGTATTACCTTACATAGTTAATAAAATATAAATTTCTATGGTAAAAACTAGATTCCAAGGTAAAAACCAAATTGGTAAAATGTAAAAATTAAGTAGAAAAAAGGCTTGAAGAAAGTTTTAAAAAATATTTCAAATGGGTGTTGGATAATTTATTGGTAATATAGAAACTTTAAATCCATTATTTATCACCTTTTTAACCATTTACCCTGGAATAATTCCATTCTATTATTTAAAAATATTGAGTGTTCAAAAAAGTTTCATTTTCCTCACTTATAAAAGGGGATCACTTCCACCCTCTCAATGTTACACATAACCTTTAAAATTTCCTTTAAAAATATCAAATTTTACTATTATATACGTAAATTGGTTGATATAAATCCCCTGGTCACAATAAGTTATACTATTCAATTCCTTTATAAGGTGACTTTAACGAGAATGTTCAAGGTCTGAAAGTGAGTATTACTTAATCACTATCCTTTTCTTCATAATCATTATATTTAAAAACTATCCATACCATATTAATAAAATTATATAATTATTATTAGTATATTAAATTTTTATTATATTAATGTACCAATCATTATTTATTCCATTCCATCAACTATGAAAAATAATAGATTGTTAACCATGCATAGTGCAGACTACCACCTCCATGAATTAATTTTTTTATCTTGATTTTAATTAGTTGTAAAAAACAATTAAAATATAATTATAAAAAATAAATAATTTAAATAATACCATTATACTCATTTTATAATGATATTATACAATTCCTCAACCATTATCACCCATCGAGATATAATGTGTTCATGTCTAGGTTGGTTTAACCACCCAATTAAAGAATATTATAAAACTCTATCATGGAAGAATATAGGAAATTAAATAATAATGTTTTAATAAGTTTATAAGAAATTAATTATTGTTTTATGGTTAAATAAGGTTTTTATTTAGTATTTAACATATTATTAAAATATCATCTTTAATCTCTAAAATTACTGAAACAAGATGACACCATTTCAATTTTCACACAAATATAAAAATAACTACATAATAAATGAAAAGAACATGACAATAAATAGTTAGTATTAAATTAAATTTAGATGAATAAGGATCCTAACATGGTATCTAATAATGTTAAATTGATTATGAAATCATTTAGGTTCATGCATAGAATGAATCTGGGATAAGGTAATGGTTTCTTATCTCAATTTTCACCCCTTACGAAATAATACTTATTATAAAATTTGTTTTTATTAGAATGGTGTATCTGATAAACCTTTATTTTTTCCATTATTATAATATATTTAATTATATTACAAGTTATATTCCAAATTTCTTTCTCTCATAGGGTTTTTACACAAATATTACAAATGTTTTAAGGGTTGTGTTAACTCATTTTTCTTCAATTGGTTTACAAACTTTCTTATTGAAATATATTGTACTAATTTTGTTTTATTTTGAATAATTATTAATCTATTTTTTATTTCCTCTTGATTTTATGTGGTTATAAAATTATTCCTTATAAACCCATTTTCAAAAGATTCTTACCTCAATGATTATGTTAATTAAAAGCTTTTATTGGTCTCAATTTGCATTTCTAGAGACATACTTCTTGTTATGCACCAATTAAATTTTATATGGCATATATATTAAAAATTTGATACATTAAATCATGAATTATCTTTATTTAATGGTATTTCTAATTTGAATTCATGATATTTCTCCTTTAATGGTTCTTTTAAAATGTTACTCAAGTTGTAAGGTTTCTTTTCCCAATATCATTTTAAAATTGATATCTCTAAAATGTGATAACCCATATAAGGAATTTGTATTGAATTTAATTCCAACATCATAATCATTTATTCCTCTATATTTATCCTTGGTAATATTTGATTTCTATTTACCATTATTTAAAAATAATGTTTTATAATCTTTTAAAATGATGTTGTTTTCCAGAAAAGTATTAAAAAAATATTAAAAATAAATTTATTTTTATGATTCGGTTTTTCATTCGACTCTATAATTTGTGGATATCCAAATATTTTTTTTGAAAATTGAAAAATGTAATTTTCAAAAAAAAAAAATTCATTGAAATTTTTTTCTAAATAAAATCTATTTAATTTTTTTAATACAACTCATTTAAAAAAAATATATCTCTTTAACATTTCTATGTGAATTTATATTTCCTTTTCCTTTGTTATTTTATATGAATCTTTCTCTCTATATTTTCATAGATTCTAAAAGAAATTATTTTTCTCTTAGTTTTATGAAATATTTTTTAAAATGATTTTCAAAACATCGAGTATTTTTCTTATTTAAAAGTGTAATTTTGTAAATGTCATAAAAAATGTTTTTCACGAAATTAATTATATTTATACATATCTTATACTTTATTTAGTATATTATTAAAATAATACCATCTACCTTTTTTTCCAGATGGCTTATTAAATGTTCATTGTATCATATAAATGATCTATCACCACCTTTGTATTTTATAAATAATAATGTTTTATAAACCTAATTATTTTTACAATATCATTCCTTTTGGAATACCATACGTTCCATTTCTTTTATTAATGTGTGTTCGCCTAGATTTCATACATCAATTGATTGGGTAATTTATGGACTAAACCATATATCATTTATCTATATGGTGTAAATACCATATACTTTAATAAATTTTATCTACCTATAATGTTACTAGATTCCAAGTTATATTCCATTGGTTTGTTATATTTATTGATGGAATTATGAATGGTTTCCTTATATGATTCCATTTGAAAGGGATATGAAACCCATTATCTTTATATGGGTTCATTGTGATATGAGGATAATTGATCTTATATGGAACACATATATATAGATAATGATGGGTGTGGTCCTATATCTCCCAAAAATGAATTGATTTAAGTTGATATCTCATGATATAGTGATACATAGACATAATGAGTTTGTTCCCATAGGCATGGGCATAATGAGTTTGCTTATATCTTCCTACATGTACATAATGATTCTGTTCACATAAACATGGGTATAATGATTTTTCTCACAATGTTATCCTATTATATTATTCTTCCATATTTCTAATAATCTATTTATGCTACATTTCCATGTTACTCTATAATTTTATACTTATTATTGTGCCTATTTTACTCCCTCGTTTCTTATGATTGTCATCATATGTTTTCACACTTTTGATTCATGTCTTATATTATGCCAATATTTATACCAGAACTAATGAATTTTGATCTATGATTTGTTGGGTATGATATTATTATGTATATTTATTATACCCATATTCTCATATTATTCTCACTTATGATCATTGATTGTTACTTCTATTTTTACTTATACTGAGTATATGATCACATCTCTTTCTAATATTTCCACTTCCCAATGTGATGAAGAAAAGTGATATGTATAAACTTTTTAGAAATTTATCTTGTGTGGATAATTTATGGGAGATGTTAAATAATTTTTATGGATTAATCCATTTTTTATATAGTGGAAAAAGTTCCATTAAATAAAAAATTCATGAATTTTGTTACGTAATGTTTTTTCATAATTATATTAAACTCTGAATCTAAAATATCATGGGAATGTATCATAATAAATTATTTTATTTAAGTCATTTAATTAATATGGTCATGTCTATGGGTAATAATAGTTGGAGTGTATTATGGGATGTTATGTTTATACTCATTCCATTATAAAAATCTCATGTCCTCTACTCTTTGTTTTATTCTTTGGAGGTGATCGGTGTAGCCATGACTATATGTGGCACAACAGTGAACGATGCGGTCTGTGTGAAGAGTTTTGCAGGTATGGTGTTTGATGCGGTCAACGTGAGCGGTATGTTTATGGTGGTGGGGGCCGGTTCGAGCGGTGCTAATATGGCAGTGGTGCCAGGCATGGTAGGAGCGAGCGAGGTGGCTGTTGCAGCAGCAACGAATGGAACACGCACTGTGGCTACAGAAAATTTGGATCTGAACATTTCTACTGCAGGTAAAGTAGAATCCAAGGTGACCCGACCATTTGATTTTTTCAGGGGGATAATAATTTGGAAAATATGAGGATTGGTAAATCTCAATCAGACACTCTCAAGAGAAGGTATTTTTCACATGTAAAGGATGGTGTTCCGGAGAGAACATTCAAAAAAGGGGATATTGCTCATGTGACTAATAACCGAGAAGCTATTATTAACAGATTTAAAATCTGTGAACAATCTAAACTTTCTAGGTTTGTTCTTCCCATTGGTTAAAAGCCTTGTAAAGTTTCTGATTTAGTTCGGAAGATGAATTCTATATGGGGATTTTCTAATTAGAGATGCATTCCTCTTGGTCGGGGATTTTTTCACATCATTTTTTCATCTAAAGAACTAAAGAGAAGAGGGTGGGGTTTTGGATCAATCACCTTGAAGCCAGGTATGCTATGTTTTCAAGAGTGTGATTTTCGTTTTAATCCCTTTGCCATTAAAAATACTAGATCTCAAGTCTGGATCAAAATAATTGGCCTTAATTGGATTTTATGGCATCTAAAAAATTTATTTTATATTGCATATGTTGTGGAAATTCCTATCAAAATGGATAGGAACACTGAGGTTTCCAAATTTGGACATTATTCTAGGATACTGGTGTATGTTGACTTGAGTTCTTTCTTGATTCATAATGTATTTTTTTCAGCACTTGATGGTGAAATTCCTTTGAAAGTAGAATATGAAAGACTTTCTGACTTTTGTTCAGAGTGTCAGATTATTGGTCATGCCAAGGATAAATGTCACAGTAATGTGGTTTTCTCTTTTTGTTGTTCAAAATCTCATCATGAAGACTCTTTTAGGAAGAAAGCGAGGATGCAATAAAACAATGTGGACCCGCTTCGTGACAGACAACCCACTTTTGACAAAGGAGATATGCAGGCTGGTGCTGATTCATCACATTTGACCAAGGGAGTGCCACCAGAGATTCATGGGTCAGAGGACAGAGTGAGGGCTCAAACAGATGAGGATGGCCTTATACCAGGTGTTACATTGGAAGAGGGGCAGCAAAATCTAAGTGTTTTAGGGAATATTTCATATATTTGAGAAGAAATTAATAAATTAAGGGATACCCATGGAATCCATGGAAGGTGTGATATCAAGGATTGTTCCCAAAAGAAACCATATTATAGTCGGGTATTGTACAAAGGTAAAAATGTTGTTGTGGATGATGATGGTTTTCAACCTGTTCCTCCCAGAAAAGCGAGATGTAGGAAAGACTATTCCTATCTAAAACCAACTATGGTTACAAGGTCTCATGGTCCCTTAGAATCTGATTCTGAGTGGTATGACAATTATGATGATTCTTATGAGTTTTATTATGATATTTGATCTTCTTTGGTATCTCTTGGAATGAGGGCATGATGCTTGTATGACCCCATCCATCTACTTTCTATAATTTCTTTGTTTTTCAATAAAAGGGATATGCCTGAAACTTCTTAGTAAACCTATATATATTTAATAAATTTATCATAGTATAACTATTACGACAGATAAAATATCTCATAATCCAATGAACATAAGGTTTAATGTCTTTGAGGATCACATGTATAAGAAACTTATTTTACAATACTTTTTAAAATTTCTCCTCATTTAAACTACACTAGATAAAACTATAGAAATCCTCTAAGATACACTCATCTTTCTAAGTTGGGGAAATAAAACACAAAAAAGGGGTGAGTTCAAATGATCAGTAAGGGAAAAAATATAAACATGTCATCAAGGGTCAGATCATAAAAAATATGAGAAAACATGGGAAGCGGAAGAATTTTTTATTAGAAAGAACACAAAACAATAAATTTTGTCTATGAGATATGATAAAATTTCATGTAATCTCAAATGAACAAACATATACCATGGAAAAAGTGTGTGGAATCATGAGACATTAAACATGGTTCAAGGAGAATAATCATAGGCATAATATTATGACATAATGATGTGGCATAGACATAAGCATAGAAACCATATTCCAAAGCTAATCACCAAGAAAGTCATCACATAGTAGGCTTGGTTAAACCACCTAGGAACCTTCTTGGGCTTGATATAATCCTCTCACATACCCTTGTTCTTAGTACAAATCCTCCCATATACCCCTTTGGCTTGGGTTAAATCCTCTTGTGTACCCTTTGGTTTGGGATAAATCCTCTCGTGTGGCATTTATATTGGTATAAATCCTATCATGTACCCTTTTTATTGGGATATATAATCCCACATACCATTTTTCTTGGTATAAATCCTATCATGTACCCTTTATATTCATATAAATCCTCTCATATACCCTCTATCTTGGGAGAAATCATTCCATTTACCCTTTTGTTTGAGATAAATCCTCTCATTTACCCATTTGATCTCATTAGATATAAACATTACCAATGAATTTTAGGAAGAAATAGTACCCCACACATCAATAATCCATACATATGTTTCCACATAAAATCAAATCAAACATATTATCATAAATAACCCATGAGAAAAAAATAGGTTTAAAAACATTTCTAAATAGAATAACATAAAAAATCATTTGATTAAAAAATCACCCAAAAGGAGTGTTTAAGGAGAAAATATATTGTGATTTATAAACCATTATTACATTGTATAATAATACTTTTAAAATAGAAGAGAAATCACAAAAAAATATGTATTTTTATAAAAAAAACATGTTTCTTAATATTATTTTAAAAATATGTGATTCTCATGTTACTTTATAAGGACCATTTTTTTAAGATGAATAGAAAAATTCATAAAAACACTACTTCAAGAAAAATTCCAATAAATTTAACTTTATAATAAATGAAACAAATGTCAAAATGTGTAGTAGAAAGGAAAAATGTAAGATCATTGTAAGGAAAGGCCTTTTAAATATTTTAAAATTCAATTATTGAAAACCTACATCATTAAAAGGATGATGAAATAGTAATTTTAAAATGAATAAATGGGAGTCTAATTATAATTTTAAATAAAAAATTTATTTTTATACTAAGTAATGGATAAAATTTTTAAGAAGTAAAAACTTGGATATGGATAAAAATTTATTAAATGAAATGGAAATTATTCAAAACAAATTTACTTTTTTATAAAGTAATATATTCATAAAGAAAGGATAATTCAGTGTGAAACATTACTTCCCCAAAAAATAATATGTAAATACAACATAACATCATTATAGTGTTGAATAATTTAATCTTTAATGATCAAAATTGAAATGGAGTGATTATAACTCAAGAAAACAATTTTAGGAGCATTAAACTCAAAAACTCTTGAAGGAGAAATATATTTAAATACAAATTTAATTAATATGAATAAAGGGTATTTAATGATATAAATCTAAATTAGATATTTTATATACCTCTTAAATAAAATTAGGTTCATAATAACAAACATGTATTAAAGAGTAGAATTTGAGATGAAAAAACCTTATCTTGTATTTTTTGCTTACTCAATCATGATCTAAACTCTTATATAATGAAAATAAATATCTTAATAACTTATCTTAGAAACTCAATATAAAAATACTACAATTTTTTATAATTATTTTATAACCATATAAATATATTAACTTATTATATTTTATTTTCATTATATAGTGTTAGAAGTTTCGGTTGTTTATTTCATAAAAACATCAAAAAGACCATATCAATTCTCACTAAGTGATTTCAACATCACCATGACTATATAATTCAATAAAAAATACTCAATTTTTTAATGATTACATAAATCCCATTTTCATTAGGTATAATACATTAATTTTACTTGTGAAAATAGAAATTACGATGGAATATTTTTTGACATGCTTAATGATCGAAATGGGTTATATTAAAAATATTTGAAATATTAAAAAAACTAATGAAAAATAATTAAAAAAACTTAAATATGTTACTATTAAATAATATTTAAATTATATTACATCCCATAATCATTTATGAAAAAATATTTATAACATAGTTTATATAGGCGATTAAATTGACCAAAAATGGTAATGTTTTATAATGATTTAATAAGTTTGGGGATGCATTTAGATAATGATAATGAGACATAAAAAGAATATTAAACTTTTCATAAAAATAATATATCCTAATTTAATCCATTATAGTAACCATAATTTATTTTTGGTGTTGACATATGAAATTCTCCATTCGTAGAGGTGGTAGTCCACACATGCCCATAAATAATGATCCCATTTCTCAATGAATGGAATGAATAATGGATTCTAAAATTATATTAATTAATAATTTTATTTATTAAATATAAACCAATTTTATTAATTTAATTTATCTTAGATACCAACCTTTAGAGTTTGGGATGAAAAAAAATTGCATTGTGTCGTGGAGGTGGTAGTTTTTATGTACACATAATCAATGTTTTGGTCTCTCTTAGTGGATGAAAAGTAATGAATAGTGATTGTTCAATTAATATAATGATATTTCAGTATACTAATAATATCAATTTAATAATGTTAAATATGAGTTTGGAAGGAGTGGAGTAAAATAAAAGAGGAGGTGAAATTAATGCTCATGTTAGAATATTGGGTTTTCTCTTAAAAAACTCCTTGAAAACAAAGGCATAATAAAGGTAAAAATAATCTTACTAAAATGGTAAAAGATTATAGGAGGATAAAATTTCCATTTATTCAATAGTAAATTCAAATGATATGTGATTATTGAAGTAGTGTAAGTGTTACCTTTTTATAAGTGAACATAAGGGTAGTTTTGGAATTAACCATTACATTTTCAATAATGTAATGTTACTCTTAAAATTTCAATGGATCCCAAATGAAAAATAGTAGAGGGGAAGTATGTGTGGGTTGATATTATCCTCATAAACTAATTTTAGATACAACATAGAGTGTTTTTAGGCCTTTATTTTAATGTTTTTGTACTTTTAAACTAATTTACCGTTACCATGGTAATTAATTTTTATCCTTAGAAATTAATATTGTTGTAAAAAATTATTATTTTAAATTTTACCCAATTTGAAACTTTTTATTTCAAATTCATAAATCAATTTTCCAAGTAAATCTATTAATGGTTTGAAATGTTAATTTTAAAATAAACACACATAATGGGTAAAAACTTTTTTTTTTGGAAAGCATGTTATTATGTTTCAAAATTTATGTACCAAATAAGATTATCATAGATACATATTTCTAAGACATAAATTATTTTATTATAAAAAAATAATTTGAAATGTGTCTTTAAAATCAATTTAAAATTTAATTTCACCATCAAAACACTTGATTTAAGAAAAAGACCGAAAATATTTTTTTATTAAAGTGACATTTTAATTTCGTTCTAATAATGTTGAATATAGGATTTATAAGTAAAAATAAAATTTTAAAATGAATAATTTTGTTACATAAGTACATATTTTATTACTTAATTTTTTTATTCATCTAATATATTCTTTCATAATGATAAAATAAAAAAAATTATAATTTTCACAAAAATGCACTTTTCGACTTAAAATAAACCATTTAATAAAAAAAATAAAATATTAATAATTATTATTTTTATATGAGGAATTCAAAAAATAAATTTTATTTTATTAAATTTAAATTCAAATTTTTTTTAATTTTTTTATTAAAAGAAAATATATAATATAATGATAATGAATTTTATTGAAAACAACCTTTTTTATATTAACTTACTTAAATTATTTATCTTCCAAAACAATTATATTTTAGTGGTTTACCATATTAGTTTTTACTATAGATTTAATAATAATTTTATTCTAAAATGTTTTTTATTTGTTTACATTGGGTTTAGCTTGTAATGTAAGTTATCGAACCTAACATCATTTTTACAAGGTCTATAATTTCATGTCTTTATAAAATGGAAGTTTAAATCTTTTAAGAAGAGGTAAGTTTTAATTTGGTGTGAAATCCCATAACTCAATTAAACCCCTCTTGATTCATTTTACAATAGTTCTAAGACAACACTAAGAACATTATACTTATGATGATTTAGGCTAGATCTTCTTGTATGATATACTAAATAAAAAATGAAATGTTATATGCCTTTGGGTTATATCGTTGAATAATATATAATGATATCACAACACCATTTTCATATTCAATCATATTTTATAATATGGTCAAATAGAAATGAAATGACATATGTTAATCATACCTAATAATTAACATGGAAACCGAATGATAAGTGTTAATGTTTGGTTTATCTTCCATATTAATTGTTAATGTTTCATATGATGAAATGTTTGGGAGAATTAAATTCATTTAAATATTGAAATAATTCATTATTAAAAGGGTTACAAATAGTTTGTAACTATATTTTATTTACTCTTTCATTATAAACACGAAATAAGGTGTCCAAGGCTATGAAAATTAAATGAGTTCCTTATGTGATCCTTATCGATTCACTCTATGCCCAATCTCTCTTCTACTTCTTCCCTTACGTATAATTTATTAATGTACCCTTATTGTAAGGATAATACCACCCAACTATTGTAGAGTTCATCAATTAATGGATACCCTGTGAGGAATGAATCATTTGACCACTTCTCATTTGATGTCATTTGTGTGTTTGAATAAAAGAGTTTCATCCATATTTGATTATTGTTATACTTTATTTGTTTTATAGTACTCATGGTTTCAGTTTCATAGCATTGTGATCTTAGATTTGAAGTTTTTTATTGTCTCTCACAGATCAACTAATTTTTATTCAATCCTAAAAAACTCATCAAGGGTGTTAAAGTTATGTCAATTTTCTTTGATTCATAGTCAAAAATGAATATGAAATGAATATTTTATTCTTAAGTGTAAGAAATATTATATAAATTTTTTCTATGGATTTTTTGTAAATAATATCATAAGAAATGATATGATCATGTTTTATGGTATAGGATATCATAACTAGCAATAATTTTTAAATCCTTCAGGTTTTGTTATATTATAATGTATGACATGCCTAGTCATAACCTATGATAGTGCTGACCTAGGAACTTCAAAAAAATCATCGCATCAACTTTAAAAAATTAGTGTATATAATAAAATACATCCATAAACCATATAAGGTGATATCACAAGACACAGTATGATAATTATAAATAATGATATTAATTTTGAACTAAATCTTATCTTATCATAAATTTGATATTGTAAAATATGATTTATAGCTTTTATTATATATTATAGGTTCCAATGCACATACTGTAATGTGAAATGTAGGTCTGGAAATGAATCGAGGAATATGATTAGAAATTGTGAAGTTAAATTTATATATCCTAAAAAATTACTTTCAGAAGGTGAGATGATATAAGATTTTATGAAACCGGATGGATGTATAATAATAAAATCTTGGTGGAAGTAGAAGTTATAATCCGATCATCTAAAATAGTAGGGTTTATAAGATAGATTTAATTTTTTTAGTGATAACTTTTCTTGATATAAGGAACTATCTATTTACAATCCCTTTCTTGATGTCTTCGGTGGAGATTAATAGTCAAATGGTAGTGGAACCAATTGAACCAAAGGTTATCACTAATAAATAGATGGTTTGAGTCACTTGTGAAATATTTATAATGTGTGATTAACATTTAACCAAAGAAATAAAACAAATTAAAAACTATAAAACAAAATAACACCATGCCTTTCAAACTATAATCATTTAAAATATAAATGAATAATTTTTACCTTACATCATTGTATACTTCCATAATTATCCAATGATTGATAAAGTTCACTAAGGAGAAACCTAAAGTTTCTTCCCTCCAAGGTTTATTGATGAGTTCACTAATCACAAAAATGCTTCGGGAAGGACCTTCTAAACCTCCATGATATGTTAATATATCATCGTGCAAAATAGGATGGGATAATAGAGATTTGAGATGAAAGATTATTGACTAAATAATTATTTGAGGATTACACATGTATAATAATCAAAGTCTAGCCGCTTTTATATAGTCTATTAGGATGTTTCCATTAACTAACCAGCCTAGTTTGACTTGACTCATCACCCAGATTGCTCTACTAGAAGACGTAAAGCACATTATTGATTATAATCTTATATTTCACATTTTGTGGAGACCAAACTAACACCCATATTAAAAGCTCACATGGTTCGTAGTTCAATACCTTTTTTAAAAATTATCTTAAAATATTTAATTAATTTATTAAATTTTCATATCACCAAATTGTTATTAAATTTCTATTACTGAATACTAGTTAATCAAATATTCATTCATATTAATTTTAAATTATTTTATAAATCATGCTACACAAAATATATCATATATTAAGTTTAAATTCATATTTAGTATTATATAAATCATATTTAATAAAAAATATTATATCTATATCGATATAAACATATTTATATATTAAAATATTCTATTTATAGTACATAAAATATTTTTTATGAAGTATACCTTTTATCAGCACTAAAAAATATCTTTAATAAATAGAACACTTTTATTGCCACCAAGAAAATCAATGATAATGGGATACCATTATCAATGATAAAAAAGTGATGATAAAGGATATCATTTGGTCAATTATTCTATTGGAGATGATAAAGTTCACCTTTATTAGCACTTCTAGTTAGTGATGATAAAAGCAATCGCTTCTGTCAGTGTTAATTTTGTATCTATTAAGGTATTCAAACTCAAGAGTCCACTTAGACTCATTTGATTCCAGAAGACTTGACTCATACAATAAACACGTAAGATTATAATGTGACCCATTTAATGGTTGGATGTGAATATTTTAATTTCCATTTTTTTATAAAAAAAAATAGTTTGTTGTGAGTCTACATGAGTTTACTTTGAGTATATGAGTTTAATATGATTTTACTACTGAGTTTACGGGCCTCCCACCTAGTCTGTCTGAAAACAATTTTAGGACCAAGTAGACTCAGTTTTCTGAGTGAGCTTGTAAACTCATATGAGTTTATGAGTCCACTCAAAATTGTGACTACTATGATGTTGATAAAGGAAAACACTTAATGAATGTGAATCATTATATATGTTTCCTATGTATTTTCACCCTCTACTAAATTATAATTGTTGTTGTTGTTTTTTATAGGAAATTATTGATAAATAGATATATTAAACAATCTCAAATTTTATTATTATTATTATTTATCTATATTATTATATAACATTGATGTAGAGAGAGTTTTTTTAAATATATTAAGGAAATTTCAACAATTTTTCCATATCATTATAGTTTCTCCTAGCAAAAGAAAAATTAACTTAAATCACGTCCTAGATACGCATGTAAAAACATGATTGTACCCTATATAAAGTGTTCTAATTACTTAAGTTAGACACCATATGATCAGTGTCCTTACATAAAAATATTTCTACAGAACATTCTAGGCATAAATCCCCTAATCAAAACTTCTCTAATTTAAAACCAATTCCTCACATATACTTACATTATCCAACAACAATAACACAACCTCGACTCTGATAAAAATTTAAATTAAATAAAACCACTTAGAGACTCCACTCGAGTGGGTGAAAAGGTTGGTCATGTCATGTCAAGTCCTCATCCAATATGATTTGAGCTTGTGAATAATACCATGTGTGCATAAAACCCTGTATGGGATGTACTTTTTCACAATATGATCTTGCCAAGACTTTATCTGAGTTAGTTTTGAGATCAAGATTAACCCCTGTAGCGCAACACTAATAGTTCTTGTGAGGATAGTAACATCAATGGTATAAATTCCTTTTCATGGGAGGAATTACCTTTTTTTAATATAAAAATAATGAAATTAAAAGCATGGGTGAGTATACACTGTATTCAATAAGTTATTCCTCTAAAACGCTCATGTGTTAGCCAGTATGAATCATAATAATGCCTCAAGGAATGAAATATCAAAACCATATAATATAGTCTCTACCAAAATTAAGTCCACATTTATCCATGTTTCACCACAATCATGTTTATCTAAAGCAAACACACACACACACATATATATAATATAATTCACACTAATTGTGAAATAATATGCCATAAAGGTCCCTTGAAACCCGCTTCCAACCAATATCATTACTCTAGGGAATACAACAATCCTAAGAGAATGAAATATCTTATAATACAATATATTTATAGAATATTATATCTATGCACAAGAACTACTGAAAAACTAGCCTTTAACAACACTGGTATTTATCAGTGCTACAAAAAAAATGCTGATAAATGGCATATTTATCAGTGCTGATAAATTTAAACTTTTATCAGTGCTTCTTTTGCGCTAATAAAGGGAACATTTATCATCACTTTAATTTTAGCACTAATAAAGAGTATCCTTTATTAGCACTTTATTTTTAGAACTGATAAAGGGTGAAATTTATCATCACTTTATTTTTAGCACTGATAAAGGGTGCCCTTTATTAGTGCTTTATTTTTAACATTGATAAAGACTTATTTCATCAGCACTTTTTTAGCACTGATAATGGTAAGAATAAATAAAATTAAATAATTAAATAAATAAAAAATAAAAAATGATTTTATTAAAAAAATATTACAAAATTTATTAATTAAATAATTAATGATAAAAATGAATAAATTAATTATACATTATAAAATATTAATCATTTTATTAATTACATAATTATGATAATTAATGTTATTAAATTGTATATATTAAATATATTAATGTATATAAATATGATTTATATATTACCAAATATTTATGTATATTACATTAAACAGTCATATATTTATTAAATAATGGTTTATAATTAATAATTTGTATAAATTAAAAATATGGACAAATTGCACATTACTCGACATATAATTAAATGTCATTTGATTTTTCAATTTAAAATAGATCAGATATGTGTTACATTGATTTCGCACATACATAATTAATGCACTTTTATATACAATGCACACACAAAATACTTATAAATTTTTCAATATTGTTAAAGTGTACTTATTCTTAATTTATTCAATTTCACTCATTTTTAACATATATGCATGCACTTAAATTTTGAGATTCATTAATAATGTTAATAATGTATTTTTAAAAAATATTATAAATGCATATATTTCTAATTGAAAATTTACTATATTTATACAATTAAATATTTATAATTATAAATAAATAAATATTTTTTAAAAGTATTTATATAATTATAAATAAATAATTATAAATATTTAAATAATAATTAAATTTATAATAAATTTACTTAAATAATGAATATATTTACTATATTTATATTTATATATATTTATTAAATATGTATATATATAATTATTTAAATATATATAATGATATAAATATTATTTATTTAAAATATTTTTTTATAATTATAAGTAAATATTTTATAAAATTGTTATAAAATTATTTAAAAAGGAATATATTTACTATATTTATATATATTTATTAAGTATATATAAATATTTACATGTTTATTATTTAGAATTATAATTATAAATCCTTTAATAGCGCTTAAGTAACAAGCGTTGATAAAAGCATCTTTATCAGTGCTTTTTTTGCACTGATAAAAATGTTGCTTTATCAATACAAATAAAATGAAAATTTATTAGCCTTGATAAAGTCCTACCTTTATTAGCACTTAGGTAATAAGCATTAATAAAAGAATATTTTTCAGCATTTTTTATAAGCATTGATAAAAGTGTCCCGATCTAATTTAAAAACCCTAACTATTTGCAAACCCATCGCAATATCAGAAGCTTTTTGCAGAATTCACTCGCTATCGGCACTCATCCTTGGTGAATCAAAGCTCAAATCACACCGCTCGAATTCTTCCAGTTGCTCAAACATCTCATCTAACATTCAGTGTTTGATTGTAGTTAGGGTTTTCAAAGAGGTTCTCATATTTTCTTCAACTTAGTGAGGTAGTCCTTCCGATTTTATTTATGTATTTTTTGTTTCATTTTTGATTTCTTCTTCGACGATGTCATTATTTATGGTTTGGTGATTGTATACTAGTGAGTTAGGACTTCCAATTTTCTCAGTTTTTCATTTTGATTCAACTCTGGATCTCTAATGGAGTGTTTAGTATTTCTGGACTTGATGGTGGCACATGGAGTCACATGAAGTTTAGTTGGTTGTTTTATTTTATTTACATTTCCCAAATTGATCACCCGAAGTTATCCAACATATTTTTTATTCTTTATTTTATCAATGTATTCCATACATGTGAAATCTTAGAAATTGAAATTAGGTATTTTTTGTGTGAGGGAGTTTAAGTTAAGTTAAGGGATTCCTTTTATATAATACTTCTTCACATATTCTTTTTTCTACTTATCTAGGTTGGTGTGATAATACAATGTAAGGATGCATCACGGCAGTTTTTTTTTAATATTATTTCTACTAATTTTATTTATTTTTTGGGAAATTATTTTTCCACTATGTTGTTTTTCATGAACTGGTGATTTTTTTCAGCCCAAGGGGGATTGAGAATGTTCCTTGTATGCTATCATTTAATAGATTGAAATTACACCCACAACATTTGAAATTTTTATTCAATTTTCAATGGGTGTCAACATGGGTTTTGAATATTCCTTTATAAATCTATAAAACTCTTCCCTCACATACATGGATTTGGAAATAAATATCCCATGAATTCCATGAG
The DNA here is from genome assembly GCA_963277665.1 of Viscum album. Lineage (NCBI taxonomy): Eukaryota > Viridiplantae > Streptophyta > Magnoliopsida > Santalales > Viscaceae > Viscum > Viscum album. The sequence continues at coordinate 1,524,901,120 of OY728137.1, forward strand.
TCGCATATAAACAAAGGAAAATTTCAACTCACTAATCATCCATATTTAATCATTGTTCAGTATTAATGGAGAAAATTATTATCATTATTCATCTCTTGAACTTATAAATAATATTTCATCCACATTGATAAACACTTTCAATACAACCATAAAATTATTTGTATGTAATTATTATGATCAATTCCTTATTTTTTTAAATTAAATTTCCTCTAATAATTCATCTAACATTCAATACCAAGATCTTAGTTCTTGTTTCAATTCATACATCAACTTTTTCAATTTACAAACATTATTCTCATATTAAAGAATGAGAAAACTATCTTTTTTTGATGTAATTCCTATTTGTGTAATCCATTAGTAAATGATAATTTTACATCCAGTTAGAGTACCTTAAATTTCCTTGGGATGGGTTAGTGTAGTGATATTACATCCCAAGTGTCTTGAGATGTTTTCAAATATTGATATACCATTAATTTTAAATGCAATAATTCCTTAGGTTGCTATATCACTTGTTCCAATACATTTTTATATCTTCTTGTTGATTGAATAAGAGTTTGTTATTCTTATAGATTATATTTGAGTTTCATATTACTCCTTAATTTCAAATATTATATTTTCATTTGTTTAGGGAATTTAAGAAAGATTTGATCTAGAGTAATTATTTTCTTAAATTTAATTACCCATTTTCTTCAACATACTGAAATTATTTGAAACAATCAAATGTTGAGTTTCCCTTATTAGAATTGTCTATAAATTTAACTTTTGATAATGAATATCTTATGTGTATTTATTTATATGTTGTATAAAATTAATCTTTTATTAGCCCAATATAATGGATATGAACCAAACATGGATGGACACTAATAATTTGACAAATGAATATGATGATGGAGTCAAATATTTCATCAAGTTTGAAAGATATAATTCAGCCAACCATTCTAAAATCATATTTCCATGTTTATGTTGTTGTTATTAAGACAAATTAGTCCCGAAGGGTTCAAAGAATATTGATTTCTATTTAGATACATTGATTAATAGATCCAAAATAAGGATTGGTTGTGTATCGCTCACAAATCTAATAGCGAAAACTAAGGATTCTCTGTGCACTTCACCAATGTTAGTTAACTACCACTTAGCATATAATATGACCTGAACTTTATACTCGACATCCCTATGATGCTCTCATCACACACATAGAAGGAAAATAATTAATTAGATTCTTGAGCATAGAGAGAAAAGTTTATAGAATAATTTAATTCATTAGATAAAGGTTTTGTGGAAAACACATATGATTGAAGAAGCAACATGGGAATTAGAAAATACTATGAAGGAAAAATATTCCCACTTGTTTAAATAATGAATAAAATTGCAAGGAAGATAATGAAAAGTGAATGTTTAATGGTGATATGATATAGATGGTAGTGAGAATGTGTGGGATGAGAGTTTCATAGGGATACTAGATAGTAAGTTTAGGTCAGATGTTATGCTTAAGCAGTAGTTAATCAATAGTACTAAAGTACATAGAGAATCCTTAGTTTTGTTATTTACTTTATGAGTTATGCACAGAAAATCCTTGTTTTGGCTCCATTGATCAATGGATCCAAATAGATATCAATATCATTAATTTTCTCATGATTTTATGACATCCATGTTGTCTTATAAACCGTAATAAAGTGCACATAGAATCTTTAGTTGTGTTATTAGCTTATATTTGGAAGAAAGAAACCCTTTGGAAATATGTAACTATAATGTTACAATATACTTTATTTATTTTACTGAAAAATAATATAATGAAATGTTGATTTAATTTTTATCATTTCTTATAGAGTTCATTTTATTTTAGAATATTTATTTCCATGTGTTATTACTTTACAAGAATAGAAATGACACTATCTCTGCTTAATCATAGAGGTCATCTTGATGTTTTCATAGTAAAATCATTGTCCATATGACTAATGTATTATTTCATATTTATGTTTAATTTGTTTATTTTTCATATTACTCACATAATAATCATTTTCTTATATAGGTGGATTATTTTGTTCGAGTTGGGGTGCTTTATCCAACTTACATACTTCTTCTACCTTAAAACATTTTCACCCCTATAGTACTACATTTATCATTTTCTTTCAAATTGCCTACACTACCTTCGCAGGAAGATAAATGACGCTGGCTATGATCAATCATAGAGGTAATATTTATGTTACACAGCAAAATCCGTGTCTATAGAATTAATGAATTATTTCATATTTATGTTTAATTTATTTATTTTTAGTATTACTCACATAATAATTATTTTCTAATATAGGTGGATTGTTTTGTTCGAGTTGGGGTGGTCTATCCAACTTTCATTCTTCTTCTCCATTAAAATGATTTCACCCCTATAGTAGTTCATTTATCACTTTATTTAAAATTCCATCCACTACCTTTATAGGAAGCGCAACGACACTGCCTATGCTCAATTACAGAGGTAATATTTATGTTTGAATAGAAAAACCATTGTCTATAGAATTAATGTATTGTTTCATATTTATGTTTAATTTATTTCTTTTTAGTATTACTCACATAATAATTGTTTTCTTATATAGGTGGAATATTTTGTTTGAGTTGGGGTGCTCTGTCCAATTTTCATGCTTCTTCTCCCTTAAAAACTTTTCACCCCTAGAGTGGTTCATTTATTAATTTATCTCAAATTACCTCCACTACCTTTGTTGGTAGAAAAATGCCGCTTCCTCTGCTCAATTATAGAAGTAATATTGATATTTTCATAGTAAAATCATTGCCTATATAATTAATATATTATTTCATGTTTCTGTTTAATTTATTTCTTTTTATTATTACGCACATAATAATTTTTTTCTTGTAAAGGTTGATTATTTTGTTCGATTTAGGTTTCTCTTTCTATATTTCAACCCTTTATGCACCAAAACTTCCATATACTTCTACCTGAAAACCTTTCACACCTATAGTGTTGATATTTAACAATTTTCTTCAAGTTCCCTTAAATTCTCAATTACAAGGGTAATCCTAATATTTTCATTGTAAAATTATTGTCTATATAATTAATATATTATTTCATATTTATGTTTAATTTATTTCTATTTATTATTAATCATAATATGTTTTTCTTATACATGTGGACTCTTTTTTTAGTTGATGTGGTCTATTCAAAGTTTCTCATGCAATTTTGGTAGTCTGATAAAGAAATCCAATTGAAATAATTGTAATATTGAAAGTTAGGATTGTTTTGAGACTTTGGGATGTGTAGTAATCAACCTCACCACAATATGACACACGATGTGACTGGTATAACTCCAAGTACCTATTTCTCTTCTAAATTAACATTATTTTTTATAAAAACGAAAACTGACTCAATGTGTCCATTATCTATTTAAACTCAAAATTTAACTTTAAAAAGTTTCACTCATAGAAAACTGAGCAGACACACTCATATTTTTTTGATAATTTATAGCATTGATTTATAAATCATTTATGATGGGTAGGAATCGGTCTAACATCAAACTGATACACAATGTGATCTGTATGACTCAAAGTGTGTGTTTCAAGTTTAAAATTACATTTTAGTAAAAAAAATACAAGAGACAAACTCAATACCAAGAAAACACATTGAAATTGTTTTGATAATTTATGAAAAAAAAATCATAAATTATTTTAGAATGTGTAGGAATCAGCCTCACCTAAATCTGATGCATGTTGTGACCAGTATGACTCTAAGTGCGTCTTTATTTAAAATTGACATTAATTTTAGTAAAAAAACAAACCGACATACTCAAATCTAAACAAACACATTCATATTGTTTTGATACATAAGGAAAACGATCCATATGTGATTTGAGATGTGCATGATTCATCCTCACCTTAATCTGACACACGGTGTGACCAATACGATCCAAGTGTGTGTTTTTATTTAAAATTGACATCAATTTTAGTAAAAATGACAACTAACCTATTAAAAAATGAGAAAAATAATTTAAATTGTTTAAATACTTTAGGAAAATGATCCATAAGTCATTTGTGATTTGTAGGAATTAGTCGTACCTCAATATGATACACAATGTGATCGGTATGAGTCAAAGTGTTTGTTTCAATTTTAAAATGAAATTTTAGTAAAGAAGAAAAGTGGTGTAAAAAATAGAGAAAACACAGGCAGATAGTTTCAATACATTAGGAAAACAATCCATATGTCATTTAGGATGTTTAGAAATCAAATGTTACTCAATCTGATGCATGTTCTGACTAGTATGACTCAAAGTACATCCTTTTATTTAAATTTGTCATCAATTTTAGTAAAATGGAAAACTGCCCTACTCAAAACCAATAAAATTCATTCTTATTGTTTTTATAATTTACAAAAATGAACCACAATTCATTTGTGATGTGTAGGAATCAACCACACCTCAATCTAATACATAATGTGCCTAGTATGATTCATAGTGTCTGTTATTAGTTTAAAATCAATATTTTTGTTTAAAAAGTGTCACTCACTGAAAACCAATAAAATGCACTCGGATAGGGGTGGAATGTTTGAAAATAGAATGATTTAGGCTAGGATTAAAGTATAAAAGAACATTTATATTTTTTACTAAATGTAATAATTTTTATTTATGTAATTATATGAACTGATGTTTGAAATGTCTATAATATAGTGTTTTTTCTTATGTTTGTGTTATAAATTTCATCTCATTTAAATCCATTATTGAGACTTGTTTTTGTTCATATTCAGTGTGTTTCTAGTGACGTGGTGTGTTTTAATAGCACACTATAGTGTGGCCCTTTATCAGTTATTTTAACAGCACTGATATAGGCCACATTTATCAGTGCTCATAGAAGCACGGATAAAGGTCCATTTTATCAGTGCTCTAAAAGTGTTGATAAATGGTTCCTTTAGCAGTGTGAAATTAAAGTGATGATAAATGGTTACTTTATTAGAACTTTTAAAAGCATTCATAAAGGTCTCATTTATCATCTCTTTCTTCAGCACTAAAAATGGACCCGGTTATTAGAGCTTATAAAAGACCCGGGATTTTAACATCACTCATGTATTCTGTGCTTTTATATCACTAAAAAAGGCCATTTCTAGCATTATTAAAGGCCTATTTTGTAGTAGTAAAGTGAATAAAACATCCCATGAGTAAGGAAACTGATAAATGGTAATCCAAAAAAATATGTATGTTGGGATTCACCTGGAATCCAATGAAATTAATAGAGATATAACCTAAATATATTTTATTCATATATAATTTATTTAATTCATTATACATAGTATATTTCATCAGTTTTATATATTTTCATTTATAATAACTAATATCTTACATATCATTGTCATGTAAAGTGATTACAATCATTTTTATTTTAATATTTTACCATTTTATCAATTTTATTGAACAAAACCAAATTTATTGAAACCTTAATAATATTCCTCCTGACTATAAAACCTAGTTTCTGAAATACTAAACTATTTTTTTCAATGGGAAAGATGATGAGATTAGATGTTGGTTTTTATGTAAGTTCAATATAACAAAAACGTTCTAGTTTAGAACAAAGAGTTCTACATGGAACAATTATTCACTTTTCTTGGTTGAATCCTGTGAACATGGTACTGAATAAAGTTATAAGTATTCAATATTGAGATTTTTTTTATTATAAGAAAACTAAGTGGTTTATTGAGAAAGTAGTTCACAATATCTGAAAAAATACCTAATATTGTTTTTCATATAATGAATATTTTATTACATAAAAGGTAAATGTTAAATAAATTTCTAATTTATCTATTGAAATGGAAGAATCTTTTCATTGTTGACATAGAGTGATATTTTTTATTCATAAATTGGTTAATTATGAAAATATTAGTAATGTTTATATTATATTCTTTCTTTTTGTAACTAAAAATATTAAAAAGAATGTGAAAACAAATTTAAAACTTTAACATATGATTCATTCAATGTCTATTCAGACAAAAATTGGCCAAAATATTGGAGTGTTTGAGAAAATCCTTTTGTAAGATATATATTTGTTATATATTTTACTAAATGAAAACAAAAATCATTTTTCTATGGTAAAAGATAAGTTACATGCATCATTGTATTCAAGAAAGGATGAAATTAAATTTCTACCCATATAGAAGGATTATTAATTTTTATTAAGAAAATTTATATAAACATAAATGAGATAGAATCCATCATATGTTATCAACACATTACTATGGGAACTGAAGTATCGAAGAATATTTCTTATCTTCAGAATATTTCCTTGAATATACTAGTGCCTGTTAAGGATGGTGGTGTATAGGTTGAAGAAAAGAATAAAAGTAATAGGTCCCTACTAATATAGATGGGGGAGCTTCAAGTTGGTACACAGGAAGTTGATATTGAATCTATAAAAAATATTTTCTTATTGTACATGATGGAAAAATAGATGAGGGATAAGAAAATTAAGATATTTAAGATCTTGATATTAGTTTTGAATTTAATGTTCAATAAATTACTATAGTCATATATGATTCTGATAAATATGATATTTTGGTCAATACTCATGAAGAAGATGAAATAATGGATAAAAAATGAAGAAATCCATATATAAATACTTATTTAATATTCCAATCTTCCAAAAAAATGATGAAGATACTTAAAGTAATGAACATATGGAGGATGAAGGAATAAATACTAGTGAACTTTTGATAGATATTTATTTTTTAGAAGAAATTTAGTCATTAAAAATGAATGAATTTAGTCTCTATATACTGAGGAAGAGGACCAAGTCTTTAATGAAAATATAAATAACTTCACAACAGGTATTTTCTATAAATTTCATCAAATTTAGGCATAAATTATTGAATTTATGGTTTGTTTAAAGGAATCAAAAGATAAATTAAATATATGAAATATGATTCTATTCTAATATTATAATTTTAATATTTAAAATCAAAAATGGATTCAAAAATATATTTTGATGAGTTGAAAACATTATTGAAGGATTAAATTAAAATTATGAAAAATACTCTACATGTTTATCTAGGAATGGATAATTCATTTATAAATGACCTTATAAAACCAATAAAATATCAAAAATAATTCAGAAAGGAAAAAATATATTTATAAAAATGTTTTAGAACCAATTAAGGGTGATTTCAAATCCATTAAAGAGATATTAGTTACTCTCAATTCCAATTTTGATTTGATCATGGTAATAAGAAACATTTTTAAATATTGTGTGAAATTTTCACTCTCTGTAAATTTCAAGAGTTGAAAAAAGATTTGATCTCTAAGGAAAAAATAAGTAAGTAAAAATGAACTTAATTTTTAAAATAAATTATTGGTCATTGGAATACTGTAGAGTTTGTGATGTTTCGAAATGAAGTCAATAAAATATATGAAACAAACCATGAGAATATAAAGGGATTTAAATAATTATTATTTTTTTAAAATGGTTGAAAATAGTTTATCAGATATTAATGAGACTTTATTGAAAAATCTTGGAGTTTTAGGCTACAATACATTTGTTAAAGGAATGGGATGTTCCGTTGAATGAAAAGTTTCAATTTCTATAGGATAAGAAATGAAAGATTTTGGAATGTATTAAATATATCAATTCTTTAAAATATGAGTAATCATATGAGGAACCTAACTCTAAATCATGAAAGTAATAATTTTAATAAAAAACGCAAGGAGATTATTGTTTGTTAGGAACCTACTGTTGAGAAACCTACTTTTGTTGTTGCACCTCAATTTTCAGAAAAATCTCTTCTTATATAAAAAAATTGTTGCAATTTATTTATAGTTATTCTAAAAATATTCTAGAATTCAAACCAAGTATAAAAAGTAAAAAAATAGTAACGATTCTATTTTATAATAAATTATTAATTAAAGAAAACCAAATGGAGGAGATTATGAAAAATATTACTAAAAAATTAGAGAAAAGTTAGTTCGATTTTATGTGGACTATGTTCAAACAGAAGATATAAAAAATATAGAATTCTTATAAATAATTTATAAGTTGATGATGTTACATGATACTTGACTATATTAAGGAATAGTTTGTGTTAATATTATGTGATAATGTAAAATATTTGCATGATCTTGCATGAAAGAAGAAATGAGATCTACCATTAGATAAACTAGATACATAAAAAACCAAGTTACAAAAAGATTTTGGACTAAGAAATTCATACCAAGAAATTGACATGGATAATATTAACTATCAATGGAAAAATTCTGTGTCATAATCCCTATCACCTCCAAAACCACATATTGACTTTCTAGGCATGTTATCTATTAAATAAAATCTGAATTCAAGCTCTGCACCTACCTCTTCACTATCTAAGAATATTTGGTATGGAGACACTAAGTATACCTATGAGATAATAAAAAAAATGATCTTTGATTAGTGTAAAAAATGATCTATGAAAATAAACACTTTAAGATCTCAAGTTATTAGAGATTCAGGGCACTAATTTAGTTCATCCTCACTTGAACCTATAGTTTTTTTAAAAGATAAAAAACCTTCAGATAATATAGAACCCAAAGAGAAATTATTAATATTTTTTAGTCTTTTGGATGTTTATTTTTTTATCTATCTATTTCAATTTATTCTGAGTTTTATTTTTTATTAATTCATACAAGCCAAATTTAACTTCTTTTATGAATTATCTTCATGTAGTTATATTTCAGTGTGAAATATTAACTACATTATAACCTCTCTTTAAAATTCTTTTATATCGCAAAAGGGGTGAATTTTGGGAACCCAAAATTTTACTATGATATTATCCTTTTTGATATGAGATTATCTATTTTATTTATTAAAACTCTATAAAAAATTTATTTCAAGTTTATAGGTTTTATAATAATCAAAACATGGATATTTTTTATAGTTATAGTGTACTGACATACTATCATACACTCTAAGTTTTGATGCTCACAAAATCCCATATTTTTTTACTAATGAATCTAATTTAAGTGAATTTCTAGTTATTTAAAAATATTTCATGAATCTTTTCAATGTGGAATTATTATTATTATTTTATGATATTTTGAGTTAAATAATTTACCAAGTATATAATATTATGTATTAATGATTATTTCATAAATATTTAGTGGAAAATAGATGATGACTATCTTAAGTTATGTAATTTTTTAAAGTATAAAACTTTATATAAACTATAAAGTTTGGAAAATGTCTTGTGCATTTGATATTTCAAAAAGGAAAATATATTTTCTATCCATGGAGTGATATAATTTTTCATCCCAATAGAAAGTTTTAAAATCATGAAATCTTATGTATAGATAATTATAACATTTATATTAAATTGAATTCATAGAACAATAATACACTTCAAGTTTTTCTCTATGTATAAATACTTATAAATTGGTTTGATATATTTTGTTTTGGAATTAATATCTTACAAGTTGAAGAAAATTATTATTCTTATGTATTAGAGGAAAAATACATCACATATAATATATTTTTTAAGGAAAATTTTATGTGTAGAGTAAAAATTCAAATATCAGATATTTTAATGGGAGGCTTTATTATTAATAATTTAATAGAGAAGATTTATCAACTCTAAAGTATGTCAGTTTTAAAGTTACTACTTTTACAAAGAGTATGAAATAATTTATTTAAAACTTTTATTTCAGGATTGAAGGTTTATAAAGTTTATAAGGATACAAAATTTCATGAAGAAGAACTTGGATTTGTTAAATAGAATTAATTTATGATTATTATATATATATATCATCTCAATAAAATAATAATAGATATAATTTATTGATGACATGAAAAATTTTGTTTTTTGATTTCTCTAATTCATCTTTACAAATTTTATTGTACACTTTTATTTAAAAAGAAAAAGAAATGGATATTGTTGTTATTATGAATTTGTAAAGAAATGTACTATAGTAATAGAATTATTTTTATAGATACACATTGAAAACATTCATATTATTTGTATAATTTAAATAATTTATCTATTGCTGAGATACCTATAAGCAATCAAATTTTATTCAATTTTCTCGTCTCTTCTATTTATATTGTAAGTGAACACTTATTATACTGAGTGAGATTATGGCTGAGGATGTTTCTTATGAGGGAGATCTTAATAAAATATCATGTACCTTATGAACACTGTGTGTTAACTTCTTTCAATCAACAATAAGGTCCCTATGAAAAGGATCTGAATAAAATACACTAAACATGCATTGGGTGTTGGTGGTGTAATGATCTGAGATTTTGGACCCTTTAAATTAATATTATCTTCAATAGCTTTTTTCACACACAACACTGAAGTAATGTATCACCTAACCAAAATAAACCGTGGAATGTAAAAGTTTCATGAAGAAAATTATCATTAGTAGGTAAAAAGATAATGTTCAATAAAAATAATTACATATTATTATTTTTCTTTCCTTTTTTAAGAACCATTTAAAAAAAATATTTTATTTTACTTTAATAAATTTAATTTCTCACAAGTGAAATTTTGTTATAAAATGTAATATTTTGATTTATGACTATATATATCAATATTAATTTATTTATAAATTTTATATGAAGTAAGATTAAAGATACTTGAATTTTTATAATTTTATTTTTTAATAAAAGAATATTTTATTTAAATATTGTATTTTCATTTAAAAAAATTATAAATTTTTGAATTTGAATTTGATACAATTAACATATATTTTTGATTAAATGTATCAATATTATATTAGTATGAAATTTCGATATTTATGTAAAATAATTGGGTGAATAGTGAAAAATACTAATTTTTCTAATAGTATCACTTTTATGAATTAAAAGTATTCGAATAAATTTTTATATTAATAAATATATTTAATAAGTAATATAAAAAATTTAAAATTACTATGTTGAATTTTTAAAAACCATGTTTAACATTTTGGATACATAAGTAAAAGTTTACTCTAAAAACTATTTTTTATTCTGTTATATTAAAAATTATTTTTCATCACTTGTAGAAAATAAATGTAACAAAATGGATTTCATATTTTAGATCTGTAATGCCCTGACCTGGATCACTTTGAATAGTAACAATACTAGAGGTATCACATGAACTCAAGCATGTCTCTTCATATGATAGAGGCTGCCAACTAGCAGTAGGGGTCTAAGGTGGTACTGTGAGGAGACTATACTCATAGTAGGAGAGTGCGCAATAATATATAAAATAACCAAAAATCATACACAATAAGTAACCACCAGAGTATGTAGATAAAATAAAACACTGAATATTCTATAACAGAATGAAATGTAGTCATACAAGTATAAAAATTATATCAGTCGCTAGGACGATCAAATATATATAAATAACACAAGAACAAATAAATACTGAAATAAAAATATATGAGGATCCACTACACTCCCTAAGCCTCACCTCATCAAAATCTCCAAATACCATCTAAGCTCCTTCAGGTCGATCAAACAAAATCAAGGGCCCTTCCCAACCTATACTTGCATCCTATTGAGAGTCTTCTCAGGTACCCAACTACAATGGTGGCCCGAGTTGAGTGTGAGTAAAAAACTTATTTGGGAACCACCAACATGGTTTCATATATATTGATATTGTAGTGATATGTGGTTGGGATATGTTATGAATAATAAAATGGTAGGAATGATATAATTAGTAAATAAACCATTTTTGATCCTCAAGTCCACAACCTCAATCCACCATACTTTCTTTTTCCTATGTTAGGGTGTCTTTGGCCACACCATGATGCCCATGCCCACCCATACAATGAATTGAGGGTCAATCAAGTTAGTATGAATTATAAATACCTAAGGAGTTATCCATCACGGTATCATGACCTGATGAATGCTTCATCCTAATTTACAATAGTTCTCATCTCAGAATACATGGTTTTCCCACCCATAGTATAAGAGACCCACAAATAGGAGAGTTTTCTTTAGTACCACATAATTTCCTAATAGGGGTGTTTTCTTTATTATCACAAACCTACCTACTTGGGGAGTCTCCTTTAGTGTCATAGAACTCACTACTAGGGTATTTTTCTAGACCACTCCATAGGTTTTTTCCATATCAAAAAAATATATTACACCACTCGAGGGTGTTTCCCATATCAAATAAAAAAATAAAATAGAACAAGGGTTAGATGAACACCTAAATAGATCATCGCTATCCATAGCCCATTCGCTCACCTGAAAGGTGTGAGTTATAATATGAAACCTATAACTATCTCCACTCAAGTCTCACACACCCAACCAAGGTTAAATATGAGTTAGAAACCTATATGAGTCCCCTAGATTAATACATAAGTAGAGTTACCCTACTTCGGTTCCTCAGTCTCAATCTCAAGTCTATGGTCAATGCCAATCAAGAGAGGACATCACATCCATTTATAGTGTCACACATTTTATGGATTCATAATCCTCAAAGGGTAAGATATACTATCAATAGTCTAGATAGATGGACCATTCACCATCTAAATGTCTAGGGTAATTTAACGTTGGTCCACACACCCAACCCATTTAATCTTTCCCAAGGTATAAATTCCTTGGAAACCACAAAAAAGGGGAAGGATCACTCTCTTATAATACATTTCAAGGTCCAATGAAACTATGGTGATTCAAGAGTATCTTAATGCCTAAAGGGATAACCCACACTCAGTCATCTCCTTCCTTCATCACAAAGGTCCAATGTTCTACTCTAGTCAAAAAATCTTTAGCTAACATGCCTCTAACAAGATGCATCATATGCACCTAGGAAAGGACCACAAAGTATTCTATAGTATAGGCACACAATCTAATTGGGTATAAAGGTCATAGAGAAAACATCTATATCAAGGTCTCAAACATTGGCGGTTAATACACGTAGTAGTTCTCAAAGTCCCCAGTGGAATAGAAACTTTCCCAATATAAGGTATTCATTTTAAATAAAGTAATTTATCACGTTTTAAAATAGAAAATTATTTAATTAATATATGAAAATGATTTCAGTGGTAAGGCTACACATCACATTCAATATAAATAGAATTCATATGACCATAAGGTGAGTTTCAAGGACTATGTTAATCATATCATGATTTTACCTTATTTAATTACTTAAGCCGATTGTTTTTCCTAGGTTTTCCAAGCCTCTTACAAGTTCCACCTTAATCCTGACTCATCACCCAAGCTCCTACCACATTTCATATACCATGATTAATTATATATATAAAAATATAATTAAATTTTTAATATAAACCAATGTGGAATAATAATTGAACCACTCAGTGATAACTTATGTATCATTGAAACCTCAACCAACCATAGCCAAAGGGCGTGTAACACAGATCTAGTAGAAAATCAAGAAAAAAACCTAACCACTAGTACTCAATCATTTGTAAAACTAATTTTATTTTTTCCACAAATCATGTAAAAACCAACATAGTGACATAACTCATCAAAAAAGAAGGTGGATGCATACAAAAAACCTCAATGGATTCCCTCTAGACTTGTTTCGTGAAATATATATCATAATTAGATGATTCCACCATGCTTTAGAGGAATCAACCAAGAACCCTAATCCAGAGGAAACCAAAATCAAAATAAACCAAAGTGAAAGAAGAAAGAAAGGAGGAGGGTCAATGTAACCTTAAACGCTAAGAAAACACTACCAAAATGAATCAAATATTATGAATAATGAAGGAGGAAGGAGGGGGTGGTTGCCATGTGCACGTATTAGGGGGGGAGAAAGGGGTCTCCCAATTTTAATTTTTAATGTGGTAAAATGGAAACAATACATTTTTATTGAGTTGCGCGGTTTGGATGTATGGTATTTCAAACCATGCACTAACCATGTGGTAGGCACTATCCAAGAAAACCCCTTCACATGATTATGTCGCATGGTTTACCAATTCATGTTCTAATTGAAAAAATTGGAATTACCTCACTCTATAGTTCTTTTTATAATTTTTTTTAAAACCATGTTCCAAACTCTAAGTATAAGACACCTCACATGGTTTCCTATAAAATCTATAAGGTTTCCTCCAAACCATGCCCTAACCATTCTAAACACCATGTGCTATAGAAATGAATTGAAAAAATTATGACACTTATAATGTCGCATAGTTTCTTCAAAACCATTCACCACAAACCATGAACCCTGGAATAAAACCATCCAAAAACTTATGAAACATTACCCGAAGCTACCAATACTCATATGAGAACTATAATTTCCTATCGAGACCTGAAACACATCAAAAAAATCCTCTATGGGTTCTCAAACTCTAAAATTATTGATCTAAATCCTGGTACTCAAAATTAACCATCCACTAAACTAAAAATTCAAATTCCCTTCATATTTATCAACTCAAAAAGGGAATTTGTTTTACCAATACCCCACTATAATTATTCTCATCCCTAAAATGTCTTTTCAACCTTTTAACTATTTTACCTAAACTAACCAATTCATAAATCCATCACTAAATCACTATGTTCCATCTATGAATGAAAAACATGCCACTGTATCACAACTTGAAAAACAAGGTGCACTAAGCACCAAAAGTTAAGCCATCACCTTACACCATCAGCATAGTATGAATATAGTGCTCAACTATACACATCATTCATGATGTGTCATAATATCACCTATGATTTATCAATATGTTCTTAGTGCCCCATACAATATAAATATACTATTAACAACCTATTTTGACCCATGAAATTCCCCATAATCGAAATCGGCTATCAAAAACACATTCTCAGTAGTCCACCAACCCACTCGATTTGATATCCCACTCATTATACTGAGAAAGACAAGAGAACAGTGATCCAACATTGGAACACAAGCCCACTCCTGATTCCAAACTAAATTAGACGAGTTTCCATCATTCATGCAACAAACCATAACACATCAACTTTCCCATGAGAAGTCCTAACTGATTCCAAAATCACACTCTTCATGTCCAAAATAACATACCTGATGCGATATTTATCCCACTACATCCGATAACAAACAAGAATGATATGTGGGACTCCATTAGACAACTTTTCCCAATAATGAATGGCTTTAACCACTGATGTGTTTTCCATTAACCTGATCACAATGACTTATATCTTGAAAGAATATCATGATCATCATAACACACACACACCACGGTCTAAACCTGACTCCTACTGAAATTCGAGGATTTTATCCACAATCTTATAAAACTATCATAATTGTGTACCATGAGATTTGATTCACCACTGGTCTGAAACACCCCCAATACCATCATGAGAATCCAATGACTAGTTCCATGCTCCCTTGATCCTACTCACATGAGAGTCACGCCACTATAACTAATATCTATCTCTCCACCATAGGAGTGTCCTTGTCATTAAATCACTAGATAAAATTAACAAACATCATGGCTCACAATCTTTCTACTACTAAACATAATGATTGGATGTGGCCACCCAGCTCACACCCAAGTGCCAATATAAAACATGATCTCATTGCCACTCCTAGATCATTGGAACATCATACAAGATGACCACTAAAACCTCATATCTAATGAGGGTCACACCCTCAAACTACTTTATGGGTTAAACAACATTAGTTTTAATCATAATTAGATGCATATCACTCACCCTGAGCCACACTCAATGTATCCCACCAGAATCCAGTATCCATCTTTATGTGCACAATTGATCAACATTTGTTAACACAACACACACCAAATTTTATGAAATTAACCACATTCATTCCATCTAAATTCAATGGGAGTACACTTCTAGACTACTCGATTGTAAAATCAAACTCACATTCAATGAGTCACATCACCTTGAGACTAAGTACACATTTATTAAAAAATGACTATGCTACTTCAGATGCCAGTCTCATCAAAAATAATAATTTCAACACTCATTTTCGTTAATCCCAACATCCTTCATATGTCAAGGAATAACACAAGATCATCTATTATCTAAAATCGTTCCCAAAACCACCAGTCTCCATCCACACACTATCACTACACCATTATGTGTCAAATTCAAAATATATAGGGTTAGGTGTCTCAATAATCCTACCCTAAAAGTTATCAACATAAAAAACCTTCTTAGGCATCACCATTCCTTTACCAAATACCTAGTTACCCTACACATGCACTGATCTCGTACCTAAAGAACCTACTCATTCTTAAATTTTATAAGTAAAACCAAAATGAAATATTACCCCTCACAAGGGTTACCCCAATATATAATTTTTCATCTCATCCAAACACCCATATCACTAATATCTCAAGACATCTTTTGAACACAAGTCTTTCCCACCTAACCCATAAGTAAAAATTCACAAGAAACACCTCTTTGTTCCCATTTCAAATATCACCTGACAAATCACATTCCAAAAACCCATTATGGGATCCTCATAAATATTTCTAGAATCATATGTTGACTCATAATCCTATTAGGGAACTGATTCTCACATGGAATCTATATATGTAACTACCCGCACAAGGATCATAATCTCACCCATGTATAAATAAATATATAACTATACGACCTATTGAGATATGTATCGAGAATATCATAGTCACATGGTTCAATAAAGTAGATTTACATTCCAATATATATTGGAAATCATCATATCAGTTGTTACATGGACATTAAACAATTACATCTAAATAGTAACCATCCATAATGGGTTTATCACTAAGGAATCTAATGCATGTACCCACCCACTAGGTTCACTACACATCCCCCACTAGCGAGACCATAAAATTTTCATTTCCATTGATCATATCTTCATATAATACACATAACCTAACATTATAGAGAATAACATATACACGGTGGTACAATTGATTACAATTCCACCAAACACATATATGGGAAATAAAATTTCAGTTGTTGTTGACACTTTAAATAGTTATATTCTTATAGGAAATAAGATCATACTAGAAGGATAACATGTCATGTGAATCCATACATACAAAAAATGATTCTTTAATATACGTATCTTTCCACTATGATCCAAGATCCAAATATAATAACTAACCTCTTACTAATGGGACAAGAACCAAAAATTCACAAGAGATCATCAATGTTAAAAAACATGTGCATCACATGGTGTGAAATCATGAATAACCTATCCAAGTTCTATCACATGATCTGATGAATTCCAATATATTCTATTTAACATCTCTCAAAATAGAAAAACATGGTAAAACACCTATGATACCACTATTTAATGTCTTGAACCAGCTCACTATGAAAAGAAACCAGACTTATGGTGTAGCATGACCTTAGGGGTGCCTCCTTGTATGCTAGAAGCTTCCAACTGATAGCAAGGGTATAAGGTGGTATTGTGAGGAGACTATAACCCCTATATCGTAGTGAAAAAAACATATGAAATACCTAAACATCATAGATAATACATGACCACCAAAGTATTCATATATAATAAATAAACTAAACATGCAATAACAAGATGAAATGAAATCCTATAAGAATACAAAACCGACTGACCACTATGATGATCGCATATACCTAAATAATACCAAAATAAATATAGATCAAAATAAAAATGTTATATGATCCACTAAAATCCTCAAGCCTCACCTTATCTCGATATCCAAATACCATATGTCCTAGTCCAACAAGATTAAGAAAGATTTGGGCTCTTGCACAACATGTACCAACATCCAAGTGAGAGTCTTATTTGGTACCCATGTGTAATGGAAACCTGAGTATGGTGTGAGTAAAAAATCAATAGGGAACCACCAACACAGTCACATACATACTGAAAATGTAGTGATATGTGCATGTGACATGCTCTGAATAATAAATTAATGGGTATTAGTACATAAATAAATAAACCATCACTGGTCATTAATCCCACAACCACAATCGACCATACTTTCTTTATCAAGTTACAGGGTGTCTCTTAGTATGAAAAGATGATCAATCCTACCCATATAATGACCTGGGGTTTTTTACCATAGTATACAGTATAACAACATAGTGAATAATCCATCTTGCTATCATGACTTGAGGAATGATCTATCTTAGTATACAATGGTTCCCAACAAAAAATATATGGAATCCCGAACATTAGTATCATTGAACACTCTACTATGTGAGTTTTATTTATTATTATAGACTATAGGGTCTATTTTGGGTGTGTCCCTCCACCATACTATTTTATTATGTAGTACTCCTCCTGTATGGCCTTATTTTCAGCTGGGATCACTACCTACTACACTCTAAAAAGGCCTTTTGATGGAAGGTAGAAACTCATAGGACTTTTATTTCATGCCTAATACCCCCCACTCCCTATTTGGGACTAGGGGTGAAGGTACCATGATGAAACCTCACTTTCCATGATGTAGTGACCATGACCACATCATAGCCTCACTAGTTATTCCACAACACCCTACAGATAGGAAACATGGTCGTTATTCTCGTATCCCAAATCTTGTAGCGTATGTTCTTCATTTAAGTGTAACTAAGAATATCTCCCTCAATACATTTACTAAGTATTTGAAGCTAACACTGGCTCTGATACTACTGTAGGGTTCATTTCAAGCACACCCCTCCACCGTAATATTGTCTGCCTTATGGTTCATCCTGCATGGAATTACTTTTAGTTTGGATCATTTCCTACTATAACCTAAAAGTGCATTGTGATAGAGGGGATATAAAATCATAGTAATTTTATTCTATTCCTAACACTCCCCCATAGATAATGTGGGACTCAGGGTGAAGGTACCATAGTAAAACGTCATTGTTCACATCATAATGAAGAAACCCATGACACAGCCCCATTGGCCACACTGCAACCCCCTTTAGATATGCAGTGGGGCTATTAATCCCACATACCAAATCCTATAGGGTTGGTGATGTGTTTAAGTGGTACTAACATAAACCACCCTATAAGTTGAGGTTTCTTTAGTATCACAGACATCTCTACTATGAGAGTTTTTTTTACTATCATAATCCTCCATACTAAGGGAGTCTTATAGAACACCATATAAGTTTTTTCCATATAAAAAAATACACAACACTGTTATGGTATATTTTTTATATCAAACATAAGAATAAAATTAAAAAATGTTTGGTCAAACAACTAAACCCATCATCACTATCCACATCCCATTAGTTCATGTGAAAGGTAGGGGTTATAAGGTAACACCAGTGACTAAATCTACTCAGGTATCACACACCATAAAAGGTTTAAATATGATTATGGTGATTAAACAGGTCTCCTAGTTCAATACATAAATGGAGGTATCCTACTTAGGGTATTTCTTCTTAGTCTCGAGTCTAGGTCCAACACCCATCATGATATGAAATCATATACCTCCACAGTGTCATGAATGGAATGGACTCATAATCTTCATAGGGTAAGACATAATAGAAATAGTCTAGAGAGATGTCTCATGCCCCATTAAAATGTACTGGGTAATTTTAGGTTGTTTGACACACCCAACACATTCTATATCACCCAAGGTCTAACCACCTAAGAAACCACATAAAAAGGGAGAGGATCACTCGCCCCTAATTGAGTTCAAGTTTCAAATGAATCTAAGCAATATAAAAGGGATATTAAGGATAATAAGGGACAAACGACACTAATTTATCTCTTTCCTTGATTATTATGGTCCAAGGGTACCTATATTAGTGTCCCCTATAGCCAAATCGAGTCCAAATTCTCCTGTTAACAAGACTTTACCAAGAGGTGTCATAGGCGCCTAAGTAAGGGCTAAGTCTATCAAGGTTTGGACACCCCCACCCACCCCAACCCCAAGGGTGTATAAAATTCATAAGGAAAAAATATGTATCAATGTCTTATTCATCAGTGGACAATACATCTATTAGTTCTCAAAATCTCTAGAGGCTTAGGCACTTGCTCAGCCCAAGGCATTCATTTTAAACTAATCAATTTATTACATTTTAAAATGTTAAATTATTAAAATAAAATAATCCAATAACCTCATGGGTGATGATATTCATCACATTGATCATAAATAAGTTCATATTACCATAGTTTGAGTACCAAGGACCACCTACCTCAAATGAATATTTTACACTTTTTAATTCCCTAAGCCAGAAACTTTGACTAGGCTCACTAAACATCATCCAAGGTCCACCCCAAGATTGAATTATCACCCGAAATTCTTCCTTTCATCACATTCCATAATTAATTATTTATAAATGAATATAATTATCAATTTAATTTAAAATAATGTGAAATAATTTTTGAACCACTTATCGAGCACCGTCGCATTACTGGAACCTCGACCAACGACACCTGGTGAGTCCCCAACATACCTTTAACAGCAACTCAATTAAAATCCATAACAAATAGAACTTGTTAATTAAAAAAAAAGTTAATTTAATCCAAATATCATAGAAATAAAACCATGTTGACATACCTCATTAAAATAGAAAGTGGCAGCATGCAGATGGTATCTCGGGAATCCCTCTAGATAAGCTACAAAAAACCCCATCATAATGGGATGATTCTACCATTATCTAGGTTAATCATCCAGGAACCCTGACATGGAGTAAAATAAAAGTAATAGAAAAGAATAGAAAGATTAAATGGAAAATTAAGTGGGTGAATCTCACTTTAAATGCCAAGAAAACACTAAGAAAACACCTTAAATCCATGGAAAATGAAGGAGGAAGTAGAAGGGGAATTGGCTGGACTATATACACTTGATGGGAGGGTAAAGGGGGATCCACCTTTAAATTTTTAGGGGATAAAATATTAAAAATATATTTTTCATGAGTTTCATGGTTTCTTAAACCATGTGCCAACTATGAAAATTGATATTGTGATGCTTTTTAAAATTTCACATGGTTTTTCTACAACCATGTGCAAAATGTGCACCTAGCCTCATATCCAAGCCACCTCACAAGTTTTCATCCAAAATTATCATGGTTTCCTCCAAAATTTATGCTAACCATTCAATAAAACCATGTTATAAATAAATTGATCCAAAAACCTTCACACACTCAAGGTGCCATATGGTTTCACCAAAGTCATGAAAACCAAACAATTCACCCTAGCAGAAAACCATTCATGTTTTCTAGAAAATTTTATTAAAACTTCTGATACTCTTCCAATAACCCATGGTAACTCTCAATCTCTAAACCAAGTTCATAATCATCATCTTAGGGTGCTTAATCTCTTAGATTATCGATCTAAATACTGATTATAAAAACAAGCTATTCGCTAAACAAAAAACTCAAATTACATTGGAATTTCTAGCTAAAAAGGGATAGATTTTACAAGATCAAAATGTTCATATTATACAATAAATTAAATTTTATATTCAACATAAATGTATTATTACTAATATTAAAGTTAATAACTATGATAATAGTGTAAGGGTGATTTTTAAAGAATTGTTTTATTAATGTTGTAAAAATTTTATTTAATAAGTTAAAATGATATATTTTATACAATTATTGGGATATTTTTTCTTCATATGTATAAAAATATTTTATCACTAATTTAATTTATAATTAATTTTATATAATATTAATAATACTTAATGGCAAAAAACCCATTTTCCTACAAAACTATTTTTCTACATATAAAATGTTATAATTTAATAGTTAATTTTATATTATTTATAAATTTAAATATACTATATTGTTAAAATTTTATTTTTAGAAATAAAAATTTGGTTATAATGTTTACCTTATATTTTTAATAATATATAAACTACTAGGGTAAAAATTAGCTACCAAGGTAAAGAAACAAAATGGTAAAATGTAAAAACAAAATGGTAAAAGTCTTTAAATGTGTTTAAAACATGTGAGAAAATGGTTGGGGATGATTTATAGACCTTACATCACCCCAAATACATTATTTATCACTTTTGGAACCATTTACCATTGAATAGTTTCATTCCATTATTGAAAAATAATGGGTGTTCTAAAAGATCCATTTTCTTCACTTATAAAGGAGGATCAATTCCACCCTATCAAAGTTGCACTTACCCTTCTAAATTTCCTTGAAAACCTAACCAATTTTACTCTCCTAGAAGTTAATTTCATTACTTAAAGCCCATGGTCACCATAATTTAGCCTATTCAATTCATTTCTAGGGAAACTTTCAAGAGAATGTTTAAGGTCCCAATGTGAGTATTACTTATTCATTATACATTTATTATTAATATTTATCTTCCAAAACAATAATAACTATATTAAAATAATTAAATAATTATAATTAGTTTACTAAAGTTTTATATTAATGTAATTACTACTATTTTTCCTTTCCATCCACTATGAAAAGTAAAATAACACCAGTTGTTCGTTGTACGGACTATCACCTCTATAGAGTAGCATTTATTGTTTTTCATATTGATTTTAATTATTTATCCAAAACACTTAAAATTTATTCAAAAAATTGAAAAATTAAAAATGAAAATACTTTTATTCTATTATAATGATATTATACACTTCCTTAACCCTACTCACCCATCGATATATAGAGCACTCATGCCTGGATTGGTTTAACCACCAACTACAAATATACTATAAAACTCTATCATGGATGATAATTGAGCATCAATACAAATTTTAGTTTAATTTAAGAAAAATAATGATTGTTATATGGTTATATAAATTTTATATTAAGTACTTAAATTATTATTAAAATATAAATTTTGATCTCTAAAATTACCGAAATAAACTCACACCGATTCAATTTTCACACAAACATAAGAAAATAACAATATATAAAATAAAAACAATTAAAAATAAATGGTCCATATTAAATGAAATATATATGAATAAGGTTCCAAATAATTTAGCCAATAAGATTAAATTTATTATTTAGGATGTTAGGAACATGCTTAGAATGAATCCTCAATAAGGTAAGAGTTTCATGTCTCAATTGTCACTCCTTGAGAAATATTTCCTATTATATAAAATGTTTTATTTATAATGGTGTAGCTGATTAACATTTAATATTTTATATCATGATTATATTATATTTCATGATATTCAATTTTTTATTATAAATTCTTTATCCCTTGACATTTTTTCATAAAAATTAAAAAATTTGTAAGGGCTTTTGCTAACTCAATTTTTTTCCATTGAGTTGAAAACATTATTATTGAACTCTATTGTACAAAGTTTGATTTTTTTCTACCTAAT
Source organism: Viscum album (assembly GCA_963277665.1). NCBI lineage: Eukaryota > Viridiplantae > Streptophyta > Magnoliopsida > Santalales > Viscaceae > Viscum > Viscum album. The sequence goes on from OY728137.1 coordinate 1,524,924,244, forward strand.
TAATACTTTTTATTGTATTTCATCCTTATTTTTTTAGATTATAAATCTATTTATTATTAAAAAATAATAAAATTATTCTTAACTTAAATATTATGTTACATAAAATGTATTCTTGGTCTCAATTCATATTTTTTGAGGAATACTTCTTGCTATGCACCAGTATACTTTTATATGGTGTATATATGTAAGAACCTGTGTTTTACAGACTGTCGTTTTTTAGAAAAAATTTGAATTTTTACTGTTGGATTCTTATTAGGGGTAAAATGGTTATTTTACCCTACCATCTGATCTCGGATAATTTTTCTAGCAACTTCGTTGGTCTCAGAAAATGGATTTTACCCTAAGACAATAGTTTGGTGGAAATCAGTGTTGTTCAAATTTTAGCGGAATATTTAATATTTCATATTATTAAATTAAATATTAAATTATTTGTGCAGGTTCGTTAGTCAATAAATTTTAAAAGGAGTGTAATTTTTAGATTTTTTATGTCCCTTTGAGTCCAGAATGGAGAGTTTATCCTAGGCAAGGCATAAACTCATGTCGAGCACTGGGGCCGGGCTGGGTGCCTTTTTCTTCTTTTCCTTTTCTTTTCCTTTTCTTCATTCTCTTCTTTCCTCCTCCTTGGGAATGTCTCCTATGCCTCCTCCTTTGTCATGTCCTTTGGGGAGAATTGGATTTTGAGAAATAGAGAGAGTTGGGAGGCAAGAGGGGTACCGATTCAAAGCTCTCGGCGTACTGAGTCAGCGTATGACATTCGTGGACCATAAAATCAAGCGAACCATCGGCGGGTTCTGCCTGAAGGTAGGGTCATTTTTTTTTCACCATATATCCCCTTTAAACATGTATTTTTATGTTTTAATTCCTTATATATTTTACTTGTAATCCCATGGGTATCGATCAGTTGTTTCAGGGTCGAAAATGGGTGTCTCGGGCGTTTTGAGAGATTTCCCATCGGGAGACCCAGGTTACACGGTGTGTGTTCTGAGGGAACACACCATGTGTTCTTAACATTGGGGAATATTAATTTTTCTTAAAGTACACACTATTTACTTTGAGTACATGTTGTGTAGTGGATGGTCGTGTGACCAGTCATGTGAAATAATACACAAAATAGTGGTTTTAAAAGAGTACATGTCGTGTACTGGTAATACACGCCGTGTAGTGGTACATGGTCATTTATTAAGATGAAAATGCACACAGGATGATGTTTTGTGAACATTACATGCTATTTAAAGTAATTTATATATCATGTACTATTACACAGGCAGACCCCATTTGTTTTGGCCATCTTTTCTGGCCATGTACTACTCCAACTTAGTAGTTTTGGGGTATCTTGTGCCCTGGAAGTTAGAATTGGGCATGTGAGTAGTCCATTTTGAGAGTTTTTTCATGTAGATAAAAATGGTGGAATCCATTTGAAATTTAGAGGTAATATAAATGGTGTATCTTGTGTTTCTATATAAATGGAGAGGTTCTTCCTCCAGTTATCGAGTATAGTTGTCACCTAGGAGCGAGACATGGCATGGATGATCGGTTGGGTGCTCGGACCGAACTAGTTGAGACTTATATGATGATATGACCTATAATCTATCTATTGTGACCAATTCTCTTTAGTCTGTCTCCCTTGAGGGATGTGTCCTTTTGTACTATGTGGTCGTGAGACCGGATGCTTCCAAGGATCCCATGAGGGATGCCTTTGCTTATGTGTTGACTTAGGGAGTCCCTTGTAGGATCTCTATCCTGCTTTCCTTCGAGAGGATCCATGATGTGGGATGCCACTATTGTTATTCATTCAAGGATTCCATGTAGTATTCCTCCCTTACCCTTTAATAAGGATCCCGTGTAGGATTCCTCTGCTCGTGTTTACCGGGAGGATCCTGAGTAGGATGCCTTCTCTGTATTTGACTTGAGCGACCCAACGGGTGCTCGTGGTTTGAACAACCCTGAGTTGTTACATCAGGTTTGGGTAGAGATTTTAAGAACTCAGATCTTCTTTTCATGCATTTTTATCTCTTTTTTGGTGTTTTTGAGAAAAAGAGGAGTTTCTGGAAATTTTTGAAATACACACCGTGTACTTATATGTACACGTCGTGTACTCTTTTTCCGTACATAGCCGTGTGATGGACATGTAATGGCTGAGCACACATCCGTGTATGGTGACCTAAAGACCACCTTATGTGGGGGCCGGTAAGGGCAATTACATGTTGTGTACTTCTAAAGTACACGTCGTGTACTTTCTTTTTCTCATTAAACAGACCGAGGTCACGTCTAATTGGAAGAAGTGTCTTCTTCTTCACCTTCTTCGACCGAGAGCATCCATACGGCGCTGATCCTTCCCTGAGCCCCTGATCGATCATTCGTTCTCTGAGTAAAACTCTATCGATTGCATTGTAATAGCATCAGTGAGTTGTCTCTTCTTCTTGAACCTTGTTTCCTATGTTCTCTTCTCTCATGAGTTATCCTCAGTTGAACATTTTAGACGTTTTTGTAGATCTACCACATTCTAGGTCAATTTAAGGGATGAAGACGAAGTATATCAATCATACAACACCGAGTTAGGTGGTTTGTGCCTTTTTGTAGATAGTCTTTGGGTTATATGTGCAAGAGTTCCCAATACCACGTTTGGGGTATTGCGTGTTTATGGATTTAACCCTATTTTTACCTACTACAATTTATATGCTTGAGTAGAGGTCAATTGAATGTGAATAGGGTTAATTGATATGATATGGATTTCTTTCCCATGCTAGTATTGTTTATGATCGGTTGGTCTTGCTTAGCCTATTAGGCTGCTTGCTTTCCATTCCTAGTGCAGATAGGATGGAGTAATACTATTTATCTGACATGTTGTTATGTTGTAGACTATTTAGCCAAGTAGTTATTGAGGTATAATTTGGACGTTATATATCTCTATGCTTGATTTACTTACACAGGGCTATGAGAACCTGGTGTAGTAGACCATAGGTAGAATGGATGTTGAGGACTTCTCCAGAGTGTCTGTTTATTGTTACGATGCGATACCATAGGGGGAATTGACGTAAGTTCTTCCTTAGAGTGTCTGTAGTTCCTAGATTCTAGCCACAGGGGGAATTGGATGTTGAGTGATTCCCCAGAGTTCATTTTAGTTACCAATATGAGACTATAGGGGGAATTGATGGTGAGTTGTTCCTCAGAGAGTTTTTGAAAAAGCTGAACCAGAGGGGTTAGACTATGTGTTCTTCCTAGAGGGTTACTTGTGTTTGTTTTGGTTGGACCAGAGGGGTTAGGCTATGAGTACTTCCCAAAGGGTTCCCTGCTTATGATTAGCTTCTTACTTGATATCTGATAATTGAATGAATTTGAAACTGTAGGATTGATTACTTTTGAGTACTTCCTTGTTTATTGCTTCATTTTGATTATAGCCTAGCATATATATTCACTGACTATTAGGTACATATTTTTTGGTGGTTTCCTACTGGTATTTAGTCTAACACCCTCTTTGGGTCATGATTTTGGGCCCAAATAGATCATATTGCTACAAGTATAGATAAGGGAAAGGGCCCTTTTACTTGAGGTACTTGATTACTAAGGAGCTTGGGGGTATTGGACCAAGCTGAGGCTTGCGATGCTGTGGATTTTCTTTCGTATTTTATGTTCAACTTTGGTTTAGTATGGTATTCCATCATTGTGACTTGTTTGGATGATTTCTTAGACATATGTATCTTGCATCATATTTGTGTGTGTGTGTGTGTGCTCTAGTTGTTTATTACTTCCGTTGTTTACCTATTGCATGTTTTACTGCTTTTGCTATTACTATATGTTTTACTCCCATTGTGTTACTCTTCCAATGAGGGAATAGTTTCCCCACTATCACATCTAAGGCCCTCACTGCTAGTCGGCAACCTCTGGCGTTCGGGGAAATGTGCTTGAGGCTATGTGACCAATCGGGTACGGGGTGCCTCTGTGTGGATTCCAAAACCGGGATGGAATAAAGTGGTATCAGAGGAATTCATTATTCTTAACTTAATATTTGGAGCCTATAGTCATGGATAAGAATTAATTGGTACTTATTAATAAGTTGTTCCCAGGAGTAGCTAAATTGTTTACAGGGAAAATCCAATCTACCTCATTATTGAAATTTTTTTCTGGTTTTTCAATTTTAAAGTTGATTTGATTTTACTGTTGGGTTATTTACATGTTTTGTGCTATTATTTTTGATGTTATTGAGGTTCTATTTATGTTATAACATGATGATATGAGAGTTTTCCATCTCATGCATCATATAGGAACTTATTAAAAATCACATGTCATGCATTCTTGTCATGCCATTTAGGGTGCATTAGTAATTGCATGTTGTTGTGATAGATGTTGTGCTAGATATGCATGTTGTTGTGAAATATGCCTTGATAGAATACTTTCTTTTGATAGGGTATTGAAATGTGCAAGTCTTTGTTTTAATGAATTCCATGCTTTCGTTCTTGAGGTGTTATGGGCCCTCATGGACCAGAATTTGGTGGATCATAACTCTGTTATGTTTATATATGACATGTATAAGATTCCAATATTTGATTCGCGAGAAGTATGGGCCCTCACATATCATAATTTGGCACTTTAATATATTTTTTAGTGTTTTTTTGGGCTTTAAGTGTAGTTTCTGAGGCTTACTGTCTGGAAAAAACCAGAATACACGGCGTGTAATGATGAATACACACCATGTGTCCTTCTGTTCAGAACGAACTGTTTTCTTAGGTACACGTCATGTACTGTATGTAATTTCTTTGTAGTCTCTAACTGTTTCACTGGTCGTATGGGCAAAGACATGGGGTTGGGAAATCTTTGGTGGAACACACCATGTTCCTGATGTATACGTTGTGTTGTGAAGACCATGTGTCCACTCGTGTGACTAATGACACAGATGGATAAAACATAGGTTATACATGTCATGTTAAGATTGAATACTCCGTGTAGTGTAACCCTTGTATCCAGCCGTGTAACTAACAACATGGGTCGGTGAGGTTTGTCTGGTACACGCCATGTTTGGCACTAACATGCCATGTAGTCTTGTTCTAGGAGAACTGTGTGGCTTAGCTATGTAGAAGAACTCGAGCAGGGACAGAAGATTCTAGTACACATCATGTGTTAGGACAAAAAATCATGTGTATGGGGTGTTGCATGACCTGGGTTGGAAAAAGTACATTCCCATGTGAAGGTTTAAGGGAAAACGTTGTGTAGTCATTATACACGTCGTGTATCCATGTTTTGAAAAACTTGAATACTTTCTTTATCTTGTTCTCTTCTCACACATATAAGTTTTATCCGTTGTTAATCTTGATCTATGGTGTTCTCTTGAACTTAAGAATTCATGCCACCGAGATGTCCTCCGGTTGTCTGCCAGTTATAGGGAAGTGATCAAACACCGAATATGGCTGATCAGGGACTGCCATCAGATCCTCCAGTTGTGATAGTCTTGGCACCAACTGTTATCCTGGATATAGGTGTCGATGCACTATTCTGAGAGGGCTTCATGAGGTTCATGCAGACCTTCTAAGGAGTACCGCATCATGCCCTTTCTATGGCAGAGTAGACACGGGTTTTCCAGTAGCAGGAGCATCCCACCTTCATCAGGGATGAGGACCTCAGGCTATAGAGTCATGGTTATAATCCATGATATCTATCTTCAGGCATCTGGAGATGCCTCTATATAGGAGGGTGAATCTTACTACATATATGCTTCAGGACTCCTCCAAGAGATGGTGGGATGTTATCTCATAGGTGGGACACCAGCAGGTTATGGCGTGGGATGAGTTCCAGCATGCCTTCTATGACTACTTCTACCCGGAGACCTTGAGGGCCAATCAAGCCCGATAATTCATGAGTCTGGAACATGTTACTCTTTCAGTTATGGAGTATTATTCTCGCTTTATAGAGATGTAGTGCTTCACACCTATTCTAGGAGGTGATGAGTTATTTCTCGTAAGGAAGTTTGAGGATGGTCTCAGGGACGACATCCAATCTCAGGTGAACATCTTTAGGTTGACTTCCATCACTTCTATAGTCAACAAGGTGATGATCATGGAGAACAATCTGAGGGATTCTAGAGTGGTGAGCCACGGTGGTTCGACATCAAGAGATGGTATCCCTCATACTAACAGCAAGAAGTGTCGTACGGGATCTACATGTGGGGATCTGAGGAGGCGGGACACTTATTCTGGTATCTAGGTGGTGTTCTACCAGTGGGGAAAGAGCAGGCATACGAGGCCACATTTCCCGAGAGATCCAGTGTAGTTCCAATCTTGCGGAAAGATAGGCCATCTTCAGCACTTCTGACAGATCTTCTCACTAGAAGCTGGTGACAGGGGTTCCTCTATGACTTTTAATTTGGGAACAGCACCACTAGTTCTCATCAGGCAAGGAACTGGAGTTCTTCTGTCCATTCAGTCTGAGGTGGAGGTTATGGACATGGTACCCAGTCTCCTGGATTTCAGCAACAACAGGTTGGATCGGCTCATAGTGGTCAAGTATAGTTGCAAGGCCGTGGTTTAGGTCAGACTTTTGCGATGGAGAAGGCCCAGCAGGAGCAGGATCCCAGACCCTCAATAGTATAAGGTACGATCCTCGTTGTCTTAGTTTTATCTTTTACTCTTTTTGATACAAGGGCTTCCCATAGCTTTATATAGTTTTCTATTTTGGACATCCTTGGGCTCTGTATCTTTTCTTCTGCTGATATCTTGACGTTAGACACTCCGTTGGGGACAAAAATGGCTAGTGTACAACATTGCAAGGAGTTTCCTCTAGAGGTTGGTGGCTATCACTTCTTATGGGACCTCTATGTCTTATAGATGACAGGATATGATGTCATTCCTGGAATGGACTGGTTAGTTCCCTTCCAGGAATTTGTCGATTTCTATCACCATAGGGTGAGTTTTGCATCACTAGAGGGAAGATCATTTCTTCATAAGGGTAAATGGAATGTCCAATTTAGCAGATCAGGACCCGAGCATCATGGGTTGGGAGGAGTTACAACCCAGATTACTAGTCTTTATATGGATGACTAGGGGACTTCACAAATAGACTTTCCTCCAATGGTGGATCGTTTCAGGGATGTATTTATAGAGTACTTTTCAGGTTTTCCTTTGGAGCGAGAGGTGAACTTTTCTATTGATCTTGTGCTAGGAGCGGCACTAGTGTCCATTCCTCCTTATAGGATGGATACACCAGAGTTGCAAGAGCTCAAGAAGAAGTTGGAGGAGTTGTAGGAAAAGGGTTTCATCTGACCCAGTACTTCTTCTTGGGGTTCTATTATCCTATTTGTGAAAAAGGTAGATGGTACCCTCAGATGTTGTGTGGGTTATCAGAATTTGAACTAGTTGACGGTCAAGAACCGATATCTCTTTCCAAGGATTGATGATATCTTTGATCAACTTTGAGGATCCCTGGTGTTTTTAAAGATTGAATTGAGATCTGGTTACCATCAGATGTACCTCTTATAGCATTTCAGAGTAGGTATGGTCTATACAAGTATGTGGTTATGTCGTTCGGTCTCACGAACGCACCTTCAATTTTCATGGCACTGATGAACCAAGTGTTCCATCCATAATTGGATTTTTTTGTTGTAGTCTTCATGGATGATATCTTGGTGTACTCTCACACTCGACACAACCATGCCACATATCTTGAGATCGTTTTGAGTACACTGAGTGAGCATTAGTTATATGTTAAGCTCTCAAAATGCCACTTTTGGATGGACCAGATTCACTTATTGGGTCATGTTATCTCAAAGACAGAAGTATCAGTTGACCCATGTAAAGTGAGAGCAGTAGTTTCATGGGAGCAGCCGAAGAATGTCTTTGAGGTATGGAGTTTTCTGGGCTGGTTGGACACTACATACATTTTATACAGGACTTTTCACACTTAGCAACACCACTGACAGGCCTGACTAATAAGGGCACAAGGTTCTGGTGGTCAGATTCTTGAGAGTCATACTTTTAGGAGCTTAAAGGGAGGTTGACTTCAGCACCGATACTATTATTTCCAGAGTCAGGAAAGAGCTATATTGTTTACTATGATGCATCAGGTATAGGTCTATGCAGGACATCCCCCACGTTTCTCAGCTTCGACATTACTTCTCAGACCTGTCTCATGTTTTTCAACCTTATAAGGTTGAGTTAGAGGTGGACGCCTCATTTAAGGAGTATCCTATCTAGATTGTTGATCAAAGTACGAAAGTTCTTTGTGGGTGGTCTGTTCCTTTGGTATGAGTGTTCTGGAAATAAGAGAAAGTGCAGGATGAGACCTAGGAGAGGGAGGCCAATGTACGATCACAGTGGATAGATATTTTTGAGGATTCTTCTTTTACAACACCTTGCTAGGGAAATTCAGGGATGAATTTCTTTAAGGGTGGAAGTTTGTAAGAACCTGGATCTTCTTTTCAGGTATGTTTTTCTCTTTTATGGTGTTTTTGAGAAAAAAGAGGAGTTTTTTTGAAATTTTTGAAGTACACGCCATGTACTTATATGTACACACTATGTACTCCTTTTCTGCACATAGCCATGTGTTGGTCATGTAACGACCAAGCACACAGCCATGTGTGGTGACCTAGAGACCCCCTTATGCGGGGGCCGGTAAGAGCAAGTACATGTCATGTACTTATAAAGTACACATCTTGTACTTTCTTTTTTTCATTAAATAGAATGGGGTCACATATAATTGGCAGAAGTGTCTTCTTCTTTGCCTTCATTGGCCAATAGCATTCGTATGGCTCTGATCCTTCCCCAAGCCCCCAATCGAGCATTCGTTCTCTAAATAGAACTCTTTCGGTTGTGTTGGAATCACATCGGTGATTTCTCTCTTCTTTTTAAACCTCATTTCTTGATTTCTATTCTCTCGTGAGTTACCCTTAGTTGAATTTTTTTGACATTTTTATAGATCTACCACATTCTAGGTCGATTCAAGGGCCGACGCTGGAGTATATCAATCATACAACACCGAGATAGGTGGTTTGTACCTTTCCGTAGATAGTCTTTGGGTTATATGTGCAACAGTTCCCAATACCCCATTTGGGGTATTGCGTGTTTACAGATTTAACCCTATTATTACCTACTATGATTTATATGCTTGATTAGAGGTCAATTGAATTTGAATATGGTTAATTTCTATGATATTTATTTCTTTCCCATGCTTGTATTGTTTATGACCGGTTGGTGTTGCTTAGCCCATTAGGCAGCTTGATTTCCATTCCTAGTGCTGATAGGATGGAGTAATATTATTTATCTGACATGCTATTATGTTGTAGAATATTTATCAAATTATTTATTGAGTTATACTTTGGACTTTATATATCTTTATGCTCGATTGACTTACACAAGGTAGTGAGAACCTTCTGTAGTAGACCATAGGGAGAATGGATATTGAGGGATTCTCTAGAGTGTCTATTTACTGTTACGATGCGAGACTATAAGGTGAATGGACATAAGTGCTTCCTTAGAGTGTCTGTAGTTCCTCGATGTTTTCCATAGGGGTAATTGGACGTTGAGTGATTCCCCAAAGTTCCTTTTAGTTACTGATATGAGACTATAGGGGGAATTGATGGTGAGTGCTTCCTTAGAGAATTTGTGCAAAAGCTGAACCAGAGGGGATAGGCTATGTGTTCTTCCCAGAGGGTTTCTTGTGTTTGTTTTTATTGGACTAGAGGGGTTAGGATGTGAGTACTTCACAGAGGGTTCCCTTCTTTTGATTATATACTTACTTGATATCTGATAATTGAATGCATTTGAAACTATAGGATTGTTTACTTTTGAGTACTTCCTTGTTTACTGCTTCATTTTGATTATAGCCGGACCTATATATTCACTGACTATTAGGCACAGATCATTGGGTGGTTTCCTACTGGGATTTAGTCTCACACCCTATTTGGGTCATGATTTTGGTCCCAAACATATCATATTGCAGCATGTATAGATAAGGTCATGCACCCATCTACTTCAGGTACTTGATTGTTGTGGAGCTGGGGAGCATGGGACCAAGCTGAGGCTTGCGATGCTGTGGAGTTTTTTTCTGTTTTATGTTGAACTTTGGTTTAGTATGGTATTCCAATGTTGTGAATTGTTTGTCTTATTTCTTATACATATGTATCATGCATCATATGTGTGTGTGTGTGCTTCAGTTGTTTATTACTTCCAATGTTTACCTATTACATGTTTTACTACTTCCGTTACTGATATCTATTTTACTCCCACTATTTTACTCTACCAATGAGGGAATAGTTACCCCACTATCACACCCAATGCCCTCACTACTAGTCAGAAGCCTATGGAATTTGGGGAAATCCGCTTGAGTCCATGTGACCAACTGGGTACGGTTCACCTCTGGGAAGCTTCTGGAACTGGGAAGTTGTAGAGATGGTGTTTAGGTATCACCTAGAACGAATGCCAAACTAGTAATCCCATAGGGTTGTAGTTGTAGTGTTGGTTTGGGCGTTTAGGCCACCTTCACTCGTTTGTTGACATCTGACATGGTTTTTCTGATGCAGCAGTGGTTTCCATAGGTGGTACTTGGTTGGTAGTTGTTGAGCTGGACACGAGGCATCTTTCTATTTTTTCTTTTATTTCCAAAGGTTCTTCCAAGTATTTTTATGTTGTTCTATACAAGTTTACTTTTATGCCTTAAGTGATAATTGGATTCCCGTAGTAGGAATTCCTTGGATGGACTCATGGGTTGAATGATATGCATGCGGGTGAGGTTTTGATATGCATGCTGGTGAGGTTGTTGTATGCCTACTGGTGAGATTATGATATTCTTGCAGGTGAGGTTATGATATGCCTGCGGGCGAGGTTATGATATGCCTGTGGGCGAGGTTGTGATATGCCTAAGGGCAAGATCATGATATGCCTGTGGGCGGGTTCTGATATGCCTGAGGGAATAGTTTTTCTATGCCTATGGGAAAGTTTTTCTAAGTCTCGGTTGGATTCATGAGCTTATGCTTCGTGTTTTCTGACCAGTGACCTTTTATAGGATTCACCGTCGGTATAAGGTATCCTTCCTTACAGAATTGACTATCGATATATGGTATCCTATTTACTGATTGGAGGTGAGTACGGGTGATCCCAGGTGTAGGAAATTTATCCCCCTGTGGTGACGTAGCTTTCTCAGAGATATAATTATGGCTCTGGCCGAATTAGGTACATATCAATCGGGCTACAGACCCAAGGATCAATTGCCGTTGTGATTTCTTGATGTTTGATTCACATACTCAATAATATTCATATTTATGTATATGTGTATAGGTATGGGACTATACATGTATACGTATATAGATATGGACATCCATAGTGGCACTTACCCATTTGATAGGGATTACAGACCCTGATTTCAACTGTGTTTACACATTTGGTTTACTTTTTTTTGTTGTTTTCCAGCTAAGATGAGCATGTTGTTGTTGCATAAACTTTTATAAGCATAGTTATAGGTTTCTTATTGGGGTTCCCTACTGATATTATTTATCAACCCTGCACATGCACCTCGGTGTATGTGTAGACCTTATGTCTGCTTCTCATGTTGAGCACAAGTTTCATGGTGGATAGGGATGAGGCACAGTATTGCATGATCGAGTAGAGCTGCTCGAGTGGTTCTACTGATCGGGCTGGGGAAGTTCGACTATATCTAGAGTTCAGGTACGTGGGTTGGCTTGGAGTTAGTAGCATAGCCCTATACTTTTACTTCTAGTTTCTTTTATACTTGTATTTGTATGGTAGACAAGATTATTAGGAATGTGTTGGAATCTATGAAGGATAACGAAATGGTGCATTGAGAACACTTGTTCTGATAAGAAGTCATGGTTTCCAAGGTTTGGGATTATTGTTTTGATTTTTGATGTTACAGTTGTATATGATTTCTGCCTTGGAAAACACACATGTTGTGTGTGAGTTTTTTTTATTTACTATGGATCTCTACATCTTAGCCATTAGCAAGAGGCCAGAGACAGATTTTGACTCTTGGCCAGAAAAGGAAAGAGGCATCTCATGCATCATACTAGGCATGTAGGATTCATAGCATATAGGCCAGCTAGTGTGTGTTTTTTTCTGACGACTGAGACCTTTGGGTCTTCTTACACATACTTTTTACTCTGATTTCCGGTTATGTGGATCTATGATGAGGCATTTTTTTGTGAGGCTGATGACTCAGTTCTCATGAACAGGTGGTGTGGTGACCCTAGTAGGTCAATATAGAATGTGATTCCTTTTTGTTTAACCCCTTTTGGGGTGTTGTTTCTTGTATCTGTGGTTATCTAGTTAGATTGCTTAGTACGATGTCGATAGATACAAAGTCTTTTCTTGTGAACTGGACCTCCTTGGGGTATTTCCATATACAAAAACCCTATGAGTGTCAGTTCATATTTTCTCTTCTTCTTTGGTTGTGACCTCCAAGGAGTAGTTCCTTCTGGGAATGCTGAGAGAGGATTAGATCCCTCGTAGGCCGTGTGTTTTTCATCTTTGACTTTCATTGATCATTGTGATCTTTACCTTCTTCTGATAGGTTTTTGATTTTTTGGGCTAGGTGGTTAGACCTTGTGACTTAGTTGTGAGGTTTGTTTCTCTAGGGATTGGTGGGAGGCCTATAGACCCTTGATTTTGACTCGAACCCCTATAGTTTGATGTATGTTCTATTCTAGGGAAACCTATGTGAGAAATGTTGGCCCATGTTTTCCAATCCCTTTTTGGTGGTGCTTGTTTTTTTTTTTTTGCAACTGGCTTCGAAGGACAAGACTTTTCGGGTGCCTGGCCTGGTGGAAGAGTGTTTTTGATGTTGTTGTAGCTAGTGGAATCATTTGAATCTAAATAGTTGAGTGGCTAGGAATGATCCAAGTACCAATGTTTTAAGACTTGTCATGGGTTTGGACCCCGGATGTTGTGTTAAAATGTCCCGATATGGTAGAGGTAAAATTTTTAAATGTCAGGTTACTGTGAGATGGTTGACCCATGGCTGGATCCTGGTCAAGTTGACAGGATGTGAGCATGGCTTGGAGGAAGTTGTACACTCCTTCAGTGAAACCTTAGTGTACTCCTGTAAGAGAAGATCATGCGCTATCTTGATTCTTATTGATTATGCTGAGAGATATTCAACCCTACGCCAAGATCCTTTTTATTTATTAATGTTTTTTTCCAATTGAGGAGAGAACCTATTGTGGTTGTGCTTTAGGAGCGTTGTAAAGAAATACATATGGTGGGGAGTGCACCATTGGCCGTTTGAGGGTTGTTTTCCTTGTTTCGATTAAACTTCAGTGTCTTTCATGGGATTTTGAGCTTAGAGTTTTATTTTAAGATGATGATAAGATTATTCCTATGGTGGGGAGTACCATATCGGTCATAGTTAAATATCTTCTGTGTAGAAGGTGGTTGTCAATGCTATATGACTGGTCGTTGTAAAATCTATATAGATTGGTTGTGCAGATTCTCGGGTTGGGAGCATGGATACTGGTTCTTCCACTAGTCTTCTCGGGGATGAGAAGGTTTATGGTGGGGAGTTTATAAGAACCCGTGATTTTCCGGACTCTCATTTTGAGAAAAAATTTGAATTTTTGCTATTGGATGCTTTTCAGGGGTAAAATGGTCATTTTACCCTACCATATAATCTCAGATAATTTTTATGACAACTTTGTTTGTCCCGGAATAGGGAGTTTACCCTAGTACAAGAGTTTGGTGGAAATCGGAGATGTTCAAATTTTAGCAGAAAATTTAATATTTAATATTATTAAATTAAATATTAAATTATTTGTGCAGGTTCATTAGTAAATAACTTTTAAATAGAGTGTTGTATTTATATTCTGTTTACGTTGTTGAGTCCATAATGGGTATTTTATCCTAGGCAAGTCATAAACTCATGTCGGGCACTAGGGTCGACCCAGGCCCCTTTTTCTTCTTTCCCTTTTCTTTTCTTTTGTTTCTTCTCTTGTTTCCTCCTCCTCCTAGAACACATATCCTACACCTCCTCATTGGCTTTGTCTTTTGGGGATAATTAGAGTTTGATAAAGATATAGAGAGTTTGGAGGCAAGAGGGGTACTGATTCGAAGCTCTCGACGCACTGAGTCGGCATGCAGCATCCGTGGACCGTAAAATCAAGCAAAGCTTCGGCGGTTTCTTCCTGAAAGTACATCCATTTATGTTTTTACTATATATATGCTTTAAACATGTTTTTTTAAGTTTTTAAAGCCTTATATTTCTTACTTGTAATCCCATGGGGCTCAATCTGTTGTCTCGGGGGCGAAAATGGGTGTTTTGGGCGTTTGGAGGGATTTCCCATCGGGAAACCCATGTTACACGACATGTGTTCTAGGAGAACATTCCATGTGTTCTTCCTATTTGGAGAATAAAATTTATTCTTAAATTACATGCCATGTACTTTGAGTAAACTCTTTGTAGTGGATGTACATGTGACCAGCCGTGTGAAATAAGACAAAGAATAGTGGTTTTAAAGAGTACATGTTGTGTACTAGTAGTACACACCGTGTAGTGGCACATGGGCATGTGTTTGCGTGAAGACGCACATGGGATGATTTTTTTTGAATATTACACTCCATGTACAGTAATGTACACTCTGTGTACTATTACACAAGCAGACCCCATGTGTTCTGGCCAAGTACTACTCCAGCTTAGTAGTTTTGGGGTATCTTGTGCCTTAGAAGTCAGAATTGGGCATGTGAGTAGTCCATTCTGAGAATTTTTTCACATATATTTCAATGGTGGTATCCATTTAAAATTTAAAGGTCATATAAATGGTGTTTATTGGGTTTATATATAAATATAGAGGTTCTTCCTCTAGTTATCGAGTCTAGTTGTCACCTGGGAGCGAGACTTGGCATGGATGATTGGTTGGGTGTTCGGACCAACCTAGTTGAGACTTCTGAGTTGATATGATCTATAATATATCTCAAATGACCTATTATTTTTAGGATTTACCCCTTGAGGGATGTTTCCTTCTGGACTATGAGTTCATGAGACTGGATTTTTCCAAGGATTCCCTGAGGGATGCCTTTGCTTATGTGTTGACCTAGGGAGTCCCTTGTAGGATCTCTCTCCTACTTTCCTCTGAGAGAATCCATGTTGTTGGATTAATTTTTTTTTTTCATTAGAAAATTTCATGTAGTATTCCTCCCTTACCCTTTTCTAAGGATCCTGTGTAGGATACCTTTGCTCGTGTTTACCGGGAGGATCCCGAGTAGGATGCCTCCTCATTGTTTGACATGAGGAACCCAATGGGTGCCTATTGTTTGACTGACCCTAAGTTGTTACGTCAGATTTGGGTAGAGATGGTGTTCATGTGTCACCTAAAACCCATGCTAAACTATTAATCCCATATATTTGTGGTTGTAGTGTTGGGTTGGGCATTCAGGCCACCCTCACTCATTTTTTGATATCTGACTTGGTTTTTCTGATGCGGAAGTGGTTACCAGAGGTGCTTCTTGGTTAGTAGCTATTGAGCCAGACCCAAGGAGTATTACTATATTTTTTTGGGATGTCCATAGGTTATTCATCTTATCTATCCATTGATCCTTGCATGTTTACTTTTACGCTTTGAGGGATACTTGGATTCCCATAGTAGGAATGCCTTTGATGAAACCATGGGCTGAATAAAATGCCTATAGGCGGGGTTATGATATGACTGTGGGAGAGGTTTTGATATTCCTATGGGAAAGATTTTTATATTCATCCATGCGAGGTTATGATATTTCTGTAGGTGAGGTTATGATATGCCTGCAGGTGAGGTTCTAATATGCCTGAGGGCGAGATTGTGATATGCATGCGGGCAGGTTCTGATATGCCTGAGGGCGTGGTTTTTCTATGCCTGCGAGCAAGATTTTCTGAGTCTCAGTTGGATTCATGGTCTTATTCTCCGTGTTTGTCGAATAGTAACCTGTTATAGCATTGACTATCGTTATACGGTGTCCTTCTTTACTAGATTGATTATAGGTATATGGTATCATATTTAGTGATTGGAGGTGAGTACGGGTGATCCCAAGTGTAGGACATGTATCCCCCTATGGTGACGTAGCTTGCTCAAATATATAATTTTTGCACTAGTCGAAGAAGGTACATATCAATCGGGCTTACTGACCCAAGGATCGACTACAATCATGATTTCTTGTTGTTTGATTCACATACTCATGAATATTCATATTTATGTATATGGGTATAGGTATGAGACTATACATGTATACGTGTATAGATATGGACATCTATGGTGGCACTTACCTAGTTGACAGGGATTACAGACCCTGATTTTGACTGTGTCAGCACGTTTGGTTTACTTTTTTTGTTGTGTTCTAGCTAAGCTGAGCATGTTGTTGTTGCATACACTTTTATCAACATTTTTTAGAGGTTTCCTGTCGGGGTGCCCTACTAAGATTATTTCTCACCCCTACATGTGCACCTCAGTGTATGTGTATACCTTATGTCTTCTTCTGAGGTTGAGCACAAGTTGCGTGGTGGATAGGGATGAGGACCAGTATTGAATGATTGAGCAGAGCTGCTCGAGTGGTTCTACTGATTGGGCAGGTGCAGTTAAACAGTATTTGGAGATCGGGTACGTGGGTTGGCTCAGAGTTAGTAGCAAAGCCCTGTAATTTTACTTTCAGTTTATTTTGAACTTGTATCTGTATGGTCAGCCTAGTGGGTGACCAGTGTTGTATTGTATTTCATAGCTGTTTGGGATTTTACAGTAGTTTACTATTACAGTTTGTTCTATTTCAGTTGTTTATTGCTTCTGCACTCTGTTTACTTTCTGTTGTATATGATACTTAGTTATTTCCTTTGTTTTATTACTCTGGTATGAGGGAATAGTCTCTCCACTATCACACCCTAGGCCCTCACTACTAGTCGGCAGCCTCTAGCACATGGGAAGTCATGCTTGAAGCCTTATGGTGAACCCGTTTGGAACACTGGTTAGTGTCTTCTTGGTCGGGACGTTACAATTTACTTCCTATTTTTCATATTATATAATGAATTATAATTTTTTCATGATATTTTATTTTTTATTTCAATCTATTTCTACATAAAGGGGTCTAATTTAAATGTTTCTCAAGTTTTAATATTTTTTTTCCCAGCCTCATTTTAAAATTTATATTTTTGAAATGTGATCACTTGTCTGGGGAATTTTTATAGCCTTTATATCCAATATCGAAATCATTTTATTGCCCTTTTTTAATCCTTTGTGATCTTTGTTTTATATTTTAATTCATTAAAAATAAAGATTTTATAATTATTCAAAATATTTTTTTTTCAAAAAAGGTATTTTAAAAATATATAAAAAGAAATTTCATTTTATGCTTGTATGCCTGATCAATTATATTCTTTAAATGATACAACAAACCTTTTTTATCTGGATTGCTTATGAAATTTTATTTTAAGTTATAGAAATTATCTATAAATTCCTTTATCTTTATTAGTCAATGAATGTTTATAAACCCAATAATTCTTCCAATTTGATTACTTTGTGAATACCTTGTTTTCCATTTCTTTCGTTAGAGGGTGTTCACCAAGATTTCATACATCAATTAATAAAGGAAATTAATTACTAAACCATGTACCATTTATCTATACAGTGTAAAAACTATCAATTTCATTGAATGGTATATACCTATAATTTTATTGGATAACCATTTATATTCTATCGGTTTATCATGTTTATTGATAGACTAATGAATTTTCTCCTTACATGGTTAAATTTAAAATGGATATTAAACCCATTATCATTTCATGTGTTCATTATGATATAATTATTGATTGATTTAATATGGTACATATATGTATAGTTGATTATTGATGGGGTCCTATATCACCCTCAAATGTATTGGTTTAAGTATATATCTCATGAAATAGTCAGGCATGGACATAATGAGTTTGTTCACATAGGAATGGGCATAATGAGTTCTGTAACAAGGTTTTTCTATGCTATAATTATTCCATATTTCTAAGATTCTCTTTATGCTAAATTTTCATGATATGTAATAATTTTATGCTTATTATAATGCCTATGTTACTCTATCATAGATTTTGATTATTGTTATATGTTTTCACACTATTTTAATTCATGTCTTATATTATTCTGTGATTTATGACATGGAATGTGACTTTTTATCTATTCTTTGTTGGGGATTATTTTCTTATGAATCGTGACTATACACATATACTCACTTATAATCTTTGATTATTTCTGAGTATGTTTACCTTTACTGAACATCTAATCTCACCCCTTTCTTATGATTCCATTTAGATAGGTTATGAAGAAAAGTAATAGCTATGATGTGTCAAGAAGACTATCTTGTGTTGTGAATTTATGGGAAATTTTTAAGACTTTTTTTGGATTAAGTACTTTCTTATAAATAGGAAAAAAAATATGTCTACTAGATGAAAAAGTCATGTGTTTTGTTAGTTAATAGTTTTCCTAATTGTATAAAACTATAAAACTAAAATATGGTGAGAATATATTTTAATTCAATATTTTATTTAGGTCATGTAATTGAGATGGTCACATTCATGGGGAATTATAATTCATTTTAGAGTATGGTTTAGATAACTTAAGAGGTTATGATGTTAGTTGCATATAATTTAAGGGTTGATAATATATGGTTGATCATAATTTCAAAGGTATAGACAACACTTTTGATAAATTTGTGTAATATTGAATATTTTAGGGATTGTGATAATATAAATTTATTGAAAACTCCTCGATAATACTAGGGTATAAGTCTAAGTATAGCATAACATCCTAATTTTTTAAAGTAGATATGGTGTGGTACTCTTAGAAATTACATCCCTATATGGATACTAAAATTGGATGTAGGATATACAATAGATTCAACTAGGGGTAATATCCCTAAAAGGGTGGATTGAGTTTTAACTCTATTATCACCTATTGCATGAAAAATAGGCCTAACTGCACACTTAGTTTGACAGTCTTAGGATATATGTTTTGGTTAATCATATTCTCTTTATGAACCATTATGGATGATTTGAGTATGATGTTAAAAAATTAGATCAGAAAACCTAATAGGAAAATAGTCATGGATAACCATGTACTAAAAAGAGAGAGTCATTGGTTAAACTAAAAGAATCATATGTTAAAAAAGAGGTTGTCATAAGGGATGAAAAATTCATATTAATGTTTGTATATTAATATTTTGGATATTATCATAACCATTTTTGATTTAATATTTTTTTGAAATAGGATCATGAAAATTATGATGATAAATACATGTATTCAGAAACCACTATGTCTTAAAACTGAATAATGGATCATAATTTAATGGTTGACAGTATTAGTATATGC
Source organism: Viscum album (assembly GCA_963277665.1). NCBI lineage: Eukaryota > Viridiplantae > Streptophyta > Magnoliopsida > Santalales > Viscaceae > Viscum > Viscum album. Next base: position 1,524,943,541 of record OY728137.1, read on the forward strand.
CTATTATGATGGAAAAGGAGAGATTTGTAGTCTTACCAAAGGTAGTGGGGTTGATTATCTTTATAGAAATTAAATCATGATACACTTAGCTATTTCTATTAGTGACTGGTCTTTATCAATATACTTATATTATATTCTAAAATTTATGAGGATTTTTGGAAACATATATGGATCATTCTTCAATAGTTTTGTTTAAGAGTTTTTAAATCATATGTTAAATGGTATCAATAACATTGTAAAGTTATTTTATTGAAAAGACATATTTTTTGGGATAACTATTTAATAAAACATGATTGAGGGGTGATTAAATCTTATGTTTAATATATGGTTTATGTTTAGATAATAAAGGGTCTATTGATTCCTAAAAAATAAGTTATATAATATTGGTAACCTTGGGATTTATAATTTATTCATGATATTTTTGGTGAAGCTCGTCACTTTTTTTAGATTGTAGTATATATTGTGTAGTGTTTAATTTTATGACCTAGAGATTCATACTATTTATAAGCTAAAGATAATGTTATTTTTTTTAATAATATAAGATTTTTTTGTTTAATGTCTTGTGGTTTTAAATGGTTTTGTGAAAGTAATGTTATGGAGAATATATGTTTGGGGTATATACATACTTGGGTATATGATTCTATGCATGATTAATATTGTTTGAGTAAAGATATGTACCATTATATAGCCTAATATAGAATGGTTGATTTCATATTAGATGTTATATCTCGAATGAGGAATATGTTGGGAATACCCACACATAATTTCATTAGTGAGTAAAAATTAAAATGAGGATACAATTTATTTAAGTGGGGTGGAATGTAATGATGTGAGATTTTGGACCCTTTAAATTAATATTATCTTCAATAGCTTATGTCACACACAACACTAAAATAAAAAAATACTCAAATAAAATTAACCATGAAGTGTTAAAATTACATGAATAATATAATAAATAGTAGAGAAATTGATGATAATCAATTAAAATAATTATGTTATTTTATTTACCTTTTCAAAGAACCATTTAAAAAAGGGTATTGTATTTTACCTTAATAAATTAAATTGATCATAGTTAAAAGTTAATTATAATTTTTAATATTTTGATTTATAAACTAATATATTAACATCCAATTATTTATAAATTTATATGAAATAATATTTAAGACACTAGAAATTTAAAAAAAATAATTTTTAATAAAAGTAGTTTCATTTAAAAGATAAATTTTATAATTTTATAATTTCAATTTGAAAAATTTAACAAAATTTTTAGATCAAACACATCAATATTATCTTAGCATTAATTTTTAATACTTTTCTAAAATAATTACATGAATAGTGTAAAAATACCAATTTTTTAAACACCGTCACTTTTATGACATAAAATTATTTCAAACCCTTTTTATATAAGAATATATTTTTAATAAGTAATATAAACCATTTAAAAATATTTTGTTTAATTTATAAAATATATGTTTAACATAATAGAAACTTAAGTATCATTTTACTCTAAAAACTATTTTATCCAGTTAAATTAAAAATTATTTTTCATAACTTGTAGAAAATAAATATAAAATATAGATTTAATATTTTAGATCTACATGTTAATATTATACAATAAGGTTATTTTCATTTTAGGTATAAAATTATGATTACTAATATTAGAGTTAATGACCATGATAATGGTGAAAGAGTTATTTTTAAATAATTGTTTTATTAATGTTGGGGAATTTTTTTAATAAATTAAAATGATATATTTTGTATAATGATTCTAATATGAATTTTTAACATGTATAAAAAAATTTAGGACTCGTTTAATTGGTAATTAATGTAATATAAGATTAAAAACACTTAATAGTGAAAACAACTTTTTTTCTTCAAATCGATTTTTCTATATATTATATTTTTTATTTTAAAAGTTAATTATATATTATTTATAAATTTAATTAGACTATATGGATACTAAATTTAGGCCTATAATATCAAAATTTGGTTATAAGAGTTTCTTTATATTGTAACAACTTGAAAAATATTCTTCTTTTAATAATGGATCTCTTACCTCTCAATAAATTTTTATTATGTTTTAAAATATAAGAAGATAGAAAGAGTTTTTATAAATTTACACATAATTTTTTGATATTAACTAGTAAAACTATGAATATTAATGAGATATAAAACATGTACTACAAACCAACAATACTTTATTAAATTATTTAAGAACATTACATTCAATCTACAACAATACACAATATAATATTGAATATTATAATGGGAATACTAAAAGATATTAAATAAAGTAAAATATAAAATATTTGGGTTTCCAAGATACCCTACAATCAACTCACACACAAACAACACTATAACAGAGAAATAAATAGTTAGTAATACAATATTCATTTTTGAAATGATTTTGGACCTTTATTCAAATAAAAGTGAATGATGAAATGTAATAATATTGTTGTATCTATTGGAAAATATGATCATATGACCTTATGTTTATCAAATAATACATTTGATCATAATTATTAAAAGTATTCAACAAAATAGTTGTTCATTATTATTGTTGATTATGTTAATACATTAAAATGATCATCAAGATTATTTAATAAGAAAAAATCTATTATTTACTAAAATAATAATATATTAAAAAAATTATGTATATATTTTGAATATAATTTATTTAATTATATAATCTTATAAAAAAAATTTAAATGAAAATATACTTTAAAAAATTCCTAAATAATTTTTATAATGGTCAGAATGTTTATTTTTTTATTAAATTTTTAATTTTCATTAAAATATTGATTTAATTATAAGTAAAAATTGTAACACATAGAGGATTATTTTAATGAAAAAAATAATTTTTTACTCAACATTTCAAAGTTATATCACAGTGATTTTTGGTAATTTTTTAACAATAATGATTTTTGGTGAAAAAGTGAAAATTGTCACTTTACAAGCACTACAATTTTATGAAATCATTATTATGTCCCCATGACTAATAATTTATGAAAATTTTTATTTATTAAAAATATTATTTAATAAATTTAAAAATTAATTCATAATTATAAATTTTAATTTATAATTTTATACCTTACATTTTGTAACCAAAAATTGGAATTTTAAGATAAAAATTATTTTTCAAATTCTACGAATTAATTGGGTTGGATGAAAGGTATGGTTTGGTTTTGGAAGGAATTTAACATATATAGAAAATCTCCCACCCATTAATTATTTAAAAAATTGGTTGTATTTCAATTTACCTATAATTGGTTAGCTTATATGATAAAATAACCAATATTTAATACTTTAAAACCTACCCCTCCTCGAGCACAAATACCACCCATTAGTCATTCCTCTCCACACCAAATTCATAATCCATTAATTTATAGTGATATACCCTCCAAAATATTCCCTAAAAGGTTCTCTCAAGGTGTCAAGGTCCCACCCTCAAGTTTTAGAAAAAAAATCTTAAAGTTAAGGGAATTATCCTCTTCTCCCTTTTCATTTAAGCACCTCATTGTTGGTATGTCTCTAAATATTGAACCAACTTATTTTCTAAAAAAAATTATCATCCCTTTAATGTATAAATATTTTTTTATCAATGGGATACCTTCATTGCCTCTTTATTCCCTCCCTTTAATCCATGTTTTATAGCATCATTCTCCCTAATTCATTTCTTGAATTTTCATCTTTTAGGAGAGAAATTACAAAACCATAGATACCCAAACCACTTTTTTTCAGCGAGTATTAACATACATGAAAACAAAATTTATTTATTTAGGTATTTACATGTATTAAACCCAAATTTTATTTCCATTGGTTAAAAATGAGGTAATGTTAAAGTATTTAAGAACTTATGTACTCAATGTTTCCATATGAAACATGTTCTTTCTTCTCCTTAGGTTATTGATGAAATGATTTATTATGATCAATGTGGATCAAATGAATTAATACATATGAAGGGTCCACCCTAATATTTCTCCAAATAATTGGGTAAATAATTACTCTCTAGATACTATATGTTTTACGATACCTTGGGGAAAAACCTTGGTGAACAACCTTGGTAATTATGATTTATGACACCCTGGTGATAAAACTTATGGGTATGATTAAGAATTTATCTTTTTTATGATATATCCAAATTTATATGTTATTATTCTTATTATTTAATTTATTTTATGACTTATTTATATTCCTTTTGCTCACATGCTAATTATTTCCTTTTTTTATTACATTTTTGGGCTTTATGCTCACCCCTTTCATTGATGTATGTCCCTAGGAAATGAGATGTAGTAAAAGTAACATAGGAAGAACTTATTTATAACTATCTCAAGTAGATTATAAGCATGTTTGATATTTATCTTTTTTTATGTATTATGTTCTTATTTCCAAGGCACTAAACCTCAAAATATCCTCTATATTGTTAAATGTTGTATAATGTAATGAATGGTTTATCAAATAAAAAAATGGTTCATCATAGTTGGTATTAAAGGATGGTTTATTTATTTGTTGAAATTTGGATTATAAAAAATTAGTAAAAACCTTATGGATGATTATAAATATATGAAAACATCTTTATATTTTGGAGAGTATTAATTAAGTATCTTCCAATAAAATACATTCATATTTGGATACTACAAGTGGATGTGGATCTCACACAAATATACATGGGGATTACAACCCTAAAAAATGCAATGAGATTGAATCGATCATGATCCGATGCATGAAAATTGGCCTTATTGCACACCTTCTTTGACACTCATGAGGGATATTCTTTGGTAAATTACATGATTGTACAAACCATTATGAAGTATATAAATATAATGTAAACCTTTTATTAATATTGAATTATACCATCCTATAATCATGATATAGAAAATTTTAAGATTAATAATTCCTTTAGATATTTTATTATAAGAATATTAGTTGTAACTAATTTCTCACTTAGGTTCTCTCCTTCTAGAAAAAATGGTAGGAAATGGAAGGACTAATGGAAATGAATAATTCAATAGAAAATGTGACTATTACCAACCCATCATGGGGGGTTGGATTTTAGAAATCCATGATGATGATAAATAATTTAACTCAAGTAATGAACAACAACATAAACCATGGGGATCATCATGATTCACCAAGGAAGTAACAACTAGTAGTAGAATCCTTCTTGCATAAAGGACAACCTATTTTTAGTAAAACCTTTGACCCACTAATCACAACAAAATGGATGAATGCTATAGAAAAAATATTTTCTATAGTCAATTTTTCTAAACAAGAGAAGGTTATGTTGGTGGTATATCACTTAGAATGACATGTTTAATAGCGGTGGAAACTGATCTAGAACACAAATCCAAAGGAAGAGGTTGACATCATGGTATGGGAAGACTTCAAAAATGTTTTTTTAATCAATTTTTTTCTTTGTACCCTCCAAAATAGAATGGAGAGAGAATTACTTGAGTTGAAAAAAAGGGTAATTAAATTATTGGATAATTATGAGATTAACTTTACAAGGATTTCATATTGTACTTCAATCATTTTCATTGATTCTAACACGAAGATAAATCAATTATTTGGTGGATTGAGACCCCATCTATGGATAGATTTTGAAATTCAAGAGACTGTAATTTATGAAGATATGGTGTTATGTGTTCTCAAATATGAAATAGAGTTCGGATTTTCTTGGTGGACCCATGGACCAAATGAAAAGAATAGAAAGGTGGAACAAAATTTTGGGAAAAATCCAAACGTTAAAAAAGTAAAACATAAAATGTTCCACAAATACAGGAAAATGCATTTAGGGAATTATTTTCAAGGAATTAAATAGTGAAAAAATATATAATATAAAGATATATATCTTGAAATTGTTGTGGATATGTAAAGCCGCTACATATAAATGTTAATGAAAAATGGAATATGGTGCAATTCCAACCTACAGTGTAATGTTACAAGTGTGGGGAACTTAGAATTTCTCTAATAAATGTCAAAATTAAAATATAATAGAGGGGAACCACCATTAACCCCAACATAGGACAAGTGATAAAGGTCATGAGTTCATAATTATGATTGCTAATTTGGACGATCTAAATTATGTAGTGCATGGTGCACTCATATTACACTGAAATCTAGAATGTACATTGTATGAATCTAGTTCTATGAATTATATAATTTTTTTAATTTTGAAAAGAACATAAAGTTAAACCCTAAACTTCTAGTGGTAGAGTTTCCTATTAAAACTCCTAGAAAAAAATATTCAAACATCAAAGATATATTTAGATTCCCCTATTAACTATGGTGAGTATAATCTTTCTAAAAACTTGGTGATCATTCCGATGGTGGAATTTTACATAATACCTAAGATGGATTGGTTTTCAAAGTATAATTCCAATATAAACTATATAAGAAAAGGATATTTCAGAAATATTAAAGTGAAAACCCTAAAAATATTTAAATTATATATTTTCTAGCCTGATTCTTTCTAAGAACCACCTTCTATTACCTTTTCTATGGAAATGATTGGTGAGGAAGAAGAATAATAAAGATAAATACTTAAGATATGAGATGTTACCATTATTTAGGAATACATTGATGTATTTAATAAATATTTATTAGGGACTCCCCAATAAAAAGAGGTAAAGTTATCAATTTAACTCCAACCTAGATCCAAGATAATATCAAAACCCCATATAGAATGGAATACATGGAGTTATAGGAATTAAATAAGCAACTTCATGATATGTCGGAGAATGGTTTTGTTTGAACAAGTGCATTTACTTGGGTAGAACCTATTATATTTGTAAAAAAAGAAGGATGGATCAATGTGGTTGTGTATTTATGATATATAACTTAATGTGATCCTATATAATAACAAATATTCTATTATAAGGATTGATGATTTATTTAACTAGATTCATGGAGCTCAATTATTTTACAAGATTAATCTTTGGTTTGGATTTCATAAATTGAGGGTGAATAAAGAAGAAATACAATAAACTACATTTCGAATGAGATATAAGAATTATGAGTTTTTTATTATCTTCAGCTTAAATAATGATCCTTCAATATTTATAGATTTGATGAATAGAGTCTTTAAGGACTACCTTCATAATTTCATAGTATTCTTTATTGATTATATTTTTATATATTCCAAAATCTAGGAGGATCATGAAAACCATATAAGGTTAATATCATGAACTCTAATGAAGGATAAATTGTTAAGTAATTTTAGAAAATGTGAGTTATGGTTACAACAAGTTTCATTATTGGGACACATTGTTTCTAATGAAGAAATATCAGTAGATCCAGTAAACACAATGGTTATGTAGGAGTGTCTATGTCCTATAAATATAACTAATATTCATAGTTTTCTTGGTCTAGTAGGATACTATAAAAAGTTTGTGAAAAACATTTCATGACATTCTAATCAACTGAACAAATTCTCTCAAAAGGTATCAAAGTTTTTATGGACAAATAAATGTGAATAAGGTTTTCATTAACGGAATAAGTGGTTGGTTAGTGCACCTATTCTAATTTTACCCTCTAATGGGGAAGAATGTTTCATTTATAGTGACGCATCCTTAAAAGAGATTGGTTGTGCACTCATACAAAATGAAAATGTGATCACTTATACATCATGATAGGTAAAGCCTCATGAGAAGAGTTATCCTACCCATTATCTATAGTTAGTGGCAGTTATCTTTGAATCAAAGATGTAGAGAAACTATTTTTATGGTGAAAAATGTTATATATACACAGACCACAAAAGTTTGAATTGTATATTCACAAATAAGGATATCAACTTGAATCAATCAAGATGTTCAGAGGTAATAAAGGGCTATGATTTATCTATTCACTAACATTTTGGAAAGGAAAATAAGGTAGATAATTCTCTTGACTGAAAAGAAACTTCTACTTTATCCATGATATAGATTGAAAAAGACCATATTTTCATTGATATGTAAAGGATGGATCTGAAAATCATAATAACAGGGAATACATATTACATGGTCCAAATTATTTCCCAACTATATATCCAATAGAGGATCAAGGATGCATAAAGGGATGATCTGGGAATTAAAAATAAGGTGAAAGGAGTCAACAAGGGAAAGCTTCATGATTTCCACATTGATGAAGATGGTGCCTTATGGTTTGGACCTAGACCTTATGTGCCTTCATAGACAATGATAAAGAAAGAGATTTTGGAAAATGAACATAAAACATCTTTCTCCATCCATCCTGGATGTTCCAAGATATACCATGATCTTTGAGAGAACTTATAGTGGGAAAACATGAAGATAGAGGTCATTGAGTATACCTCAATGTGGTTAGTATGTTAGCAAGTTAAAGAAAAGTGACAATAGTCCAAGGGGATGATGAAACATTTTCCCATACCCAAATGGAAGTGGTAGAACGTCACCATGGACTTCATCATTGGTCTCTCACAGATATCCAAAGGAAGCAATGTGATATGGGTTTTCTTGGATCAAATCACCAGGACTGCCCACTTCATGGATATTCAGTAAGATTTAACCCTTGACCAACTATCTAGGACATACGTCAAGGAAGTGTTGAGTCTTCATGGGGAACCACTTTCAATCATTTAAGATCATGATCCAAAGTTTGCTTCTAAATTCTGAATATGTCTTCAACATGATCTGAATATTGAATTGAATTTTAGTATGGCCTATCACACCCAAATTGATGGCCAATATGAAATGACTATTCAGACACTTAAAGACATGCTAAGATCCTCTACAATGAAATTTAAAGGTGTATGGGATTAACAACTCTCATTATTTGAGTTCTAATACAAATATTATGTCCACTCAATAATTAAAATGGATTCATATGAAGATCTTTGTGGGAAGAAATGTAGAAATACTACTTGTTTGTATTAGGTTGGTGAATGAAATATACTTAGACCTAATCTTGTGCAAGAGATAATAGAAAAGGTCCAAGCCATCCAATAATACATAAAAGTATCTCAAAGTTAATAGAATAATTATGATAAAAATCATCAAATGGAGTTAGAGTTTAATATTAGATATATTTTTTTCATTAGGATATCATCATTAAAGAGATTCATGTAGTTTTTACAGAAATAAAAACTTATCCCTATGTACTTTGACCCCTTTGATATCCTTGATAACATAGGAGCAGTGGCCTATTGACTAGCACTTCTACATAAAATGTGTCAAGTTGATGATATGATGCACGTATCACTCTCGATGAAGCACATACTTAATCCCACACATGTAATGAATGAAAATGTGGTACAGTTGGAGAATGAACTATCCTATGCGGAGCAGTCAGTGAAGATATTAGATCATCGTGACACAATTTTACTCGATTTAAAAACTCACCTTGTAATAGTTCTTTGGAGAAACTATAAATATGAAGAGGAAACATGGGAACTAGGGGAACGAATGAGTCATAATTACACTCATCTATTCATAACTAGGAATGTGATTTAAAATTTCGAGGATGAAATTCCTTTAAGGGGGGAGAATGTACCAACCCAAAAAATGTTCTTCTTTTAATAATGGATCTCTTGCCTCTCATTAAATTTTTATTATGTTTTACAATACAAGCACATAAAAATACTTTTTATGAACATTGCACATAATGTGTTGATATGAACTAGTATAACTAGAAATATTAAAGAGATAGAAAAAAAATACTAGAAACTTGAAACACTTTATTAAATTATTTATATTGAATTTAGTCTACAACAATACCAAATATAATACCGAATATTACAATAGGAATAATAATAGGGGTTAAATAAATTAAAATATTAAAATTTGGCTTTCCTTGATCCCCTAAAATCATAGCACCCACAAATAGTTCTATAACAGAGAAACAAAGTGTTAGTAAAACAATATACATTTTAGAAATGATTTTGAACCTCCATTCAGATCAAAGTGAATGATGAAGTATAAGAATGATGGTGTATTTATAAGGAAATATAATCATATGATCTTATATTTTTCAGTTAATATAGTTGATAGTAATTGTGTACATTAGGCAACAAAATAGTTGGTCATTATTATTGTTGGTTACGTCAATGAATTTAAATGATTGACGGGATTGTTTAAAATGAAAATTGTATTATTTTTAAATATTATAAATACATTATCTTAAAAATATGTTTTATGTAGAATTTTGAAATAAAATTTATTTATTTAAATAATTTTATAAAATTATTTTTAAATGATAATATATTTTAACAAACCCCTAAGTAATTTTTATAATGGTCAAGAATATTTATTTTTCTATTAAATTGTTATTTTTTATTAAAATAATGATTTATTTAAAAGATAAAAATATAAAATTTAGATAATTATTTTGATAAAAAAATTGACTTAGCATGTCAAAATTAGCTTAGGGAGATTTTTTGGGAATTTTCTAAAAAAGTTTATTTTTTTGGTGAAAAGGTAAAAAATGTTTCTTTACGAGCACTATAATTTTATAACATCATTATTATGACAGTGTGACTAAAAATTTATGAAAAAATATTTAATATAAAATTAATTTAATCAATTTAAAATGTATTTAAAAATATTAATTTTAATTTAGAATATTATACATTATATTTTGTAACCAAAAATTGGAATTTTAAGATAAAATTTATTTTTTAGATTTTGTGCATTAATTGGGTTGATTGAAAGGTATGGATCAGTTTATTAAGGCCTTAAACATTTAATCACACTCTCACACTCATTAATTATCTATAAAATTGGTTTGAATTCAATTTACCCACATGTGGTCGGCTTATATGATAAAATAACTGATATTTAATCCTTTAAAACCTGCCCCTCCTCAAGTATAAATACTACCCATTATCCATTATTCTTAAATATAAATTCATAATCCATGAATTCTTATCATTTTACCTCCCAAAGAGTCCCTCCATGGTTTCTTAATGGTTTCAAGGTGTCACCCTCAGGTTTTATGAAGAAAATATTCAAGGTAAGGGAATTCTCCTCTTCTCCTTTTTCATTTATGTACCTCATTTTTGGTATGTCTTTAAATATTGAACTACCTTATTTTATAAACAATTTTTATCATCCATTTACTTCCAAAATATTTTTTTACCAAATAGATACCTTTGTTACCTCTCTTTATTCTCTCCCTTTAATCTAGGTTTTATATTGTCATGTGGCCAAAATCATTTATTGAATTTCTCTATTTTACATGAGAAACTCCAATAATATGACTACCCAAACCACTTACTTTTTAGTTGGAATTAACCTAGATGAAAATTTAATTTATTGATTTTGTTATTTACATGTATTAAACCTATATTCCATTTTTTGGATTAAAAATGGTGTAATGTTCAAGTCTTAAAGAACTCATGTACTCAATGTTTTCATATGAAACTCATTCTTTATTCTCCTCGAGTTATTGATGAAATTATTTATTATGATAAATTTGGTTCAAAGGAATTAATAGATATGAAGGGTGATACCTGATATTACTCCACTGCATTAGATAGAGAATTAATCTTTAAAGATGACATGTTTTATGATATATTGATGAACAACCTTGATAATTATGATTTATGACACCCTGGTGATAGAACATGGTGATATTATTATGAATGTATATATTTTATATTGTATCCACTTTTAGATTTTATCATTCATGCT